>CM053587.1:267207669-267233973 GCA_028646515.1 Pseudochirops corinnae
TCTTCAATGTGAGCATTTATACCTCAGAAATTGGCTAAAGCTACAAATCAGTGCTTTAGTTACTGTCCTGTAACTTAAGAAAGTAAAGGAGAAAATGTTAATAATATAATAATACTTATCATATAATCACATAATTAATTATTATATTATTATATAATATGTTATGTATAATAATTATATAATAATTAAACAATATAAAATATATTATATTGTAATATAATATATTGTTGATAATTATATTATTAATAATATAATAATTATAATAATAATATAATAATATAGTTAAATTTAAGAGTGTGTCATGAATACATTCCTCCTCTTCTTCCCCTCCACCCAGTTATTCAACATTTAATAACATATCCCTGCTTTAGGGTTGCTGTTAAAAAATTTTACCCCCTCCCCATTTGGAATTATGCTAGGTGTATACCCCAACAACATCATTGACAAAAAGAAAGGCCCCCTGTGTAATGAAATATTTATAGCAGCATTTGTTATGGTAGCAAAAAAACCCTAGAAACAAAATGTCCATCAGTTAAGGAATAGTTAATTTCAACTAATTGAGATACATGAACTTGATGGAATATTAATGTGCTGTAAAAAGTGAAAAATGTGATAAATATAGAGAAGCATGGAAACATAAACTGAGAGCACATCAAGTAAAAAAATCTAAGGAAAAAATATACACAATGAAAAATGTAAATGAAAATATCACAAAATAATTGAAGATAAATATATGCAAAATTACAAAGAAGACGCTAGTCTCCAATGAAGAGATGTGAGAAGGCATTTCTGTGAGGTTCACATTGCAAGCGGTTGTGTCATGCCACAGGGGAGTGTTTGAGGCCCAGGAATTAGTTGGGTCACGTGGAGGTCAGGGCATATTGTACTGTCCCCCGTCAGGGGATACTGCATTGCTCAGGACTCTCTTGCGTGGGGTTACCCTCTGTTCCTGATTGGTGTCTCCACACCTTGGGGCCTTCATACCCTTGTAATTGCACTCCCCTCTCACAATTCTGTTCAGCTGGGTTCTATCACGTGTGGTAGGTGGATCTGGGCTCTATTTAAGACCTAGGGCTGGGGAGGCATCTTTGGAAGCCTGTCTTAGTATATGGCTTCCCCATGGAGAGACCTTAATAAACTTTTCTATTTAGACCTCAGAGCTGTGACTCTTCTATTCCTGAAAGGAACGCTAGCGTCAGTGAGTTGTGTGTGAAACCGGTTGCCTCTGCTGGTAAGTTAGGACACTCTAAGACAGAACCCTGACACATTTCTTCTTACTACTTTGCAGAGGTTGGGAGTTGGCTCCAAGGTGCTAGATGTTGAAAGATCACCAGATTTTTTTTTTATCAGTATGCTCAATATATATTTTTAAATATATTTCAAATAATTTTCAATGTATTTGATATATTTTCAACAATATACTGATTATTTCAGTACTTGATGTAATATATTGATATTTTCCAATACCAATTTTAATAATTGAAAATATTCAATATATTGAATGATATTTAATATATTGAACATATTGGATATACTCAACTTTTCAACATTCAAGATATTTTAATAATATATTGCTATTCTCTATTTCAATATTTAATATACATTCAATATGCTGATATTTTAAAGCACTAATGTCAATAATTGAAAATATTCTATCTATTCAATTTTTCAATATTCAACAGATTGATTAGTTTTGCTGATATCCTTTCCATTTAAAAAATGTCTTTCTTATAAGAGATGACTCTTAGAGAGAAATGGGGGGAACTTTAGGCTACAGAAAACCAAAAGTTATTAATGAAATTCATTTAAAAAAGAACATTGCTCCCAATTTGCAGATTTTCACTGAATTAAATGGGAATTGTTTTTATCACAAGAAGTTGGTGATTTTCAGTTCCCGGAGGCAGCATTATGATGAAAGAAAAATGAATATGAAGTGATTAGCCATGAGTTTGTATCCCAGGTCTGCCTCTTACTACCTGTGTGACATTGGGCAAGTCACTTGATAGAAAGTCCACATGCTTAATCTTGGATCTCTCCAATTCTGAGGCAAATGTGTCTGCTTATTAAATGGGACATCTCCAGCCTAGCATCCTATTATATATTGCTTAAAGAACCTGAGGTTTTCTAGTTGAGAAGGAGATTTTGTCAGAAATCCTGCACATATCTCTTCCTAGAGCAGTCCCCTTAGCAAATCAGATTGAAGATATGAGCTAGGAATTGTAAAAAGTTTGCAATGGCCCAAAGTGATAAAATATGGGAGTAATCACTGTAGGAAGATGGACACACTAATGTACTTTTGTTGGGGCTATAAATTGACCCAGTCCTTCTAGAAGGCAATTTAGAATGATGCTTAAAATAGTCACTAATATGTGTATACTTTTTGACTTTTTTGATTCAACTGTTAGGCATTCCCATTGCATCCTGGGTCATCTCTAGTCATCCTGATGAATCACTGGATGGTCACTGGATCCAGATAGCTCTGGAGGAGGAAGTGAGGTTGTTGACCTTTCACAGCTTTCTCTCACTCAAAAAGTCATGTCATCATTTCCCTGATGTCATGATCCTCTTCAAAACTGAAGGACAAACACAACTCCAAAGAGGCTGAGGATAGGATAAAAGGTCCCATATACACACAAATATTTGTAGTAGTACTTTTTGTGCTAGCTGTGATCTAGATATTCATGAATAAGGGAATGGTTAAACACCTTGTGGCATGTGAACATAATGGAATATTACTGTACCATAAGAAAGATTACTATGAAGAATTCAGAGAAGAATTAGAAGAATGATTTGAACTGAAGCAGAATAAACAGAACTAGTCAGTCTTTTATTTTATTTTATATCTATTAAGTGCTTATATATGCATGGCACTGTGTTAATTGTTGGGGATGCAAATACAAATAAAAAACAGTTCCTGCCCTCAATGAGCTTACAATCTAACGGGAGAAGATAACACACAAAAGATTTAGCTAGTGGAAATGGAGAAATTAGGAAAAATACATGACTACCACAATGTAAATGGAAACACAAAATAATTCAAAACTAAACTCTCTATAAATATAATGACCAAGCTTAGCCCCGGGGAGAGATGAGAAAATGAACCTCCCTCCCTTCTTTGCAGAGGTGGAGCACTAAGTATGGAAGGCTGCCCTCAGTTGATGTATGGCTTAGTTTTGCTGAACTGGTTCCTCTTCCCCCATTTCTTTTCTAGTCTTTGCTACAAGGAATGGATTGATGGGTAAGGGTTAAAGTAAATATGTATTTGTACATGAAGGTCATATAAAAACAAAAAAATATCAAAAAGAATTGGAGGGGAAAGATTGAAGTGTCCTTAATAAAAAGGAGGCCCCCAAATTTAGTATCTTTCTAAGGTCACAAAGAGGCAGCAAAGCTTATATTTAAACCCAAGCTCCCTAACCCTCACACTACAGTTATTTCTCTTGAAGGAGATTATAGAATAAAAAATTTAGACCATGAAGGCAACTTAGAGGTCATCTAGTACAACCTCTTATTTTATGGATGAGGAAACTAACACCCCAGGGAGGTTAAGCTCAGCATCACATAGGCATAAGTGTTAAAGCTCAGGTTCTCTGATTCCAAATCCAGTACCCATCCTGCTGTGCCATGTTGCTCTTCTTAAGAGCAACCTTCTATATATAATTTGTTATTCTTTAAAGATTGGTTTCTTTTCTCTGTAAAATGAATGTCTTGGACTAGGTTCTCAAATAGTTCAATCTTTCTATGATTTTATAATTCTATTGAAAAATCCTTCTATCTGAAAAGGCACATTGAGGTAGAATATAATTTAGTTTTATGAAGTCATGAAGGGTATGAATTAGGTGAACTGGGGATCACCAAATTCCGTAATACTTGTACTAGGGGTCCACCTTAAAGCTTGTAAGAGACTGTAGGACACACAAAAGAAAGAGCTGCTTTACAAAGTAGGAGATGCTACAGATGAGGGAGTCCTTCCAAAGTCTAAGAAGGGTATAGGTATATCCATGGATTATTGAAATGAAGATTACTTCAGCATTCAGATAGAGCCATGATTTTTATTGATATGGAAATTCCTTTGCCAATGCATCCTTTCATATTCTATGAAATATTTATCCTATAAATCTGTCATAAATGTTCTGACTGCTAAACTAGGGGACTTATTACCTCTGCTTTTTAAATAACCACATAGCAAAGACTGAGCTATCTATTGTCTGTCCTTTTTGCTACATAACTCACTCTCCTCTTTTTCACTTATACATGCCATTTTTTTTTTGCAACCACACATGCTTATCATTTGATCCCAGACATTTCTAGCTTTCCCCAACTTAATATAACCCATTAATTGGTTCAACATTGAAGTACAATGAGTTATAATTTATAAAAAAGCTAGAGATGGGATTAGTGAATATTTATTATATAAAGTCTGGACAGTTAGGAACTATCATTAACTATGCATATTTTCAAGAAATGACATGAATGAAATTTTCAACAACATTTTATTTAATTAGCATAAATAGGAAGACATAGAAGACACAGGAAATCTCATTAATTAAATTAAATTGATCTCATTAATATGGAAATAGCCCCCACTAGCTAATGAAAGCTTTTATTCCATATGAAATGGTCATAGCTAAAGTTTATGCTAATTAAATAAAATGTTGAAAATTTCATTCATTTCATTCCTTGAAAATATACATAATGAGATTTCCTGTGTCCAGACTTTAGGGACACCCCATAGAAAGATCATTGTATTAGAAATCAAGGAATCTGGGTTTTAGTCTTAGCTCTGTCACTAATTAGCTACATGACCTTGGGTAGACTAGATTGTAAACTCTATGAGGGCAGGGATATCTTTTGCCTTTTCATGTATCCTCAGTGGTTAGACCCCGGGTAAATCACTTAACCCTGTTTTTCTCAGTTTCCTCATCTGTAAAATGAGCTGGAGAAGGAAATGGCCAACACTCCATTGTCTCTGCCAAGAAAACCACAAATAGAGTCATGGAGAGTTGGACGTGACTGAAAACAACTGAATGACAACGACAACAAAAGCGTTTAGCATAGTGCCTAGCACACAGTAGGCTTTTAATAAATGTTTATTGAATCAAACAGGTCATGTCCTCTCCCTGGGTTGTCTGTTGTTACCTTGTGAAAAATGATGTGGTTGCTCTAAGTGATTTTTGTAGTTCCGTTTTACACCAACATTCTGTGGTTCTGTAATGCTCACTCTCAGGCTTGGATGTTGGATGAGGACTGCCCAAGGGTAAAAATCCTCATGTTATATGGGATAATTTTCTACAAAATGTTACTGTTAGCTTTTTTACATTTCAATTTTATTTAGTACTTCCCTCTCCCTGCTCCCCACTTATACAACCTATCACTTTGCTAGTTATGGCCCCAACTTGTTCCTTGGTAAGGAATGTTTTCAGATGTTCTCTCACTTCTTGTAATAGTCAGTCTGCCTTAAACAAACATACCTGTGGTGTCGTTTCTGTCTTTATCTCCCCAGATGAAGCGTGGCACATTATTAATTATTGCTTTTACAAACAGATGCTGGCCACAGATTTTAATCTAAAATTTAAACTGCTCGTTTATTGTTACTAACCTGTCAATAAGAACAAATGGCCCAGTCACTCCTGTGCTGTGCCACACAATACTAACTGTCAAATGAAGGAACAAAGTATAAGAAACATTCTGCCTCTGATTTGTTGCTGCATCATTTCCTGGCAGGTTGGCTGCCTTGACAGAAGACAGAGAAGAAAAAAGATATGTTCGGTTTAAACCACAATCTAGAATGTCCTAACTAGTTTCTAGTGAATGGAGTGAATCTCTCTGAAATTCTCTGGCAGAGTGAATAAAATCCCAATTTGAGTAATTTTCAGGGAAAACTTGCTTCTTGTGCATGAGCCTGCTCTCCTTTCCCCACCTCCCAAAATGCCAGGACAAAACCAAAGAGAAGAAATGTAGTAGAGATAAATGAAAGACCTGTGCTTAATTTTTAAAACTGTGTAAGTTCCCAAATCGATAGCAATCCACATATAAATGACCAAAAAGTTCTTAGACAAATCCCTTTCTGTGACTATTTTCATTGTCTATAAAGTGAAGTGGCTGGATGAAATGACTTCCAAGTCCTTGTCTGTCCCTAGATCTATGATACTAATTTGAGGACCTGAAGTTTTCATTGAATGAATGTTCAATAGGAAGTGAGTGTAAGGGGCCTGTTCAAAATGGTCAGAGTGAGTTACGCTTGCTTCCCCAATAGAAGTAAAATATTCAGATTACAGGAAGTATCATAGATTAGGTAGATCACACCTGCAGCAGTCTGTTCAATTCTGGCTAGCCACATTTAATGAAAAACATCAAATCAGCTAGAGGAGTCTGAAAACCAGTCCTAGGAATATGTACAAGATGATAAGCCTGTTTTTGAAAGTGTGCGTGATAGGGAAAGGAGGGCCCCTGTCTTAATTCAGAGCATGCGTGGGGAATCTGAGACTGTAGGCTGTCTGTTTACTTAGAGGTAGACAAGCCTTTTGGATTGGCTGCTGAAGTAGAACTGAGAAGGATATACAAAAGGCAGTAACTGAGCCCTGTTTTTTTCTTAGTGGTGATCAAGGCAAAATTTGCTTTGAGCCTTCCATTACAAGGAAAGAGAAGGAGAAAGGGAGAGGAAGAGAGGAAGTGAGGGAGGGGAAGAGAGAGAGAGAGAGAGAGAGAGAAAGAGAGAGAGAGAGAGAGAGAGAGAGAGAGAGAGAGAGAGAGAGAGAGAGAGAGAGAGAGAATATTAGAATCTTTAGCCTGCTTTCCCCACCCAGGCCAAAATGAAATCAGGAGTGCATGGCAAGGCTCCTTTTCTGTCTCTTGTTTCGTTCTTTCCTGCTTTGAGGTGAATTTATGCTAGAGTTCAAGTGGACTAAGGTGATAAACTTATAGGCCTTGAAAGGTCAGATGAGCTATCAGAGTCTGCGAGCAGTCAGCCATGAGCGAAGAGTTGCTTGGCCTAGATAGTCTAAGACATCTTATTGGGTCTTCAAAACAATCCCGTAAGGAAGGCAGAGCATCTGTGGTTAATTTCATATTACATTGAAAGAGCTGAAAGAAGTCTGAAGTTGTTAACCTTTGGTGGAACTGGCCCTGGAACTTAGCTTTTCTGGCTCCTAGCACAATGCTCTTCCTACCCTAATTAATATCTTGAGACTTGGAAATACTATCATTTGGAAGATGGATTCCTTTTTGCTCCAAGGGAGAGAACAAGGCAATATGGAGAGTGCCAGCTTTGGTTTCAGAGGACCTGCCCTAGAATCCCAGCTTTGCCCTTTGCTGCCTGGTGACCTTGTACAAATTATCTCCCCTCTGGGCTTTGGTTTCCTTATCTGTAAAATAAGGGACTTGAAAATTTTAGAGGTGTTTTCCAACTCTAATGCTGTGATTGATATATGTAGTAATGAGAGGGAAGATTTTGTCCCAGTAGAAGGAAGAATTTTCAAACAATCAGAATCCCAAAATTAAACGGACTGTGTGGTTAGGTAATAAGATTCCTATCACCTGAAGTGTCATGGATCATCAACTATTATGGACAGTATAGTGGGATCATGGAATTTCACAGCTTACTTGAAATCTACAAAATCTCCCCTACCCCCAAATGGGTGTTTGTATTCTGCTTGGACACTTCCAGTGTTTTTAATCTTTTTTTTTTTTTTTTTTTATAAAAGAACCATTTATTTCTTTATTTAGCTGTTATGGGATATTATTTGTTTTAATGGAAAAAAAGAGCAGGACTAATTACACAAGACCGTTTAAAAAAAGAAAAAGAAACCTTTTTTCCTATCAGTTCTTTTTTTCTTTAAGTAACACTTTAGTAAAAAAAAAAAAAAATCTCATCCCTGTGTCTCATAAGAGAAAACAGATTGAGAAGGAATTGTCAGAATCCTGTTGCTTATTCTCTGACATGGCTCAGAGAAATGGGAAAAAAAAGCTGCAAAAGAGTGAGTGAGAGAGAATGAAGATCCTCAAGTGATTGGCACTAGATTATAAACACCTCAGGAGGAGAAAAGGGACCATGAGGGAAAGACTCCAACCTATCATGGAACCAGATGGGCTTGTCTCTTGGGCATCCTCATCACCATAATAGCTCTTTTTGGAGGGATTTGGTGTTGGTTAAGAAATAGAGACACTGATTAGTGGGACAGATTAGTTATGTGGTAGATAGAAGCAAATGAGCACAGTGGACTAGGGTTTGATAAACCCAAAGGTCTCAGCTATTTGGGCAGAAACTCACTATTCTATAAAAACTATTGGGAAAACTGAAAAGCAATCTGGCAGAAACTAAGCAGAGGTTAACATCTCACAAAAGATATGCTCTAATGGGTATGTGACCTATATGTAAAGGGTAACATTACAAACCAATTAGAGGAATAAGGAACAACTTACCTTTCAGATAAATGGATTGGAGAAGAGCTCATGACTAAAAAAAAAAAGGGGGGGGGGATAGAGGGGAATCACAGCAGATAAAATGGACATTTTTAATTTTATAAAATTATAGCTTTTTTTGCACAAACCAAACCAATGGATTTAAAATTTTAAGGGACACAAATTGTTGAGACAATTCTTTACTGCAAGGTTCTCTGATAAAGGTCTTATTCAAGATGCTTGGGAAACTGATTCAAATTTATAAGAAGAATAAAAGTCATTCTTGATTGAAAAAGGGTGAAAGGAAATGAAAAGGGAATTTTCTGAGGAAGGAATCCATGAATATGCAGGCGTATTCCCAGGTTTGAATCACAAAATATAACAGACTCTCTTCCTTGAAGATGAAACCAAGACATTTATTCAAACACCAGTAAGCCAAATCCATTATGGTAACAAAGAAGTTTATACACATTGCCAATGCAGGGAACACCAAGCCCCCAAGCCTTTCCTCCTTTAGGCCTCCCCACAAAACAAGTTTCCTTAGGCACCATCTCTCTATCTCTCACTTGTGCTAGCTGCCCTGCTCTGCCTGCTCTCTCTCTCCCAGCTCTGTCTCACTCCCACTTCCTGCTCTACTCCTTCTTGCTTCACTCATTCAACAGACTCCTCCCACCATGGGCTCCATGTGATCACATAGGCCTTTTAAGGGTCAGGAATATCTTCAAATTCCCTTAACATTAAACCACAGTAAAAAAAAAAATGCTTCCAATCACTAATAACTAGAGAACTGCAAACTAAAACAACTTGAGACTCCACCTCACAGCCATCAGATTGACAAAGATGTCAAATAGCTGGAAAATGAGAAATATTGGAAGGGTAGTGGGTAAACATTTATATCAGTGTCTGTGGAGCTGTGAATGGGTTCAGCCATCCTGCAAAGCAATTTGGAACCATGTCTCCCAAATTACTAACCTGTGCATATCCTTTGACTCAGTGATACCACTACTGGGTCTATAACCTGAAGAGATCAAAGAAAGAGGAATAAGACCCATATGTACAAACATTTATAACAACTCATTTTTGTGCTAGCAAAAACCTGAAAACTGAAGGGATACCCATCAATTGGCAAACAGCTGAACAAGTCATGGTATGTATATGTGATGGAATGCTATTGTGCAATAAGAAATGATGGAGGGGGTGCTTTTAGAAAAAATTGGGAACGTTTGTATAAACTGATGCAGAGTAAAGTATATGCATGCACACACACTCATATAGAGAGATAAATGTAAGTACTTTAAATACATGTCTGTATA
Organism: Pseudochirops corinnae; assembly: GCA_028646515.1. Lineage (NCBI taxonomy): Eukaryota > Metazoa > Chordata > Mammalia > Diprotodontia > Pseudocheiridae > Pseudochirops > Pseudochirops corinnae. The sequence goes on from CM053587.1 coordinate 267,217,383, forward strand.
TATACAGATATATGCATGTATGTATATGTATATACATATACTTTTTTTTTTTTTTTTTTTGCTTTTTGGACGAGGGAAGCCTGGGCAATTGGGGTTAAGTGATTTGCCCCAGGTCACATGGCTAGTTTTTGTGTTAAGTGTCTGAGGCTGGATTTGAACTCAGGTCCTTCTGACTCCAGGGCCGGTGCTCTATTCATTGCCTCACCTAGCTGCCCCCTCTACATATCCTTGAAAATTAGAAAGGACTAAAAAGAAGTAAACAGATTCAGAACAATTAATGCTCTAATATCAATATTGCAAAAATGAAGAATTCTGAAGGACTTCACGACTCTGATTAAATGATGAACCATGATTTCAGAGGACACTGAAAGATTTCAGAAGAATACTGTCTGCCTCTTGACACAGAGATAATGGATTTATATGCAGATTTCTCTCCCTCCCTCTCTTTCTTACCTCCTCCTCCCACATGAGTGTGGGTGGGTGAGAAGTAAAATAAATGTTTGATAATTTTTAAAAAATGAAGAGACTGAAAAGGAGTATAATTATAAAAATACATTTAGTTATAAGCAAAAGATCCACTAACATTTTTGCTAGGGTAGCAACTTAAACAGATGGTTTATAGATTCCACTTCAACAAAGCTCCATCTCATTTCCTATCATTTGTTCTGATCTTCTAATTTACCTGAAATCAACCCCTTTCGCTATAATGGAGCTTCATTCTAAAGTTTTAAACTGATCTTCCTTCTCAGAAAATGTTTTAGAGGTCAGTGAATGAATATAAATTCTTTGTGAACTGCCCCCTAAATTTACTTCACCATTACTTTCCCCAAAACACCTCCCTGTAGATGAGGTGATATATTTGTGTTGGGAACAATCTTTATTTTTCATTTTTCTTTTTTTTTATGCTCCATAAGGAGCCATCTGTCACATAATTGCAGAACACGGGGGCAAAATTGTTCTCCCTTTAATCACTGGAATGTGATTTTGGGCTGAGTATTCAATCAGGCAGTGAATAATTCACTTAAAGAAAATAGCAAGCCATCAGTAAGGCTATTTGAAGAGCAGAAACAACACAGAAGGGAAATAAATAAACTGACAGAAAAAATCCATAAATAGTTTAGCAGCAACAATCCCGAGTTGGAGACTGAAAGAATTGTGTGGGATCCTCCAATCTCATGAATCATAAGAATGTGGATGAAATGTGGTGGCTGAAGCCCTTGATGGCCCCTAGGTTAGTTGGAAATGATTCCTGTGGTAATTTAGAAGAGAACCGTTGGCAGAAAATAGATGTTCTGCTGGAATTACGCAATGCAGGAAAACACACTGAAAGATGGAGATATAGATCGACAACAGGGAAAAAAGACATTGATTTCTCTTTCTTGCCTCGTGGGCCAAAGCTTCGTTACACTACATCCTTGATCTTCCTTCCACTTTCCCTAAAGTTAGACCAGAGAAGATAGAGCATAACTGACAGTTAACACGTGCTTGGCTACTGTCTATAATGATAGAAATTATGAAGAGTCAATAAAGAGTACAATCTGAGTTAACTGTAATTCTCAGAGAGCGTGAAGATTCTGCTTAACTAGAGGTCAGCTGTTTATGTCTGTGATTGTACACTTGCAACAAAGTAAAAATCATTGTTAATGGCAATATCTTGGAAAATCCAAAAACTAAGGATAGGCCTCATGAAGCTAGACCTTTCATATGGCAAAATGAGACTTTGTATTCCCTTTCATCTTTACACAGCAAAAGTTAGCGTTGGTTGAAGCTGAGTGAAGGATGTTTTTGGTAATACTGTACTTGCAGCTCCAAGGTAGAGATAATCAATAAAGCACTCAATTGAGAAAATACTTATTAAACACAGCCCATGTGCTTCGCTCTCTCTAAGTGCGGACGGTGCAAAGAAAGGTAAGAATAATGCCTGCCCTAAAGTAGCTCACCTCCTAATGAAGGAGATTTGTGTTTGGTCAAGTAGACAGGGTAGACACATGGAAGACAGACACAGATACAGAACTACGGTTCCCTCCTCTGAGGGAGGAAGTAGTTTCAAGAAACATGACCCTTTGCACTAGAGAAGAATGTTCTCTGTGTTACTGAAGAAAGTACTTTCAGGCCATAAAGGGACAGAAACTGTGAGTATTCTACATGCACGCCTCAGAGTGTTTGCAGAGCTCCTACTATGTGTCAGGCACACTGCATAAGCACTTCAGAAATATCTCCTTTGGTCCTCACAGCAACCTTTCGAAGTAGGTGTTATTATCATTCCCATTTACACTTGATAAAAGTGAGGCAGCAGTGGTCAAAGTGACTTGCCCAAGGTCACACAGCAACTTAGTGTCTGAAGTTGGATTTGAACTCAGGCCTTCCTGACTCTAGGCTTCATGCTTTATCTACTGCCTTGATTGGTCTCAGCTTTTGTTTCTATCTCCTATAGTATCTAGTACATCACTTACTAAGTTCTTGATCATCCCAGTGGCCTAAGGGAGTTTCTGTTGGCTTTTGCTGATGTTATTTATTCATTTTTAAGCTAGGTGATCTGTTCTCTAACCTTGGGCTGCAAAATAACTTTCCCCAGATGCTTAGTCTCGTAATATTGAACTCAGGAAGCCTCCATCCCATTCACTGTGACTCATGTGGTCACTCTCAATAATCAGCTCCACTCTTGTGAAACTAATAGGACAGAGAGGAGAATGTGTGTGGGGCTTTATTAGTGAATGCTGTCAGGCAATGAGAAGAGCTCTTCTGTCTTTAAGAAGGCAGGAGTGTGGGTGGTTGAGAAAACTACACTTCTTAGGCATTCCAAATGACCACCCTCACTTGGTAGCCCCACTACATACATAGCCACCAACTTTGCCATCCCCTGAAAGACAGCGCAATGCAAGGAAGGAGAATTGGCCCCTATGTGTCCTGTTTCTACTGCTGCAGGCAAGGTCAGGCTTCTGGGTCAGCGCAGAATGCAAGCACTGCTGTGATCTGATTTACAAAATCACATTAGAGCCAGAAAGGGACCTTAGAAATCGCTGATGATAGACAGATGAGAAACCTGAGACCCAGACTGGGGAATCACTTGCAGTCTCTTCCCTCTTCTCCTAGTTGCTAATACTTGCTCCTCTAAAGTTTGTTTCTCAGGAGGGGCAGCTATGGTGAAGTACCTCAGGCCCCAGATTTGGAGGGCCTGGGTTTGATTCCCAGTTCTGTTGTTCATTGCCTGTGTGGCCTTGGGAAGACGCACAACCTCTCTGACTGGGCCTTGCTTTTGTAAAGGGCAAGAGTCTTTGCCCCTGTTCCCCACCAGCTTTGTTACGAGTACTGCTCTGGAAAGGGATATATGGGTGGAGCGGGTCCAACTGACATCCCCTTAACGGCCAGTAATCCACAGACTCTTCAAGCGGCATATAGTAAGGTGCTCAGTTGGTTGAGCAATTTTGCAAATGGGGAATTTTCAGCATATGAAATATTGAAATAGAAGAAAAGAAGGGATAGGGTGGGAAATAAGCATGAAGTGGGTCTACTATGTACCAGGTGCTGTGCTAGGCACTTTTTACAAATATTATTTCATTTGATCTTCACAACAACCTGGGAGGTAGGTGCTATTATTACTCCCATTTTACAGTTAGAGAAACTGAGGCAAGCATAGATGAAGTGACTTGCCCCGGGTCACACAGCTAGTAAATATCTGAGGTTGGATTTGAACTTGGATCTTCCTAACTCTATGCTTGGTGGCCTATCCACTGTGCTATTAGCTTCCTTTGAAAGAGGAAAGAGAAGAAAAGGAGAGGGGAGGGGAAGGAAGGAGAGGAGGAAGGAACAAAGGAAGAGAGGAGAAAAAAGAGAAAGGGAGATAACATAACATTAGTAAGTATCTGGAGAGAAATGAATGGTGAAATGGTGTTTCAGAAAGTGAATATTGGTAAATTATATTTCATTGATCATAATTTTTTAAATTTTAAGGGATTTACTATATGATATTAGAGGATATAACATATGAGTAACTACTATTAGGAAAGGAGATATTTAGAATTTATTGAATAAATAATTTTAATGAGCTGGGACAGGGGTTTGAGCCAGAATAAGAAATACATAAAATAAGAAAAAGATTGATTTTTTTTCTTAATAGAAAGAAAATAAATGAATATAATTATTTATTACTCTGGAGGCAAGAATGTTAAGATTTAATGTGGTGACAGGTTCAGAAGGGTTACAAGTGAGTATCATTTACCTACATCTTGCTACATTGTAATCCTTTGAGTTTATTATTTTCATTTAATTTTTAATATGAAATCTTCAACAAATACAAATATTCCAAAATTCAAAGAGAGAACCCCCTATAGTTTCATGAATTTCTGGTTATGTTTAATTTTTTTTCCAAAGTGAAGAAACCAGAGTTCAAAATCTCCCACTTGACTCTTAATAACTGTGTAACCTTGGGCAGGTCACTTAACCTCCATGGGTTTCATTTTTCTTTGTCTGAAAAATAAGGCATTTGGGCTAGATGACTTCTCAGCCATCTTAGATCTATGACCGATCTTAGTGACTTAGATTTAGTCATTTCAATCATTCTAGATCTATGATTCTATATCTACTTTCAAAGGAACATTTCTGTAGCCAGAGATGCATCAACTCTTAGAATGGAAGGGGAGCTCTGAGATCATCTAATCCTACCCCTACCCAAATCATGCATTTTGTCTGATAAATGGCTATCCAGCCTCTGCATGAAGACTTCCAGTTCAGGTAACTCACTTGCCCCATCAGGCAACCCATCCTATTTTTCCATTGCTCTAATTGTTAGAATGAGCCAAAGTCAGCTTCCCTCCAACTTACACTCTATGTACATATGTATATGTGTATATATATATGTATATATGTTTTAATCTTTATATTAATGACACATACTTTGTATTATTCTAAGTCAGCGATTCTCAACCTGTGGGTTGTGACCCCTTTGGAAGTCAATCGACCCTTTCACAGGGGTGACAGGTGTCTCCTAAGACCATCAGAAAACATATTTCCGGTGGTCTTAGGAACCAAAACACTGTGCTCCTCTATCCGTCTCCAGGTGGGTCCGCCCACATGCAGACATGCCCACATACGAATATTAAAGGGTCGTGGCATTAGGAAGGTTGAGAACCACTGTTGGTGATTTAATTACCTTATACCTTAAAACTCATTCACCACTTTTCCTCCCACTTACCCAGTCTTGTGAGATCTTTCTGCAATCTATTTCTGTCAATGTCACATTTTTACTACTTAAAGAAAGAGAAAAAATAATTGCTTAATTAATTTTAATGTAACACAGAGTTCAAATAATTCTTCAGAGCAATTACTTTCTGGCAACTTTCTAGGTAGAATTGAATGGGGTTGTCATTTGCAGTTAACAAAGGTGTATTACTCAATCCTCTTAATTCGAGCTCTATGAAGATTAGAAGTGGGAGAAAGAGATACAAAAGGAGAAAAGTCAGTTTGTTAGAGAAGGAAGGATTGTAGCACTTTCTGATTTCATGTTCTTAAATTCTAAACTTGAATCTTCTGGAAATACCATGGCCTTTTCTGTTTGTGTTTAAGATGCACTCAAGATGTGTACTCAGGCAGCTACCAAACCTTCTCTGTGCACCATTACTGACTTAGGAGTCCAGCAGGATTTCATCATTTCTGGAGCCTGGGTTACAATTTAGCCACTACAAAAAGTAAGGAAGTAAAAGATTCTTCTTCATAAACTGTACACTTTCCCCAATAGTAAAAGTTTATTGCTGCTGAATTTATTTACCAAACAATCAGAAATGGCATTTTCAGCTTCTGCACAGATGTGGATAGTCTTGCTGGTTCAAATGACTTAAATAGCTGCTAACTCTCTGGGGTGATCTATGACATTTCCCTTGTAGTGTTCTATTCCCATGGAGCCAGCTCAGTTGGAAGATTTCTATATTCTTTTCTGGCTCTATCCTTCTGTTTCTTTTTAACTTTTTTTTTTTCCTAAATGGAAAAGAAAGTAGGACACAGAAGACTTCTTCTATATAGCCACCAAACTAAGGGCCAGTCAGTCAGCAAACATTTTATTAAGTATCTACTATGTGCCAGGTGCTGTGCTAAGGGCTGCCATAGAGCAGCATTTTTCAGAATGTGATTGAGTCCCATGGAGGTCCTGAGACTCTTTCAAGTGTCTGCAAGGTCAAATCTATTTTCGTAATGATACTAAGATGTTTCAGTTTCAAATAGTAAATATCAGTAGCAATTCACATACACAAAAGTTCTCTGGGCGAAGGAGTCCTCGATTTTTAAGAGTGTAGAGGAATCTTGAGAAAAAAAAGTTTGAAAACCACTGCCATAGAGAGTAGCTACAGTGCAGGAATAGTAACTGTAGAGAAAACAAGGATTACACGGGGGATGCAATCTTAGAAAGGGGGCAATATTAAAGCAAAGTATGGGCAACAAGAAAGATGAGCTGGAGATCCTAATACAAATACAAAATAATACAAAAGGGGGTAATTTTGAACATATGAGACCCAAGCTTGAAATTTGACCCAGTTGTGTCTTATTCAAGAGAAACCAAATAAGTGAAAAGGGTGTGGAAAAGCATTGCACAGTAACAGGTGAGTAACAGGACTCATCTGGAACCAGATGAGGATACAAGTATGGTGGAAGGAATTTGGGCAACGATCAATAGAGGGAGTAACAAAAGTTATGTTTCATCAGAGTATGTCACAAACCACCCAAACAGAAAGAAATTGATGAGGAGTTTTGGGAAAAAAGATAACAAGCTTGGCACAAAGAGTCAATGCAGTCTAGTAGTGATAGGAGAGTTTGATTTTTGGGACATTCATTGGAGCTCCCTCTGCAGAAGCAGAGCAGCTAACCAATGCTTTCTTGCTTTGCTTCAATGATTATTTCAGTCTATATAGTGTGGACGAAGAAACATGGGCAGTTTTTGTCCTGACAAGAACAAAAGAAAGAATTGATTGCTTGGGTGAAGCTGAGCTTGGGTGGAGGCAATTGTTCTCTCTTAGAACTTGTGATGGAAAAGGAGAAGAAAAATGGGCATAGTCTCATTGTCATTTTAGATTTGGGAAGATCAGATTTCAAAGAGTTTAGAGAAAGGACGACTAGAGTCCTGTGGAAAATATTAAAAAAACTGGAATCCCACAAAAGATGGGAAAGTCTCTAGAATGAAATCCAGAGGACACAAAGGAAAACAATTCCAATATGAAGGGACAGAGGCAATTGTCAAAAGAGATGAAAGTGAATGCAAGCAATGCGGATTTTGAAAGGATACTCACAGAAGATGAAAGCAAAGGCATTAATAGGAGATGAATACAAAAATATAACACAGAGCATCAGCAGTGTTAAACCCCATCACGTATTGAAGTTGATTAGGAGAGCTAAGCACAGCCAAAAAGATTTTTAAACTTAGCAAAAGGGGTGGAGGGCTAAAAGAAGACTCAGGACCTCTGCACAGGGTGAATCAGGTGATAACAACAACAGTGAACATTTGTACAGCACTTTAAAAGTTTGCCAAGTGACTCACATCTCTTTTTTGAATCTCATAATTACTCTGTCAAGTAGGTACTATGATAATGATTATCTTCACTTTACAGACGAGGAATCTGATATTGTAATCTGATATGCTAGTAAATGTTTAGGAACTGGTTCTCCAAAAACCAATGCCCACACCATGTTTTTAAGTTTAATCTGCTGAACTATTAACATTTTCCCCATCACTTTCTTAAATCTAGATGATCAGCAAAACATATCAAGCCTTGATTTGTAGCATTTTCTGATTTCCAAAATGTAAATTCTCACACTGAAAATTTCACAATCAACTCTTATAATCTGATTGGAGCTGACTCCAAACGCACTCCCGAACTTGAGACTGTGTGGATGTTGTTTGGCCTTTGTTCTTGAAGAGGACCAATGACATCAGGAGGGTGATGTCTTGACTTGCTCAGAGACATCAAGTGACTTGTCCAGGGTCAAATAGTTAGTGGGGGGAAGAGAAGGAATTAAAATACAAGTCTTTCTGAGTTTATATTTATCCCATGAGGTGATGGAGAGATGGTAAAAATATTTAACTCTTCTATTCCTTCTGTTTTCTCTGCCAAGGAGAAGGAGCTTTAGGTTGGTATGGATAGAACAAAAATGGCCAATAGTCACTGAAACCCAAGATAAGTAGGCAGATAACAAGAAACCACTTAGCTTTCTTCTCACTGAATTCAAGTCATCCAGACCAGATGAGCTGTATCTCACTGAAAGACTTGGAAGATGTGATATCTGTTAGTGATTATTGTCAATGTTCTTTAGAAAATCTTGTACAAGAGAGATGTGTCACAAGATTAAAGAATGATAAATGTCTTCACTTTAAAAAAAGAGAGGGAAGAGTCTGAAAATTGCAGGTCATTGAACTTGGCTTCAAAATTCCTTACAAAATAATCAAAAGGATTTAGTGAACATCTTAAAAAAGAAATTAGGATTCCAAAAGGATGACAGATGGCTCCTTCACCAAAAACTAGGACAAGTTAAACTTATTTCTCTTTTTTTCCAGGGCCCCTAGACTGGTAGACCAAGGAAATGCTGTAAAAAGCTTACTTAATTTTAATAAAGTATTTGAGTAAATCTCTCATATTTTTCTTGTGAAGAAGATGGAGAGATGTGGTACAGACTATAGTATAACTAGTTGGATTACAAACTAGTTAAAATGATTGGTCCCAAAGAGTAATATTAAAAGATCAGTGTCAGCTGGGAAGGTCTCTAGTAGAGTGCCTCAGGCATCTGTCCTTGGTCCTGTGGTTTTTGACATTTTTGTTACTAGTATTGATGGTACACTTATGAAATGGGTAAATGACAAAAATCTGGGAGGGATGAGAGAATCAGGATTTAAAAAGATCTTGATGGGCCAGAACATTAGATTGAATTTAATCATATAAAATTTTATAGAGATAAACGTGCAGTCAAAAATCACCTTTACAAGTATAAAATAGTACAAACATGGTTGAGCAGCATTTTTGTCTGAATGTGATCTGAAGGTTTTAGAGGACCACAAGTCTAATTATGCATCAACAGTTTAATAGAAAGGCAAAAACCCTAATGTTGTGTGCTTTGTGGAGAATGCAAAGAAGTATAATATTTTGTCCCTACCCCCAGTGTGTTTGTTCTTAAGGGCCAAGTATTATGTGCTAGTAGCCTTCAGCAGTATCAATTATTATATTCAATTCTCACTCTAGGTAAACAGTTTTCCATCCAAAAGTGATTGAGAAATTTAACACTGCTGAATATCTTTTTTTTTCTGAAAATACTAGCATAAGACAGTTATATTATTTGGCAAAGTATTTTCTTGTAGCTGAATTCTTGCTTCTAGGGGTATTGTAAGAATCATGATGGAAACACCTCACCCTAGTAATACCTAGAACGCAGTAATCTGATAGACGTAGACTGCTGGGGTCAAGATATAGCAACTGCAGCAACAGGAAGGCATGTATAGATTTGTGTGAACTATTCCTGGGAAATGCAATATTCTTTTTTTTTTCTTTTTAAGTTCTATGAGGATAAATGTCAGAGCTGAATTTGACACTGACAGCGAGTCCAAAAGCCTTGTTCCTGCCTAGAATTCTAAAACATATCTCAGACATTAAAAAAAAAAACCTGACTGTGAATTACTGAAATAATTTCTAGTTCATTACCAAACATTATTCATGTATTATTGGAAAACAATTAAACTGTTGGAGAATAAGACCCATGAGGGAAACTAAAAGAAATTGGGATTGCTAAAGCAAAAGAAGACTAGGGAAGAATTAGCCTAATTTGATGGTCAAAAATGGCTATTTGAAGGGTTATTATAATAAGAGAGAAGAATAAGGTCCTCCCCTGGTACGTCACAGTGATGTGGAAGTGACCCTGGGTTCTCCAAGGTCTAAGTCAGCAGAAAACATGCTCCAGTTGGTCCTACCATAATAGAAAGCCTTCACATATAGAACTAACAACATACTATACATTATTTGAAGATCAATTGTTTACAAAGGCTCAGGGGAATAGGAAACTAGTGGGGATTAAATCATGATTTTTTTTTGGCTATAGCAGTGCATGAATTTGTCTACTAAGGTGTAGAGAACTTGAAATCTGCTTTGGAGTGAGTAGATTCATATAAATGAAAGCACAGATTCTCCAGGATGAAATGGAACAAAGAAAAGTGATTCCCCCACCATTTTTCATGTCTACTGATAGAAAAACTCAAAGCAATAAGCTCCAAATCATATAATTATGGGCTCATAGTCATAAAAGAATATAAAGGTCATTTAGTCCTGCTCTTGTCTTACAAGTGAATTCCTCCTTTGCCACCCTTGACAGGTAGCCATTCAGCTTCTCACTGAATATATCTAGTAACAGAAAACTCATTATCTCAAAAAAACCCCAAATCATTTCACTTTTGGGTGGCTCTGATTGTTAGAAGGTTGATTTTTCAACATTCAGAGAATCTTAGGACTGTAGAAAATATAGGTCTTACATTGATAATAAAGCATGAATTTCTCAACAGGAGAACTGATATATAAGGGAAGGAGTTATCACAATGGAAGATAATAATTTTTTGTTTTTATTTTTCTGTACATTTTTTTCATTGACTTGTTTATTTACTTTTAGTTTACAAGATTCAGTTCTACAGTCCCTTGAGTTTCAAATTTTCTCCCCTCCCTTCCCCCTCACCCATGGTGGCGTGCAGTCATGTACATTTTTTCTTGATACAACTAAGATACCATTAATTATGTTACTTTTTATTGAGAAATGTACAGTGGCTCCCCATTACTTATTGCATAATGCTTTATGCAATATAATTACTTAATGCAAATTGTTTTGGCATTTCTGGCCCTCTAGATAGATGAATAGGTAGATAGATTGATAATAGGTGGATGGATGGTTAGGTAGATGACCAGATGGCTGGGTATTTAGATGGTTAGAAAAGTAAGTATTGAGTTCAAATTAGCCTCAGACACTTATACCTGTGTGACCTTGGTTAAATAACTTAATCTCTGTTTGCCATAGTATCTTCAATTGTAAAATGGGGGTAATAACAGTATCTACCTCCCAGGTATGTTGTGAAGATCAAATGAGATAATATCTGCAAAGTGCTTAGGGTAGTTCCTGGCACATTGTAGGTCCTATATCAATGCTTGCAATTATAATTATATCACAATTATATGATCATATAAAACATATATAACAATTGATTTGAACCCAGGTCTTTCTGATTCCAGGCCTATTGATTTATCAACTTAAATGAACAGTTTGAAATTATTGAAAGCATCACACAATTCACTAAACAGAAATAGAAGTCAAATTGTTTCACGGTTCAGGTGTTCCCCTCAAGTTTTCACCACTAGGGGGTGCTCAGCAGCTGTGCTCCACTTCATGGCCAAGACATACAGATTCCTCTCCACTTCTAATGTTTTCCTTTTCTGTGGGAAGAATCTTGGAGAAATAATGAGCTATGAGTAGGTGTGATAGGTCACTGATCAAAAAGATGAAATTTTAATAGCATTCTGTTGAGAGAGACAGCTTTTTTATTTATATGAATATATTTTTTAAAGGAGAGATTTGCCTTTCCTCCTTCCTTCCCCAACCCCCTGCTGATTTGTCTCATTTTTAATCATGGAGTAAATTTGAATGAAAAGTTTGAAAGATGAAAGAAAAACAAAATACAAAGCAATTAATAGGATTTGAGGACATAATGTGACTATAGAGCAGTGATTTCTAAGAGGTGACTTGTAAATTGTATCTAGAAGCTTTGCTTGGTTGATTTACAAGCTCATGGTCTTGCTGGAGCAATGCGATCCCATAAGAAGAGTTGTAAACACTATCCTCCTTAGAGTTCAAGGAATAACCCTGAGGGACATGGGGTTTCTAGTATAGTAGATCATGAGCCCCCATCTAATATGCTCCCCACTATGAAACAGAATCAGTTGAATTCTATTAGATTTTAGAAAAAGGATTTACTGAGAAAGTATAACAAGAAATAATTTAAAAGTCTTCTCAAAACAGAAGAACATTCTTCCCTTATACATACAATGTCCCTGGAAAGAGTGGACTCAGACTTAAATTACTGTTGTAATGAGGCACAAAGATAGAAAGCACATGTGGCCAAGGAGTACTTCCTGACTATTCCCCCAGAATATTTTTTTCTCCATATATTGAGTCCTTACAAAGTTCCCTTTAGGTGCGGTGCTCTGCTAGGCTTCCATGATCAGTGCCTTCCCAGAGTGCATTATCAGTACTTCCCTCTGCCACCAGGAGACACAATCCCTAAGCTGGCATCCATCCTTGGGTATTTATCCTTCTCTATTTGTATGCAGGCATTTTCTTTGTCATTGCTCATTGCTACCACTTCTGGTGGGGAAGGGAGTGACCTCTGAAGGTTTATTTTTTTTAAATCTTAGAAAGGCTACAGATTCATAACCAGGTCAATTCCCTCTCCAGATTCTTGTTCACCTCAGATCAGGGGTGAAGAAACACAAGAGAAATAGAGACACCACGTGCTCAAGAACACATGGTGGCTGGATCAGAGAATGCAGCTTGCCACTATTCCTTTATTCAGCTACTCGCAACAGTTTTTGCTTCAGCTGCCAGGACGGAAAAGAGAGCCAGAAATCAATGTCATTCCTTTTGTACATGAACTCAGTTTTGGCTCAGTACTCCTTGAGTTATTGGTTCTTTTGCCTCCACCGCCAGTTAGAGGACATTTTATCATCCCACTGCACCAGTCCCTCAATCATTGATGGCCAGCTCCCCAAAGTTCCTTATTTTGGAGTGGAATCAGGCAAGGAATATTGATACCATATAATCCATCAGAAAAGGAAAATCTGAGCATGTTCTAAGGACTTAGTCCTCCTTGGCTAGTCTCCCTATTCTATTCTTCCTCCATTAAAATCTTTGCTATTCTTAGCATATCACTGGATTGCATTTTGAACTCACTGTCCCTATCCTGAATCCACAGCAGTTCTGTAGGGTCCTGAGGAGGCTTATTCATTGTCATTTTTCATTGCCTTCTCTAGTATCTTGTGCTTAAAAGTCTCAGAAAATTCCATGTGGCACAGATCTGATATTATCCTAAATTCATAGGAGTAAATAAGAATTGGCCTTAAATATAGAGTCATGCAGATTTAACAAAAAAAATTTATAAAGCTTATCAAAGATTAATATTTACCTGCTATTCTTAAGAGGCCTGCCATGGAATATACAAAGGCCTTCCCTATCCCAGAGGCAATATAGAAAAGAAAAAGAAAACCAAGCTTTTTCTATCAGAAGCAAAGCTTGGTGCCTATAGGGCTCCCAAAACATGAAAGGTTTCCTCCACAGGAGTAAGGACCTGTCCACTGGAAGTCATCCCCTTACTCTCAGGTGAGAAACAAATCTGTCCCTGATGAAAATTCTTCCATGACTCCCTCAGTGCATAGGGCCAATGAAGGTAGAGTCAAGGCAAAATCTTGTGGTATTTCTTTCCATCTAGGGCACAACAAAATTTCTTTAGGGGTCCCTGTACAGTAGGCATGAGGATGGTGGTAGTTGCTGGACCACTATAGGAAGGTAATGTGCTTTCTCAGGACAAAGTATATCTCTTCACTCCCATTTAGGTGCCTGGGAAAAGCCCTAGTTGCCCCATCCTTTATACGACTTTGCTTCTGACTTCTGGTCTAGAAATCTTCTTAACTCCGTTTCTATTATTTTTTTCCTTTTAAAGTCATTTAAAAGATAGCATGCCATAGAGATCAAAAGACCTAGTATCCTCAAATGGGACTATAAGACTTGGAAGTGTAAAGGAACCCAGGAGCCATCTAGTTCAGCTGCCTCATTTTATGAATAAAGTAGTTTGGGCCCAGACAGATGAAGGACTCACCCGAGGTCACACAGTTACTTAGGTCAGAGCCAGGATTAGAACTTGGGTCTCCTGATGACCAGCATAGTGTGCTGTCTACAAGCTTCCATGTGTGGGAGACTGAGCTTTTAGCAAACAGACTAGAATTAATATGAAGTTATATGGCAGTGCCTTGCCAGGCACTGGCCTAGTAAAGCTTAGAAGTCAACTCCTAATTCTTACTGCATAGAGGAGGGTTCAGTGATGCCATTGCTCAGAACAACAGGCCTATATTGGGAGGGTGACTTGGCCAGCCCAAATGTCTGCTTCATTCTGGACCTTCTTCCCCGACTCCCTTTTCTGCTTTATGAGAATGTTCTGCAGCTCTGATCTTAGGATGCCTTTTTGAGGATTGTTTTTCTCTCTCAAATCTCTAAGAAATGAATGAAAGAATCACTAAAGGGGATTAATTGTATTGTTCACTAAGAGATTTGGGCAGAGAAGTTTCTGTTTCCATGATCGACAACATAAAAAGGGAGAGAAAAATAAACTAAACCAGGCTGATTTCAAAATCTAAACAGGCAAAGAGATTCATGTCTGTTTTACAATGGTTTAATCCTCCCAGGAGATTCAGTGAACTGGCAATTCTCCCCAAGACCAGTGGAGGAAGCTGGAAGCCTAGATAAAACCAGCTTCTATTTGCATCAGAGACTGATTTCATTGTAGGCTAAGAAAGAGGTATTTTTACTGGTATGTTTACCAGTATATGTGGTCAATTTATAGAACTGAGGTTTAAAAAAAAGCCACAAAACTCCAATCCCCAAAACAACAAATGACCTGTTTTTTAGCTTTGGTTACTCTCAATGACTTTTCGCAGAAGAATGCTTCCCATCTTTCCCCTCAATTTGAGCATCGTGGGTCAGATTTGAGGACCTTTATATGGACTGAGCTCTTCCATAATAAATCAATTATTCAATCAATTAACACTCTTTAAGCACTTACTGATGAAAATTCTTCCACGACTTCCTCAGTGCATTGGGCGAATGAAGTTAGGGTCAAGGCAAAATCTCTTGGTATTTCTTTCTATACAGGGCACAGCAAAATTTCTTTATCAGTCCCTGTACAATAGGCATGAGGATGGTGGTAGTTTCTGGACCACTATAGGAAGGTAATGTGCCTTCTCAGGACAAAGTATATCTCTTCACTCCCATTTAGGTGCCTGGAAAAAGCCCTAGTTGCCCCACCCTTTATGTGGCTTTGCTTCTGATTGTTGGCCCAGAAACCTTCTTAACCAGACCTATGCTAAAGCAGCTGGGCATACAGATGTAGCACCTGCTCTGGGGCTACTTCTTTACTTCCCACTTGCATTGGCAGGCTGGGTCCTGAGAGGCTAACCGACTATTCATGTTCATGGGTCTATGAGTAATTTGAGGGGCTGAGTTTCCAATACTGTTGATCACAATGCCCCTTTTTCCCCCTGGTGTCCTTCCCTTTGATAATCAGCCTGATTTATTATGGCGCAGACTTATGGTACAGTTGGTACAAATGGTTCTACTCACATCAGGGACACACATTCGCTCCTCCACGTTAGGTCCTGGGGTGGGGTGGGTGAGAATGAGCTCACACTAGTAGTACGAGGGTAGTAAGGGACAAGTATAGAGAAGACCTGTTGCCAAAGGGTAAATGCACAGCTCTAGTTACTGGAAGTCATTTCCTCCCTTTGTAGACTTCCCCTTAGGCTAGCTCTCTCCTCAGTTCTGAGGATTAATGTCTTTATTGAATTCTTCTAGGGGCCTCATTTTTTCTAGCTGTCACCATGCACAGGTGACTGACTACCTTTCCATGTCCATTTGCAGGTACTGTCTGTTGTCACCCTTTAGTGTTCCTCTAACCACTGTTCTACTGCCAGCACTTACCTCTGGGAGCTCTAATGGGAGTCCTGGAGGACTCCAAGGTGGTGGTGGTGGACAGTTGGGGAGACAGCAAGGTAGAGAGAAAAACTTTCTTTTTTCACCCCTCCTTCCACCCCCAAGGAATTTCTTCTCAGGGTCTCGGCTATAGCTTCTTGGTTACTTGACTGGCCTGCCACTGGAGTGTACCATTTTAAACTGGCTTGCTTTGTTATGCATAGGTCTAAATGTACATCTGATTCTTTTATCCAGTCATCAGATATTTCTTGTGTGATGTCATCTGCCTTTATCCAATGATTAAAACACTTTATTCCTCAAACTGATCTAAGAAGTTGTTAGAACCTCGGTTACACTTCTGATCAGTTGATTTGGTTGAGATTATGTTAACTGGTGTGGGGGGTGTTGTTGGTGTGTTGTTGATCCTTCATTTTTGAAGGGGACTAATGACATAAGGAGGGTGAAGTCTTAACTTGCTAGTGAATTGGATTTAAGTGAGGCAGAGCTGTGCAGAGTCATCAGGCTCACTCTCTCCTCCAAAGTCATCTTAGTCCAGTGGCAAGACATAGGTCAGAATGACTGGAGATGGTCTCAGAGGCAGTGGGAGACCTTGGCTTTTTAAAGTTAAGGTCTTTCCCAGATATCAATTTGTCTGAGGCAACACTCATTCAGTGTTAGGTCATCTTGTGGCATATGGAGTATCCTTTACATAAAGAAGGACAAAAACAGTCCTTATCCTCAAGGACCTTACATTCTAATGGGGGAGAGAACATATTCTTCCTTCTTTCCTTCCTTCCTTCCTTCCTTCCTTCCTTCCTTCCTTCCTTCCTTCCTTCCTTCTTTCTTTCCTCCCTCC
>CM053587.1:267234473-267268544 GCA_028646515.1 Pseudochirops corinnae
ATATATATATATGTATGTATATACGCATACATATACTTATTCATATATATGCCAGACTATATGAATGTAATGCATCAAACTGTATGTATATATGTATACACACACACACACACACACACACACACACACACACACATGAATTTATATATTATTTGGGGGCAGCTAGGTGGCACAGTGGATAGAGTACTAGGCCTGGAGTCTGGACAACCCGAGTTCAAATCTGACCTCAGACACTAGCTATGTGACCCTGGGCAAGTCACTTAACCATGTTTGCCTCAGTTTTCTCATCTGTAAAAGGAACTGGATTAGGAAATGGCAAACCACTCTAGTATCTCTGCCAAGAAAACCCTAAGTGAGATCACAAAGAGTCAAACAGAACTGACAAAATATATTATTTTATAATTGTTACAATCATATGTTTATTACATAGTTATACACATATATAAACAGATATATGTATATAGTATGTATATGGAAAGAGGAAGTGAGATTGGCGGGCAACAGCATGGTGTTGTGGATATTGAGCTGGCTAGAAGTCAGGAATATTCTAACCCAAATGCCTGGAATACGACTGGTTGTGAGACCCTGAGCAAGGCATTTACCTCTAAGTGCCCCAGGCAACACTCTAAGACCATATGTTGCTGCATCATCTCCAATTTGTGTTGGTAGAGATGGTTTCCTCAGTAGAAGTCATCTACTCTCATGAAATAACAAGTTTAAACTAAAAATGCATCCATGTATCTGTGGGGGCTGGATATATACACACATATGCATATGTGCATATATACTATATATAAATACATACATACACATGTATTTGCTCTTATATACCTTTGTATATACACATGTTTACATGTTATTGAGAAAGAGAAAGAAAGAGAGACAGAGACAGAGAGAGACAGAGATTGATGGGATAGGGGTTAGGAATCTGATTTCCTTTGTATAAGAAACTCCTGGATATGGAAGTATGTGTATGTATGTATGTATGTAGGTATGTACAATGAATATTTATATGTATGTATGTATACACACATACATATATGTGTATAGGCATATATGTGTATATAAGTAGAGGTATGTACCCACATACATTGTGTTGGAAACAACAGTAAATGGAATACCAATATTTTTTAAATGAAAGAGAATAGAATCTTCTAGCTATAGGCTAGTGAGTTTGACTTGGAATCCTAAGGAAATTCTCAAATGTCTTTTTAAAGAGATACTTAATGACTATATATGTGTATATATACATATATGTGTGCATATATACACACACACACACACACACACACACATATAAAAGGAAGTGATAGCAAAGCACCAGCGTGGCTTCATCAAGAATAATGACAGATTAACTTTATTTCCTTTTTTTGACATGGTTAATAAATTGTTATATCAGCAGAATTGTCTCTGTGGTTTAGTACAGCATTTGGTAAAAAGATCTCATTATTCTTATGGAGAAGATGGAACAATGCAGGATAATCAGTAGTTCGAGCTGTTGAATTTGGAGCTGGTTGAATGGCTAGACTCAAAGAATAGTCAAGTGACAATGTCATCGGGGCAAAAGTTCTCTAATGGAGGCCCTAGAGTGCTTGGCCTCATTATCAGTGATATGGATAAAGGCACAGGTGGAATGCTCATCAAATGTGCAGATGGTGCAGAGCTAAAGCCTAAGCTCCTTGAGAACAGGGGTAGCTTCATCCTTTGTATCTGTTTCCTCTATATCTAACACAATACCCATTACATATTTAGTGCTTAATAAATGCTTATTGATAGTTTGACTAGTAATACACTGAATGATAGGGTCAAAGTCCAAAAAGATCTTGAGAAGGTACAGCCATCAGGCTGCATCTAATAGATAAAACTCAATATGGATAAATGGAAATAGCCTTAGACTTAGAAATTTTCATAAGTACAAAATGGAAGAGACCTGTTCAGATACCACATTGTCTTGTCTGGCTGTTTGAAAGGACTGCAAGCTCATTATAAGTCAGTGATATGATCTGGCAGCCAAAAAAAGAATTGGGTTATACTAAGAGAAGCATGGCTTCCAGGTATATGAGATTATCCTCCTGCTTTATTCTTCCCTGGTCAGAACACGTATAGACAATTGTGTTCAGTATTTGGCATTGCAGTTTTGGAAAGACATAAATAAAAAGGCTTTGAGTCTATGACACATGGGAATTGGTTAAATGAACGAGGTCCTGGAAGGCCAAAGCAAAAGCAGTAAGTGGAAGGTGTAGAAATAAACTGAGTTTCATGTTGGTAAAAAGGTTCTTAATGATTGGAGTTTTCTGAAAGTATATTAGGTTTTCTCTGAAGGGAAGGGGTTTCTTTCTCATCAGAAGTCTTCAAGGGGAGGCTAGATGGCCACTTGTCACATATGCTCTAGTAGGTATTTGGGGGTGGGGAATGAGTTGAACTAGATGGCAGCTGAGATCCTTTCCAATACAAGAATTTGGAGATTTAGAGAGTAAGAGAGGAAAAAGTACAGGAGAGGGGAGAAGCAAGAGGGAAAAGGGAAAGAGAAAGAAAAGGGAGAGAGAAGAGATGGGGAAGAGGGGAGAGGACAGAGGGAAAGTTAGAGGGAGAAAAGGGGAGGGAAAGGGGAGAAGAAAGAGTGAAAAAGGAAAGGGGAAAAGAGAGAAGGGAGGGAAGAGAAAAGATAGGATAAAGAGGGAGATAGTGGGGAAAGAGAGAAGGGAAGGCAGAGAAGGGAGAAGGGAACAGAGAAAAGAAAAGGACAATGAGACCAGTTTTCACTCACTTGACATAAAGGAGAGATTAGATTTTTTTATACTTAGTCCCAGAGGTTAAAACTAGAAATAGTGGATGGATATTCTAGAAAAGCAAATTTAGTCAAAACATAAGGAAAGTATATTTAATAGTCATTTGATTTATTCAATAGTATAGGGCACTGCCTTGAGAGGTAATGGGTTCTCCACACTAAAGGTTCTCAAGCCTGGATTACCACTCGAAGAAAGTCCAGATTCAAAGAGGAGTAGGAGGTTATTAGAACTCAGGCAGTGAGAAGAGATTGGGGAGAACGAGAGAAAAGAACTTTACATATGTATGTTTTATGTACGAGTAGACACATTGAAGTTCTTTTGTCAAGTCAAGCAAAACAATTGTTTATTTAGCACCTAATGTGTGCTGGGACTGTAATACTGAGTCCTGGAGATATGCAGTTAACATGCAAATAATCATATGCAGAAAAAATATATACAGGATAAATTGGAGATAAGCACACAATTTCTTATAGAGGGTGGGATTTTAGGGGGGTATTAAGGTAGAATGAGAGGAAGAGAATTTCAGACATGAGGGACAGCCAATAAAAATTCCAGAGTCAGGAGATGGAGTGTTATTTGTGAAGAACAACCAGAAGGTCAATGCCACTGGATCACACAATATGGCGGGGCAGGAGCAGGGCAGTCAATAAGATGCAACACCGGAAAGGTAGGAAGGAACCAGTTTATAAAGGACTTTAAAATTAACAGGATTCTCAAAAGCTAGTTTTGGCAGATCCTACTAACCTGGAAAAAATGTCAAATACTGTCTCTCAATGGGCTGTATATCTATTGTCCAAGTCCAGATAAGTTCATCAAAGGCTTACACCATGGTGATGACTTGTTTGGTTACACTAACTCCATAAATCAGACTGTCTCTTGAAAGAGAGTTAAAGGAGTCCCCGCACGAATGAAATTGAAGATATTTGACACAAATACAAATAGTCATAATTTATGTTTAAAGGTAATATAATGAAGGGAAGCTAGAATTAATAGTAAATAGAGCACCAGGTCTAAAGCCAGGAAGACTTACCTTCATGAATTCAAACCCAGCCTCAGAGACTTACTAGCTAGGTGAGCCTGGGCAAGTCACTTAACCCTACTTGCCTCAGTTTGTCACCTATAAAATGAACTGAAAAAGGAAATGGCATATCCCTTCGTGTCTTTGCCGAGAAAACCCCAAATGGGGTCACAAAGAGTCAGAAATGACTGAACAACAACAAAACATAATGAAGATCATTTATGATTTCATATAAAATATAATAGATAAATTGTTTTTATTAAATTTTCATGAAATTTGGAAAAGAACTATATTATGGCTGTGAAATTCTAATAAAATGAAAGCCATGATATCTGTAACTCATATACAAATTCCAGGAGGGGAGCTCATGCTTTGTGTAGTTCACATAACCATTTGCAGCAGTTATATAAATCAAATGGTATATTTTTAAAGTTCCTATAATATCCATACCAAAAAAAGTCGTGAAGGCAAAATTATCAGAGAAGAGAAAAATCCTGTATACAGAGTAACAACAATAATTTACACATCTTGCCAATTTATTTTAATTTCCTTCTCTGACAATTATGAATATAGACAATTATGATACTGAGAGAAATGATTATTTCTCTCTTAGATTAATAACTAATCATTGAATTAGGACTAAGTTTTTTTCCTCCTTCCTATTTCCTCACCCAGCCAGCCTTTGAAGGGTAGGGTTTTATCAACCCCGATGATTAATTTGAAACAGTGGACCAGACACAGCCAACTGAGAAAACTCAGATGTGATCCAAAGGTAAAGAAATTCTAGTCTAGGTGAATTGGTGAATCCCAGTCCAGTTTCCTCAACTGTGAAATGAGAATAATAACAGCAAGCTAATAATTGGGTAAGCCTTTAGCACAATGCCTGGCATATAGTATTAAATAATAATATAATAATCATAATAAATGCTTATATAATGCTTATAATAAATGCTTATAATGCTTGTAATAAAATATTCAGCAGACTCAGGAAGATTAATAAGCCAATATATCTTGTAAGGACTGAGTAAATATATGTATTACTCTTTGTAAAGCTGTGTAGGGGGCTATTAGGATGAACAGGATACAAATTTCTTTTTAAAAAATTAGTGAATTACCTTTTTATAACTTATTGTGTATATTCTCAATCAGGGATACCCCTCCCCCACCAATCTTAAATGCTCAGCATTCAAAAGAGGCTTCATATCAAGAACTCCTGGAAATTGTTGATCAGAAATCCAGCAGCCTGAATAATTTCACTTCAGGCTAAGATACAGCACTTAACAGACAGCAGAATCCTTCCTGCAGAGAGATTCTTTAAAAATTCAACCCAATCAGTTATTAAGTCATCATATAGCTGAGTGAACCCTAGGGAGCTGGTTTAGAGAAAATAGAAAAAATTACAAGTCCTGGGGGGATCATAATCATTTAATTATTCAATTTAAATTATTCTGAAGGATGTGAGATGCTACATCTGAGAACTGATTATAAAGAAATAATCAATAATGAAGAATTTAATTTAAGAAGATAGTAGTGTATCTTTTAAATTTTTCTTGCAAGCCACTTCAACAGAGCATGCATGATCACCATCTAGGGGCAAAGCAGGATAAGCACAAGCATATGGTTATCCAGTTAGTAGCATAATTAATAACTGACGTTTATAAGGTTTGCAAAGCACTTTTCCAAATTGCAATTCATTTTATCCTCACAATGGCCTGTGGGAGGTAGGTGCTACTCTTAGCCCCATTTTAGAGATGAAGAAAGGGAGGCAAAGAAATAGAGGTTAAATTTTTTGCCCAGGTCACATAGCTAGTGTCTGAGGATGCATTTGAATTCAGATCTTCCTCTGTGCTCTGTGCACTATGGTGCTACCTAGCCTCTCCAATCTATGATAGCAGAAATATCATCAATTAGAGTTGAAAGATCTTTAGTCTTACCTCTGCATTTTATAGGTGAGGAATCTGAGCAGTGACTTTCCCAAGGTCACACAGATACAAAGCAGCAGAGCCAGCAGTTGAACCTAAGTCCTCTGACTCCAAATCCAGCACAATTTCCAGCATACTCACTGCTCTTCTTTGTTTGACATAGAGAATTTAATAAGGTCACAGTTTAGGTAGAATTTTCAATTTTTTCAACTTTCTTTTTTTTTTTTTTTGGATTTTTTTTTGGAGGGCAATTAGGGTTAAGTGACTTGCCCAAAGTCACATGGATAGTAAGTGTGTCAAGTGTCTGAGGCCAGATTTGAACTTGGCTGACTGCTGATTCCAGGGCCCATGCTCTATTCACTGCACCATCTAGCCACCCCAGATTTTTTGAATTTTCTAATTATGTTTTTTTGTAATTATGATAGTGACCTGGCCTCAGAGTCAGGGAGATTTGGGTTCAAATCTCTCCTTTGACACATATTGATAGTGTGACAACAAGCAAATCATTTAACCCCTTAATTCCCTTGGCAATCCACTGGATTCATTGGTAGAGAAAGTTTCCTCACTCTCACCAGGAGTTCCTTTTATCCATGAAATTACAGGTCCGCACAACCACCCCGCATCAAAAACTCAAAATGTTCAATGCATCCATCCATTGTGGCTCAGGTGCTGGAACAGCCTGCATATTTTTCTCTGCACTAAATTGGCAAAGAAAAGAATTTTTAATGTTTTTGTCATTTTTTTCTTCTCCTGTTTTTCTTCCTTCTTCCTCTGTCCCCATCCTCAATTCATTTTCTGCTTTGAAACAACATCTAAGCTAGTAGCAGAAACTGCTTTAAGGAAGATACACTATTTATGTCCTGTTGTTGTTCAGTTGTTTTCAGTAGTGTCTGACTCTTTGCGATCCCATTTGGAGTTTTCTTGGCAGACATACTAGAGTTCCCTTTCCTTCATTTTACCATATATATATATATATATATATATATATATATATATATATATATGAGATTTTACTGCTCATTTGGCAGATGAGGAAACTGAGGCAAACAGGGTTAAGTGGCTTGCTCAGAGTCACACAATTAGCAAGTATCTGAGGCCAGATTTGAAATCAGGTCTTCCCAGCTCCAGACCTTGCACTCTACCCACTGTATCACCTAACTAACCTGTTAATAGAACATAAATTAAAGGCCATTTGCCATTGACTGAGATTGGGATACCCTGGCCTTGCAGCAACTTGCCTCATCTAGTCTCTATCCTACATTCTTTGTGCTTTAGCTCTCCCTACCCATTTGAGTACTTCAATGGCCCATGGAAAGACTTTATAAGCAGAGAAGCAGCAAGTGCCTGGGCCTTCTCGCCCTAGACAAAATGCTCTTAAGAATCTATATACATAATAATAAAAATAAGTAATATTTATATACCTGTTAAAATGTACAAGTCTGAGCAGTTAGATGACACAGTGATAGAGCACTGAGCCTGGAATCAGGCAGACCTGAGCTCAGATACAGCCTCAGATACTATAGCTGTGTGACCCTGGGCAAGTTACTTGCCCCTGTTTCCTCACTTGGTCAAATGAGCTGGAGGGGGAAATGGAAAACTACTCCAGTATCTTTGCCAAGAAAAAACCCAAAGGGGGTCATGAAGAGTCTGAAAAGACTGAACAAAAAAAATGTGCAAAGCGTTTTCCTTACAACCACTTGTAAAGACTACCTTAAAATAAGTTATTTCATTATTAGTAACTCCGTTTTATAGCAAAGGAGGCTTAAACACAGAGAGGTAAAATGATTCACCTATGGTCATGCAGCTAATAGGTATCAGAGCCAAGATATCAAACCCAGTCTCCTGAATTCGTGTTCAGTGTCTGAGTGAACAAAGGACTAATCCTGAAGTCGGAAAAACCTGGATTCAGATTCTTTTTCTGATACTAGCTGTGTAATCATGGGCAAGTCACTCTAAGCCTCAGTTTCCCCATATGTAAAATGAGGATAATGATCCCTTTAGCATCAGCCTCAAAGGTTTGCTGTGAGCTCAATGAGTTGGTGTAAGTAAGCACTTTGGAAATTTAAAAGCATTTTACAAATGTTTTGTTTCAAGTTTGTTTGTCAGATTGCCAACTTGTTAAAATCCATACCAATCTAGAAGAATTAAATGAGGAAAAGATAACCACATGAAATTTAATTAAAATAACTTCAATGTAATCTATTTACACAAGTTATTGATGCTGACACATGAAATATGGATGGAAGGCTGAATATAATAATTTCATTCAAAAGTCTAATCAGTGTAAATTAATTACTTCTAATGAGAAGATCAAAAGGTCCTAAAATCACTGAAGTCAGAAACACAACTTACTTGCCAAACAAAGAGATATTGGTAGTCAAAGGCAATTTGTAATATCTTAAGAGAAGGATGGTAGAAAATTAATGGCTGTATTGTTTTATAAAACAAGGAGAAGCACTGGGAAATAAAGCCAGTTTAAAGAAATTTTGCTAAGATACCCAAGTAAGAAAGTAATTGGAAGAAAGTCAACAAAGAAGAAAGATAGAAAAGATCTGCAAGATTTTTACAGCAAGCTCTTTTTCCTCTGTAGAACAGTAGAATTACCGCATGAATTTAACATAACAGTCCCAGGTGTCCTTTTAAGAAAAATGGCACCAAGGAGATCAAACAAAGTAAAATAGCTAGAGTAAACCAACTGAAAACAAGAGATCAGAATTGGAGGTTAGTAGTTATTCTTTGCTTGGAGAAGACTTGGAGGTCAATTTGGATAAGATGTTGTTGGTTTGTTTTTTTTTTTTTATTTCAAAGACCTAGAAATATTTGTGTCTGTTTTTAATGTTCTATAAATTTTATTTTGCTTACTTATTTTAATTGGTTTTTGATAGGTACTAAGTATAGAATTTTGCAAATTAAAGGCACTGAGGTCAGGGGCTATTTCACTTTCACATTTGTACCGTTAGTACCTAGCACAATGCCTGACACATAGTAGGCGTTTAATGAATGCTTTTTAATTGATTAATTATACATTAATTGATTTGCATTGAAAGATACAAACTCCCACTGATAATGAAGGAATACAATATGTTTTGTTTTTTAATAACTCCATTATTATCAAAATCTTATTATCTTAATCTCTTTTTAATCTTTTTGACGGTAAGAGTAATCGTTCTCGATGATGTCTTTACAATATGGTTCTATTAGACTTGGATCTATCCACACCTCTCTATCCTTATGATTCTCATCTAAGTTCTCCCACAAGTTTGTCACAGGGAGTCTATCCAACGTGCTGAGTGCTTTCCTTGCTTTCTCTACAGTATGCAGCTACCAATAGAGTATTTTAGTCCATCCATCAATTAATCTTTACTGTGGCCATGCGATCAACCTATCATTTCTCTGTAACACATTTCTTTGATGATATCCTTTGTTCCATTTCTTCCTTGTACGTTAAGCATCTCTGGAGATGTAATTCAATTGAGTTGGCCTGCAACTCAAGATTGTCAATGACAGTGAAGAGCTGGGCTGGCTCTTCCCCACCCTGGCTTCATGGCTATCTTTATCATTTATCAGTTTAGTGCAGGGGAACTCAATTAAGTAAGCTTACACCTGTGGCTGCCTTTTCTATTTTTCTACTTGTTCTTTCCTGATTTTAGGTAAAAGTATAGTATCAGAGGCAACTTTGTGAATTAAAAATTCTGGATATCTGGGTCCCAATGCATGGAACTGGCTATCAGTGTAGGATGTCTCTGCTTTGAAGAGGATGGCCACTAACATGAGGATTGATCCAAGCTTGTTTTTGAACCAGTAGATATCTACCGTGAGCTATTTGGATAGTTCAGAACCGAGGTGAAATATAGATTGTTCAGTCATCAAAACTAAAAACTGCTTTATGTTCTGGTGAGGTTTAAGTATCAGTCTCCTAAACTGTTACAAAACATAAATTAAGTTACTGGATACCATTTTAAGTTTCTTTTTGTCATGTGCGTGTTTATGTGTGTTCTATGTTTGGCATTCTATTTGTGTGTAGGAATAAAATAACCTGTCCCACATCTGATTCATATTGTACATTGTTTACCTTTCTTTGGGGAAACCCTAGATGGGAATTTTGTTTCATGTTTCAAATACATGA
Organism: Pseudochirops corinnae; assembly: GCA_028646515.1. Lineage (NCBI taxonomy): Eukaryota > Metazoa > Chordata > Mammalia > Diprotodontia > Pseudocheiridae > Pseudochirops > Pseudochirops corinnae. The sequence continues at coordinate 267,244,329 of CM053587.1, forward strand.
TATTGTTTATGTTATTATTGTATTTCTAAATTTCTTATATTGTGAAATTTGAGAGAGCATTGTAACAATTTTGAAACGCTGTTACACGAAACAACTTCTTTTTCATCTGGATGTTGCTACACATGAATTGAGCTTTTAAAAGGATATGATTTTAAAAATTTGAAAACTTAAAGATTTAATGAAGTATATTTTGTTATAAAACAGACAATAATCATGATAAAAAAAAAATGAACCCAGTCCAAATTGCACGCCTACATCTAGAGCTAAGGTTCCCCTTTGTGAAAAAGGGAGCCATCTAGTACCACAGCTCCTGTGGGCAATGTCTCATTAAGATTAGAAAGGGAACATTCTCATTAAAGAAATCAGAGGTCCATTTGAGTTTTCGAGTTATATAAAACATCTCTCAATTTAATCCCCAGTATACTAAAGTATTCTCTAGTTAGATTATGCATTCCCTAGAGCCAAGTAAGTCTTTTTAAAAATCCCGTCTCCTCCCCTAACCCCCTCTTTCTGAAACAATGGGAGAAAGTAAGAATCAAAATTCTTAGTAGTTATTCTTAGTTTGGAAGGGGCTCAGAGTTCGATTTGGAGGATGTGGTTTTGTTGGGGGTTTTTTTAATTTCTAAGACCTGGAAACATTTGTATTATTTTTTTAATGAACTGTAGTTTTTATTTTGCTCATTTATTTTAATTGGTTTTTTGATGATTGCTAAATATAGAATTTTATGAATTAAATTTTAAAATAAGAGAAAGGATTCATACCAAACACCTATGATACAAGGAAAAGTGGGACAAGTCCATTCGAAAATTACATTAAGACTTGAGGAGACCCAGATCACTTTATTCTTTTTCCCTGTCCCAGCTCTGTCCCCTTATCCCATCTTCTTTTTAAATTTTTAATTAAAATATTCTATTACTTTTTTGTGTCATTTTTAGATGAGGGTGAGAGAAGTTAATAGAGAAAGAAGGTATATGTACTTGTATAGTAAATTCCCAAATGACAAACAAGTAATTAATTGAATATTCTGTTTGAGTTCTATATACATCATGCATGGGTTATCCATTTTCAAAACATCAGAATCCAATTAATATTCAAACTAGACTGATTTTAATGCTTCAGGCAAGAATGACTGGCCTTGAGACTTTCTAGAGGATCTTTCAAATATTGGCCGTGACTCATAATGTAATCCTTTTGATGATGCAGAATTTCTTTGGGAATCTGGCAGTCATCATCCTAAATATTAGTAGACATTTTCTATACAGAAGTGCTCAAAAATTTAGTCTAACTTTCCTTGACTGTAGCACTGACTGGGACATTTAGCTTAGGACATCTTCCTCTATGATGATAATATATGTCTAATCAATCTAATGAATATACCCACTTCCCTCAGAGCAAACGATTTTTTTTTTTTTTGGTGAGACTGGGTGTGGGGAGAATTGGAGAGGGGCGAGAGAAGAATTAGTTGGCAGAGCCACAAATTGTAATTCTTTCATCTGGAACAAAAATACCTAGGGGAAAAGGAGCTATGTTATCAGAGACAGAACATAGCAAAGTCCAGCTTATGCACTGGCACAATGAAAGGGACTATCCACCAAAGAGTCTGTCCCCACGTGGTTAGGGAGGGAAGGTGACAGGTCCTAAGTGAGGGGAACCACCATGCTGGTATCTTGCAGATGGCAGCCTGAAGCGGAGATACGTAAAGGAGTGGGGCTGTGCCTCGTGGTAAATGCCAACAGAAGATTGTGAAGAACTAGGCACAGGGAATCCAGATTACAGTGGTGATAAGATAAACCCCAATGTCAACACTGTAGAACAAAGCCTTTTTCACCCTCCTCTAGCTATGGCTCTGGTAAAGAGATACTATAAAGTAGGCCTCATTAGACAACATTGCCTGTAAGGCACCTTTGAGATATTAGAACTAGGGGCCAAGCCTATCCTGAGGAGACTTAAATTCAAGCCAACTAAACAAACATTGGGGCCTACCATATGCAGGGCATCAGACTGTGCCCCCCCCCTTAATGTTTATATTCCATGTGAAATTTGGTTAAAATTTGAGGATACAGGTATATACATATACAGGGTATAAACAGCCCCCTTCTTTCCGCCACCACCCCCTTGGTGAGTTTACAGACATTTGTTTATGTGCACTAGAGCTCTGTGGGAGGTAACTCGTCTTCATAAACTAATACCAAGCACCAGCTGAACAGTGCCCAACCAAGGAGGGAGCCAAGGGATGCCAGAGAGCTCCAGCCTCTTTTGCGTCACTGGTAAATCCAGGCAAGCAACAAATGCTACAAATGGGCAGGATCTGCATTTGGAGGTTGTTGGGGTTCTTTTTCAGTTTGCTATTTTGTGCTCCTTACTTCCCCCTTTGACAGCACAAGTCTCTCAGGGCCAAAGCAGACCCAACCTTTTGTGACTCAAGCAGAAACCATGCCAGATGTTTCCTACCACAAATGCTAATTTATACCAGGAAGAACAACAGGATGAAATCTTCAATTGGCAACTCTGTCCAAGAGACAAGATCCCAATTGTTCCCATAGTTGTGGGCAAAGCATTGAGAATCACATAGCATTATACAAACACATTTTGTTTGTATAGGAGGCTACATTTTTCACCCCATCATGGTTCTCAGGTACTCTGAAGGGGTTGGGGAGTCTCTCTTCTCTGCCATCAGCTTGTAGGCACATCGGTCATGACCCTCCCATTTGGGGGTGGCCCAGTGGCTAACAATTCAATTCCGTTTTACCATTTAACATTGGCTTAGCTTTTAAAAAAAAAAGATTATTTACTTCAAAGACATAGCAAGAGCATACAAACATTCCCCCTAATATCTTGGGGGCCCACCTTGGCCTTGAGGGGTAGGGTTGAGGGTAGAAGGTCAAATTAGACTCACAACTTAGTTCCTTCATATTAGTCTCACAAAATTCATGTTCAAAGCTGGCATCACACCCAGCTTCCTTTGGGTTGAAGACTTAGGACCCTTATTCATTAGGGCATCTCTTCTGGGGGATGGCTGCAAAATTAGACTGAATTCTGGGACTCCTATATTCCCATGGCTTGGGATCCTGGAACATATCCTTTTATCATCTCATTTTATCTTCACAAAAACCCGGGAAGGTAGAAGCTATAATTATACTCATTCTGCAGGTGAGGAAACTGAGGCAGACAGCGGTTAGGTGACTTGCCCAGAGAAATGAGATATTATGTGTCTGAGGCTAGATTTGAACTCAGGTCTTTCTGAGGCAAGGTCTAGCACTCACTGCACACTCTCTAGACCTAACTACAGCAGAACAAGAATGAATAAAAAGTTCAAAAACCCAGGTCCATTTCCCTGAGGCCTTCTGTCTCAGGAAGGGCAGAAGGATGTCCTGGACCCTCTTCCTCTTTTCACATGTTTTAAATGGAGTCACCTCCTCCTTCAGATGCAAATGCTACTTAGGTCCTCATACCCTCTCCTCTGAACTATTGCAACAGACTCTTAATCAGTTTCCCTTCATCAAGCTTCTCTCTACTCTAATTCAGCTATTTTCCTAAAGCTATTTTTTAAACCTATTTTTCCTAAAGAGTCTGACCACATCATATTCAGTAAAGTCCAGTGATGCCCTATTGTGTCTAGAACAGTGGTTCTCAACCTTCCTAATGCCGCGACCCTTTAATACTCATATGTAGGTGTATCTGCATGTGGGCGGACCTGCCTGGAAACAGAGAAGCAGTGTCTCCATTACTAAGACCATTGGAAATATGTTTTCTGATGGTCTTAGGCGACCCCTGTGGCCCCTGTGAAAGGGTCATTGGACCCCCAAAAGGGGTCACAACCCACAGGTTGAGAACCACTGCTCTAGAATCAAACATAAATTCTTCTATATGATGTTCAAAGGGGCATCTAGGTGGCATAGTGGAGAAAGCACTACGCCTAGAGTCAGGAAGACCTAAGTTCAAATCCATCCTCAGACATTTACTAGCTATATGACCCTGGGCAAGTCACTTACACCTGTTTACTTCAAGTTTCTTCATCTATAAACTGGCTGGAGAAGGAAATGGCAAACGACTCCAGTCTCTCTGCCAAGAAAATCCAGAGCCAGTTGTGACTGAGACGACTGAACAAGAACAACCGAACAGCAACAATGGAATATAAAGTTCTGAAGTACCTGGCCCGATCTTACCTCTCCAGCTTTTCGCTCGGTGCTCTCCATTCACTCTACAATCCAACCAAACATGCCTTCTTGCTGTTCCTCGGACACAGCACTCCACTTCCCAGTTGCCTGTCTTTGCCCTGTCTGTCCCTTATGCCTGGAATACATGCTCTCCCCTTCTCCAGTAATTCCAGTTTCCTCCTCAGCTCAAGAGCCTTTCTAGATCCCTTCAACCATTCAGGATCAGCCCACCTAACCTCAAAGGTTACCTTGCATCTATTTTGTAATTGTGTGAGGAGGAATTGCTTCATCTGTTATGAACAGGATACCCAGGGCTTAGCCTCCTCCCTGGATCATAGTTGACCCCTAATAAATGCTTATTAATTGATTGATTTGGTGTGCATCATATATATACCTGCTTTAGTTGTCTCTCTCTATTAGGATGTAAATTCCAAGAAGTCAGGGAGTGTTTCACTGTCTTTCAGTCTCTATCACCAAGCACATGCTTGGTACATAATACAAGCTTGATAAATACTGAATTGATTTATCAATTTATATATGTCTTATTTTGTTGTTGTTCAGTCATTTCAGTCCTGTCTGACTCTTCATGACCCCATTTGGGGTTTTCTTGGCAGAGGTACTGGAGAGGTTTGTCATTTCCTTCTCCAGTTCATTTTACAGATGAGGAAACTGAGGCAAACAGTTGAAGTGACTTACCCAGGGTCATCCAGCTAGTGTCTGGGGCCAGATTTAAACTCAGAAAGATGAGTCCTCCTAACTCCAGGCCTAGCACTCTATCCATTGGACCACCTAGCTGTCATGTGTAGAGAGAGACAGAGACAGAGACAGAGAGCAAGAGAGAGAGAAAGAAAGAGACGGATATAGATATATACATAAACACGCATATATACATATACACACATATAATGTGTATACGCAGATATGTAAAAGTCTTTTAAATACAGATATACATTGCATATATGCACAGATATGTAAAAGTATGTATACACATATGTACAAGCATGTATGATACAGTGATATGAGAATTCAGATTTTGAAAAAGCATTTTTGGCTAAGAAAATCAAGTAAGACTTTATGGAGGAGATGGTATTTGATTTAAGCTTCAAAGGTTTCAAGAAAAAGTGAATTAATTATGAGTATGGGAAAGGTATAAACTGGGATAAAACTTTTACTGGGATACTTAAGCTGGGATAAAAGCACTTTTTGTCATACTTACTAGTCTTTGTTCTGGACTAGATCCCTGGAGTGTCTACAACTCAGTTAGTCACAAGCCATCTGACAATTAGCATGTGTTCTCTGCACAAACACTCCTCTCTTACCATCCCCATCATTCCTTCCTAGAGAGGAGGGCTAGTGGTGTGTGTTCCTAATTGTTCTCATCTCAGTATTCCATGGCAAAGTTCTGATAGAAACTGAGCAGATTTTACTCCATTCATCTCAGTAACAATTAAAACTGGCAAGTGTGTAAAGGGGAGAGGAAATGTGGAGATTCGGTTCCTCTTTCCCAGGTTGTTAATGTTGTACAAGGGACATATTCACAGATCATCATCATTGTCATACAGGCTGTAGCTGTTGTTGTGTAGCCATCAGGGTTTGCAAAGTACTTTACAATTTTTATCTCATTTGAGCTTCATAACAACCTTGGGTGGTAGGTACTATCCTTATCCCCATTTTACAGATGAGGAATACTGAGACACAAATAAATAATTTGACCAGAGCTAGTCTGAGACTGGATGTGAACTTAAGACTTCCTGAATCCAGTTCCGTGGTTCTATCCACTGTGTCACCTAGCTGTAACAAGATACCAAATCCACTAATGTCCATATACACATGTGCACGCACACGCACACGCACACACACACACACACACACACACACACACACACACACACCCCACTTTACAAAGATATGTTGGAAGATAGGAAAGTCTTCCATTTGAAGATACTTAGGAGGCAAATCGTGCCTCAAATAGGCTAAACTAAAAGACCTCTGAGGCCCCTTCCAACTTTGAAATTCTGTGACTCTGTATGAGTATGAGTGTGTGTGTCCGAGCACAATTTTGTCATTGTGTGAAACTCCCAGTGAAGAACTCCCCCTACCAGTCCTGATCTGTACCTACTTTATAACTTCTCATCTTAGAGAATTATCTTAGAGCACCAAAAGGGAACATAGTAGTCATGATCACTAGCATTTATATGGTTCTTTAAGGTTTACAAAGAACTTTACAAATATTAATTCATTTTATCCTTCCAGCAACTCTGAGAGATAGGTGTTACTATTATCCCCATTTTACAGATTAGAAAACTGAGGCAATATAGCAACAACCACACTGGCATACCCAGGATGGCTGCTCGCACAGGTTCTTAGATCTGCTTTACTAGGAAAGACAGCTGTTTAAGGGGTCAACAATCTTTTTAATTATATTCACTAGTTCAGGCGGGAAGTCAGCACCCTGAACTTCAGAGAAAATGCAAGCAGAGGAATAAATACCAACAGACAGGGCTCTGACTGCCCGAATCAACTATGTACTTTACATATATCCCTGGATTGAGAGAGCCTTTACATCTGAGCAGTCGGGGAGCTCTGAATAGGCGGCCACTCAGAATCTCGACCAGGGAATTACAAGATCCTTCTCATAAGCAAGCCCCCAAAGCAAAATACCAACTCAGAGTATATATATACATACACACACACATATATATACACACACATATACACACACACACATACACACACATATATATACATACACATATATATTCACACACACACACACACACACACATACACACACACACACACACATACACACATACATATACTTCTCAGAGCCAGAGGGCATCACAATCCTTGTGACTCAGTGCCTAATTAGAAATTAGCAAAAGGTATGAAAGCCTCCCTAAAAGCAAGCCTCCTCTAACCAAGCTTCCCTCAGGCTTCCCTGAGGCCTATTAATGGCCAGGGAAGATCTTAAATCCCATTAACATTACAGGCAGATAGGGCACAATAGATGACTTAAACTAGATCCTCCTTCTCCATCATTATCTTTCATTTCTTCCCTGCCCCCCCCCCCCATCCAGACTCACTAGATACACTAGCCTCCTAAGGAGTTGATGTTAAGCCCTCTCTAGGATTTATCCAAGCAATATTGCCAACCACTGGTGAAATGAATAAGTCATGTCTCAGCCACTGAGGCACAGTATTATCTTGGAAAAAGCCATTTGAATGCTCTGTGGATAATTTTGAACATTCATCTCTCCTCTTTTCTTGATTTCTTTTGATCTCTGAGCCTCTAGGACCTCCCCTCTCAACAGATTTGCCCAAGAAATCTTCCTAATCCACTTATCTTCCAGAGCAAAAACCTTCACTGGCTTCCTAGTGCTCTAGGGCAGAGTTTCTTAACCTGGGATCCATAAATTCCAGAAGGTTCATAAACTTGAATGGGAAAAAATATGTTTTTATTTTCACTCATTTTTAGCTTCCTTGGTAATCCTGCATATTTTATTTTATTCACATAAAACATTATTCTGAGAAGGAATCCACAATCCATCAGAATGCCAAAAAAGGGTCCATGCCATACAAAAGGTTAAAAACCTTTACTCTAGGGAAAATACAGATTTTTTTTTTTATCTTGGCACTTACACCTGTCACAAAATTGGGCACCCATTTATCTTACCAATCTTTTTTCACTCTATTCTCCTTAGTTCACTCACTAAGTATTCCAGCCAAAATAGACTACTTGCTGCTTGCTAATCTTGTCTCTCTTTGTCCCACATCTGGCATTCATGCAAGCCACCTCCCACAAATGTAATGTGCTCCTTCCACACCTTTGTCTCCTTCCTTTAAGCTCCAGCTCAGTTACCACCTTTGTCATGAAGCCTCCCCCAATCTCTCCCACCCCAGCTCCCAGATGAATGGGATTTCGTGGTCTGGTACCAGTCCGTGTCAATCTATTAAGTGCATATTATTAAGACTCTGCTACATTCCAGGCACTGTTTTAAGTACTGGCAACACCAAGAGAGATTTAAAATAGTCTCTGATCTTAAGGAATTCACATTCTAATGAGAGAGACAAACTGCAAATAACTATGTACAAACAAGCTATATACAGGATATATTGGAGATAATTAGCAGACAGGAGACCTTGCATTAAGGGTGATTGGGAAAGACTGGCTCCTTGTAGAAAGTGGGATTCTAGCTACAATTAAGGGAATTGTGGATTTTTATCTAGTCTCACTCCTTCACTTTACAGAGGAGGAAACTGAGACCCAGGGAGTTTAAGTGACTTACCCAAGGTCACAAAGGTAATGAGCATCGAAGGTAAGACTTGAATCCAGATCATCTTAGCCCTCAGAAACACTACTCTTTCTACTTGCTCACATATTCCTAGAGCACTTGGAATCACTCCTTTGACCCTGTCAAGATGTATCTTGTATTATATTTTTATTTGTTCAAGCATTGCATCCTATCCCCACCATTAGATTATAAATGTCTTGAGAGTAGGGCCTCCGTAATGTTTCATCTTTGTATTTCCATCACCATGCACAGACCTTGGACATAGCAGGGACTTAATGAGTTTGTTGAGTTCAATCTTTCTTTTTCCCAATCATCATTTCCCATTGCCTGAAAAAACCTTCAACAAACCAGCTCTCTTCTCTCATGCAAAATACACTCCTGTGCCCACCTCTTCCAGGATTCCTACCTTGATTTTGACCACCTGAGTGATGATCTCTTTTCCAGCCACAAACAGCAAATAAATATATAGCTAACAAGGCTCTCTCCATCCTAAGATCCCTTTACTTACTGCAGAAGAGCTGCATAATCCATCTCTCCACTTACTTTAAAGCAAAGCGTTAGGGAAACTCATTTCCCTAAAAACCTCTTAAGCCACTTAAAATTTTCCTCTTAATGAACTTTATTTACATGCATAAATTACATCAAAATGTCATTTTCCTCTTGTAGAAATTATCCTGAACCCGAGTATGACTGTCTTGGTTCAATAGGGGGGAAAATGACATTGAATAGAAAGAAACCATAATTAATCCCAAGAACATAGGAGACCAGACACGATCTTCTAATGACTTAAGCTTTTCAGAGGTCTGCCAAGAGTAAGCCTTTTACTATTATCTCCCAAGGAATGTTTCAATAATAATTCCTATAAGAAATAAGTAAAACCCTGCCCCCAAACTGAGCCATCCTTGGGAGGAGGGAGGAAATAGCTTTCATCTATGTAACACTTTTGAGTTTACAAAGCTCTTTGGTCAATTAGTAACATTGACGTACGTACCACTAGCCTGGAAGGTAGGGGTTAAAATTATCACCATTTTACAGATGAAGAAACTGAGGCTCAAAATTGTTAGATGACTTGGCTCAAGGCCACTAAGGAAGAAAATATCCGAGGTGGGATTTGAAATCAGGTCTTCCTGATACCAAATCCAACATTCTCTCTACAATGCCACCTGCCTACCTAGGGGCTCACAACCACCTGATGATAGCATGATCTTAATTTTGCATGTCATAGGGGGAATCCATGATTTACTGGCCTTGGAATGAGGTCCCTCCTATGACACTAGGCATGTGGTCTGGTCTCTTACTGAGGCTCATTCTCCTTCCTGAAAGCTGCATCAAAGATAACAAGCAATTGATAGACTCTTATCAAGAAAGCCCTCTGCACCTCTAATGGTCTATATATCAGGTTCCCTATTATAACATTGTGGAAGATCTTACAGGAAAATTAAATTCTATTAAGAGAAGAATACAACCAACAGGATGAAGTTACAGGTTTACCATTTAAGTGAAATTAACTTTGTTTCAAGAAGAGTATATGAAAACATTCCTCGGGGGAAAAAACACCATTAGCTAATAGATATTAATCATAGGACAAAGCTAGAAAAGGTCTTAGAAGTCACCCAATACAATTCCATTTTACAGATAAAGAAACTGAGACCTAGATAGGCCAAATGATTTGCCCAGACTAACAAAAGAAGTAGCAAACCCAGATCTTCTGACTCCAGATAGAGCTCTACTCTATTCCACAGTCCTTGCCTGTTTGGAAAGAACTACTCTCAGAGAGCATTACTTTCCCTGCTGCACCACAGCTGAAACTGAAGTCAGTAAAACCTGATTTCAGATCTGACCTCAAACATTTACTAGCTGTGTGACTCTAGACAAGTCACTTCACCTCTGTTTGCCTTAGTTTCCTCATCTGTAAAATGGGGACTATAACAGGTCCTATACATGAGGATCAAATAAGATAATAATTGTAAAGCATTTAGCACAGTGCTTGGCACTCAGTAAGCACTGTAGAAATGTTAGTCATTATTATATTTCACCTTTGACTCAATTTCCTCAACTGTAAAATGAGGCTAAGACAGCATTCATGGGATTTTGTGAAGATTGAATGAGATAAAACTGGAAAGCTCTACGTGTCTGGCACATAGTACTGTATAAATACTTCCTTTTAACCCCTTCCTTTCCCAGACCCTTGTTACCCAAGGTTATTAGTTAGGACAAAAATAACAAAGACACATTACTTGGCTTTGGATGGTTTCTCCATCTCCTTTTCCTTCTCCTCCTTCTCCTCCTTCTCCTTCTTTTTCTTCTGCTTCTCCTTCCCTTCCATTCAGAATCAGGAATATGGCAGAACACAAGATTACAGGAATCCACCACAGCACAATCCCGGAGCTTCAACCTCTTTCCTCCCACCTAGATCTTGGGTACAGGTTCTCCAGTTTCACAGCACCAACCAAGAGAAGCTATTTGGGGGAGTGGCTGTTTAAACATTCATTTGTATTCATAGGTCTTGAATTGCCTAGCATCCTGGAATTAAGGATCAGAGCTTCTGAGAGCTGAGAGGTCATCTGTCTTTTATGGATGAGGAAGCTAAGACTCAAGTAGTAAAGTCAGAGTAGGAATCCAGGTTCTCCAGTGGTGTTCTTTCCCTTGATATGACTAAGATGTATAATAGCTCCCTTGGACTTGTTAGTGACAAATGCTTGCTCAGGACCTATGGAATCACAGGTATAGACAGTCTGTTGAGATGCCCTCTGTTCTCATCTGTTCACCCTTCTAACCTCCACTGACCAAAAAGGAATGCTACTGCAATTACATCCATAAAACAGCTGACCCTTGTTAATAACAGCTAACATTTACATCATTCTTTAAGATTTATAAAACATTCCCCACAATAACCCTATGAGGTAGGTCTTATTTTCCTCATTTTACGGAGAAGGAAACTATACCCCCAAATGACTTGATGCTAGTCATTCAACTAGCAATTCTTTAAACCAGATTTTGAACTCAGCTCTCTCTGAGTGTGGGTTCAGTGTACTTCCCTCTGTACCAGATTTTCTACCTTGTGGGCAGACTCAATCCTGGGAAAAACTGTGACACAGGAAGAGGTCATCCAGTCATTCTTAGCCTCCTTCTCTCACTCCAGGCACTGACCCTGCTCCATAGCTTATGAGGGGTAGCTTAAACTACTCTCAGTGACTCAAAATCTCAAGCTATTGTCTTGATTTATGCATGAATTAGATTTAAGTGAGGCAGAGTAGCACTGAAATTTCAAACTAAGGAGGTAAAGCTCTAACTGTGGATTTTCAGACATCAGCCAGTGGGCTAGAGAGAACTTAAGAAAAGAGGGATTAGATTCTTACAGTACCCCTAAAATCATACCAGTCCTATGAGCAATCCTGGTGATTCTCTTTTGACAATCTCTCTTACATCATCCATCCATCTTTTTGCACTTACACTGCCTCCTTTATAGTGCAGGCTTTTATCATTTCCCAACCTTACTTACATTATGTTTCCCATTGATTCCCCCACCTCCAGTTTCTTACCTATCTAGTCCATTCACATAGCACAAGTGCCAAAGTAATTATCCTAATGCCTAAGTGTGACTTTGTTATATCCCTGCTTAAAAAAACTTGAGTAGCTCTCGATTGTCAATAGAAAAAAATAACTAGACAAATGATTTGTCTTGGCATTCAAGCCTCCACAATTTAGTTCCAACCTATCTTTCCAGTCTTAAATAACTCTATTGCCCTTCACTCTTGTTATATCTCAACCAAACTATAGTAGTTACTGTTTCCCATCTTCTGTCCTATTCTATCTCTTTGCATTAATTCAGCCTATCTCCTCTATATAGACAATGATACATCCCAACCCATTGGAATAATTTCTTCCTCTATCCGTAGAACATGCACATCTCAGCTTCTTAAAATCATTTTCTTTTTTCAAATTCCAAATCAAGTGTGACCTAATGTTTTCTACAAACCCTGTCAGCTAAAATTGACCTCTGAAGCAGCTAGGTGGCCCAGTGGATAGAATGCTGGGACTGGAGGAAAGATGACTTATCTTGAGTTCAAATCCAGCTCAGACACTTAATATCTGTGTGATCCTGGGGGAGTAACTTAATGCCGTTAACCTCAGTTCCTCATTTGTAAGATGTGGACACACCAGAAAAAGAAATGGCAAACCACTCCAGTATCTTTGCCAAGAAAACCCCAAATGGGACCGTGAAGAGTTGGACACGACAAGTAACTATATAACAACAAAATTGATCACTGCCTCCTTAACTTTCCTAGAGCACTTTATTTGACTGTCCTTTGCTCCCATTCCACTTTGCCTTTGTCATCCTTATATCATATCATCCAGACTTGATTGTATGTCCCTTCAAGGTAGGATCTAGGTTAGGGGTTTTTTTTTTCTTCAAAATGGGGTTGTTAACCTAGAGAAGAAAAGACTTAGAGGGACTGTAAAAAACTATCTTGGAATATTTAAAAGGCCATCACGTGGAAGAGGGTTTAAACTTGTTCTTCTTGGTCCCACAGGGCAGAACAAAATAGAAATGATGCCAAAGATGGAGAGGTAGATTTTGGCTCCACATTAGGAAAACTTTCCTAAGAATCCCAAGTGTCAGGCCAGCTAAGTGACACAGTGGATGGAGAAGCTGAGTTCAAATACAGTCTCAGACACTTATTAGCCCTGTGGCTCTGGGCAAGTCACTTAACCCTGATGACCTTAAGGAAAAAACAAAACAATCACAAGAATCCCAATTTAGAACTGGTCAGCTAAAGGCAGGTACCTCTCCCTCTCTGGAAGTCTTTAACCAAAGGCTGAGTCACCATTTGGTAAATGTGTTGGGAGGAAGGTGGGGTTCTTTTTCAGGTATGGGTTGAATTAGATGTCTACTGAGAACCAGAGCCACACTGATCTGTATACATGTCCTATGCCCTCTAAGAGACGGTAAAGTCTTGAGCTCAGGAAAAGAATGAATGAATAGCATTTACGAAACATTTAGTATGTATCATTCACTGTTCTGAGTTTTGGGGATACTGATATAAAAGTGAAACAGTTCTTGCCCTCTAGAAGCTTGCTTTCCAATAGGGTAAGACAACACATATATGGAAGTAATAGCCAGAGAAGAGATATTTTGGCAATTTCAGTAATGGTGAGTGGATCCATAGGGTAGTTAAGGGACACACCTTGTCCAGGAACAATGGTAGTGTAGTTTTGATTTGATCACCAAGCCCAAAGCCAGGCATAGAAAAGGGATGGATGGGTTTACACAACACAGACTTGGCTCCCAGATCACATGTGAAGCATGATTTTGTCTGGTGATCTAGGAATGACTACTAAATATAACATGCTAGTTAAGTTTGGGCTCATTCATTCACCAAACAAGACAGTTCATTTCTCAGGTATAAGTTTCAAACATGAGTAGAGTAACAAAGGAACTTTTAAAATTTTTCATCTTTGTATATACAATTCCTGGCATAGTGCCTTACACATAGTAGGTAATTTAAAATATTTGTTGAATTGAAACAAGTGAACCTTGCTGACTTGACTTTATTAGGTTTTGAAAACTATGGTTTAAAGACATGACATTAAATTAATATAAAGGAAGCCTAGAATCATACCTAAGGGAAGTAGGTAAAATTCAGATGCCAAGGTCTAAAAGGTTGCCCTCAGCAACTATCTATAGCTGAATTTTAAATAACTCCCTTGTTTACATTCAACATATCAAGCTAATTTCATTCTGCTAACAAAATGCAATGGCTGGTGAGTTGTAAATTGTGGGCGTGAATTATATAGCACCAGAATGGCATATGCCAGCTGTTTAGAGAGAGAGAGAGTAAATATACAGTGGAAGGCTCTGGAATGAAGTCAACACTAGGCTTTAAGCAGCTTGTGTCCCTATTCATGAAATACCTAGAGAAAACAAAGTTGTTTCTCACTGGGCTGGAAAGTGATTGAGACAAGAGATGGATTAGGAGCCAGAGGGCCTCAAGGAGGGACATGGTATTGTCCTCAAGCATTTGAAGGGCCGTCATATAGAAGAGGGCTCATTCTTCTTGGCTCCAGAGACCAGAGCAGGTAACAATGGGTAGAAGTGACAAAAAGGAGAAGGGGAATTTAGATATGATGTCAGGAAAAACTTCCTAAGAAAGTAGTTCTAACTGAAGCAGAATGTGCCTGATTGGGAATGGCAGAACAAATCATGATACATGAACATAACGGAATATTACTGTGTTCCAGGAAACCATAAACATGATCAATACAGAAAAAGACTTACACGAACCTATGCAAAATAAAGAGAGTGAAACCAAGAGAACAAAACACACAAATAACTACAAAAATGCAAGTGGAAAGAACAGCAACAAACACATCAAAAGGTACAGTGATGAAATTATAATGACCAAATTTGGCCACAAAGAAGAAAAAGGTGGACACATTCTCCACCCTCCCACTCCCCACCATCTCTGCAGAGGTGGGATACCATAAACATAGAACACGTCCAGAAAATCAGACTTTTCCTGATATATTGGTTAGTCTTACTGGGCTGTTTATTTTCTTTTCTCTTTTTTATTCTTTGTTATAACATATAGCTCTCTGAGAGGTAGTGGGAGGAGAGAAATAGTGGAAAACCATAGGTAATGTAAAAACAAAAGATAATTTCTTTTTTAAAAATAAAGTAACTACCAAAGAAATCAAGTATTTTGGAAACTCAATATCTGTAAATACAATTAGGAAGTCTTCATTACAAAAAAGAGAATGATTTTGTTAAAAGTGGAATGGACTGCCTCAGGAGAAAGTAAGTTGTCCATCATTATAGGGTATCAAACAAAAGCTTGGTGTCCATTTATCAAGTATTTTGTAGAGAAGATTTTCATTTTCAGATATGAGTTTAACTAGGTGACTTCAGAGTTCCCTTTTAACTCTAGAATTTTGTGATGCTGTGATGTGGGTTCATTTATCAACATTTTTCTTACTACCTACTGCCTTAGTACTTCTGCCCAATTCATGCACAAGTCAAAGCATCATGTGACATCCTTGGTCCTCTTCAAAAAGAAAGGATGAACAACCTGTGCTCTTTGCTACAAGTTTGCTCACCTCCCTAAATCTCAATTTCTTCTTTTATGAAATGAAGAGGTTAAATGATTTCTGCATTCCCTAAATCCAAATATTTTCTATGTACAGATTACTATGCTAGGCACTGGGAGGGCATTTTATGAAATGTATCATTTAACTGGGGAATAAGACTCAAACACAAATAATTATAATATACAGTATTCCATAATAGGTATAGTTAAATACTCTTATTACCACAGCCACCTGAAAAATGACTCTTCCTTGGTAAAAGATTATTTACAAAAAGATTGCATTATACATAGTTTCCTTTTTAAATATATTTTATTCATTTCATTATTTTCCAATTATATATAAAATTTTTTAAACAAATTATCTTCCTCCTGTCCACCCCTCCCCCACCCCTTGAGAAGGCAAGCAATATATACATGTGAAGTCGTACAAAACATAGTTCCATATCAGCCATGTTGCAAAAGTAAAAGCACAAAAAAAAAATACAGAAAAATTCAGTTACAAAACTCTTTTCACACAAATAAAGACAGATATAAACAATTAGAGAAATATTAATTGCTCATGGTTAGGCCAAGCCAATGTAATAAAAGTTATGATTCAACCAAAATTAATTTACTTAGTCAGTAACTACCAAAGACTATAGAGCTAGAAAAATAAATCTGAAAGAACAGAAGATCAAGAATATCAAGGAGTCAATAAAAAAAAAATGTGAAGGAAGGCAAGCTAGCAGTACCAAATTTCAAACTTTATTATGAAATAGTAATCATGAATTCTTGGGCTTCTAGGTTGCAAAGGATAGAGTGCCAGGCCTGGATTAAGAAAGACCAGAGTTCAAATCCTACCCTGTGTGACCCTGGGCAAGTCACTTAACCCTGTTTGCCTCAGTTTATTTGACTTATTTTATATCCTGCAACCTTGCTAAAGTTGTTCATTGTTTCAACTTGTTTTTTATTTGATTCTTTAAATAAACTACCAAATCATATGCAAAGAATAATAACTTTGTTTCCTCATCACCAATTTTTATTCCTCCCATTTATTACTGTTATAGGCTTCAAGTTTATCCCCATTACAAATAATGTTTACTCTTGGATACTTAGATACTTCTTATCATTTTATGATAGGCTACATTGATTCCTATGCTTTCTAAGGTTTTTAATAAGAATGAATGCTGTATTTTGACAAAAGCTTTTTCTGTATTGATATAATCAGATGATTTTTGTTGTTCATATGGGTAATTATAATTATAGTTTTCCTATTGAAGCAACCCTGCATTCTTGATATAAGTCATACCAGGCCATAGTGTATAATCTTTGTGATATCTTGTTGTAGTCTTCTTGCTCACTTGTATTTTATCTGAAAAGCTTACATCAATATTCATTAAGGAAATTGGTCTATAGTTTTCTTTCTCTATTTTTGCTCTTCTTGGTTTACGTATCAAAACCATGGCTTTTTTTTTTAGATATCTTTTTTCAAATAGTTTTACTGGGATTAATTATTCCTCAAATGTTTGGCAGAATTCACTTGTAAGTCCATAGGGTCCTGGGGATTTTTTTCTTAGGGAGTTTATTCACAACTTGTTCAATTTCTTTTTCTAAGATAGTGTTATTTAAGTATTCTATTTCTTCTTCTGCTAATCTGGGCAGTTTATTTTTTTGTAAATATTCATCTACCTGATTTAGATGGTTTGTTTTACTGACATTAGTGGACAAAATAATTCCAAGTAATTGTTTAAGTTTCCTCTTCTTTGGTGGTACATTCATCCTTTTCATTTTTGATACTAATAATTTTGTTTTCTTCACATTTTTAATCAAATTAACCAGTGATTAATCTGTTTTATTGTGGTTTTTCCTCCCATAAAATCAGATCCTAGTTTTATTTATTAGTTCAATGGTTTTATTACTTTTAATTTTATCAATCTCTCTTTTGATTTTCAGGAATTCCATTTTGGTGTCTAACTGGGGATTTTTAATTTGTTCTTTTTCTAGTTTTTTTTTTAGTTGTATCCTCTGTTCACTGATCTGCTTTTTCTCCCTTTTATTGATGTATGTATTTACAAATATAAATTTTCCCTTAAGTTTGCTTTGACTGCATCCCACAAATTGGTATGTTGTCTCATTGTTGTCATTCTCTTTAATGAAAGTATTTGTTCCTTGTCCCATTCTTTAATATTAGATCATTTATTTTATAATAAAATTTTAGTCTATGCTTCTGCTGAACTTTATAGGATGTGATATTGATTGCATGATAGTCTGAAAAGGATGCATTTAATATTTCTGCTTTTCTACATTTGTGAGGTTTTTATGGTCATTTTTTTGTGGTGATATGTACTGCTGAGGAAAAAAAAAGCATATTCCTTTCTATTCCTATTCAATTTTCTCCAGAGATCTATCATGTTTGGTTTTTTCTAAAATTCCATTAATCTCCTTGATGTCTTTATTTATTTTATAGTTAGATTTATTTGACTCAGAGGGGAAAATTGATGTACCCACTAGTAGTCTATTTCCTCCTGTAATTTATTTAATGTTTCCTTTATGGAATTGGATGTTATGCCACTTGGTGCATATGTTTACTATTGATATTACTTTATTGTCTGTGGTGCATTTTAGCAAGATGCAGTTTCCTTGATTATCTCTTTTGACTAGGTCTGTTTTTGCTTTTGCTTTGTTTGAGGTCATGATTGCTACTTCTGACTTTTTTCACTTCTGCTGAAGCATAATAGATTGCTTCAACTTTTTATTTTAACCCTGTGTGTATCTCTCTCTTTCAAATGTGTTTCTTATAAACAACATATTGTTGAATTCTGGTCTGTAATCCATTCTCCTGTCTGCTTCTGGTTTTTTGGTGAGTTCATCCATTCACATTCACAATTATGATTACTAGCTGTACATTTCCCTCCATATTATTTTCTTCTGTTTATTCTTCTCTCCCTCTTTTTTCTTTTTCTCCCCCTAAAGTCTTGTTTTTTTCTGACTACTGTCTCCCTTTATTTGCTTCTTTAATCACCCCCCACCCTTCCTTTATCCTCTTTCCCTCCTGCTTCTCTGTTGGGTAAGCTAGATTTCTATACTCAATTGAGTGTATATGTATGTGTGTGCATGTGTGTATTTCCCTCTTTGAACCAATTCAAATGAAAGTGAGGTTTAAACATTGCCTGCCCCCACTGTTTTCCCTTTTACCACAAAAACTCTTCCTTGCATATTTCTTTTATATAAGATAATTTCCCCCATTTTTCCTCTCCCTTTCACCTTCTCCCAGGGCATTCCTCTTCCTTGCCTGTACATTTTTTTTACATCATCCCAACATAATCAACTAACTCCTATGCCCTCTGTCTATATATAATCTTTCTAACTGTCCCAATAATTAGAAAGTTCTTAGAAGTTTGTAAAACCAAGCATGAGCAGCTTTGCAGAGGACTGCGGCTATGAGCAGCTTCAAGGTTCTGATTACATAGTATAGCAAACTATTTATTCAGTAACAAACTAAGACAAAATATTCAAAGAAAGTCAAGGTACAGCATTCACAATGTTATAACTTAACACTAAAATGACCATGTAGTTTTCACCAGAGTGGTCACATAATTTTGAACAAAGTACATTCATTCTGTAACTCAATCATTTAGTAAGTCCTCAATTCAATCACAAACTACAAAAGGTCAGAGTCCTCCACCCCTAGGTCACAAGTAAATTACAATTTTATCAGTCACTTCTCAGTACCCACAGAGAGGTCTTTTTATCTTGACTGGCTTTCAGCTTCCACAGTTCCTCTTCCATGGTCCCAGCTCCTACCTGAATCCACCAAACTGTCACCTGGGTTCAAAGGCAGGCAGCTCCCAGTTGCTTGTCCAACTCTCCATGCAGTTCCTGTTCCACATTGAAGTTCACAGGGTGCAGTCCACCTCAAGTCCTTCACAGTTTCTGTTCCTGGGAAGAGAAAACTTAACAGAGCCACAATAATATCTATACACATCAAGCTTAGCAAAATTACAACAATATTCACACGTGTGGTTGGCATTATCATCTCAATTCACTTTCTGCCTGTGAGATCCACATAGACCCAAAACAGACAGACAAAGTACTGACACCACAGTCATGCTTCCTCTGGCAGCTCCAGCTGGCCTTCAGAAGTCTTGGGCAGCTTTGGCTGGTTCTCAGAAGCTCTCAGAAAGAGTTTAGCCAACTCTCAGAAGAAGCTCTGCCACCATAAGTTCTGTTCTCAAAATCAAAATTACTTTCTCCAGCTCCTTTCTCAAAATCACTTTCTCCAGCCCCATTCTTAAAATAAAAATCACTTTATCCAGCCTCCACACAGCTTGCTCCAAGAAGTTCTGTCTCTGTTCTCAATTCTCATTTCTCTTCTCAGTTCTTCTCAATTCTCAGTTCACTTTTCAGTCTAGCAGTAGCACCCCAGCCTCCAAATGCTTGCTGAGAGAAATTCCCTCTCATTCTCTCTCTCTCTCTCTCTCTCTCTCTCTCTCTCTCTCTCTCTCTCTCTCTCTCTCTTTCTCTCTCTCTCTCTCTCTCTCTGGCAGTAGCTGCTCTGCCTCCATGATGCTTGCCCCAAGAAGTTCTGACTCTCCCAGCTGGGACTTTTCCTTATATATGGTTTTAGTTCTTCCCCATTCAGCCTCTTCCTGTTACGTCAGCAACAGGAGTTCATACCTTCTGTTTCTTTACAGAGGCCTAATTTGAAACTAAGTGCTAAGTACCTGTTAGCTTGGCAATATAAAGGGATCTCTAAATTTCACTACTATTACAAAGTGACAACTATCATTTTCTCATATAGAAATGTAAGCAGTTTAACCTTTATTGAGTTATTGAGTCCTTTATGATTTCTTTTTCATGTTTACCTTTTTATACTTCTCTTGAGACTGGTATTTGAAAGTCAAATTTTCAATTCAGTGCTGGTCTTTCCATTAGGAATGCTTGAAAGTTCTGTATTTCGAGCGGTGTGGGGACCCAGTTCAGGACCCTCACACACATATTTCAGAATGCCGGGTCTAAGTTGTAGATTCTACCAGCACAAATTTCCTGAAGTGGAAGATGTGGTGATGGTGAATGTACGGTCCATTGCTGAAATGGGAGCTTATGTCAGCCTATTGGAATACGACAATATTGAGGGCATGATTCTTCTTAGTGAGCTGTCTAGAAGACGTATCTGCTCCATTAACAAACTCATCCGAATTGGCAGAAATGAATGTGTGGTTGTCATTAGAGTGGACAAAGAAAAAGGATATATCGATTTGTCAAAAAGAAGAGTTTCTCCAGAAGAAGCAATCAAATGTGAAGACAAATTCACCAAATCCAAAACTGTTTATAGCATCCTTCGCCATATTGCTGAAGTGTTAGAGTACAGTAAGGATGAGCAGCTGGAGAGCCTATTCCAGAGAACTGCCTGGGTCTTTGATGACAAGTACAAGAGACCAGGATATGGTGCCTATGATGCATTTAAACATGCAGTCTCAGACCCTTCAATCCTGGATGGCCTGGACCTGAATGAAGATTAAAGAAGAGTGCTGATCGATAACATAAATAGGCACTTGACACCACAAGCTGTCAAAATTCGAGCTGATATTGAAGTGGCTTGTTATGGTTATGAGGGTATTGATGCTGTAAAAGAAGCCCTGAGAGCTGGTTCGAATTGTTCCACAGAAAACATGCCCATCAAGATTAACCTGATAGCAACCTCCACGGTACGTGATGACTACTACAACCCTAGAGAGAACAGAAGGCCTGTCTGTCCTCAATCAGGCTATGGCTGTCATCAAAGAAAAGATTGAGGAGAAGAGAGGTGTCTTCAGTGTTCAAATGGAGCCCAAAGTGGTCACAGACACAGATGAAACTGAGCTTGCAAGACAGCTGGAGAGGCTTGAGAGGGAAAATGCTGAGGTGGATGGAGATGATGATGCTGAAGAAATGGAAGCCAAAGCTGAAGATTAACACTTTGGGAAAAGACATCCAACTGGAGGAACACAGACCAGCTCTTTCTGGCTTAGACACCCTAGACTTGACAGTTTTCCAGTATTGAAAACTTCAAAGCTGAATATTTTGTATTTCAAAGTATTTAAATGTTTCAACAGACCAGCATGTGAAATGCCCTCCCAAATGCTGGCTACCTTTACACATTGATATCTTTTAAAGGGAGTGGCCTAATTTCACTAGAGACTAAAATCTCACAAGCTGAAATCATTCAACAGTTGGGTCTGAGGTTTTCCATCTCTACTTCCGATTGGCAGCCCCTCCTCTTTAGTGCCTCTTTGAGATTTACTAGGAGCACCAAAAGCAAACAGTCCCAATCTTTCTACATTCATTGTACTCAAGCAGAACATTCAATAAATTTCTGGGATATTTAACTAGCTTTCTTCCTTCTTCACTCCTATTGAAAGCATTTCCTATCAAAGTATAATGGGAATAGCGAGTTAAGAATCCAGGATTAGGAATACATGGGTAGGTGAGCAACTGGCCTGTGGATCATACCTCAAAGAGAAAAGAAAGGATTAACTCCTTGGATTAGAAGAGTTTCTGTCTGCTAGAAAAAGAGAACATTGCAACATCCTTTCAAGAAAAAAGGAAAAGCAGAAATGGTAGTAAACTCCACAATAAGAGATTGTTGCAGTTCGGAAACCATACATGAAAAGGTTTAGCCGTTTGAGACCCTTAGGATGATGGTTCTTAAAATGCAACTGAGTAATTGTACTGTACTAACTGCCTAAAAACAATGACCATAAGTGGTGTGGTCATCCAGGCTCTGTGTTGTTTCACTTGATATTTACTTTTAAGAATAAGTTAAGATGGGACAGCTAGGTGCCACAGTGAATAGAGAACCGGCCCTGGAGTCAGGAAGACCCAAGTTCAAATCTTACACACACTAGCCATGTGATTTTGGGTAATTGCCCTCCAAAAAGCAAAAGAAAAATAATAATTTAAGAATAATGAAATGTGAAAGGATGCTGTTTCTTTAAAATATTTTTATTGGAACTTTAAAAGAATGTTAGAATTCATCCTTTCCAATATTTTAAAATGTGGAATTGAGGTGGGGTTTTTTTTTTAAACAGGAAAAATAATAGATTAGGGAGGTGTGGTCAAGGGATTCAACTCTCCAAAAGGAGAGTTTATATATTATAAATTTGGATGGTAGTGTATTTCTCATGTTTTTTCTCTGGGATCAAGCTAATTGAAATTAATAATAAGAATTTGGACAATAATTTTATTGTATTTGACCTACTTTTAAAGATAGGTACAAAAATCCAGGGATAAATGGCATTGTCACTTTCTTGACGTTGTTATTGTGGGTATTTATATGATCTCCTTGATCATAGATTGAGTCTGTTATCAGGCTATAGACCTTATAGGAGGTAACTGTTGAAGAACATGCATAAGATTCATCTGAGTCAACCTCATTATTGTGATTGAATTAAATATGTACTGAGTGCCCAATAAAAAGGCACTTTTCTGGTGCTGTTTTCAAAAAAAAAAAAAAAAAGAAAGTTCTGTATTTCATTAGATATCCATTTTTTTCCCTTGAAGGATTTCTCTTGAAGGAATCTCTCAAGGATTCCCTTGAAGGATACTCAGTTTTTCTGGGTTGGCTATTCTTGGTTGTAATCCCAGTTCTTTTGCCTTCTGTAATATTAAGCACTCTACTTCTTTAACATGGGAGCTGCTAAATGTTTTGTGATTTGACTGTGGCTGCATGATGCCTGAATAGTTTCTTTCTGGCTGCTTGAAATATTTTCTCTTTTATCTGGGAGCTCTGGAATTTGGCTGTAATATTCCTGGGAGTTTTTATTTTGGGATCTCTTTTGGGTGCTGATTGGGAGATTCTTTCAATTTCTATTTAACTCTCTGGTTTTAAGATATAAGAGCAATTTTTCTTTATAATTTCTGGAAATGTGATATCTAGATAGGCTAATAATTCTAAAATTATCTCTCAATCTATTTTCAAGGTCAGTCATTTTTCTTATATTTCACATTTTCTTTTATTGTTTCATTCTTTTTTTCATATTTTTTATTTTTATTTTTATTTTAGTTTAGTTTTTCATCATTCATTTCCATGAAATTTTGAGTTACAAATTTTTTCTCCCCATCTTTCCCCTACCCACCACCCCAAAACAGCCATCCCAATGTCTCCCCCCTCCCCCAAATTATTCTCTCCTATGTCTTCCCCGCTCACCCCTCTGACTTTTTGGTAGGGCAGGATGGATCTCCCTACCACAGTGCCTGTGTATGTCAAGTTCCAGTTGGATGTAGTTAATAACAATAATAATAATAATAATGATGATAATAATAATAATAATAATAACAATACTTGTATATATATATACATATATATTTTTAACATTTGATTATAGAACTTTAAATTCTAGATTCTTTCTCTTCCCCACCCCCACTGGAAGGACAAGTAATCAAATACAGGCTGAACATGTGTAATTACACAGAACCTCTCCACAGTAAGCATATTGTGAGAGTGTGATTACATGTCCCTTCTTATCTTGCCCCGCCCCCAATCCACTCTCTACCCTGTCCCTGTCCCTGTCCCTCTACAGAAGTGTGTACTTTCATCAACCCTCGTCCCAACTCTGCCCTCCCCTCCATCACCCTACCTCTCATCCCCCTTCCCCCTACTCTTCTATGTGGCAAGATGCCCAATTTAGAGTTTATGTCATTCCTTCCCTAAGCCA
>CM053587.1:267269044-267280782 GCA_028646515.1 Pseudochirops corinnae
TGTTTTTTTTTTGTTTTTCCTAATACTGAGGGTGGGGAGGTGGAGGCTAATGGGAAGGGAAGATTAATTTTTTAAAAATACGTGTTGTTGAAAAATAAAAATAATAAACTATTTTAAATCCACAACATTATTTAAGAAGGAGTCCATAGGCTTCACAAGATTGCCAAAGCAGTCCCTAACATACACCAAAAAATGGTTACAAACTCTTGCTCTAGAGCAGTGGTTCTCAATCTTCCTAATGCCGCGACCCTTTAGTATAGTTCCTCATGTTGTGGTGACCTCCAACCATAAAATTATTTTCGTTGCTACTTCATAACTGTAATTTTGCTGCTGTTATGAATCATAATGTAAATATCTGATATGCAGGATGTATTTTCATCATTACAAATTGAACATAACCCCCAGGTTGAGAACCGCTGCTTAGAGGCTGGACAAACTGGCCTTCTTGCCTCTTTGCCTCTGCTCAGACTATCCCACGTGTCTGCAATGCTCTCTCCTTCCACAGCTCCACCTCCTTGAGTTTCACATCCCCACAAAGCTCAGCCCAAGCTGATCTCCTTCAAGAGGCTTTTAAAAATTCCCTCCTGTGTGAGTCTTCCCTCCCACCTTATATCTCTATGCATTTATTTTGTATATAATTGCCTTCCTTCTACTTCCTCCCTGGCCCCAGGTTGCCCAGAGCCCTTCTGAACTGGCATGGCAGAGGAAGACTCACTATCCCAGGAAGTGGGGACATCCTCCCCATGTGTTTCCCCTTCACCCTTACCCAGCTCTAGGGTTCTCATAACCCACCTCACCTGTTTGATTCCTCGTACCACTTGGATGAGATTGGAGTTCCCATTCGTATTGGCACCATCTGCCCTGACCCTGTATCCATCCTAAGATCCACCAAGTTTCGCCGTGGTCCTGCTTCTATATCCTCTAGACCCTGTCTAGCATTGTCATATGACCTGTAAGGATCTAAGGACCCCTGGGCTTTTTTTTAACCTGCCCTGAAGCTGCAATTTCCTTTGTGTGTTGATTCTGTCATGCAGAGCATGAGCTCGTTGAGAGCAGGGCCCATCTTGTTTTTTCTATTTGTATGTCCAGTAAATAGCAGATTGCTTATCACAGGGAAAATGTGTTTTTTTAAAAGCCTTTTCTTTCATTCATTTTTTCAGGCAGCCATTCATTTACTTCTCTATGAACTCTTCTCCCCCATTGCTCTCTGAGGAAGATCGGGGGAACTACCCAAGTAGCTGGTGACTCAGTGGATGGAGCACTAGGTCTGGAGTCAGGAAGAGCTAAGTTCAAATTTAGCCTTAGACTCTTAATAGCTGTGTGACCCTGGGCAAGTCACTTAACCTATGTATGTCTCAGTTTCCTCAACTGTAAAATGGGCGTAATAATAGCACCTAGCTGCTGGGATTGTTTCAAGGATCGAGTGAGATAACATCTGTAAAGCATTTAACACAGTGTCTGACACAGAATTAGGTGCTATGTGAATGTTTGCTTCTTATTTTCCTGCCTTCACACTGAGGTCAATGACTGCCTTGCTTATGAGTCTGAATCCCCAAAGCCTCGCATAGTACTTGCCACTTAATATTTGGACAAGAGGTTCAATAACCTGCCTTAAATCATGCATCTTGTAAAAGGCAGAAACAACATTCGCACTCAGGACCTCTGCCTCCCAATTCAGCCCTCTTTCTATGGCAGCTCACTAATGGAACCACAAGTCCTGACCACTTCCTTTCTACTCCTCCCTCCAAATTTCCAGTACCTTTCCACATCGTCATTAATAAGCCACTCAATTAAACAATTCAATGAATGGATGAACTAATGAATCTAGAATTTTAACAAAGAGCATTTGCTATATTATAATCACATTCTGTTGGGTGGAAGGAAGAGAGGGGAGGTAGGCTGTTCATTTAGAATAAGTCCAACCAAATTCACAAGAAGAAAAAACAAAACTAGCCTCGGCAAAGGCATTATTATGAAAATGATACCCCAAAGCCTCCTAGTTCACGGTCACCACTGTCCCTTCTTGAGGAAGAAGAGGAGGATATTTCATCCTCTCTTATCAGCCCTGGGACAGCTGGTTCCAAAATGAAATGCAAGAAACTCAAAAGAATTTTTTTCAGCACTAAATGAGACTTCTGGACTGCGGTGAATGGAAGGGGGAGGGATGGAAAACCAAGGTTGAGTCTTTCTTTGGAACAGACAGGAGACAGGTACTTCATGCCTCAGGCTCTACAAGGTAGAATTGTTTTCCATCTTTCACAAAGACAAACTTGGGAACAGAGCTGCTGCCCTGACAGCATCTGCCCCACCATTTCCCTGCCTTGGCTTCTCCCATATAGATTTTTATTCTGGGTTCTCTGCTGGAACAGGGCATTAGAAACATAATTGGACCTGTAGGCAAGAGACCTGGGTTTCAATCCTTGTTCCAACCAATCGTTACTAGCTATGGTTCTATGGATAAGTCATTTTAACCCCCCAGAATCTCAATTTTCTTATCTGTAAAATAGTGACATGGCCTGATGGTCATACAGAGTTTTGCTCTGACAACATAAAGTGCTTTAATATAACAACAGCTAACATTTATATTGTGCTTACTGTATGCTAGGCATTGTGTTAAATACTCTAGAATTATTATCTCTCTCTGACATTTATCTTCTGCTTATTATATGCTAGGCATTGTGTTAAGTGCTTTAAAAATATTATCTCATTTGATCCTCGCAATAACCATGGGAGGTAGGTACTATGATGATCCCCATTTTACAGATGAAGAAACTAAAGTTAAATGACTTGCCCAGGGTCATACATCTAATAAGTGGCTGAGGCCAAATCTGAACTGAGGTCTTCCTAACTTCAGGTCTAGTGCTCTATCCACTGCCTCACCTGTATGTAAACGTAGCCCATATATGAACTGGGAGCTATGACTACAGGTAGGCAGCTTCTTAGGTACTTTGGCTTCAGAAGGCTTAGGTTCTATCACTAATCAATCAAGTGATATCAGGCAAGTTACCTCCTTTCCCTGTTCCAAAATAAAAAGCAGTCCTGGTCTTGATTCATGGGAGAATTTTATCAAACTTGTGAAGAATCAGTATGTATACCACATAAATTATTCTCCAAAATTGAGAAAGAAAGAACCTAGCCAGACTCCTTTAAGGGGATAAATATAATCTTAATACATAAACCCAGGAAGGATAAAGCAAAGAACTACAGACCAATATATTAATTAGTGATTACTGATTAAAAATTTTTTAATAAAATCCTGTCAAATAGACTACAGCAACTCATCCAAGAAAGTATTCATTATGGTCAAGTTGAATTTGTGCCAGCGATTCAAAGATGATTCAGCATTAGACAAAACAATAATGCAACCATATTAAAAACAAAAATAAAGAACAAAACCCCCATGATTATCTCAATGACTTCAGAAAATGTCTTTGAAAAAAGTATAACACTTGGGGCAGCTAGGTGGCGCAGTGAATAGAGCACCAGCCCTGGAGTCAGGAGGACCTGAGTTCAAATCCGATCTCAGACACATAATTAGCTATGTGACCTTGGGCAAGTCACTTAACCCAATTGCCCTCAAAAAAAAAAAAGTATAACACTCATTTATATTTTTAAAAAACCTACAAAGTATAGGCATAGAGGAAACTTTAAAAATATCACTTCTCCCTGGGCCTCAGTTTCTTCATCTGTAAAACAGGATTATTCAGTGCTTCTTAAACTGTGGGTCGTGACCCCAAAAAATCTGGCAAGAGTAAAAGGTTTCTGAATGTGCAACGACCAAAAATTAATTAAAATCAAATGTGTGATGAATCCCTGGTGTTTCTGGCAGTGCTCATCTGTGTTGCATGATGCAACTTCACTGCAGCCTTGGTTCTGAACACAAAACATTCGCACATTGTACTGTGTATGCCCTGAGGCCATGTAACACCAACCAAGATTGCTGAAAGGCAAAAAGGGCTCCAGGGGGAAAAGTCTAAGAAGCCAAGTACTAGATGATGCTTAAGCTTGTATGAGTCAATGAGTTTATGAGATTTTTTTTTTCTCATCACCTGGAAAGTTATTTCAATTTTCATTTAAATGACCACTTTTAAGAGGCTGTTGTTCCTTTTTAAAATCTTTTATCTCTTCCCCCAAAGGTGGTTGTTGTTGCTGTTGTTACTACATTTAGGGATGACAAATCATTTCCTTTTTTCCAAGTTAGAGAACAGAGCCAGGAAATATACCTCCCACTTCCCAATATTCTCAGCATTCAGCACACTGATATTTGACTCTGACCCTACACATAATGTAAAAGACTATCTATTATTTTTTTAAATCTCTGCCTTTATTCACTCAAAATATTTTCATTCTTTATAATAGTTTGGATCAGTGTATTTGTGTTAGAGTTTAAGTCGCAATAGAGCAGAGGGACAGCCTAGCTCTCTAACGTGCATACAGAAAATTAGCCTTTAGTAATTTTAGATGAAGAAGAAGTAGTGGATGATTGTGTAACTAGGAACTAGCCCAGGTCAGCCCTTAGAGAGGCACGTGTGCAATGTATATCTTATATCAGATTGCATGCTATCTTGAGGGGAGGGCGCAGAGGAGGGAGGAAGAAAATTTAGAACTCAAAATCTTATAAAAGTGAATGTTGAAAACTAAAAAATAAATAAATTAATTAATTTTTTTAAAAAGCATATGTACCATGCTCTTTTGATGTAGTTTCCATATGGGCTTCATGGCATGTACGTCTATGATGATTTCACTATGATGGTTAAGAATCAGACTGTAGATTACCTGCTAAATTAGAATTTGGGTATTCATTCCAAAAACACAAGCAGGCCAAGGCTCTGGCACTTTCCTGCCTGCCTGGTTCAAGTGAGGAAAATAGACCATAAGCCACCATAAGCCTGCAGGTGGAGAGAACAGACTGAGTTGACATGTTCCCCATGATAGGCTTCTGTTCTTCATGTCTTTACACTTGTTCATTGTTGTTCGTAGGTGAAGGATTATCCGACTAATATAAAACCTTGTGAACTCCAAAATATAAATAAATAAGTAAATGAATGAATGAATAATTAAATAGATAGATAGATAGATAGATAGATAGATAGATAGATAGATAGATAAAATGGGAAAATGGACCACCAGAGGTCCAAGACATGCTCCATACTCCATGCCAGATTTTGTAGTTGGGTAAGCCAGCTGGTAAGCAGAGTTCTGAACAAGCGGCTTGACCCAGTATAGCAATGGACTGAAGGCAATGAAGAGGAAGTTACCACTCATCTAGCAGACATAACACATTTGGAAGTGAACCTGGTGGGGAAAATGTTTTATAGCAACTGCTTTAAGGTTGAACTCACTTTCCCCAAGGGACTAAACTGGAGTAGTGGAAAGTATATCCCAGGTATTGGGGAAAATGTTTTGAAACGTTTTTCTTGATAAATGTCTCAGTTTGTAAAAGCTAATTGATATTAATTAACCCAATGATACTGGGGTACTAATTACTGGCAGTTAAAACTGAGGAAAATGAGTAAGCTACTGTTTGATAAACCCAAAGACTCCAGCTTCTGGGGTAAGAACTCACTATTTGACAAAAACTGCTGGGAAAACTGGAAAATAGCATGGCAGAAACTAGGCATAGACCAGCATCTTACACCATATATCGAAACAAAGTCCAAATGGGCAAAGATTTAGATATAAGGGCTAATACTATAAGCAATTTAAAAAATTTAAAAAAACTTTAGGGAAAATGTATCTGAGTGGAGGTTTGAGGCAACAGAAGTAAAACATCCCACTGCTCCTCAGAGATACCCCTAGAACCCAGAGGGAGAGGTGTTGCTAGTCTTGCTCTGGGGGACCTGATTCATCCGTAGAAGAGGGAGTTGAGATAAACAAACTCCATGCCACCCCCAAAGCTTATATAGACTCCAATTATGATTATAATGAAGAATGAGAATGTGAGAATTCCTATAGCTCACATTAGTAATAATCATTTATAATGACATAGTTGTTTGAGCTTTACAACATGTAAAGGTGGTACAGAAGGTGGTGGTAACAAGAATTATTATCCCCATTTTATAAGTGAACTCAGGTGGAAAGTAAGGAAGTAATTTGTTTAAAGTCACACAGCTAGTAAGTTGTAGAACCAGAACTTGACCCCAAGTACTTGAATTCCATATTCGTGAGCTTTGATTCTTTATGAAAACCTGTACCTTTCCACAAGTAGTATCTAGCAGGGGTGCCTGACCATAGGCTGAAAAGTGCACATGCTCTAACTTTAGGGTCTCCAGAAAGGTCTAGCTACCCCATCTCCCTCCAAAAATATTTCCAGATGTGACAGCTCAAGCCTAGAATTTCTTTAACGGGAACTGAGTGCTCTGCACGCAGTAGGCACTTAATAACTGAATTCAATAGACAAGTCTCTTTCTTTAGGAAATTAAAGATGTAGAACATGGAACTAAATCACACCAAAATATGAAAGAAATATGTTTTGGGGGCAGCTAGGTGGTGCAGTAGATATAAAAGCACAGGACCTGGAATCAGGAAGACCTGATCTGGACATAGCTTCAGATACTTAGTAACTATGTGACCCTGGACAAGTCACTCAACTTCTGTTTCCACAGGGAAAATAATAGCCCCTCCCAGGGTTGTTGTGAGGATAAAAGTAGATATTTGTAAAGTGTTTCATAAACCTTAAAGCATTTTATAGATGATGGTTATCATCATTATTACTGAAAGAAGGTCACCCAAAGACACTAATGCCTAAAATTTTATTTTTAGGATATGATAGGGTAGAAGGGTTGGAGTAAGAAAGAAAAATTTGAGAACATTAAAGATAAACTTTATCTTCCTCATAATTTTGTTTACAGTTGGCTCCTGGTAATAATAAGTGGTAATTATTTTCATATTTTACGTGGGCATAGTACTTAAAAATTGAGATGGGGTAGCAGAAAGTACTGGTCATAAAACTGACAAAATACAATTAAACACAAGGAAACCCAGTGCTACTGGAGTTGAGACACAAGTATACTCAGTTCGCTGCTAGTGGAACTGCAAATTTATAGACTTATTTGAGCTAGCAATGTGGGTACATGCAATTAAAGTTACCCAAGTAATCGTATCCTATAATTAAATAATTCCATTGTTAGAAATATGCCTCCCAACTGCATTATTAACCATACACCTCCAAGAGCCATGTATTCATAAATTCTCATAGCAGAATTATATGTAATTGCAAAAACATACACACACAACTGGAAGCAACCAAAATGTCAACAATAAGGGAGCTGCTAAATAAAGAGTGATACATTCATGTAATAGAATAACATTGCGATGAAGATGGACGAGCATAAAGAATACAAAAGAAAAAAAACTTGGAAAGAACTTAATTTGTTGTTGTTGTTCAGTGGTTTCAGTCACAGCCAAATCTTTGTGACCCCATTTGGAGTTTTCTTGGCAAAGATACTGGAGCTGTCTGCCATTTCTCCAGCTCATTTTACAGATGAGGAAATTGAGGCAAACTGGGTTAAGTGACTTGCCTAGGGTCACACTGCTAGTAAGTGCCTGGGGCTGCACTTGAACTCAGGTCATACTAATTCCAGGCCTGTTAATCTTTCCACTATGTCATCAAACTGCCCAAGATCTTAAGGAAATAATACAAATTTTAAAAGGAGAATAAGAAAAATGGAGAGCATTGCTAACTATAGAGCACGTGATTATAAGTGAAGGGCAATTGATAGATCCCCTCTCAGAGGGAGGAACTGAAAAGGAGTTACAATACTTTATGCATTGAAATGAATTCATTTTAACATAAATAGAAACTAAACTAGTTTGTATTGGTGTTTTATGTTACATTTTTGACAAAATATTTAATAAAGAAAAAGCATTGGTCTGAAGAGAAGATCTGAGCTGAGTCTAAGTGTTTCCATTTCCTAGCTGTTCCCTTCAGACAAGTCACTTCACCTCAAGCCTCTCTTTCCTTGTCTATAAAATAGAGGTAATCTTACATTATGCCCACAATGCTCAATCTCCTTTTTTCTGTCTCTTGGCTTCCCCGACTTCCTCAGGGTCTCAGCTAAAATGTCACCTTTTGCAAGAAGTTTTTCTTGGTTCCCCTTTATCTTAGTGCCTTCCCTTGGAGACTACTTCCAACTTATTCTGTAACTATCTTGTCTGTACATAACTATCTTGTCTGTTGGCATGTTGTCTCTTCTGTTAGACTAGGAGCTCCTTGAGAGCAGGAACTAGCTTGGGGTATTTTGGGGGGATAGGGTGTCTTATTTTTTTGTATCTTATCTGGAACATGGTAGATACACAATAAATGTCATTGATTTGACTTATCTGTACTCTCTACCTGTCAGGATTGTTGTGGAGAAGTATTTTTTTGAAGTTCAAACCACTGTAAAAACATGATTTATAACTACAGTTGTTACTTTTCAATTATTGGAATTCACTAATATTATTAGAACTCATTAAATTACTATAGGTTTGCAGAGTAAATAATGGTCCATATCTATCACGTCATTGCATCTCTGACGCTCCTCCTTGAGATAGATCGTTGTTACTGTTTAGTCATTTTCAGTTTTCTCTGACTCTTTGTGATTCCTTTTGGAGTTTTTTTTTTTAAGCTTTTTTGGAGGGGGGGAGGCAGGGCAATTGGGGTTAAGGGACTTGCCGAAGGTCACATGGCTAGTAAGTGTTAAGTATCTGAGGCCGAATTTGAACTCAGGTCCTCCTGACTCCAGGGCTTGTGCTCTATTCACTGTGCCAGCTAGCTGCCCCCATTGGAGTTTTCTTGACAAAGATATTGGAGTGTTTGTATTTCTTTCTTCAGCTTATTTTGCACATGAGGAAACTGAGGCAAACCGGGTTAAGTGACTTGCCCAGGGTCACACAGCTAGTAAGTGTCAGAGGCCAGATTTGAACTCGGGTGTTCCTGACTCCAGGTCAGGTATCTATCAATACACTGTGGCACCTAGCCGCCCTGTGAGGCAGGGAGGGCAGCTATTATTGACATCCCAATTTTACAGATAAGGAAACAGACTAAAAGAGGTCAAATGGCCCAACGTCACACACAGTGAACAGACATTGGATCTTTGTGTGCTTATGATATTTGGTGATATGACTTTCTTAATGCCTACTAGTAATACATTCTACCTTTTCAGTTTTATAAATGGGATAACCATTGCCAACAATCCAGTTTACAACTTCTCTCTTGCTATACCTTTAGCTCGGCATTTGATTTCTTCTCTGTTTTTATTTACGTGGAGAGTTAACATCATATTGAATGAATTTTTTAAGACAACTTGACCAAGGCCATTGAGAGCAGTAGGAAGATCAATATTATGGACCTGCCATAGCAATAGCCTGGTGATGGGGACAGTGATCATTAGCACTTACCATAATGCCTAAAACACAGCAGGTGCTTAATAAAAGCTAGTGGACTGACTGGTTATATTACTCTTCTAATTTTATGAAGTACTTTAAGAGGTCTCTGAGCTCCCTTCTTCAGATGAGTTTCCCCACTGCTTATAATGAGACCAAAATTTCTACCATTCAAATTTCATTTATTTGGTTTTTCAGACTTTTTAGTCATTTGGAGCTCCCCATTAAAAAGCAATTACCCCCTGGGAGAGGTGCTACCTTAAGCCTGTTTCATGTTCTGGCCTTTTCCTCATCTGCTCCATAGATAGCATGCACTCCATTTTCCTGGTTCTCTTTTAAAAATTTACATTATTTCATTAAGGTCTTTCCAGATTTCTTTGTAATCCTCATTCTTGTCTACTTGAACTGTGTTACGGTATCCTATAACATGAATGTGCCATAATTTATTTAACTACTCCCTTATTATTTAAGAGTTATGGTTTTTCTTAATATAACAATGAATTTCCTAACAATAAGAACTTTCCAAAACTGAAATGAACTGCTTCATGAGGAAATAACTTCCTAACACCAAAGATCATAAGACAACTTATCAGGGATATTATACAGGGGGTTCCTATTCACACACAATGGAAAAACAAGGAAATTTGGAGTCAGAAAACCAAGGGTCCAATATTGCCTCTCTCACCATCTATGTGACCATGCTCAAGGTATATAACTTCTAGTGCATAGTGTAAAACTTGCTAGCCACCCACCAAACTCTGAGTGCAACCACAATACAACATAGATAGCATTAATTTGTGGTTTTCTACACCAATATGGAGGAGTAGCAAGGTGACTCAGTAGATAGAGGGCTGAGCCTGAAGTAAGGAAGACCTGAGTTCAGATCTAGCCTTAAACACTTACTAGCTATGTAAGTCACTTAATCATGCTTGCCTCAGTTTCCTCATCTGTAAAATGAGCTGGAAAAGGAAATGCCAAGTTATTACAGTATCTTTGCCAAGAAAGTCCCAAATGAGATCACAAAAAGTCGAACACAACTGAAACAACTGAGCAATAAATATCAATATGGGACCTGCTGGAATGCGTTTCTATTTTAGTCTGACACCACTGCTAATGGACTCAGATTCCTCATCTGTAAAAAGAGGAGGTTGAGGTGCAGCTAGGTAGTGCAGTGAATAGGGCACTGGTCCTGGAATCAGGAGGGCTTGGGTTCAACTCCGGCCTCAGACACTTAACACTTACTAGCTGTGTGACCTTGGGCAAGTCACCTAACCCCAACTACCCTGCTTCCCCCTTCCCAAAAGCCAAAAAAAAAAAAAAAAAAAAAAGAGGCAATTGAACTAGATGTAGCTGAGGATTCTTCCAATTCTAAATCTATAATTCACAATCTGTAAAGAGAGGTTGATCAGGAGTGCTTAACCTCTACCAACAAAAAATCAATTTGGAGAGCTTCCCTATTGACCTATAGAGTATAGATATGCCCATTGGCACCTTGTTAAGAAGGTAGAGACTCCCTATGAGTAGGTCTCAGTGACCTGGAGATATCCCAGGGTAAATTGGCTAGATTGAAGCTACCCCTAAAAGCTTTTTTCCCTTTTTTTCATGGTGTTAGGATACCCATGCCAAGATGACCCCTCTCTTTTTACTTCTCTCTTTTTACCATTAGGGGATACTCTGTTTTCCAGAACTAAGATCCAGCAAGAAAGCTGTGTCCTGAGACTGGCATAACAACAATCCTTTGTGCTCACCCTGTGGATGATCTCAGCCACAGCAAAATCCAGAATTGTTTCATATCAGCCCAGGACAAGCACTTGCTTGTCCAGATCACATTCTGGTCATGAAACCCTGCTATGAATCAAACTCACCTCATTGTTGCTGCTACCCCCTCATTGTTATGGCTAAACATGTTTCTTTATCTAGTCACTAGTATATGAGCCAAGATTTAACCATGCTGCAGCAGGCCTCCTCCTAGAGGAGACCTCAGCACACGTGTCTAGTTTTCCTCTGCCAACAGTATAAAGAATGTTTTGTTTTTGCTTTTGTTGTAGGTTTGTTTTTTGCTTATAACCATTGTTAGCTTTTTGGTTTTATTTTGTTTTATTTTATTTTTCAAAGTTAACAGTTAGGGTACTATGTAGGATGAAGTATGGTCTCTCAAATAGACTATCCATAGACCATCTGCTAAAGTATATAAAGCCTTAGGCCTCAATTTCGATTTACTAGAAATCAGATGATTTTGTGAAAAACAAAACTGTGGAAATATCCTGCTTGAGCTTCCTTGTTCTTTGTCACCCACCTGCCAAATAAGGGAAAGTAACCGCAAGTGCCCATCAGAAATAAGAGTTTTGCATGGGGGGGTGGAGGGAGGGGTA
>CM053587.1:267287498-267308118 GCA_028646515.1 Pseudochirops corinnae
AATACAGGATGAATGTGTGAAATTACGCAGAACCTCTCCATAGTGAGCACACTGTGAGAGTCTGATTAAATGTCCCCTCTTCCTATCCTGCCCCCCCCATCCACTCTCCACCCTGTCTCTATCCCTCTACAGAAATGTGAACTTAATTTGTTATTTTTACAGTACATTTATGCAGTGATTTGTTGTTGAGTCATTTTTCAGTTGTGTCTGACTCTGTGACTTCTTTGGGGTTTTCTTTGCAAGGATACTGGAATGGTTTGCCA
This sequence comes from Pseudochirops corinnae, assembly GCA_028646515.1. NCBI lineage: Eukaryota > Metazoa > Chordata > Mammalia > Diprotodontia > Pseudocheiridae > Pseudochirops > Pseudochirops corinnae. The sequence goes on from CM053587.1 coordinate 267,287,762, forward strand.
TTTTCTTCTCCAGATCATTTTATAGATGAGGAACTGAGGCTTAAGGGTTAACTTAATTTAGGATTAAGTGACTCGGCTAGGGTCACACAGCTAGTAAGCTCCATATAATATTCTTTAGAGAGTTTGATATGACACTGGATAAGTAAATTAATATAAATATTATTTTCTTCTTATATTATTATCATTTTTATTCTTGTCATGAATCCCTTGGACAGTCTACAGACCCCTTCTTGGAATAATGCTTTTCAATACATAAAATAAAATATGTAGGCTTGCAAAGAAAACCAATTATATTTTAATAGTTCTGAAGATATTTTAAAAATAAGTTCACTGACCTCAGCTTAAGAACCCCTGCTTAAAGTGTAGAGTGTATGAGGAAGAATAATGTGTAAAAAGTCTGGAAAGATAGGCAAGAGTGAAGTTGTGAAGGGCTTTATATGTCAAACAGAGGATTTTGTGTTTTAAGTTGGAAGCAATAGAGAGACACTGATATTTCTTGAAAAGGAGACATTGTCAGATCTCTCAGTAGATGAAAAAGTAAAATAAATCCTGCTCTTAAGGAGTTTACATTTTATAGACACCTTCACTAAATACTTGCTCCCCTCCTTTCTCTAACAGTATTGATGGTGTTTTCTCCTACACATTGTCCTGGAGCACTTTTTTGGGGGAGAGGGGAGGGATTTCTATCTCGCCCCCTTTTTGTCTCATCACTTCTTACCTTGTAATGGACTGGGCCCTGTACATATCAAGTTCCTGTTCACAATAAAGAGTTTACATTTTATTGAAATCTTCACTAAACACCTCCTCCTCACCCAGTACAGAGTTAATAGTGATCCATACTGCATATTTTCCTGAAGCATTTGGGGTGGGTGCAGAATAGCATGGGGAAATCCCTACCTTACCTTTCCCTTGCCGCATCACTCCCTGCCCTGTAAAAGACTTAGCTTGGTATCAAGCTTCTGCACCTCCCCTCAGGATGGGACTGCTTCTATTTTCCACTTTGGATCTCTACCATCTTTTCATGGAAAAGATGTATTTGAGCATTTGGAATTTGGCCTGTTCCTTGAAGGAACATTTTTGAATGTTTCCTTCCCTTTTCTCCTAACTACTGAGCCATCCTTTGTAACAAAGATAATAATAATAATAATAAATGATTCTGTAGTGCATATGATAAACAGTATATGTGGTATTTCTCATAGTTAGGTCCTCCCCCATTTAAAGATCTTTTCCAGCCTGTGATTTGACATCCATGGTTTACTGTGCCCTGGTTTAGGATCAACGCATGACTATAGCTTTTCCCACAGTTCTTCCCATCTTGCTCCTTACACATAGTTATGGAAGATAAATCCAGGACTATTTACTGCTCACTAATCTTCATTTCTTTCCTCCACAGGTCATGCACAACAAACTCATAGGAAATCTGCTGATAGGATCCTTTAAAGTAGATCTGGGAACGGTTTACAACCAACCAGGTAGAGTAGTATTGTCTCCTTCCTTTCTCCCTCTTTCCTTCCTTTTCTCCCTTCCTCTCTGTTTCTCCCTTCACTTTTCTCCCCCTCCCTTCTATCCCCTTTTCCCTTCCCACCTTCTCTTTCTCTCTCTTCTCTCTCTCCCTCCTTTTCTCTTTTCCCTTCCCTCCCTCCCCTCTTCCTTAATATCAGAATCATTGTAAAACCTTCCAAATGTACAGCACTTTTAGTTCTCCCATCTTCTACTCTTTATAGCTATTGACCCACAAAACCTTTGAGATCTTCTAATCCAACCCCACCTTTTTTGAGATGACGAGCCTTAAGAACTAGAAAGGGAAAGTTAAGAGGTGTTATGGTATAGTGGTAACCTCATATACCATATATACTCTTGAGGGGGTTGGACTAGATGATCTCTGATTTCCCTACTTGTTTTGTGTATTACAAAAATTCTAGAAGTTAGTTTTCTGTGAGTTTGCTTGATGCTCATTAACAACCCTGTGAGGCTGTATGTCATAGTGGATAGAGACGTTAACTGAGCCAGGAAGATCTGGATTCAGCTCTTGTGTCTGACACATACTGACTGTGTGATTCTGGGCAAATCACTTAACCTCTCCATCATTCAACAACAACTGTCTAAGACTATAAATTTCAATAAAAGTACCAGCTTGCCTTGGTAGAGAGAGTTTCCTTATCCTGGTGTTTATGGTTTTTAATTACTGGTCTATCCCTTATTAGCCCTGGGAAATAAGTAAAACAGAAATGTTAGCATTTCCCCCTCCCCTTTTTCAGGTAAGGAAACTGAAGATCTGAGGGTTTTAAGTCACTTGCCCAATGTCACATAGCTAATGAGTAGTCTATGTCATTGGACATTATTCATTTATGGTACAGGTGTCCCAAGATCCTAGATTGAATTGTATTCCAATGTTGGAGGCCAAGGTTGCCCTAACTCTCCTTAAAATCACTTTGTAACTTCCCTATCTTCATACTCTGGAATATCCTGTTGCCAGGATGGGAAGTGACAAAATATTTCCCTTTCCAAGGATGCAGAACAAGGATGCTTCAGGGCCATATGCATGTCTATTCAAAGTGTAGAGAAAGCAAAGAGAAAAATTCATCAACAAATTTTCACACATTTTTAAAGGTCTGTGCTCAGTGCACTGGATAAACAAAGGAGAATGATACTGTCTAACGGGGTATTGTGGCACATACGTAAATAAGTAACACAAAGGAGGCTAGAATAGAGGAAAAGGAGAGAGCCAAAGTACTCTAGGAAATTTGATGAAGCAGATATCACTTTCAGCTAGGAGAGCCTAGGGAGTCTCCTGCCTGAGCTGGACCTGGAAGGAAGAAAAGATTTTCAACTGATAGAAATGTTGAGGTTGCATTTTCCAGTTATTAAAGTTGCCCCCCATGTGAATGCACAAAATTTGGAAAGGGCAAGACATGATTAAGGAACAGTTAATAAGTCCAGTTCGGTGGCAATAGAATGAGAGGGGGAACAGTATCAGATAAAACTGGAATGGTGGTTTGGAATCACATCATGGAGGTCCTTATGTGTCTGGCTGCCAAGCTTGGATTTTATGCTAGAACCACTAAATGTCATTCAATGGGGGAATGATATTGTCATACCTATTCTTTGGGAACATTATTTTGGCAGCTAAATATAGGATGCACTGGAGAATTCAGCCTGGTGGCTAGGAGACCAGTTGAAATACTGAACTCATGTGGTAGCAGTCAAATCAATAAGCATTTTTAAGCTCCTACTATGTACCAGGCACTGTACTGTATGAATAGAAAGGATAATCTGTCGGGAGAGGTCTCCAGTGCATCTTAGCAGAATGTTATACAGGCATTAAATAGGGAAAAGTGGATTTCAAGTATGAGAAATCCAAGAGTAGATTGAACTTGCAGAGTGAGGAGACTTCTGAGTTATGATAGAGAGAGTCCAGAGAGTGAGAAGCTCAGCCTGGAAAGAATGAAGATATGTCTGGTCTGGGGTGCTGGAGGAAATAAGCTATCAGAGGAAAAGACAATAAGGGTGGAAGGAACTTCCAGTGTGAGAAGTCCAGGGGTGTAGTAAACTTCTAGGGTGAGGAGGTTTGTCCATTGATAGAAAATGTGCAGTCTCATCAAGAAAAAGAACTGGATGTGTTGTTAAAGGTAATCTACTTCAACATATTCATTTTACAGATGGGGAAACCAAGATCCAGAAAGGTAGAGTAACTTGCAATAGGTCACACAGTTCAAATAATAAATCAATCAATATTTATTAAGCACCTGTTTTATATCCGTCACTGTGCTGAGCACTGAGGATACAAAAAGAGGCAAAAGACTGTGCCTACCTTCAGGAGGCTTACAGTCTAATGGGAGAGACATTATGCAAACAAATAAATACAAAGGAAGCTATATGTAGGATAAATAGGAAATTATTAAAAGGAGGAAAGCCCTGGAATCAAGAGGGGCTGAGGAAGGGCTCCTCTTTTTACTACACTGACACCAAAGCTTTCCTTTGTGTTCTTACAGGTCACCAGTTTTGTGATAAGTGGGCCCTTCTCACAGACCCAACTGATATCAGGACAGGCACCAAGGGGTATCTGAAATGTGATATCAGTGTGGCTGGGAAAGGAGACATCCTGCAGGCCAGTCCCAAAACATCTGATGCTGAAGAACAGATAGAAAAGTAAGAATGATCAATCTGGGTTTGTAAAATTAAAAAAAAAAAAAAAAAGGTTGGGGTTGCTCTATTATGTCACCTTGTTTTCAACCCAGCACTTCTTGAAATGTGGGTCGTGACTCCATATGAGGTCGTGAAAAATTTGGCAACAGTGAAAAGTTTCTGAACACCAAAAATTAATTCAAAATCGAACATGTGATGAGTCCAGGGTGTTTCTGGCAGTACTTGCTTGCCTGAACATCACACAATTTCACTGCAGCCTTGCTTCTGAACACAAAGCATGTGCAATTTGTACTGTGCATGCCCTCAGGTCATACAATGCCAAAGAACACAGCTGAAAAGAGGTCAGAGTGGAAAAAGTTTAAGAAACCCTGGTTTAGTGGATTAGTTGTATCTCTTTGTGCCCTCATTTTTTTTTTGGCAAAGATACTGGAGTGGTTTGCCATTTCCTACTCCAGCTCATTTTATGGAGGAAGAAATTGAAGCAAATGGGGTTAAGCGACTTGTCCAGGGTTACACAGCTAGTGCGTGTTGGAGGCTGGATTTGAACTCAAATCTTCCCAACTCCAGACCTGACACTCTTTCTACTGTGTCACGTAGCTACCTTATCCATACCCTTTGTGGTTTTTGGGGCATGAAGAAAATTCCTTTCATACCCCCCCTCTTCATAGGCTGAAAAATCCTCATCTCCCCTCATAGGGGGATAAAATCCATCCCCCTATCTATCAACTTCGTTCTTTCTCCCCTCTGTGTTTGTTTTCCTATGAAAGACCAAGTTTTTTTCCCTGTTTTTTAAGGAACCTTTTGGTCCCTCAAGGATTCCCCTCTGAGAGATCTTGGGCCAGATTCTACGTGAGACTGTTTCGAGCGGAGGGCCTGCCCAAAATGAACTCCAGCATCATGGCCAATGTCACCAAAGCATTCGTGGGGGACAGCAAAGACCTGGTGGACCCCTTTGTGGAGGTTACATTCGCAGGCCAGGTGGTAAGGAGCAGCTGTGCTAAAGGTCATCCCTAAGTGGGGAGTGAGGTCATGCGCCAAATCTCAGTAACTGGCCTTCCTCCTGAAACCACATGTTTTTCTTCAGTACTTTGTAATCCTTGGTGCAGTATTAAATATAGTTTTATTGTTATTCAGTAAAATTAGATTAAAATAAACATCAAGGTCAAGTTTGACGGGAAAAAATGCTATGAAAGAGGAAAGCGTGTGGTTGACTAGACAACATTGCCTTGGTGATGGAAGTGATAGTAGAAGGGAATTCAGGAGGTTGAAGGAATAAAAGTAAATTCCAGATTCCTTTTGGTACTGACTGGGTACCATGTTCTTTTCTCTCTCTTGCTACCTCTCAGAGTCAATGTCTAGCCTCTCAAAGTACAGGGTCTATGAACAGCTTGAAATGCAAAAGATATAAAACTCACTTGGCAAAAAAAAAAAAAGTCTGCATTCAGAGAGGTTATGGGATTTGCTTGTGGGAATGCAGCATGTAAGAATCAAAGTTAAGACTTGAACCCAGGTCTACTGACCCCTAGTGCAGTGATCTACCATCTGTGATGATATCATTCTGCTCTTTGATGCTCATATGCTGCAAAGCAACTAGTGATCAAGCATTTGTTAAGCATTTACTATTTGTCAAACATTGTGCTGGCTTTAGGGATAAAAGATAATATAACAGTCCCTGCCCTCAAAGAGTTTACAATCTACTAGGGAGAACAGAACATACTCATAGAACAATAGAGTATAATTGATTTAAAGCTAGAGCCCTAATCATCAATGAGAGAAGGGAAGGCTTCAAAGAAGAGGCTTTATCTGAACTGAACCTTAAAGGAGAAGGATTTGGACAGGAGGAAGTGAGGAGGAGGAGGAGAGTGCATTCTGTGTAAAAGGAAGGAGAAGGAAGAGGGAATGCTGAGTCTAGGGAACACAAAGTATTTCACTTTTAACTTTAGCCTAAAGATAATAGGGAGCCACTGAAGATTTTCGAGAGGGGAGAATAACATCATACCCCTTTGCCTAATGGTGGTTATTTTGACAGCTACCTGGAGAATGGGCTATAAAGAGGAAAGCCAGGAAGCTAATTAAGAAAGAAGGAAAAAAGCATTTATTAAGTACTTACTATGCTAGGCATGGAGTTTGGAAGGAAAGATAACAAGTTTGGTTTAGGTTATATTGAGTTTGAGGTGGTGACGGAACTTCCAGGTAGAGGTATCATTCCCCACCTACCCAAATCCTACTCATCCTTCAAGGTCTAGCTTAATCAAATTCAGGTAAATTCAAAAAACATTTATTAAATAGCTACTATTTTTAGGATTTTCAGGGCAGCAAGTGGCACAGTGCATGGAGTTCCAGGCCTGGAGTCAGGAAGATCCATCTTCTCGAGTTCAAATCTGGCCTCAGACTCTTATGAGCTGTGTGACCTTTACTAGCAAGTCACTTTGCTTCAGTTTTCTCATGTGGAAAATGAACTGGAGAAGGAAATAGCAAGCCACTCCAGCATCTTATTCAAGAAAGCCCCAGATGGGGTCACGACTGAAAAGAGAATTTCAGGATAGAGTTTTAAGTGTTGGGGATGGAAAAAAAGTAACAGCCACAAAATAACTACCACCGCCTAGTCCTTCCTGGGAGTAGGGAGAGAATACGTATACACATGACTACAGCACAAGTTAGAATGTGATAAGCACAGTGGCTGAATTAAATAGAGCACGAGAGGGGGCAGCTAGGTGGCGCCCTGGAGTCGGGAGAATCTGAGTTCCAGTTCGGCCTCAGACACTTAACGCTTACTAGCCATGCAACCTTGGGGGAGTCACGTAACCCCAATTATCCTGCCCTCCGCCCTACAAAAAGTAAAAAATAAATAAACGAATGAATGAATAGAGCATGAGAGCAGGTTATGGAGGAGATGGTCCCTAACAGAACGGTGGGAAAAAGCAAAAGTGTGAAAGTAGCAGCTCAGGTGATGTCTTTGCTGATGCCCTGACTAACCAGAAGCCATTGGTTTCTTTACTACGCTTCTCTAATGCTTTGTACCTCTCTCGTGGTATTTCTGTCTGTCTCTCACTGTCTCTGTCTAACTCTCTGTCTGTGTTTGTCTGTCTGTCTCTATGTATCATATTCATTTCATAGTGAGTAGAGAGAATATTGGCCTTGGAGTTAAGAAGCCCTGAGTTCGAATCCTAAATCAAATACTTGCCAACTTGTGACCCTAAGCTTTACCTAGCCTCAGTTTCTTTACTGGTAAAATGGGGTGAGAATAGCAATGACCTGACATAGTTGTTGTAGTGATCAAATAGGATAACATTATGTAAAGCAGTTTGTAAACCTTAAAGAGCTTGTAAATGCGAGCTTACCCTCACTATTATAAACTTCTCAAAGACAGGGACTAAATAAATCTCCTGCCTCTTTTTATCCCCGGTACCTCATATGCTGTTGTACTCACAGTCAATGCTCATTTATTTTGAATTTGAACCCAAGAGGCTGTTGGAAGCAAACCCAGAACTCTGCCAATGGCTGGTGCTTAACCAGTTTTTACTGACTTGTTTTTGAATGTTCAGCAGATTCACGTGTCTCTCTTAGCTTGCAAACTGTGTTCACTGAACTTACACAATTTTTGGTGAAATGAGGACCATGGAAATCATAGAATTTCAGAATTGAAAGGGCCATCAAATACCATCTGGCCCGATTAATGCCTGACCAAGAATGTTCTCTATAATATACCTAATAAGTGATCATCCAGCCATGGCTGAAAGATGTCTTTGGAAATATGCTAGCATGCTGCTACTGTATAAACTAGAGTAAAATCCCATAATAGAGCACCTTTATATACCACAGATTTGGTTAGTCCACGTACCATGACCTTTGGGTATATAGTGCCTCTTATTCACATTGCTATCCTATCACCTAGATAGATTTCAATCACTTTGTAATTTCATAAATGGTCTTCAAAAATTGCTATGGTTGAAAAATCCATTGCCCTGCAACTAGCCTGGTAATGAGCATATACCAACTGGTCCTCTGAAAATAGACACACAGTAGATCATCAGGGCCAGTCAAACATCATACTTTTCAAGCTTGGTCGTACCTACCAGAGTTTCCTCTCTTGGGATGGCCACCTTGTCATAATGAGGCATCTTAGGGAGTTGTTATAAGGACCTTAACTCCCCAGCCCCCAACTGAGTGACCCATTCTTTTACTAAGCATTCCTTATTTGTTATATGCTGGGAACACAAACAAACAAACAAAAAACCCATTTCTACCCTCAAAGAGCTTACATTCTCCTGGGAGTGGGAGCAATGTATAGAACATATATATATATATATATATATATATATATATATATATATACACACACACACACACACACACACATAAATGCAATTAATTTCTAAGAGGGAGAAAGCACTAATAGCTAGGGAGATCAGGAAAGACTTCCCATAGGAGATGGTTACTCTGGGCAAAACTTTGAAGTAGGGTAAGGATTTTAAGAGGCAAATGCCAGGAGGATATATATTCTAGGCATGGAGGATAGCCTGGTGGAATCAAGTTTTGGAAACAGTTTGCCTGGAATGTAGAATGCACAAAGGGAAGTAATATGAAAATGTGAAGCTTAGAAAAGTAGGTTGGAGCCACGCTGGGAAGGGCATCATAATGGTCTTCCGCTTTATTTCTGCTTGCTTTGTAAAGCATCTCTAAATTTGTTAAGAATATTATCACAGCATCTATCAATAATTCACCAAGTCGTCTTTCGTTTTTAGGGGAGGACTTCAGTAAAGAAAAATTGTGCAGATCCTGTGTGGCATGAACAGATCATCTTCAAAGAGATGTTCCCTCCCTTGTGTCGAAGAGTTAAAATCCAGGTGTGGGATGAAGGCAGCATGAATGATGTGGCCTTGGCAACACACTTCATTGATTTGAAGAAAATCTCTAATGAGCAGGATGGAGATAAAGGTAATCTGAAATGTAGCCAGTTTCATGGTCAAAGTGGGTCTCTCAAACACCATTGATTTAGTTTTTTTTTCCTTTGCAAAATGTAAGGTTGAACTTGGTCATAACAAGATTCCTCCTTGCCCCAGTATTCTATAGTTAGTAGGAAAATGTGTAAGAACAGGGAAAAATATGTATTGTCCACTGACATTATAAGTTGTTTTAAAGATAAAAATGCCATTTGGGATATGAAAGTTATTTCAACAGCAAAAAAGGGACGGTTTGTATGCAAGCATCTAACAGCCTGATTCTTTTAAAAAAAAAATAGGGTGTCGCCCATCATGCTGATCCACTTGTGCATTCTACATTTACTAAGTACTGGTTATTTATTATGTGCTGGGAATACAAAAACAGAAATTGAAAAAATCATTTCTACCAGCAAAAAAACTTATATTTTCCTGGAGGAGGGGGAATGGATAGAACATATTTGCATATATAACTGTTAAAGCAGGTGCTGAGCATGGCCAACTATCTAGTTACTAGTTACTAGCTCAAAGATAGTAGCTTATACTTTCTTTCTTGGGGATCATTGTAACACTTCATTCTCATCCTTAAAGTCTGGTCTCTGATTCCTGTATAACAAACTCATTTAATATCTCCTAAGTCTTATGTGTACCATCTTTGTTGATATGGTAAGTCTATGCTTTCCAGTTTATTGTTTGAACCTTGATCTATATATTCTGACCACAGGTTTTTTTTTTTTGTTTGTTTCATTTCTGAGACCTCTCCTTTCTCTCCCTTTGAACTCAATCCCTTGTTGGAACTTCTATATTCTCCTTCCATATCCCATACCCCATCGTGCTATAATTCCCAACTACCTTCTATTTTCCAGCATCCTGTTAACCCTTGCCTAGTCAATGTTATCGTTTGATATTTTAGTATTTATTGTTGTTGAAGGCAGGGACTGTTTTCCATTTTGGTTTTAAAGTATTAAGGTGTCAGTAGTAATAATCCACTCCTTGCTGTAATGTTTACATTCCTGCTGGTCCTAGAGGGAATCAAAACTTCCATTTTCTGTAGCCTAAATATTTCCAAGTAAATGTCACATTGATTTTGAGGCCTGATTAAAAAATCCAAAAAGTGCAATAATCAGTAACACCTCAAAGCAGAGATAGCACTTTCTAACACAGGGGGGAGCTGAGATTAGGGATATATAAAGTAAGCATATGTCTAAGGCACAATAAGGACTGTTTTACATGACATTTAAAAAATAATTGCATAAACTTTAATGCCATTCTTTGAGGCATACGAATATTTTGAGATAAGTCAAGTCACATATATTGCAGTGAAGGTTCAATGTTTCTGAATGACAGCATCACTCTAGGGATCAATTTTCAAACTTTGCTCAGAGCATAAATATGTTTAGTAGAGACTCCAAGTTCTTTCAGTTTCTTAGTTCCTTGCATGATGACTAGTCTTGCCACAGGTACATTAGTCCCTCATGAGCCATTAAATAGGGCAGAAATAAGGAAGGAAAAAAATTGCCTCTTATCCCAGCTTATTTGGACTTAGTCCTGTCAGGTTGAGAGGTGAAAATACGAGGTTGCTTAGTTGGTGGAATTCCATAAGATCAACCTGTTCTCCCCACCACCCACCATTTCATTTCATACATAATTTATTAATTCCTTTGTTTTTTTCATTTGTTTTCCAGAGAAAGAGATATAACCTGAAAAATACTAATGATAATGAATGGTTATATATCAAAGATAATTAGATATGGTCAGAAATAGAAATATGTCTTCTTTAAGAAAACAACCTATGAAAACACTCAAGAGATGAATTCAAGGCACCAAAATACTCTATGAGCCGATTCTTTATTTTAAAAAGTATTCATCAAAGGATTACTTGAAATACCAAGTTTCTTAATGCATCTAAAATAGGATTTGATTTGCATAAATCTGACTTGTGTGGTGTAATAGAAAGGACAATGGTGGTTCTTTCACTCTATAATCTAGGGTACTTCACGTTTCTGAGGCTAGGGTTCCTTCTCTACAAAATGAATTGGATGGTCTTAAAAACCCTTTCCAGTTCTAACATTCTATGTCTGTAATTTGTGAAAGGCAGCATGGTATATTGAGTGGCAGACCAGTCTTGGAGTTAGAAAGATCTGGTTCAAGGCTTGCTTCTAGCTGTTTGACTATGGGCAAGTCACGTCACCTATCAGTGACCCAGGAAACTCTAAGTTTTCTAAGCTCCAGAGAAGTAACTGATCTATAATAGGAGTGGTGGTTTCCATACTGGGAGTTCCCTATACTAATGAAACCATGGCTCATAGTAAAAAAAAAAATAATAAGCTATCCATGCAACTTTTCAGCAATCTCTTTATTTTCAAAGAGAATCACTATCACTAAGTATCATTAATCACTAAGTTTCTACACATTCAGATTTGCCATGTGAGTAACATGGGCAGCTAGGTGGTGCTATGGATAGAGTGCTGGACCTGGAAACAAAAAGAACAGACTTCAAATCTGGCCACACTTAGTAGCTATGTGACCCTGCAGAGGGGCAGCTAGGTGGTACAGTATATAGAGCACTGGGCTGAGAATCAGGAAGACTCATCTTCTTGAGTTCAAATCTGGCCTCAGACACTTACCAGCTGTGTTACTCTGGGCAAGCCACTTAACTCTGTTTGCCTCAGTTTCCTCATCTATAAAATGAGCTGGGGAAGAAAATGGCAAACCACATTCAGTATCTTTGCCAAGAAAACCCCCGAATGGGGTCACAAAGAGTCAGATATGAATGAAATGACTCAACAACAGCAATCCTCTGGACAAAGTCACTTAACTTCGGTTTGCCTCAGTTTCCTTATCTGTAAAATGGGCTAGGGAAGGAAATGGCAAACCACATTCAGTATCTTTGCCAAGAAAATCCCCGAATGGGATCACAAAGAGTCAGATATGAGTGAAATGACTCAACTACAGCAATCCTCTGGACAAAGTCACTTAATTCTGTTTGCCTCAGTTTCTTCACATATAAAGTGGGAATAACAATAGCATCTGTCTCCCAGGGTTGTTGTGAGGATCAAATGAGCTAATACTTGTAAAGCTCTTACCACAGTGCCTGGCACATGGTATGTGGTACATATATGTTAGCTATTATTATTATTTGTTATCATCATCATCATTATTTTATGATCTCCCTAGGTTTCCTGCCCACCTTTGGACCTGCTTGGATCAACTTGTACGGCTCTCCCAGGAACCACAGCTTGATGGATGATTACCAGGAATTGAACGAAGGCTTTGGAGAAGGGGTCTCGTTTAGGGGCCGCATCCTGATAGAAATCGCTGTGGAAATCCTCTCGGGTGGGGCACAGGAGTCTAAATTTTCAAAGGCCCTGAAGGACCTCAAGCTATCTAAAGACAAGACTTCCAAAGGCTCGGGGAAGGACAAGACAGACAAAGCTGAGGATGGGAAAGCACACCAGCCTTCAGATAAGACCAATTCAATGGAGGCCGAAGTAGAGCCCTTTGATGTACCACCTGAGGTTGGTCAGAATGAGCTTATAGTTATAGCATGTGATACTAAGCACAATGAACAGCAGCCCTGCAGAGACTTTTGCAAAGTCATGTGGCTACATATTTTATTTTCTTCATAGAGAATAAATAAGTTCCTTGGAGGCAGGGAACATTTTCCATTTTGGTTTTATACGTCCAGCACAGTGCCTTGCATATATTGGGGATTCAATTAGTATTTGATGGATTAGATTGGATCCAGGTAGCTGTACTGACAATGGTCCAGTCTCCATTCTTCAGTGTCAGCCTTCCCCTTCTTTTTCATGCATCAATCATCTGCCCTGGTCAAGTTCTCTCAGACTTCCTTCATAGCTAATAGATTCCCATAGAAATGAAACTAAAATGAAATAGTAAGAGGAGTGTGTGTGTGTGTGTGTGTGTGTGTGTGTGTGTGTGTGTGTGTATTATGTTTCAACAGGTTTATTGTCTGGTTACTTTCAGACTTTTCCTGATTTCTATTAGATTTTGGAAATAAGTAAGAGGACTATTTCTTTGACCATCCAACACAGGATGAGGACTGAGGCTGGAGGGATAGACCAAGGGCAAACTGGGATTTAAGAAACCAATTTCTTTCCTTTATCCCTTGAAGCTGTGAGAGCAAGAGAACCCTGATTTAGAGGTGGGGTGAAGAGAGGAATGGTCATCTTACACTTTCCTGTCTTCCACTGAGGCAGTGTGGTACAGTAAATAGAGTTCTGGTCTTAACATCAGAAAGGACCAGGTTCAAATCTCTCTTTTGACCCTTATTGACCATGTGACCTCTCTAAGTCTTAGTTTCCACACCTGTAAAATGAGAATGTGAGGCAAGACGGTCTCTAAATTTTCTTCTAACTCTAATTCTATAATCCTATTATGATACATGGAAGGTTGCATTTCCCCAGGTCAGTTGGTACAGAAAGAGATTGAAAGTTAAAAGATGGGGGCAGCGAGATGGTGCAGTGAATAGAGCACTGGCTCTGGAGTCAGGAGGACCTGAGTCCAAATTTGGCCTCGGACACTTAACACTTACTAGCTGTGTGACCTTGTCACTTAATCCTAATTGCCCTGCCTTCCTGCCTCCAAAAAGGCAAAAAAATTTAAAAAAAAGAAAGTTAAATGATAAATAGATTTGTAAATTGCTTGTTATTATTTTAGCTTATATACTGTGATTCACAAAATAAACCACACTTCATAGTCTCTCTATAGCAATTGAGGAGAAGCCTCTAAACTGTGTTTTCTATCTCTAGGGCTTGGTTCCACCTGACCTTCTACTAAATATTGCTTTTGCTGCCTGCAGAATCTTTCTCTATATCCACAGTGGCAGCTAGGTGGTGCAAAAGATAATACTATGCTTGGACTTGGAGTTGGAAAGACCTACATGTAAATCCTACCCCAGACACTTACTAGCTGTGTGATTCTGAGAAGTCACTTAACCTTTCTCAGTTTCAGTTCCTCATCTGTACAATGGGAATAATAATAGCACCTATCGTATAGGTTATTGTGAGGATCAAAGGAGATAATGTGTGAAGTATTTTGTAAACCTTAAAGCATTATGTAAATACTGTTGTAATTATTATTATTAATGAAAGATATTATTTGGACTTTCCTATTGATTTCACCATTTCTGACTGTTGTCACTATTTATTTAGTTTCCCATGTTTGAAACTTCGATATTTTCTCCTTGACTCTTCTCTTGCCCTCCTCTCCCATATGGAATTATCAAGTTCTGTTTATTGTCCTTTGAAAATTCTTCTATACTTGTCCTTTCTCTGTTCCCACTGTAATCCTGTTTTGGCCTCATTATTCCCCCATTTTAGTAACCTTCTTATAAGTTTTCCTGTGTCTATTCTTTTCTCTCTAATAGCAATCTCATTCACTCCCAAGGTTTATGCAAAGGATTGATTGTATCACTCATCTACTCAAAGAACTCTTCAGTGGCTCCCCTTGAAAAACAAGGACTCCTTTGACTGGAATGCAAGAATTTCTAGAATCTTGTACTACTCTATTTTTCTACCTTAAATTCTTATTATTCCCTTCCCCATACACTGTGTGGTTATCTGAAATGAACTATTCTTTCTATCCTGTCTACCCTTTCCTTTTCTGTTAAAGAGGAAGCTATGGTTTTCTTGGCCTCATGTTGGGAAGACCTTAGTTCAAATCTGGTCTCCGGTACTTCCTAGCTGCATGATCCTAGGTCAGTCATTTACCCTATTTCTATCTTAATTTCTTCAACTACAAAATGGGGATAATGTTTATACTCACCACACAGGGTGGTTGTGAAGTTGTGAGATAATATTGTAAAGCAATTAGCACAGTGCCTATCACATAGTAGGTGACTTAATATATGCTTTCTTTCTCCCTCCTTTTCCCTCTCTTCTTTCCTTTGCTTCCTTCCCTCCTTTCTTTCCCTTCTTCATCCTCCTCTCTTTCCTTCTTTCTCTCCCTCCTTCTCTCTTTTGTCTTCTTCTTCCTTCCTTTCCTCCCCCCTCCTTCTCTTCCTTCCTTCCTCCCTTCCTTCTTTCCTTCCTACCTTCTTTCTTTCCCTCCTGCTCACCCTTCACAGGCTTCTGTGAAGTTTCTTTAGCCTAACCCAGGGTGGTGGTCATGAATGGAATGAAGAGGATGGATGGTTGAGATATAGATGTAGAATTATAAGATTGGATCAGTTGTGTGATGGAGAATAGAGATGATGATGATGCCAAAGTTGCAGTCCTGAGCAACTAGAGAAATGGTGGTACCCTCTGTAGAAACTGGCAAGTTGGAAAGAATGATAGACTTAGGGGAAAAGATAATGAATTGTGTTTGAGATAGGTTTAGTTGGCGATGCCATCTAGTTTGAAATATCTAACAGGCAGTTAGTGATGGGGCACTGGAAGTTATGGAGAAGACTAGGCCTGAATGTAGCTCTGACATCTGGGTGGTGCAATGGATAGAGTACTGGCCCTGGAATCAGGAAGACCTGAGTCCAAATCTAGCCTCAGACACTTTCTAGCTATGTGACTCTGACCAAGTCACGTAACCTTGTTTGTCTCAATTTCTTCATCCAGAAGAGCCAGAGAAGGAAATAGAAACTACTTCGGTGTCTTTGCCAAGAAACCCCAAATGGGGTCACAGAGAGTTAGACATGACTGAAATGACTGAACAGCACCTTACACTGATCAAGACAATACTAGACAGTTTTAGTCACCTACAAATCTGTTCTATTATTTCAAGGATGTCTTAAAATACAAACTATTTTAATTAAGATTAAAAAATATCTTCTGGGATGTGATTCAAGCGACCTACTTGGCTAAAATGCCTACCAAGGCATCAGGATTTTCCAGAAATGCCCAGGGCAGCTGTATCATCTGTTAGACTCTCCCAGCAGCAGAGCCAGGAATAAGAATGCACTTCCTGGACCTGAAGATGGCTAAAATCAGCTCATACCTAATTTGGCACTTGGCATAGGACTGTAGTCATTGTGGTTGTTTGATAAATACTATGCTGACAGATGGGTTCATCTAAAAATGAATCCTAACATTCTCTTGGGATTCTGCTAGAGATGGATAGGGGGGCCTTGTCTTTGAACCATTATCTCCTGAGGCTGTTTCTTTTCAATAGGCCTGGCATCTCCATTCCTATTAATTTTGGTCTGTACCAAGGAAGGGAGCGTAATATAGTGCAAAGGGGTTTGGATTTAGAAGCTGGAAGACCTGCGTCATGCAGTTAACCATGGCATTATTTAGTCAGGGACCATCCCAACTCATCTTGCTGGAGCTGATTGTGTAGTATGCATCTGTGAGAGTCTTTCTATCTCATCAAATCAAAGTTCTGTCTTTTCCCACAAAGTTTCCTAGATCATTTTGCCTGGTGATCTCTTACAGCTCCATCATAACGTTAGCTTGTGTTACACTTTTTTGCATATATGTTGTGTTGCTCAGGAGAATCTAAGCACTTTTTTTCCTTCCCCTCTTCTCTTCCCTTTCCCTCATCCTTTCCTTCTTTCTCTCCCTTACACTTCCTTGCATCCCTCCCTCTGTCTTTCTCAGTGTTTAGGGAGGTGGGAAAGAGAAAAAAAAATAATGCTTGATAATTGATAAAAATTAATTAAACAAGAAACCATAGGAAATATATGTGCCAAAATAAATGTTTACACATACATATATGTATATACATGTACACACATATATTTCCTTTAGCTGATTTGACTCAGATTAATATTTACCTCTTAAAATAAGGTAAATAAGATATTTTAAGGGCAAATCTAAGAAGATTATAGTCAGTTCCTCTATCTGTGATAACATGTTTACATCAGAATGTTTTCTCTTTCTTTCTAAACTCATCACTCTTTCTAATTCCCCTGCCTTCAAATTACACATGCACGCATGCACAAGCATACACACACACACACACACACACACACACACACACACACACACACACACATACACACACACACGCATGCATTCACTTAAATTCTCTGAGTCCCAATTCCCTCCCATAAAAAATGACGGGATTGGGCTATTGATCAATGAAATTTTTGGCTCTAATTCCCATGATTCATTAGAGTACAACAAATGCATACTAATAGATTCTTACCATGAGGCAAAACAGATTAAGGGTCGTTTAATCATTCAACAAAAAGATGTATTGGGAGATTACTGTGTATACGGTTCTGTGAGGAGCTGCAGCTCGGTCTTCAAAATTCTAGTTAGGCCTGAAGCAATTCACACTAGCAGCTCCATTTGGATCCATTGTCTACTCTCACTTTGTGCTAAACATAGGCGTAATCAAATGCCATTTTGAGTTAATATAATAATTCATCTGTAAGTTACGCAGGATCAATTCTTTGAATACTGGAATCAGGTAAGTATTGCTGATCCAGCTTCCTGGAAGAAAAACAAATCCATAAAGCAAACAGACAAAAAAACCCAAGCTGATATTATTGAATATATGCTATCTCTTTTATAGATTGTACCAGAAAAATATGAAGATTTCTTACTCTTTGGAGCATTTTTTGAAGCTACCATGATTGACCGGAAAATTGGAGACAAACCTATTAGCTTTGAGGTTTCTGTAGGTAAGTCTGGCCTCCTTCCTCTTATGACAAAGATTAGTTCAATATAGATAGCCAAGTGTTACTGCAATGAGCAACTCTTGTACATAATGGTGCAATTAGGTAGGGGGAAATTTTAAATCTATTCTTTAATAGGAAAACAAAGCAAAATACCATTTAGTGAACCTCTTGCCAGAGTAACCTCCTTTATTTTGGCCTATCATTTCTGAAATGGGATTTTAGACCAAAGACAGGTTAGGAGATGACTGTTTCACATAGATTTAGTGGAATTTTGCTTAGTCGTTCTGGAACTTTGAGGCTTAATTCAGTTCAATACAAATTTTGTGCCAGGCATTGCCTAGGCACCAGGAATAGACAAAGACAAAAAGAAAACAGTGCTTATCCTCAAGGAGCTAACATTTTATTGGAATGATGTAATATTTACTCAGAGAAACAAATAAAAAGTATACACTGTAGAAAAAGAAAGTAGATGAAAGATTTGGAACCAGATTCGCTCACTCCAAAACCAATGCTCTTTAAACATAACATCTGTTTATTATTATTGTAATACTATGTTATGGAAATGCTTGTTTTATTCCACAAAATAAAAATGAAATAAGTAAAAAATACACATATCAACAATCATAATAGTTAGCATTTATATGGCACTTTGGGCAACCAAGTGGTGTAGTGGATAGAGGGCCAGGCTTGGAGTCAGAAGACTCCTGTTCCTGAGTTCAAATCCAGCCTCAGACACTTAATAGCAGAGTGACCCTAAGCAAATTGCTTCACCCTGTTTGCCTCAGTTTCCTCATCTGTAAAATGAGTTAGAGAAGAAAATGGTAAACCACTCCAGTAAAACCTCAGTTGGGGTCAGGAAGAATCAGACAGGAATGAAAATGACTAAACAACAAAAATGGCACTTTGAGGTTTGAAGTGCTTTTTATATTCTTTCATTTGATCCTGACCCTGAAAGGTAAACAGTGTGATTATCTCCATTATACTGATAAAGAAACTAAGGCAGACAGAAGTTAGCTGACTTGCTCAGGGTAACACAGCTAAGTTTTTGAGTCAGATTTGAAAGTCAGGATTTCCTGACTTAAAGTCCGATACCCTACCCATTGAGCCACCTAGGTATCTACCTGGGGTTATTTAGGCTCTTTGTGATGTCATCAGCTTTAAAGGGTTATAGGATCATATCCATCTGGAGCTTGAAGGAATCTCACGGGCCATCTTATCCACAGCCCAGGGAGTTCATATAACTCACCCCAAGGTGACATGGGCAGCAAATACCAGAGGTGAGATTCAAACCCATATCTTGGGACACAACAGT
The DNA here is from genome assembly GCA_028646515.1 of Pseudochirops corinnae. Classification (NCBI taxonomy): domain Eukaryota; kingdom Metazoa; phylum Chordata; class Mammalia; order Diprotodontia; family Pseudocheiridae; genus Pseudochirops; species Pseudochirops corinnae. The sequence continues at coordinate 267,306,741 of CM053587.1, forward strand.
CAGTGTTCTTAAACTGTGACAGGCCAGATATATGATTTCAGCAAGTTTAAGGCTCCTTCCATGGACACAGATGGCAATCGTTCTTCAGCTTTGTAAACTGTCTTCATGAGTTGCTCTGACTAGAAAAAAAAAGTACACAGTTAACAAACCCTCTGGTAATGAGTTGCTCCAAGGTGAGCTATGTCTTGGGCGACAAATGTGTATGCTTTGTATTATGTATCAGTTTTCTGATCTGTGTAATGGGGGTAATTCCTGTAGCACTCTTATCACAGGGCTGTCATGGGGCCTAAATGAGAAGAGATCCATAAAATGCTTTTCAGATCTTAAAGTGATATGTGTCGATCATTACTATTATGTTTTAAACTTCTCTATCCATTACCCAAGATTATATATTATTAGGACATTTCTTTCAAAGCCTCCATTCTTCACTGCAAAATACTGTTCCATTTAATCCAAACCAGAATAATGTTTTATTTTTTTTAAAAAAGAGCCAGCACTATATACCATATATAGTCAATTAAAAGACATGATCCCTGCCCTCAAGGAGCTTACTATCTAAAGGGGGTGATTTTATCCTGTAATCTCAATTATTTCATGCATCCAATATAGTTCAGAGACTTCAGATTGAAATATTAGTCCCCCTGCCCCTCTTCTTGCTATGTATGGGAGAAAACTCAGAACTTATTCCTCTCCTACATTTCATCAACCATTTTTCTTAAATCTGGACAATTCTAGAGAACATTGACCTTACTGCCTCTCTCATTCTTAATTTCCTCTTCAAAGGTAACTTTGGAAATCTGATTGATGGGGGTTCTTACCATGGGAGTAAGAAGAAATCTCTAGAAACATCGGAAGAGGAGAATGTGTCCCTGCTTCAGGAAGACAGTACAGACTCTGCTCATGACGTTGCTATCCCTTCCATGTCCACCACACATCCTGAGAAGCCCCTGGTGACGGAAGGGAACAGGTGGGGAGTGTCAGCTTTGATGATTAGCCTATGTCTCTGGATCAGGCTCTGGGCCTTGCACTGCAGGAGTGTGATTGGACAGCTCCCTCATGTAGCCAGACACAGATAGCCCAGCGTTCCGAGAATGAGTTCATCTATGAGTATTATTCTCTACTTAAGATTACCAAAAGTTCATTGAATGGAAACAGGCAGACAGCACATTTAAAGGTGTAATCATAATGACTAATGTAATGATATTATTCATTTACAGAGTCTTTTCATTCAGGCATTTCAAAGGCTAACAAGGTCCTAAGTAGATTCAGGGAAACATGGGACTAGGAAATCTTTAGGGCTTCTTCCAACCCCAAGATTCTATGATTCTGTCATTTTAATTTTTAAGCTAAAAGAGACCTTAGAGATCATCTAATGAGA
>CM053587.1:267308618-267341529 GCA_028646515.1 Pseudochirops corinnae
ATCTATCTGTCTTTCTGTCTCCCTCTCTATCTGTTTTTTAAAATTTTAAGTACTAGTTATTCATGCCAGTTGTTATTCATATTATCTAGTCAGAATTTTTCATTTTACAGAGAAGAAAAATGAGGCCCCAGGAGGTCCTATCCAAACTAATAAAGTCCAGTGAATATTTATTGAGTGTATAATATGTTCAAAGCACTGGAGATACACAGATAAAATTAGAAGGTGGTCTCTGCCCTCAAGAAGCCTATGTTCTCTGGGGGAAGCTACAACATATAATTAGATGCATATGTGCATGATCATTTGAGGAAGGAGCAGGCCCTAGCAACTAGGTGGCTCAGGGAAAGCTTCCAAAATGGTGCTAAAACAGTGTTAAAAATAAGGGCTAAACAAAATGGTTTGAGAGAAAGGGAAAAATAATTTTGAGGATGAAAGTTTGATTAATTTGAAAAGTTTGATTAAATATTCCTAAGAATTTCTTTATTCTGATAAATTCAGAATGGACTTTAGATTAGAGAAGTATTTATTTCTTAATTATTTCAGTTGAAGAACTTCATATGCTTTCACCAATGACCCAGATCTAAGTCTCCATCCCTATCCCTTCTCTACTATCCTACTATCCGTCCCTATCCCTATACCTGGGCATATGTGTAGGTGTTGGAGATACAAAGGTAAAATGGAAATATACCTTGCCCTCAAGAAGCTTATATTCTATCTGGTAGACGAGATGTACATTGATATAAATAGAAAATACAGGGTGTCCCAAAAGTCTTAGTGTAGTTTTATGCTTTAAGTGCTTGAAGCCTACATGAAGTCTTTTCTTAAGCAATTAAAACTTAAAACTGAACTAAGATTTTTGGGATGCCCTGTATATGCAAGGTATATTTTGGGGGGAGTGTGCTAATATCTCAGGAAACCAGGAGGGGCTTCACGTAGAGGGCAGAGCTTAAGAAGAGTTTTGAAGGAAATAACAGATTCTAGGAGACAAAGGAAGGATTGTACTCTAAAATACTCTAATGGCACAAAGGACCTGCATAAGCTGTGGGGGAATTTTCTTACTCTCTTGACTTAGAGTCTTTATCCAGAAATTTAGGGAAATGGTAACCCTTGTAATGTGAGACCGACTTTCTATTTTTAAATGTGTATACAACTCACACTAAAGAGGATGGTACATTATAAAGGAGAGAAATGAAATCAGTCCCCAGAAAATAAACATTTATTAAGCACCTACTATAAGCCAGTCACTGTGCTAAATTCTAGGGCTACAAAGAAAAACAAAAGATAATTCCTGTTCTCAAGGAGCTCAAGGGATAATAATATGCAAACAACTATGTAACAGACAAGCTATATACTGGATAAACTGGAGATAATCAATAGAGGGAAGGCACTAGAATTAAGGAGGATTGAAACTCACTTATAATCTGGAAAAAAGAGAGGCTCCTCTGGTAGTTTTCCTCCAAAAGTCTACTCTGATCTACTGTTCTTTGCTATCCTAGGGGGACAGAAGAAGACAGGGAGTATTGGGCTCTTACCTTCTGCCATTCATCATGGTCCCGTGTATGCACAGCCAGCCAACTCACTAGTTTCTAATGTCAGATGAGAGTGAACTTTTCAAGTCCTGTTATTTTCAAAGTCATTTCATTCATACAATGTGAGGACCAACCTCCAGAGTCCTTATCTCCCCCGTGGTGGCCACCATAGTGACTTTGCAGATCCCTCCTTTTTTCTTCTCCAATTTTCTCTACTTTCCATCTCCATATAATACCACATATCTTGAAACAGAAATCCCATCTTTCCCAGTTATTGAAACTGGAAAAGGGAAAACTATCTCAGTACTGGCTGTTGAATAATCCAAAGAAATATTAGAACCAAGTAAAATGCCGTTGGGGAATTTATTTAATCACAGGAGTCTCAGGGTAATCATTTTAACCGAGATGGAACAAAGATAGCAGTTTGGTTCCTGACCTTTTCTCCTCCTGATGCAATAACAAACATCAATTTCTGCCAAGAATCTATTTGGCTCCTCTTACAATAGATCAGGCATCTGTTGGGTTATTATCCTGCAGAACAGACTGCAGGGCCTTCTTTACTAATTTTATCATTTCCCTTGGAAGGAATTTGTGCTGGAGAAAACCTTAGGACCCTTCCTAGATGAAATTCATTCTACTGCTTTCTATAACAGAGGGGAAAAGCATGAGTCTCTTAGTGAATGTACCATTCACATTTACTAATTCATATTTCCCATCCCTACCATCCTTCTGCTGATTCACATCCTTTGACTCCAGCCAGGTCTCATTGTTTTTCTGATCTACCATACAGCTTTCTTCTCTTCACTAGATTCTTCTTCTCCATGTGTCTCTGGGGTTCACACCACAAAGGGATATCTTCTACTCTCTCCAACTGTCTTACAAGGGTAGGATAGACAGTGACCCTAGACATCACTTAATCTAATGTCCACATTTCACTGAGGAGGGACCTGAATCTCAGAGGAGAATTGATTTGCCCAAGCAGAACTTGGATGAGAATCTATGTCTTATAACTCAGATAAGTATTCTTACTACTGTATCATGTTCTCCTCAGTAATTTCCTTTATCATCTAGTTAAATATTTACCTCTTGAAAAAAAGCTTTCCTGACTGAAGTTACTCCACCTGGATCATGTGCCTTCTTCTAGAATTTCTTTTGACGATTCATGCCATGCTTGATACAAAGAAGTATAATACAGAGGAAAGACCATTGGATTTAGAATTGGGAATGAAAATATAACAAGGGCAGGGAAAAGCAAGCATTGCCCCAGGATGTCAAAATGCGGAGGGTTTTGAGGGCATTTATATTCCTTCGGCAATGGAGAAACAATGGAGTTTAGGACTCAATTAGCAAGAATAACTAGTTTTATTTATTTATTTTGGGAAGCAAGAGGTGTTAAGTGACTTGCCCATGGTCACACAGCTTGTAAGCATCTGATGCTGGATTTGAACTCTAGGCCTAGTACCGCTATCCACTGTGCCACCTAGCTGCCCCCCAAATAATTAATTTTAAAAAGAACTTACCAGATCCTAAGGGCTCCTTCTCTCTCCACCTTTAGCACTAGAGTAATTTTGCTGTATTTCCAATGTCTATCAGTCATCCTGCTCAAACGGGTTTGTCTTTTTAAAAAATTAATTTGAGAGTACTTATGTTTCTTGCAAATTCAGGCCGAAGGCCCAGAAAAACACCAGTACCTATTTGGGTTAAAATCCTAGAACCATCACTTACCAGCTACATAACCTTGGATGAGTTACTTTTATCTCTTTGAACCTGTTTCTGCCTCTGTTATAGAATGGAGATCATAAATACCTCCCCTACCTAGCTCACAGGGTTGGTGTGGAGATTAAAAGAATTAAACATGATAATGCCTGGAAGTCTTTGTGACTCTTAATGCATTATAAAAAGTCATCTATAATTATTGGAGTTGTTATTCTTGTGGCCTCCTGAATGCTACTTATTAATTTCATGCTCCTCTATCCCCATTCAGTGATTAAAGAATGAGTTGTTGAGCTCAGTTGATTGTACTTTGACAAATCCCTGGAAGTAGAGGGCATATAGGTTTTTGTTCAGTCATTTCAGTCCTGTCCAACTCTTTGTGACCTCATTTGGGGTTGTCTTGGCAAAGATATTGGAGTGGTTTGCCATTTCCTTCTCCAGCTCATTTTACAGATGAGGAAACTGAGGCAAACAGGGCTAAGTGACTTGCCAGGAGCCACATAGCTAGTACGTGTCTGAGGCCGAATTTGAGCTCAGATCTTCCTGACTCCAGGCTTGGCTTTCTATCTACTGCGTCACCAGGCTGCCTGTGACATGTAGCTAAAATATTCCAATAACAATTCAGTGTTGAATCTTTAAGGACAGATTTCGTTTTATTATGTCTTTGTATCTCTAGTTCCTGACACATGGGAGGCACTTAATAAATGCTTACTGAACCAAAAAGCAAAATTTTATAAGCACTTTAAAATTTACAAAGCAATTCACATCTGTTATCTTACTTGAGTCTCATAAGGCAAAGAATCCAGGTATTACTATCCCCATTTTAAGGATAAGAACACTGAGGTTTAAAGAGATGAAACTATGTTCCCAGACTCACAATAATTATGTAATGTGAGTCAATGTCTGAACCCAGGTTTCTTCTCAGCTCAGGTGCAACATTCTTTCTATTATGTTACTCTGCCTTTCTGAAACCTGCTCATTCTTAACCAGCTACAATGCTCAATGTCTTTCACAGGAACTATCACTACTTGCCATTCGAGGCCAAGAAGCCATGTGTCTACTTCATGAGCTCGTGGGGAGATCAGACCTTCAGGCTCCATTGGTCCAATATGCTGGACAAAATGGCTGACAGCTTAGTAAGTGCTTCTTAAAATTGTGTTGGGTTTTTTTTTGGTGCTTTTTTTGAAGGGAGGAAGGCAAGGCAATTGGGGTTAAGTGACTTGCCCAAGGTCACATGGCTAGTAAGTATTAAGTATCTGAGGCCAGATTTGAACTCAGGTCCTCCTGACTCCAGAGCTGGTGGGTGCTCTGTTCACTGCTAATAAGTGCTTTTGATGGAGTGAAGTCTTTAAAATGAATGAAAAATCAGGGGGACAAGAAGCATTTTTCAGCTACCCAGGAGAGAGCCTTGGCTTGAGTTTCACCAAACATTTACTCAGATTGCACATTTTGGCAGAGTTTCTCTTTACTCTGCCCACCACTTCCCCCCTCCCTCCTATTCCTTTAGCTCAATCTAGGAACAAGAAATTTCCTTTATAAAATGTAAAATTTCCTCCAGGATAGAGGGCTCTGGAGCTAAATTTTAAAGAACTGAGCTCTTTTGGTCACAAGGCCAACTCCAAGATAATTCTGTGACATGGAGTCTTTCTTTGACCCCCTCGGCCCATACTTTTTGTTACCTCAACTCCCTGCACTATAGTGGGCATTTTTATTAATATGGTCTCTCTCTGTTCATATGTGAACCTTCATCTCTCATTTTCTAATGAAAGGCTTTATCGCTTTCAAATAGAATTTCAGGCATCGGTAAACAGATGGGGCAGAGGGGCCTTTTCCTTCTGTTAAATTATGTCTAGCTACTTGGCAGATGGCTTCATCCATGTGTAAGGCTGGTTCTTCTATTTTGGGCAAATATGTTTCTAAGAGTATTGATTCAATTACATTTAAATATTTATTGTTGTTGGTGTTGTTCTGTTGTTTTTTTCAGTTATGTCCAACTCTTCGTGACCCCATTTGGGGTTTTCTTGGCAAAGATACTGGAGTGTTTTGCCATTTCCTTCTCCAGCTCATTTATAGATGAGGAAATTGAGGTAAACAGGGTAAAGTGACTTGCCCAAGGTCACACAGCTAGGAAGTGTCTGAAGCTAGATTTGAACAGAAAAAGGGGAGTCTTGGTGACTCCAGGCCTGGCACTCTATTCACTGTGCCACCTCGCTGTCCTTAGTGAGGAGCTAGAACAATCCTTTTATTCTCTTTCTGACTCCAGGCCTGGTGTTCTATGCACTTTACCTCCTAGCTGCTCTGTTTATACTTTTTACATGCTGTGCATTCAGCATGGTGCTAGCTTGGGGAAATACAGAGTTTAAATAGGACAAGGTTCTTTCCCTCATGAAGCTTATATTCTTGAAGGGAAATACACCAGCAACTAGGTGATACAGTGCATCCATATACACTGCACTTGGAGTCAGAAAACTTAAATTCCAATCCTATCTCAGGCACTTGACTAGTTGTGTTACCCCAGGCAAGACACTTGACCTCTTTTTGCCTCAGTTTCTTTATCCGTAAGATAGGGATTTTAATATCAACTAACTTGAAGGGTTGTTTTGAAATCAAATGGTTAACACATGCAAAGTGCTTGGTAAATCTTAAAGCACAATAAAAATGCTAGCAATTAAATATATATTAATCATATAGATATAATATATATGTATACACATGCACACACATATGCAACTACAATACCAAATCATCCATAATAAGTACAGGAAAGTAGAATTATATATTACAGAGAGAAGCTAGGTTTAACTCCCAACTCTGCTAGTTACCACTTATGTGACCTTGGGTGAGTCACTGAAATTCTCTGACCTTCAGTTTTCTCTTTAAAAATGAGGAAGTTAGAGGCGTGGCTAGGTGGTGTAGTGAGTGGAGTACCAGTCCTGGAGTCAGGAGGACCTGAGTTCAAATTTGACCTCGACACTTGACCCACTTACTAACTGTATGACCTTGGGCAAGTCACTTAACCCTAATTGCTTTGCCTTCCCCCCCTCAAAAACAAATGAGGAAGATGGATAGATGATAGTTAAGTTTTTTTCTAGTTCAGTTTTTCTCTTTCTTCCTCATGTATTTTCCTAGCTCACAGGTGATAGTTGAAGCTGTGATATCAGAAGAATTCAGCAAGGGAGAAAATGTGGAGAGAAAAGAGCTCACAGTACAGAACCTGAGAGGACACCAGCCTTGGGAATGGGGTCATGGGGAGGAAGGGTGGATAGGAGATAAAAAATGATCCAACAAAAGAGAATAAGTGATCAGGCAGGTAGAGGAGAACCAATCAACCAAATCAATGAACGTATATTAAGCCCCTACTGAAAAGAGTCATAGGAGCCAGGGGAAGAACATACTAGGAGGAGACAGTAGTCAATAATATTAAAAGCTTCAGATTTTTTTTTTTTAAAAGATGGAGACTAAGAAAAGAGGACTGAATTTTGAAATAAAGCAATCTTTGCCATTTTTGGAGAACACGGTTTCAGTAGAGTACCAAGGCAGGAATCTAGATGGCGTGGGGTTAAGAAGCAAAAGCAATAGTGAGTATAGATGACTTGTTCTAGGAGCCAGGTAATTAAAGGGAGGAGAGATAAAGGAAGATAGCTTGAGGGGAGGTCAAGGTCAAGTGAAGGCTTTTTAAGATTGGGGAAGGCTCTAGTACTCATTTGTAGAGTGTAGAGAAGGACCCAGTAGGTCAGAAGGGCTTGAAGATGAGAGAAAAGGAATGAATGATGAGGCCTGGAAATGCCTGGAAGAAACAGGAAAGGATTGGATCAAACTGGACTTCTCTTTGTCCCCAATGCCTAGCACAGGATCTGGCCCTTTGAGTGCTTAATAAGTATATGCTGATTGAGTGATTAATTAATTAATGTCTAGTGTAAGACTCAGTCCTGGGTATAAAGAACCTGTGCAACATCCCTCCTCAACCTGGTATCACCTAAAATTAGACAAATGAAACACAAGTGATCATGGTAGGTGATGGGGGAGACCTCCCTGAAGCAACTCATGACTTTTTCCTTTGCTTTTTGTTTTCAGGAAGAAAGCATAGAAGAAGTAAAAGAATTGATCAAAGTTTCAGAGGAAGAATCAGAAGGGAAGATAAAGGCTGCTCTCAGCAACTTTATAAGTCAAAGCAGGTACTTAAGAGAAATGTTCCTATTTAATTAATTGGAGACTACAGAGCAGGTTGGGGTAGGGGGGAGGCAACAAAATACAACCTCTTCTGAGCAACATGTTTCTAACCACCTGGAGAAATTGGCTAATTATGCAGGCAAAGCTGCAATTTGACAATTTTAAATTCCTAACCACTTTATTTGTAGATTTTCCTTTTACAGGGCAACAAGGTTAACAAAATTTCTTTCTTTATGTCCCCTTCTGCACTTTTTGTTATTTCTTCTGCTTGTCGTCTTTTTATTAATTTACTTTTACTTATTTTTCAAACAGAGATTTTAATTTTTTTCTCTGCTCCAGATTTCCTCCCTCCTCTCTTCTACTCCCACCCATTAGGAAGGCAAATAAAATCTATGACAAATATGATGGTCGTGCAAAACAAATCGTGTTAGCCATGTTCAGAAAAAAGGCAAAAAGAGAAAAAGTGCTTCAATCTGCACTCTGAGTCATCAGTTACCTCCTTTTCCTTAAAAAATTGAAGCAAAAGTTAAATTTCATAGGCGTTTCTTAAAACACACTTCAGCAACTCAGTTATTCTTATCCATGGGAGTGTTCCTTTCCACTGATGCATAGGCTTTTTTTTTTTAACTTTCTTTATTTTTTCCTGATGCCTTTTATTTTAACAAAACAACCTAATTATTTTCTAATACCTCTCTTTCCTCTCCTCCTCTGCATCCTCCAGCCTAAGCAGCCTTTTTTCACTACAAAGAAAAGCAGTTGATCAAAGACAATAGGGTAGCTATGTCTGATAGTATCTGCAACATTTTCTTTTTGTGTGTGTGTTTTTGGAGGGGGGATGGAAGGGCAACTGGGGTTAAGTGACTTGCCCAAGGTCACACAGTTAGTAAGTATGTCTGAGATCGAATTTGAACTCAGGTCCTTCTGACTCCAGTGCCAATGCTCTATTCACTATACCACCTAGCTGCCCCTATCTGCAACATTTTCAACCCGAAGCCTCCCACCTCTCCAAGAAAAGGGAGAAGTGCAATTCTTTATCTCTTTTCCGGGGCTAAGATTAGTCATTAATAGCTAATAGCTAACATGTATATGGCACTTCAAAGTTTGTGAAGCATTTACATATACTAACTCATTTGAGCCTCTAAATAGCCTGCGAGGCATACCCATCTTCCAGATAAGTTCTGTAAAACATTCAGCTCCTCAACCTACTCATCTCTCCTGAGCTGCTTTTTGACCCCATCTCACTTATACACAAAGATAGTCAGACCTTGATCTTGCTATCACCCACAAATGTACCATCTCCATTTTCAAGAATCTAGAAATCCTCTTATCTGACCATAATCTATAGGCTTTCTACCACTCCTTACCATACCACCATACCACATCATACCACAACATCCAAACCCACCTTGATCCTTTAGTTCTCTCCCAAGCCATCACCTTTGCACTAAGCACTCTTGTCTCTTTTCCCCCTTGTGACCATCTAGTGAAACAGCATCCTCTTCTCTTGAGTCTTCCCCATCCTCAAAACAAAACAAAAACCTCTTACCATATTGCCACTTGTGCCTTACAGCTCTCAGTCTTGGATCACTCTCACCACCCACTGCCTTTGTTACTATACATATGTTGCTGAACAAAGGTAGAGAAAACCATGCCACTATACTGACTGGACCTACCACAGATTTATGTTACGCAATGTCAAGTGGATCTTCATTGCCACCAGGCAACCCTACTATCCCTCCCTTACCAATTCATTAGCCCACTTCCCACATCTGCTCTTCCAAACCTTTTCATCCCTCTTCAAACCTCTCATGGCTCCCCCTCCCTCCACCCTCTCAGCTGAGAACCTTGCCTCTTATTTTACAGAAAAAAATTAGAAGCCATTTGCCATTAGCTCCATCCTCTCTCCTCTTCTTCAGCTCATGTCACTTAGATGACTTCTGTCACTATCTCCTCTTTCATCCCTTTATCACACAAAGAGGTGGCCCTTCTCCTTGCCAAGGGAAACCCTTCTACCTGCACATGTGGTCCTTTCTGATATCCTCCAACAGATTCCCCCATCCATCATCCTTGCTTTCTCACCTATCTTCATCTTTCCCTCTCTACTAGCTTCTTTCCTCCTGCCTACAAATATCCCCAAGTCTTCATCTCAAAAAAAAACCCTTCCTTGACCCTTTCATCCCCACTATCATCCTATATCTCTTCTCCCTTTCTGGCAAAACTCCTTAAGAAGGCTGTCTCAATAAAAACTTCTACGTCCTCTCTTCTTAACCCCTTACATAACTCCAGCCTATGACCTCATATTTCCACTAAAACCACTCTCTTTAAAGTTACCAGTGATTTGTTAATTGACAAATTCAATGGCCTTTTTTCACTTCTCACCCTTTTTGACCTCTCTGCAGCCTTGGACACTGTTGATCACCTTCTTCTCTTTGATATTGTCTTCTCTTTAGGCTTACAGAACACCATGATCTCCTGGACTGCTCCTACTCAGACTCATTTTCTGGATTCTTATCCACATCACATGCACTAATAACCATAGGTATCCCATGGGATTCTGTCCTAGGCCCTCTTCTCTTTTCCTTCTATATTACTTTACTTGGCCATCTCATCAGCTCCCAAGGATTTAATTATCATCTCTGTGCTGCTGATTTTTAAATCTGCCTTTTCTGCTCCAGTCTCCCTTCTGACTTCTCATCTTCCACTTTTAACTTCCTTTTAGACATCTTGAACTTGATACCCAATAGATAGCTTAAACTCAACATGTGTATAACTGAACTTCCTATCTTTCCCCCTAAACCCCACTCTCTTACTCCCAAACTTCTCTAGTACTGTTGAGGATGACACCATCCTTTCAGTCCCCCAGCCTCACAACCTAGGACTCAACCGTGGATTCTTCACCATCTCTCCCCACTCACCCCATATCCAAGCTGTTGCAAAGGGCTATTGATTACACCTTTGCAATATTTCTTGAATTCTCCCCCTGCTCTCCTCTGACACTGACACTGCTCTGGTACAGACCCTCATCACCTCATGCTTGAAGTATTGCTCTACCATACTGGTTGTTAGCTTGCCTCAAGTCCTTCCCCACTCTACTCTGTCTTCCATTTAGCCACTAAAGTGATTTTCCTAAAGCACAGGTCTGATCATGTTGATCCTTTACTCATTAAACTCCAGTTACTTCTTACAACATCCAGGATCAAATACAGAATCCTCTGTTTGGCATGTAAAGCCCTTCATAACCCAGGCCCCTCCTACCTTTTCAATCTTCTGACACTTTACCCCTCTGCATGTGCTCTTTGAATCAGTGACAGTGACTTCCTTGCTATCCCACAAACAAGACTTTCCATTGGTAGACTGCGAGCATTTTCTCTGGCTGTCACCATGTCTGAAACACTTCCCTTCAGCATTTCTGCCAGTTTGCTTTGCTTCCCTGGCTTTGTTCAAGTTCCAACAAAACCCTACTTTCTACAGGAAGCTATCCCCAGTCCCTTGTCACTCTAGCACTTTCCCTCTGCTAATTATTTCATATTTATTCTGTACATAACCTATTTGTACATATCTGTTTATCGTCTCTCCCATTAGATTGAGATTTCCTGCCTTATCTTGTGCCTTTCTTTGTACCTTCAGCATTTAGCACAGTGCCTGGCACATAGTAGGTACTTAATAGATACTTATTGGCTAACTGATTAACTGAGGCTGAGAAAGGCTAGGTGATTTGCCTAGGGTCACACAGCTAGGAAATAGCTAAAGTGAGATTTGAACTCGAGTCTTTCTGACTTCAAATCCATTGTGCTATCTACTGTACCAGGCTACCTCATTACAAATACATAGCATTCTGCTTCCTTTTCTTTTATACTATTATGGTCATTGTGTTTGTCCTTTTCCTGGTCACTCTGCATCAGTTCCTAACTGTCTTCCTATGTTTCTCTGAGTTTCTCTTCTTAGTTACTTATTACACTGCAATAATGTTTCATTATATCCATATATCACAATTTGTTTGGCCATTCCCCTTTCTGTGTATTCCAATACACAGCCAGGTGGATAAAGTATTGTACCTGGAGTTAGGAGGAGAACTTAGTGGCTCAGACACTTCCTAGTTGTGTGACTCTGGTCAAATCAACTTAACATTTCTCAGCCTCAGTTTCTTCATCTATAAAATGGGAAAAATAACAGCACTTTCCTCACAGAGTTGACCTGTACCTCAAATAGGATAACAAATGTAAAGTACTTTACAAACCTTAAGGCCCTGTATACATGCTAGCTATTATGTTATTATCATAATGATGATCTATAAGAATTTATTATTATCCTCTGTGGTACATTGAAAGCCCTCCAGCTCTTAGTAGGTAGTTAAATGACTTGCCACAACCAACAAATAGTTCCCTACCTGGTGCCCAGCCTTCTCTTGATGAATAACTCACTGCCTGGTGCTGAACCTTCTGTTCACAAATGTCTCTAAACATAGTTAAGCTAAGCTGATCCTCCGGGCACAGTCTGTAGTTAAATAAACCTCTATTAGAAGCTTTTCCAGCTTGGTCAGACCTGTCAGAGCTCATATGCCACTAGCGTGACTTCTAAGAATACAGGGCACTCCCTTCATGATGAAGCTGCACAGAGAGCAGGGCTTTAGTGGATCTTGCCACACAACCAAACCTGAAATAGCACCTTGGAGAGCTAACTGCGTTATCAACCTCAATAATCTGTCCCTTCCCTTCAGTCTGTAAGTCACTGATGTTCAGAACCAGGATAAGGTTTGAAGTGGCTGTCACTCATTAGTATTCTTTCTTTTTTGTTTTAGGGCAATTGGAGTTAAGTAACTTGCTCAAGGTGACACGGCTAGTAAGTGTTAAGTGTCTGAGGCCGGATTTGAACTCAGGTCCTCCTGACTCCAGGGCTGGTGCTCTATTCACTGCATCACCTAGCCACCCCCTCTCATTAGTATTTATAGTCATTCATTCAACAAACATTTATGTAGTGCCTACTGTGTGCAGAACACAGTGCTCATTACTGAAAAAGGTGCACCTTATGGGGCTCACAGCCTCTTAGGGGTACATGATACATACACCAAGAGCTAAAATACACAATATTACATGATAAGTACATTAGAGAGTAGCAGAAACAAAACAACAAAAACAAAAACAAAACCCGGTGGACTGGAAGGGCAGAGGGAACAGGCTGCATATTCCTTTCTATCAGTGACTTTGAGCTCCATTGTCATACATGACAGTCGATTTAATAAAAAAAAAAAATCCCTATCTGATAGAAGGAATGAAATTTTCTGGCATTACCATGCATACATTCATTTGTTATTGCTGTTCAGTAGCCTCAGCTGAGTCCAGCTCTTTGTGACCCCATTTGGGCTTTTCTTGGCAAAAATACTGGAGTGACTTGTCGTTTACTTCTCCAGCTCATTTTCCAGATAAGGAAAGTGAGGTAAGTATGGTTAAGCAATTTGCCCAGGGTCACACAGCCAGTAAATGTCTGAGACCAGATTTGAACTCAGGAAGATGAGTCTTTCCGACTCCTGGCCCAGTGCTCTCTGCACTATGGCGCCACCTAGCTGCCACATGCATTCATAAAACATTTTAAAAGGATCCCTTGGTGTACCACCCTGTATATTGCATCCTAAGCCACTGCTTCCCTTACTTATCCATAGTCCTGACCCTGCTGTAATGGAAACAGTGCTGCTTCTGGAGTCAGAGGCCCTTGGTTCAGATCCCACTTCTGATTCTTACTGTTTGTGGGACTGTGCACTAATGACTTGATTTCCCTGGGCCTCAGTTTACTTATCTGTAGTATGATGGGGTTGGACTAGATGGAGTCTGTAGTACCTTACAATTTTAGATATTTGATTCTATAAGTCAAGAGAAGATGATTGAGTTTAATGATGACAGGTGCCTCTGTTATGAGTGTTAACCTCTTTTATCAGCCACATCATCTAATGAGAACCTGAGGGCAGGTTATGATTCAGAAGCCTTTGAGTACCAGTCCTCTGCAGGTGGTAAGGTCTGACAGGTCTGACCAAGAGAACTGCAGTGCAGTTAATTATAACTTACAGTGTGGTGAGAGAGGGCCCTCCTGAGCTTAATGCACCCCTTATGGATATCCATGGCATCTGGACATGGCTAAGGTATTCCTTGGGCAGCTAGGGAGCATAGTGGATAAAAGTGTCAGTCCAGGAGTCAGGAAGACTCCTCTTTCTGAATTCAAATCTGGCCTTAGACATTGCCTTGTGTGTGTGTGTGTGTGTGTGTGTGTGTGTGTGTGTGTGACCCTGGGCAAGTCACTTAACCCTGTTTGCCTCAGTTTCCCCATCTGTAAGGTGAATTGGAGAAGGAAATGGCAAACCACTCCAGTATCTTTGCCAAGAAAATCCCAAATGGGGCTACAGACTTGAACACAATTGAAACAACGACAACTGCGATTTTCCTATCATCTGCTGTAATTCCTTCCATCATCAGGGCCCAAGAGAGTTGCATAGCTAAGTTCCGTCTTCTTCATGAGGCTTCTACTGGATGACCATAGTGTAGAAAGTGATGCATTTGGAATCCCAGGATCATCATATCATAGGCCTAGAACTAGAAAATAACTTAGGACCCATGTAGTCCAATTCTTCATTTTAGATGAAGAAATGGAGACACAGAGAATTTCAAATTTCCCAAGGGTCATGCAGCCAGTAAGTGTCAGAGATGAGACATGAATCTAAGCCTTTCTGACTCCAAGTCTAGTACTCTAACTGCTCTTTAGCGTTGTCTTTTCAGGTTCAAATACTGGCTCATCCATTGACTTGCTGCATGACCTTGGGCATTCCTGTCCTTGATTTCAGTTTTTGTCATCTGGAAAGTGAAGGTCCCTTCCAACTGGGATCCTGTGATTCTTTCCAAACTGGCTAAATACTCCATCTATGCTGCCTTCTGGGGCAGAGCCCAGGGCTGATAACTCTCCCTAGATGCATGGTATGTTCCTAGACTATAGAAAGAAGCTTTTCCGGTTAATGACAGTGTTGATCCCCTTCACTCCTTTAGACAGTTCCCAAACTAAACCCTCTAAGAGATTTAACAATGGCTTCCCTCACTAAGGGCATGCAAAATAAGGCAAGGACCATCACACAGTAAGAATGAAAGACCATTTATGTACAGTATGAGCATTACATTGTTACTCTTGAGATATATTTTTAAAACATTAAACCAGGAGAGGATTTCTAGCATATATAGAAGGATGTAGACCAGAATTGAAGAGAATTGAGCTGTATAAATGAACCAGGGTATGCACCAGATGGGGCAGGACCCATATTGATGAGAAAAACTGAAACATTTAAGGATCTAAGTGTGCTGCACCCTCAACAGATCAGCACTGAAAACTGAGTCCTAGAAACAGTCAGTCAATAAATATTTATTAAGCACCTACTATGTGTCAGACACTGCTAAGCACTGGAGACACAAAGAGAGGCAAAAGATAACCCCTGCCCTCAAGGAACATACAATCTAATAATAATAATATCTAAAAATTTATTGACCAGTTAACAAATATGTACAATCAACCTATACACATTAATAGAAGGAAGGCACTAAAATTAGGAGGAGCTGAGACAGGCTTCTTGCAGAAGGTAAGAAGGTGGGACTTGAAGGAAGCCAGGCAAGCCAAGAGGTGATGAAGAGGGAGAGCATTCCTGTCATGAGGGATAGCCAGTAAGAATAGACTGGAATGGGGAGAGACATGT
This sequence comes from Pseudochirops corinnae, assembly GCA_028646515.1. Taxonomy (NCBI): domain Eukaryota; kingdom Metazoa; phylum Chordata; class Mammalia; order Diprotodontia; family Pseudocheiridae; genus Pseudochirops; species Pseudochirops corinnae. The sequence continues at coordinate 267,323,748 of CM053587.1, forward strand.
GGCAGGCAGCCCAACCAGCAGGGTGTTCCAATAGGCCAGGCATGAAGTGATGGGGGCCTGTATGAGGTTAGTGGTGGTATCAGAGAAGAGAAGAAGGATATTCTGTCTTCCATAGTTTTCCAAGGTGATTATGCCCCTGGCTTTTGAAAACAAATTTCATTATGTCATAACATTTAAATGAAAATTTCCTTGAAACTAAAATATTTCAAAGCATTTGTCAGTCATTCCTTGTTTTGAGGCTTTGTTGATATAACAAAAGTCTAAGAGACTTAGGACTGTCCCTTGCAGTTGACTAAAACTCGATTTGCCGTATATGTGAACATATTTTTATTATGGTATTGGTACATACTTTGATGGTAGGATTGGGGTAGGGGAATAGGAAGAGGGAAAGAAGGAAGATATAGAGGGCATCTCATTCTTTATGCATTGTCTGCATACTCTTTGCAATTAGGATTTTTTTCCTGGCAGCTATGCTGTCTTCTTATCCTTCTTGTTGGTAATCTGACTTTTCAAGGGCTAGATTGAATCCTGTATGACTAAAAATAGCAGCCTGAGAGGCTTTCAGAGCTCCCATTCACAGCTCTCAAATAGCTTTCCTTTCTTTTCCTCCCTCTGCTTTCATCATTTTCCTTTTATTTTAAAAAAAAACGCAGCACTGCTTAATTAAGATGGCTCAAAGTGCACATCTAAGGCCACCTCACAGCATGTGTAGGTCTGATAAAATAAGAGGAAGTCAAGCATTCTGATGAACTGTGTTGAATTTCAAACCTCTCAGCTTAAGTTTTCTGTGATGTTCAATGTATATTTTTAAACTTAGGAATATGTTGCTAATTTTGATTTTGTGAATTAATGGAACCTAGGATTGAGTATATAGAACTTTGTTTTGCATACAATTTTTAGGACCATATCTTTTTTTTTAAATTTTGTTTTGTTTCAAGGATTGCTATGGCCAAATAACTTATTTCCAAGTAGCCAGTTTACTGGTGATAATTATCTCCATGTTTATCCAGGTTTATCCTCAGAATGATAATTTGCAGCCTGTTACCAAGCCTATATTTGAATCCTTTTCAGACCTTTTTAGGACTTGTCCTCTGCTTCCATTGCTCTTAGGAACTCAGAGTTGCCTACTTGCCACAATGAGGCATCAGAGAAAGACTTTGTAATGTTTGTAACTGCATCAGCAACTCACCTATATACCTACTTTCCCACCTATATACTTTCCTAGAGGCAACTAGGTAGCTGAGAGTGCTAGACTGAAGTCTTACTCAAATCTTGCTTCAGATGTCTCCTAGCTGTGTGATCCTAGGCAAATCACTGTAGATCTATCAGCCCTTGGCTTCCTCATCTGTAAAATGGAGAAAATAAAAGCAAAGAGTTGTGAATATTGAATGAGATTATCTATGTGTTTTGCAAACCTTACAGTGCTATTAAATGTTGGCTATTTTTATCTATATAAAATTTTTTTGAGAATCATCTATATACACATTAAGATCATCCTTGATTAGGATGTTAGTAGGAATAGGCAGGCTTTTTGCAAGCAATATGCCACTGTAGACCATATCTCTATCCTCACACAACTGACTGAAACATATATGTGAAATTCCACTGTATTTTTTTGATTATGCAAAAAAAACCCACACATTTTATTTAGCTGAACAAAGTTGCCATTTAAAGGCTTTCCTCAAACAATGTGTCTTCCATCCATCCATCAAAATTATTTAAGATTTATTGAAAGATATAACAATAAAGAGAACCTCATCTAATAACTCCTTGCTTATGAACATCAAGTGAGACTTCAAACAGGAGGATACATGCTCACAAAAGGTGTTCATCACCATAATGGAGATCTTGAATAGAGGTCAATTTGAAGAGGAAATTCATATGGCTAGTGATGCTTCTTATTGTTCAGGATTATGGTGTTTGTTCCCAGCCCCAGAACACTGCACTGCAGAATATTTTGGAAGAGATTTATGACCACTCAAAAGAGTTCATTCTAATCATTTATGAGGGAAAAACTAAATGAATGAAGGTCTGTTATCCAGATTATGGCACATTAGATGTACAACCTACAGCACTCATCCATTGGTAGATATATGTGTATATGCAGGTACATATATCTAAGACATATGTCTGTATATACCTGCCCAAGATATACATATGTATGCATAAGTACAAATGGTCACATAGTTATGTGCAATAAATATGCACACATATACACATGTATATTTAATATATGTATGTACTATAAGTTTACATGCATTTATGTACATATATTTGTGCAGATATGTATGTATAGATGTACATAGACATCCATACACAAACATGCATACACCTATATAAACATATATGTTACATACATACACATATGTTATGTGTGTGTGTTTTATATATACACACATATATGGTTATAGATATCCTGGGCAGACAGTATATATGGTTGATAAATTGGTCCAAGAATCAAAGAAAAGACTGGATAAACTTTGGGAAACTGAAAAACTCCTTTAATCATCCAAATTTTTCTAAGAAACAAAGGTACGGTTTTTGCATACAACATTTTACAGTGCTATTACATGGCTAGGAGTCATGAAACATTATAGTCTTTGACAAATTAAAAATGAGATTCACTTAGAGGGCAATGAAAAGGCATATGGTGGGTATGAACAGGCTGTAACATATAAAAAATCAGCAAGCTTGAAGAAAGAGAGTAAAAGATTTTTTCAGGTGATTGGAAAATAAAATGGGTTGGTCATGTGACAAGAACAAGGCATAACTATTAGACAGACTGTGTGCTTCACTAATAACCTTGAGATGTCAGAATAGTGGGCAAGAGTTCCATGGGATGGACTGGCTTAGTTGTTATGATAGTTGGGAGGAACAGTCAAATTGATTAAATTGGGCATCTGTTTTAGTTACCATAGGATGATTTCTTTGGCTCAGCAACTTAAAAAACTAATGATAAAGGACTGTAGGGATTGTGATCTGAGTCAGTGGAGAGGATGCCCAGGTGAATGCAATATTGCAATTCAAGAAAGAGGGAAAATTGTATCAAGTCTGTCATTACCACTTTCATTAATTGTGGTTATAATGGTACCCATGGGACTTTGGGAAGAAAGAGAAAATGAAAAGTCATTGTTAAAACCTAATTTAATGCTTGAGCAGTATTTCAAATTCTTGTTTTCTTCCTTAGGAAAGTTTGCTCATCATTGTTTAATATCAAATTGAAAATCTCTCTTCTATCCTGTTATCAGTGTTTCCATCATACAGCAGAGAACCTATTCACAAACTTTGATGATAATATGCAATGAGTATCATTAACCATGCTTCTATATCATTATTCCTTATTTACAGTGCCTTCATTTCTGAAGCAGAAAAGAAACCAAAAATGTTGAACCAGACCACTTTGGACAAGAAACGACTCAAACTATGTTGGCAAGAACTGGTCTGTGAAAATACTATCTATATTGTGAAATTAAAGCACGGACTTTTAAATTAACCTCATCTGTCTCATCATAGGGTCATAGATTTAGAGCTGGAAGAGAGCTTAGAGATTGTCTTATCCAAATCCTTTATTTGACAGGTACATTAAAGTCAGGGTAGTGAAGTGGAAAAAAGTATAGAATTTGGGAGTCAAGAAAGATATAAGTTGAAATATGTGTAACCATGAGCAAATGACTGAAATTCTGTAAACCTCATCCGAAAAGTGGAACTAATACCCATAATACCTTTAAGAAAGTATATTTTATACGGGATTCACATATGAATCAATTCGATAAATATTTATTGGGATCATACTGTGTGAAGTGCATAGTGCTTAAGCTCAATAATTTTGACCTTAACCTGATTCTTGGGTCTAGTTTGATTACTTCAAATCCTTCCTCAGAAACCTATTAGCTGTACGACCCTGGGCAAGTCACTTAACCTTTCTCAGCCTTAGTTTCCTCATCTATGTAAAAGGATGACAACAAAATAATGTATCTCACAATGTCATTAAATGTATGTAAAGTGTTTTTCAAACCTTAAAACACTATTTAAATACTTGCTGTCATTGATCATTTGAAAAGCAGGTTTAGTATAGTGGAAAGGAGTGCTGGATGCTGGAGTTAGGAGGCCGGGATAATGATGAATCTCATTTCTACCATTTAGCTAGTTGTGTGATGAAGAACACAGAGTTCAATCTTTTTTAGTGTCAGTTTTCTCATCAGGAAAATGAAATATACCTACCTCATTGGATTATTGCAAGGAAAACACTTTGTCTGAATATGAGTTATCATTTGAGTCACCCATGAAAATTAGCATAGATTCACAGTCCCACAAGCCCAGGAACTAATAGAAAGCATGCTCTTTGCAAGAAAAATGTTTGGCAAAGCCTAAAATGGTCCACAGCATTAGTACCATCTCCTTTTTGTAAGCTCTGAGAGACTCAGGGTAGTCTCCAAATCAAAATACCTGAGTTTGAATTCCAATTCATCTATTTAATAGCTGTGTGATCCCAGGCAAATTGCTTCACCACATCTGTAAAGTGAGAATTATAATCCTAATACTCCATCTCTTATGGGAGAGATCACATTTAGGTGAATGTATTAGCAAAGGCTATATGAAGGAGGCAGCATTTGATCTGAGTCTTGAAGTATGGGAAGAATTACAGCTGACAAAGATGTGGGGAAATCCCTCTAATGCCGTGGTTTTGTTGTTCATTAGCCATGTTTGCTTCTTTGTGATCCCATCTGGGGTTTTCTTAGCAAAGATACTAGAGTGGTTTACCATTTCCTTCTCCAGCTCATTTTATAGATGAGGAAGCTGAGGCAAACAGGGCTAAGTGACTTACACAGGGTCACACAGCTAATAAGTGTCTGAGACCAGATTTGAACTCAGGTCCTTCTGACTCCAAGACTGGTGCTCTATCCATTACACTGCCTAGTTGCCTCTGAAGTAGTGGTGTCAAACTTAAATAGAAACAGAGTCCCCAACCATACATAAGGATCCTAGTGGTCACAATTTGCCTTAGAAATCTGCATATTAACATTATCCATGTTCTATTATATTTTTATTTATTTCCTGATTACATTTTCATCTGGTTCTAGCCCTGCTCAGGATTGTTGATGTTTTACGTCTCTGTTCTAGAAAGAAGGAATGGCGAGAATCAAAGCCACAGAAAAGTGACAACTAGTCTAACTGTAGTAATTTTGTGAATCATATTGAAAACATTTACAAAGTCTCTTCCCATTTTAGGAGGCAATGGCCACTGATGCAAAAGGACTTGTCCAGCAACAGAAGAAGAAGATGTCTATAGATGAATTGATTAATGAAGCTCAGAACTTTGTGGACAAAATCCAGTTCTTGGTTGATGAGGTGAACCACCATTAAAGAAAATGTTTTCGGTGCTACTTACAAAATTAATTTACACTGTATGTGGACAGGGATTTGCTCTCTTATACAATATGCACCCAATGCTGGTAGGTGGTGATTGTTTCTCAAGGGAGCAGCCACTAAAGGTGACTCTAATGGTCCTGGGGTAACATATCAACTACTTATAACATAGCTCCCTAGCCCTTCTCCATTTCAATAAATCAGTCAAGATGAGACCATTGATTCTTAATCATAAAATATTTACTAAGAGAAGGCAGAAAAAACAAAAACAAAAACCCCAAACCAAACCCATAACACAGCATATTGAGTATTTTCTGACAACATAATGAGAATTTTTTTTCTTAGAATTTCTTCCCCACTATCTCCACCATTGACCTCCAGTGGGTACACCCCATTTTCCACTCAACTATTTAACATCAATTAACTTGTACATAAGGATATTTGCTTGAAAGATATATCAAGAACAGAAGTATAAGAAATTTTACCTATCATCTCAGGGCCACACTCTCTCCTATATCATTTTAGTATCTAGAGAGAGGAGGCTCTGACTTAACGTAGTTTCTATGTGGTATTATTCTCTAAAGTCAGCTTCCAGCATCACAACTTTCCTCCAATCAGACCAGCTCCCTGCAACAACTGCAGGAGCCTATCTGTCTCAAGTCTGCATATCTTAATCTGGACCCAGTTCTAAACAGCGGCTGTCATCATCTTCAATTTTTGCTCTACCTTGCTTCTGTTAACTTCTTGTCTCTGTTAGTTTCTATCTAAAAGCTCCTGTATGTGGTTTCTGCATACAGGACTTTTTAATACTCTACCTTCTCCTATGACTCCTCATTTCCCTCCTGCCTCAGATTAGAACCTTCTCATATATAGTGATTTCTCTCAGTTTGAAAAACCTCAAATCTAGATTTCTGTCAAATAATAATAGTCAATATATACTTGTCTTATAGTCCCCAAATACTTCTTTGATTCAGTTTTTCAGCTATAAACACCAAAGACCTAAAACATGAAAATCAATTGCTGTGAAATAATGCACTGAAGTCATGTCCTCTAAGGGGCTCTTCATTTAGATTCTGTCAGAATTTTGTATCTCTCCTCAAACACTTTTCTTTCAAAATTGTATTTCTACTAAAGCTGCTTCTACCTGTGTTTCTCAGACAAATGTCTTTTATCTTTCCCTTTCAGTAAATAGAATGTTCACATATGAAAAGGGAATTTCCTTATACATACACTGTCTAAATCTATATACACACACATAGTATATATAAATACATATGTATCATATGTATGCTCATATAAACTGTAAGCCCATTATTCCTCAATAGACTTTGTATAATGCGAATGATTCCATTTTTGACTCCATTAGTTATCTTAGGTCCTTTATAACTCTTGCTAATTTCTAGAAATTTTCTGAATTAAGGGTTACATGGGATAGACACATATGCAGATAGTCAAAACAATGCTGTGGGGAATTACGTAATCTCAGAATTGAAAAGAACCTCAAAAGGCATCAACTCTAACCCATAGCTGGGTAGGAATTCCCTCACTACAGAATTACAAATAATCAGTCATCCAGCTCCTTATGAAACATCTAGGAAGGAGTTCCCCACTTCTGAAGGCTGCCCATTATAGTTTGAGATAGTTAATGGTTAGTGGTCTGATGGTTACTGGGCTAGCTCTCATTCCAGCATCATGTCTGATGAATTTCATAATATTCTTGAATGATGGATATAATACAACTGACTCTTATTTTTCTTTCATGAGTAGGAAGTTGAAATTGAGACTTGACTATTTTTCGCATGTGCCTCATCCCTCGGTAATATAATGAGCAGTGAGGCAGACTTTTGGCATTTGAGGTTTCATCATAGCTTCAGAAGTTTGGAACTCTGAGTTCTGATGATGGTTCTGTGACTTACTGGCCCCACATCCTTTTAGAATTTCTTGACCTTTTCAGTGCCTCAGATTCCCCCTCCAAGAAGAATCCTGGGCAAATGATGCCAAACCAACCTCTCAAGCATATTGTAGAATTCATAAAATGCAACATCTCCATTGAGCTCTGAAGATAAAAAGAATAAATTATGGTAACCTGTGCACTTTCACTTAATGAGTACACTGGTAAAGAGCCGAGTACTTCAAGCAAGGCCCCATTTAACAAGCCACTTGGTAGGGGTGCTATCCATCACTGCTTAGATTTAATAGATTTCTAAGTCTAATTGTCTGTGCAATCAAGTCACACTCCTGAATAATGAGCTAAAAATGGAGCTAAAATACTCAGCAATCATCTCTCTCATTTGGAAAGCCAATTTTCAACGCAACAAAAGGCAATTTGTGAAGAGTGTCTGGTATGGTAATACTTAAAAAGTCACCTGAACTCCCTCCTGGAGGAGCAAATGATGATGTTTTCCTTGCTCCTGTTGTCTCTTTTGGTTTAAATACTTTCTGGAATATTCTATGGCTTCAGAATGCCCAACTTTTCCTATATTCATTATTAACTTGATCATCAGTAAATGATTGCTGATTCAAGTATTTAGTAAGACAACTGGAAAACTAGCAGACAATGGCTGTATTCTACAGATAGAAAACCTTGAGGTAAGAAAAGGCCAAATGACTTATCCAAGGTGCTTAACCTTATATCCCAAATGATCAGATTAGCCCAATGGAATTTAAAAACAGTCATAGTCCTTGTCCCAAAGTTGTTTTTACCTTAGGTAAGGTGCATTTTGCTTGCCTTCTAAGTTTAATGAATTAAATACTTCAAATCCATGCCTTCGTCAGAAGGTTTTGCAAGAAACAGTCTCATAGAGAAGGAACATTAAAAATGAGCTAATCCAACCTCCTTATTTCTCAGAAAGGGAAACTCTTATTTCACAGAGAGGTAAAATGAATTACTTAAGATTGCTCAGCTAGTTAGTTGCAGAGCCGGGACAACACCGAGTCCTTTGGTTCATCCAAGGCCTTTCCAAGTGGTGAAAGCGCTATGTCTTTGTCATCCTAACAGCCACAACATACGATCCCTGATGTCTTCATTTGGATGCTCAGTAATAACAAACGAGTGGCCTATGTGCGGATTTCATCCAAAGACCTGCTCTATTCCCCTGTCAGTGAGCAGAGAGGAAAGCACTGTGGGAAACTTCAGACTCACTTTCTAAAAGTAAGGGCCCCATTTGTTCTGTTTTAACTTCTATCAGTTGAGCATGACATCCCTCTCTATCTTACTTTCTTGTCTGTCTTTCTCTGCTTGTAGTCTGCCTGTCAGTGCTGTGTTCCAGGCACTATTCTAAACATACCCAATGAGATAACACTGGGAGAGCAGAGTTAATTGCTTTAAAAATAACCCTCCATTTCAGAAGAAGCCTTGCTAAAAATAAAGCTAAATTGGCATGTTGCTGCTCCCCCAAATATTTTGATGCTTCTTAGTATTGTTTAAAATTAGACTGTAGAAAATCTGTCAAATAAAGTGCAATGTGGGCACAGCTGCACTTGCAGGAATTCCCTGCCCTGGAAGGGCTCAGGCATTTCTGTGTGCACATATGCACATACATACATGCACATATGCACACAGTGCATGATGCATGTACACAAACATATACACACATATTCACACACATACACAGACGTGTAGACACATGCACAATACATATGCACACATCCACACATATACACAAACATGGGCGTACACATGCACAGTACATATTCACACATTCACACGTATATACAGACATGGGCACACACATGCATGATACATATACATACATTCACACATATGCACACAGTGCATGATGCATGTACACAAACATATACACACATATTCACACACATACACAGACGTGTAGACACATGCACAATACATATACACACATTCACACATATACACAGACATGTGCATACACATGCATAATACATATACACACATTCACACATATACACAGACATGTGCATATACATGCACGATACATATACACAAATACTTAGGTATCCATACATACACACAAACACACAGAAACATAGACACAATGCATATATATGCAATATACACATCCATATACATACACAAGGCAAACACATATATACACATAGACAAATACACATATACATTTGTGTCTGTTTATGTGTATATACATATACATACACACACACATACACACACACACACATAGACACATACACGTACACACATACATCAACACACGCCCCCCTCCTTTGTAATCTAGAGGTCTTTTATTTGTCATTTTCCTTTCCTAACTTTGGGTATTGCTTTCTGAGAGATACTTGTTGGATGGACTTCAGGAAAAAACTTGGTAAGTGATTAGAGCAGGGCCAACAGGATGTGGAATGGTGAAAGAATCTGTGAATGGGTGCTATTATATTTGCTTTAAGAAGCAGGATGATGCAGTGAATAGGGCCTTGCACTTGGTGTCAGGAAGACCTGGGTTCAAATCCTGCCTCAGATACTTGCTAGTTGTATGACCCTGGGCAAATCACTGAACCACAATCATCTTTGATTTCCTCATCTATAAAATGGGGGGTTGGATTTGATGACCTCTAAGACCTCTGAATTTGTGGTTCTTATGATCTTTTAAAATCAAATGTGTTAATTCCAAAAAAGTAATGATAATGACGACAATGGCAACAGTGACAAGAACAATAACAAATATCTAGTACTTTCCAGTGCTTTATAAACATCTCACTTTATTCTCATAACTACCCTGGGAAGTAAGTGCTATTAGTATTTCCATTTTGCAGAAGCAATTATCAGAGTTCTTGGAGATGGAAGAGACCACAGAAATTTCACTTTTGTTCTTGAATCTTCACTGCCCACCATAGTATCAAGCATATGGTCAGTGTTTAATAAATAGATATTTAGGGACGATGTTCAACTCTTTACCCTAATTTTACAGATAAGGAAACTGAGGCCCAGAGATGGAAAATAACTTACCCAAGGTCACTTAGCTCATAATCGTGAGAGCTGGTCTTTGAAAAAGTTAGCAGGAGGCCTCTAGTACATTGGGGAGGTCCTCTAGAGAGGATTCAGGGAAGGATGAGAAGGCATGGATGAGTTGTGATCTGCACCAAAGGGAGGGTCTACATCAATGGGAGCCCACATCTAGTGGGTAGTGAACCACATTTAATGCCAACTTTGGGTCTCAATTTTCCTCCATGGTGATGAATCTGTAGTCTTAAAATCTTCATTTTGGTGGATCTGTGAACTCACTGATGCAGGCATTCTCCCCATGGGTACAGATTGTAATCCATCTGTGCCTTCTCTTTTCTCTCTGGGGGACTCTCTCCCATGCCCTCCCGTGAATCCTTCTCAGGAAGCCTATCCAAGGTACTGGAGGCCTTCTTTCCTCCAGGCCTCTTGACAGTACATTGGTGTTAGTGGGCCTGTCCCTTGGTTATTCTTCTCTTTCAGCACATGGTCAGGTTGCCTCTTTTCCCAGTTCTACTTGTTCTGGATGAGACATTCTACACCGTGCAATCCTTTATTGGCAGCAAGCTGCAGACTGCCCACAGCTCTCATACGGCTCCAGTGTCCTTTGAATGACCTGTAATTTTAATGATCAAGCAACATATTCCTGAAGCACTTACTGTACTCGACATGCTGTGCTAGATTTTGGGAAAACAAATGCAAGAAATCAGACAATCTGTCCTGATAAGGGGATAATATTCTAGGAGCGTAGGAGATGGACAACAAGGACACATATACAGAATAAATATACAGCCAATTAGTGTGAGTAGTGAATCCTGTGAAGTGGTCACATGTTTTTTAATTCAAACTATTTGAAGTTATGATTATGTAAAAGGTGGTTACTGGTTCCAGTCCAATGGAAATATGCGGTGTAAATTTGAATAACATGACCACTTTTTGAGATTCATTATTATTTATTTGCATCAAGTGATATCTAGGTGGAAAGAGAATAAATAAAAATAAATACAAAGTAGTTTGAGAGGGAAGGGACCAGCAGTTGAGAAGTATAGAAGAGACTTCACGTACCATAAGACAGTGCTTGAGTCAGGCCTGCAAAGAGTTGGGGGAGGCGGGAAGGTTCTATGAGAGGCTTCTTCAGAGACCTATGGTATCCTAAGCTTTAGAGTTCTATAGCATCAACAGAAGACTATAAGCATGAAAAATTGAGTTCTTTGTTTCTGGAAAAAGCTTGAGGTCATTAAAAACACTTTGTGATCTCCCAGTTTCTACCCAGCCTACTCCTCCTTCTATACAATTTTAAGCTTAGCTCATTGTTGACTTTTGGTATGTTTCCAAGACATAAGGTACTTATGGACCAGCTTGATGAGCTGGCATCTGATTGCATGATCATTTTCTGGACAATAGACATTCTTCATCCCCTGTGTGGATAGTTAGGTCAAATTCTAGAATGATTAATAATTTCATTTCTTAAATACAAATGACAAAGTGTAGTGAAAAGAAGCTATTATCTTTACCTGTTTTAGAAAAAAAAACAAAACCTTTGAGTTAAATCACCAATAAGAAATGGAACAAGTTTGGGTTTATAAAATTTTAAACATTGCAGTTACCTTTGTGAGACAAACTGGCATAGAAGAAGAGTGTAATTCTGATATGCTATACCAAAAAGGAAGGAAGGAAAGAAGGAAGGAAGGAAGGAAGGAAGCAAGGAAAGAAGGAAGAAAAAGAAGGAAAGCAAAAAAGAAAAAAAAGAACATTAGTATAAAGGAAGGTGAATAGATGGGCTTGTTATAGTATTTGTGTGAAGCTAATGTTTGTGCTGTCTCGGTGGATTAAAAAAAGTCCAGCATACGTTGACCTGAATCAAATCATTCCCAGTCACAATTTTTGAGAAGAGTAGAACATTCTGAGGGGGCTCACTACCAAGCAATACTAACCCACAATAGGTGGTTGACTCATTGGTACAAACTCAGCTTAAAGGATTGCTTGGAGTGACTTCCCTGCTAATCAGTGTTTGGCTGTGTTGGCTACCAAATAAATGGTCCATCCTCTGAGGCAAAATCAGAATCATAGAATCTCTGAGTTGGAAGGGCCCTCAAAAGTCATCAAATCTAGCCTATATCTGAACAGAAATTCTGTTTTCAATATCTCCTAAGATATTGTATTTGAATTGGATTCTAGGTAAAGAAGATGTTTCTTCAAGGATAGGTTAGACTAGAGAAGTCAGAGGTTTATGGAGTCTCAGAGTTGGAAGGGATCTGAATGGCATTTAATTTATACCTCACCTGAACAAGAATTCCTTTTACACAATAGCTACCATTTACTTATTATTTTAAGGTTTGCAAAGTACTTTTACATGTTAACTCATCTGATCCTCTAAACATCTTGGAGAGGTATGTGCTATTATTATCACGCCCATTTTCCAGATGAGAAAACTGAGGCTGAAAGAAGCTAAGTGATGTTTCTAGAACTATGCAGCTAGTAAGTGACTAAGACAGTCACATAAATATCACTTATTTCTCTGGAGGCAGACAGCATTTTCCTTCACCAGTCCTTCATAGTTGATATAAATGATCTATTACTTCAAATAGTTTAGTCATTCACAGTTACCCTGTGACATCAATTCTTAGAGACTTGTCTAGGGTATTGAAAACCCAAGTGATTTGCCTGTGCAACTAGTACATATTGCATAGAGGATTTGAACCCAGATCCTCCTGACTCCAAGGTAGTCCCTCTCTCCACTGGGATTATTCCCCTTACTCAGTGAGTTGGTCAATAAACATTTATTTACTGCCTACTGTGTGCTAAGCACTGTGCTAAACACTTGCTATGATTATAATAGGACAAAAGAAACATACAAGTAAGAGGTGGTTTGGTCATTTGACCAGGATAGTGAAGTTAGCTCCAAACCTTACTTGTTCCAACAAAAACAGAGAGAAATCAGTCAGTGGCACAAGGTTATTTGTGTATGTGTCTGTGGACATATGTGCCTGGAGTTGGGGGGACACTACAGACAGAACATCTCCAGGTTACTAAAAAGAGTTGCAAAGGGAGAGATCTTATACACAGGTGGCTCTGTTAACTCTCAGTTTGGAACTTAAGAAGGAAAACAAAGGATCAAGTCAACTGGAAGGGAAAGTCATTCAAATGTGGAAAAGACACTGAAAGATGGAGCTCTAACCTAATAAACAAGGAAGGGCTCAAGGAGTTTTATTACCTTTATGTGAGTGATTTTAAACAATATTTTAAGATGAGATACCTACTCAAAGGGATCCATAACTGAATGGGGAAATGTGAGTATGTTCATGTGTTTCCTAAGTAAGTGTGTGTGTGTTGGGAGCTCTGGGGAGTTGTATTATATTTTAATATATATCATTCAGGGCTGAATTAAAATGCAAGACAAATACATACTTGAATCAGCTTCATTTTTCACTATTGGGATTTATTTAGTTTGACAATGTGAATACAGTATCACTGAATGATCCTGGAGCAGGAAGGGGTCTCAAGGGTCATCTACTCTAACTCCTTCAGCTGAGGACAGTAAAGATAAGGACACTGAGACCCAGGATGGCAAAGTACTGGTCCAAGGTTACACAGGTAATATGATTTGGAGGCAGGATTTGAATCTAGGCCATCTAACTCCAGGATCAGTATTCTTTCCAAAAATGCCATCATACTTATAAAACACTTAAAACGGTGGTTGGTATATAGAAAGAACTTAAATTCATGTTTCCACACCTGAATAAAGCCTGTGTTTCTTAGTCTGTCATTCAAAGCCTTCTCCATTCTCACTTCAGCATACCTTTTAAGCTAGCAAAGTCAATTCTGTGAGTATTTCAGCCTTAGCTCATTTTACCAACATGTAAGTTCTGTTTAACCCACTGTTCCCCAAACATATGCTGGGTTTTCTTAGTTCCATGGTTTTTCTTACACCATTCCCTTGTCCTTACATGCCTTTCTTCCACACATCCATGGGCTAAGAACTTCCAAAGCTCAGGTGAGGATATTTGTGGATTGTGTGTGTCTTATTCCATTCTACAGATTGAGGAAATGATCATCATCTTTTTTCTTTTTTTCTTTTTTTTTTTGAAGGGGGAAAGGCAGAGGGCAGTTGGTGTTAAGTGACTTGCTCAGGGTCACACAGCTAGTAAGTCTGAATCCAAATTTGAACTCAGGTCCTCCTGACTCCAGGGCCATTGCTCTATTCACTGCACCTCCTAGCTGCCCCTAATGATCATCTCCTATCCACCCTTGTGTTCTCAGTACCCATACTTGGCACAAAGGAGATGCTTCATAAGGACTGATTTGTGCTGAAATGCACTGAGAAATGTTCACATCAAGTAGTTTGCTTACAATCATCTGTATCACTATTGCCGGGGAAAATGAAATCTATTAATAGTTGAGGTCATTAGTCTAACGGATACTCAAGAGAACAGAAACAAAGGTATTGAGACCATAGATTTAGAGCTGAAAGACACCACAGAATTAATTAACGAATGAAGCACTTATTAAGCACCAGCTGTTTACCCTTGAATTGTCCTAAGTGCTGAGGATACAAATAGAAAAGGAAGATAGCTACTCCCTGTTTTGAAGAGATCACAGAGCTCACAGGAAATAAAAATAAGGAAAATTTTAGCTATAAATTAGATAGAAAGTATAGTGGTAAAGCAGATAATAAAGACTCTTCTTCAATGTCATTTCCACTAACAAAATCATATCAGTTTCTGATGTTGACAGTGGCAAGGACTTGGGTGATGAGAACTTTCCTTTCTGGATCTTTGTAGCTGTGGCTGTGATGCCTCTAGAAGCAGTTCCTAGGCTGCATCTCCACAGGACTTGCTTCCCAGTATGATGGCTGTGGACACTGGGCTGGAAGCATTGCTATTCCCAAGGCTCTTGGGTTCAGGGTCCTGGGTTTTCTTCATTGGGGTCTGAGGGGAGAAGGCCATGGCAATGCTTTGACTTGTCTGGCACATGCTGCCTCCTAACTCCTCCAGGGTGTTTTGTTGCTTCATTGAGCTGGCTAGCTTTCTGTGGCAATTGATTGGCCACAGTGGGAATGACTGGTCCTTCTTCATAGGAGTTGTTTAGAGATTACCTAACACAACCATATCATTTTACACACGAGAAGAGAGAAAGGCTCAGGGAAGTTCAGTCAATAAGCATTTATTAAGTTCCTACTATGAGCCAGGCACTGTGCTAAGTGCTGGGCATATGAAGAAAGGCAAAAGACAGTCCCTGCCCTTCAGGAGTTCACTATCAAACATCAGAACCCAGTTCTCCACCCACTTCCTTTATTCCACATTGGATCTTCTTTCCACTCCATAATTCATAAGGAACAGGAGTTCTCCATTCAGTGGTGTTCCAAGGAGGACACCATTCCCAAAGAAATGTACCAAGAACAAGTTTTTATTAACATGGTGGTCTTTGGTGATGTTTCCACAGCTTCCAGGACGACGCCTGACAGGTTGGACGGTGCAAGGAAAAGTGGATGTATACCTCTGGCTTGGGTCTGCCAAGTACTCCAATGCCATTTTGGACAATCTGCCTATTGGATATGAAGCTGAGATATCAACCAAAGCCCGTGATGCCAGTCACCCCCCTGACAGCCTGACCTATCAGGGTAAGACAATCATTGTCTCTTAAATGGCCTTCTGAGGCCCATCTAACTATGTGGGCATTAGCTCAGAGTGATCCATATGTGTTAAATGGGGGCATTTATCTTTAGTTTCTAAATAGCATCATTTACATCCTCCCCACCCAAGTCCCACCTCCTTGACAATGGTATACCTTAAAAAAAACTTGCTAGAATAATTTTTTAAACATACACTGAATAAAAATTTCTACTTATGTTAATAGGAGAAAAATCAATTTGAATCTTTCCTACGACAGCACACAGCTTGCATTTCCATTTTAAGGAAAGGATGATTTGTAATGAAAAGTGAATGCATGCCTGATCAGAGCATACTGAATGGAAAATGAAGCAAATCCCCTAATACTATAGCTCTCAGTCTGTGGGTTATATACAGAAACAGTTTATATTTCTTTGTAATGATCTGACTAAAATTGGCAATCTCAGAGGCCCAAAAGCTCTCCTTGTCCAGTTCCCAGACTGGCTTCTATGACAAGCCCAAGTTGACCAGAAAGCTGGAATACTTCACATAAGCCTTTTCTCAATTGTGGGTTATTTTCAGAGACTGACGACATGTATGAATCAAGCGTTTCTCCTAACGTTGTGAATGACATTCCAGGTACCATCACAATGCAAGCTTGCCAAGCACTGGCTGTTTTGTGTTCTGTCCCAGTGAAGGTTGTGTTGCCTTCCATTAAGTCAACTGCTGAGGAGGTTTTAGAGCTAGTGAAAGAAAAAGAAAAAAAAGAAAATTGGACTTCCTTTGTTACTCAATGTCTCCGTTCTTGCTTTTGTTGGTCTTTGGTTTCACTGGAAAACAGAACTAGTTTATCATTTAGGTCCTAAATGGGGCTGAGACCCATGGTTTAAGAAGTACTGAAGGGGATACAAGGGGAAAAAGTTTAAGAAGCCCTGATGTAGGGAAGGCAGCTAACCATGGAAGGCATTCTCTAATAGATCATCAATCATAGTCTCTCTTGTCCTGTCCTGTCCTGTCCTGACCTCTCCTCTCTTCATGGAACTATCTCTTAAGACATAGAAGGGATGAATTCTGTGGTAATGGAGGAAACACACACACCAATGCAATCAAGGGTCTTTGGGAATATTGAAGTGTTCTTTCAACAAATTGTTGTGCTTGTTAAATGTTTACGTGTACAGTACTGATACATGGTGTTGATAAAGATGGTAAAATAATAAGTAATCAACAAGCATTTGTTAAATGCCTACTACGTGTCAATTAGGAAGCAAGCTATTGTAGTAGGGGAGAGGTGATGAAATCCTGAACTAGGGTATTGGCTATGTGGGTGGAGAGAATTAGACATTCAAGAGAGGTGTTCTGAAGGTATAAATGACGAGATTTGGCAGGTGATTGGTCATGTGAAATGAATGAGAATGAGATGTTGAAGATGTTGATAATAGGTGATATTTGAATTCATCAATTTATGGGATATTTAAGGGAGGACTAATTCCACTGATGTGAGGGCTTGCTGAGTCCTTTTCAGGGTTGCTCATCCCTCTTTGGTTTCTATCTGGCATTCAACTCTCACCTGTGGCCCCAAGAAACTTTAACATGTGCAGTGGCCACAGCCTGGTATATCATCTTGGCAGACAAACCAAACCAGGTTGAGATAACTGCTGACCCTCAAACCCATCAGTGAGTTGGGGGAGTGTCTACCCCAAGCATATGAAGACTCCCCCCCCCCCCCGTCCCAATGGGCAGATAAGAACAATCTGTTCCAATAGCCATGTGTATCAGCAATGCAGTATTCACAATGCCTACAGTAACTATAAATATGCTGATATAGTTATTAATCACAAAATAGAACAGGCTCTCTACATAAGAAATATAGATAGTG
>CM053587.1:267342029-267383113 GCA_028646515.1 Pseudochirops corinnae
AAATGTGAAGAAAAATTTAGTCATGTAATTTTGTTTTGAAAAATTTAGTCATATGGCAATATTTTTTTCTTTTGGAAAAAAATCCAATAAGGAACAAATCATAGTAATAATAATTTCACCAAAGAAAATGACAACAAAGAGATAACATACAAAAACTTTTGAGATGCAGCTAAAGAATCTATTGAGGATAAATGTATATCAGTAATGACTGTTTTTGCAGTCCCAGAATTTCTGAGTTGAAAGGGCTCTCAGAGGCTATATCATCCAACTTGTTCCTGTCTGAAAATGATAGCTAACATTCACATTGTACTTTAAGATTTGTGAAGAACTTTGCATGTATTATCTACAACCTTATGAGGTAGGTGTTATTATGATCTCCATTTTACAGATGAGGACACTAAGGCTGAGAGATGTTAAGTGACTTGCTTAAAGTCACACAATTTTGTTCAATTTGGCACCAACCCACCTTAATCATCTCTGTAAAATTGAGTATTAATATACACAATGGCAAAAAAAGAAATGGGATCAGTTCAAGAGTAAAGAGTGATCTATTTTGGTTTCTAATGTAACAATGACAAAAGAAGAAGAGGAAGAGGAGGAGGAAAAAGGAAAAGGAAGAGGAGGAGAAGAGGAGGAGGAAGAGGAGAGGTGTTGCCCAGTGGGAACATTTTACTATAGTAGGTGAAATGTATTCAAGACATGGATCATGATAATCACTGAGGCTGTGATAACCACTACTTGATGGAGGTCAGAAATGTCTGTCTATAAACAGAGTATGGTACCCAATATTGAACCTCTTTTTTATGGTCAGGTAGACCAAAGCCCTTGATAAAGCAACCTGTTGTAACAGGTAGTTTACTGGGTGAAAAATACTCTCTATCCTCTATAACCTAGATAACATTTTAGGAAATATGATTATCAGGTGATCAATGGGCAAATACCTATTGAGCTCTGCTATGGGAAATACGAAGCATCAGATATAGTCCCTGGCCTCAGTTTCAGCAAGGAAAGATATGAATTTATAAAGATAACTAACTGATAAATGCAAAATGATAAATCCTGACAAGTGGTACAAGACATCAGTTGAGACAGGATGGAGTGGGTTGAGCTGGGTTGTCAAATCCCATGTCCTGGAGGAGATGGCTCCAGCTTAGATAAATAGAGGGATTTTTGGTTTTGCTTATCATCTTCTACTCCCACTTCCCATTCCTTCAACTCCAATTCATGTCTTCCTGCTCTCTTTCACCCAACAACATATACTTTTTGAGCTCTAGACCGGGGCTCCTTAAACTTTTTCCATTTGTTACCCCTTCAGTGCTTTTTAAACTGTGTTTAAGTGTTTAAGAAGCACTACCCTAGACATTTCAGTGTCTTCCTCTGTTGGCCAGCCAGGGGACCTACAGTGGGCAGAACGAGGGCCAGAGAATGTACCAACGTCACAAAGCCATCCCTTGATCCTACCTGGGAAGCACTTTCAAAATCAGTCCTTATGGAACGTCAATACAAAAAACTATCTTTGAAGACCCAACCCCATCCTATTTTAGTGCCAGTGAAGGGGATTGACTTACAGCAACAATATACACCCTGATCAGGATGTTGATAGAGTGGTTGGGTGGAATCCCCTGCTGGATTCGAAGCTGCCCTCCATCCTCAAGGCTGGGATCTTCTGGACTTTTGTAAATGCAGAAGGAGCCCTATAAACACACAAGGTTAGGTCGATGAATAAATAGCAGTATCAATATTAATAGGTAGCATTTATATGGCACTTAAAGTTTGCAAAGCACTATCATCTCACTTGATCATTATAACAACCCTGACTTGGGTGCTATTAGTATCTCCATTTGCCAGGAAATTGAAGCACAGAGAGAAGTTATGTGATTTGCCAAGAACCACATGGTAGTTCTAAGACAAGATTTAAATTCATGTCTCCCTGACTCAAGTTTAACAGTCTTTCTAGTGTTCCACTTTACTGCCTAAGGAATGTCATTATACCTTAAGATACTTCATGTTTAAATAATGCTTTAAGGTCAGAAAAGCGCTTTTCTTATAAAGACCTTGTGAGGTAGGCAGTGCAAGTATTTTTAATCTCATTTTAAAGGTGAAAAAGATGAAACTATGAGAGGTTGAGGGACCTGCTTATGATTACACAGCTAAGCACCTGTTGCAAGATTCAAGCCCGGGTTTCCTCTTACCACGTCTAGTCCTCTAGCCCCTATGGCACAATGGCTTTCAAATGTAATAGACAACAGATGGACAGACTAAGTGGAGGTAGATTGGTTCCTCTGAGATATTAAGAGAATCTAAGGAAGTCCTTCCAGTAGGTTGAGTAGATCTCTCATGGAGAATTTATGGAAAAATCATAGACAAGAATTGACATGAGACAAAACATGACATGAAGCTGTGGAATGGCTGTGATTTGCATAAAGAGAGGGAATATTCATATTAATGAAATAACCATGTATATTAAAAACAAGAGAGGCAGAACACCGAATTGGATAGAGCACTGGTCTTGGAAGATCTGAGTTCAAATTTGGTCTCATAAACTTCCTAATTTTTGTGACACCGGGCAAGTCATCTAACTTCTTTGTATCTCAGTTTCCTCAACTGAAAAATTGAGGGCTGGGCTTGATGTCTTTAAAGGTCCCCTCAGCTCTAAATCAATCAGCCAAGGAACAGATCCCACAGAATATTCTGTCCTTAGGTAAAGATAGTGTTTCTAACCCATCAATCCACTGCACTGAATTATTCTCAAGTAAGGAAGACTGGTCTGTATTGTGCAATTTCTTGTTCCATTTCAATTGCGTTCTTTGAGAGTCATGGAATACCAATGATCTGGGAAATGTGTGGTTTGAAAATTGTACCCCACCAAGTATAGAATTTGGACTCACCTTGAATTTCCCTATTATTCTCTCTCCATCAATACTGTGATCATCTTCCGTGGATTTGCCTCTGCAGAGCTCAAAGGTTTTTACCCAGTCTTCAAAATTGTTAAATTCACTCTCCAGATCTCCGTCATATATCTTTAAGAAGAAGGGAGAACATTCTGGTTGAGATGGGCAAATTTAAGAACAATTTCAGAAGTGAAATAGAAATTCCTGTCAAGCCAAGGTCATTCTCATAGACCTGAATATGATTCATAGTTTTTGAAAGAATAGAAAAAGGATAATAATGGCTAGCATCTATATGCTTCCTTAGTTTACAAAGTACTTTATGTACATTATCTCATTTGGTTTACAAAATAACCTATGAGGTAGATACTACCAGCATCCCCATTTTGTAGATGAGAGAACTAAGACTGAACAAGAGTAAGTGACTGGGTCAGGGTTAGACAGCTATCCATTGAAAAACTTGGCCAAGTCTAGGATAGGTAATGGAAGAGAACAATGAGACTAAATAGGGCATTTGGGAACATCAACCACTTTGGGAACATCTGGGTCCCAAATGAATCTTTTCATGATCTACCTCTACCCCAACCCCACACACCCAGTAACTTCTAAAGTGGTGAAAGACAAGCCTGAATCTGAGTTTTCAGTAGTGGCCACTGTACTCCTCTGCTGAAATAGAGCACATACTCTATATCAATGGTTCTCAACCTGTGGGCTGCGACCCCTTTGGGGGTCAAACAGGATGGCCTAAGACCATTGGAAAACATATTTCTGATAGTCTTAGGAACCGAGACACCGCTCTTCTATCCATCTCTAGGTGGGTCCACCCACATGCAGATATGCCCACATACAAGTATTAAAGGATCGCAGCATTAGAAAGGTTGAGAACCACTGCTCTATATTCTCAGGGTATCCTGGGTCATCTTCTTGTGTTGAATCAGTAGAGGGAGAAGGAGAAAGTGGTTGAGTCTATAGTTCTTTGGCTTTCTTTTGCTCTGTGTCAATACCTAGCTGAACTGTCAATCAGAAGTAGGTCACCCTGTATATTATTGTAACCCACTAACCAGTGGCATTAGGGGAAAAGGGACCAAGAGGATGACTTTCTCTCCTTGGTGAATCAGCTCTTTCTAGTTCTCCATTAGTAGTAATTCTTAATCTAGGACTGAACATTTTAAAAGAATAAGGTTGGCCTCTTGAATTTGGGGCTGGTTGTTGGTTAAGGTTTTTTTTTTTTATATGGTGATGTATCCTACTTCTTTTAAGACTAGACCCTTGAGGGCATAACTGTTTCATTTTTGTTTTCATATATGTACTGATTATGGTCATTGGTACACAATGGGCGCTTATTCAATGTTCAGTTGAATTGTTGACAATAGCTATATAAAGCTAACCTGCTGATTACTGAGGGGCTTGCATGGTTTATTATTCATTAGCAGCAACATTAAAGTCCAATTCAATCAAGAGATTATTCATTGAGTAACTTATAAGTGGCTAACTAGATACGTGACTTTTTCTTGAATATTTCTTTTATGCACAGTGTCCCAAAAATATTAGTGCAGTTTTAAGCTTTAGTAACCTAAATATTTTAATACTTGATATGTCTTAGGAAAGAGAGAAATCAGCAATGTTTCAGACTGAGAATTCCTTCTAGCAATGTTGTTCACCAACTATCTATAATTTGCAGTCTTTTAAAAGAATTGCTTTTGTCTCAGAGACATTAATGCCTATAGTCATCAAGTTAGCAAGCATCAGAGACAAGATTTGAACCTACATCATCCTGACTCTAAATCGAACCTTTCTACTCTGTCTTGCCCCCTCTCTTTAAATTACACATTTGGCATTGTATATTTCTAATTTCTGTAAGAAAGCAGGGAAATGATATTGTTATGCCAAAATTTGTCATGCCAAAGTTAGCAACAATTAAAGTTTGGGCTTTAAGCTAGTTGGTGAGTGTGTTATGTGTGTGTATGCAGGGGAAGTGTATGCATGGCTCTTAAGTTTATATACAAACTAAATCAGGAATGGAAGAACACTTTCAAATTCAGTCATCTGGGTTCAGTATATACTTATACAGTGAAGGATTAGCATTTGTTTACTTTTAACTCATTTAAAATGTGAAATGTGAAAATATTGATTTAGTGGAGACTGAAGCAAAACTCGTTATCCTTCTCTTTTATCTCTGGTTTTTTTTTTTTCTTTTCCCAGTGATCACTCATTGGTTACAGCCCTTCTATATGACCAAACTATTGTACAATGTGAAAGTATTTGCAGATCCTATACATGACTGCACGCCACCAATGGGGGGGGGGGGTGGAAGGGAGGGGAGAAAATCTGACACTCAAGTGATTGTGGAACTGAATCTTGTAAATTAAAAGTAAATGAGCAAATAAAAAAAAAAGAAAGAAAATATTGATTTAGAAAAAGGTTCTTGCTTTATGACATTTACCCGTGAGATTCAAGCGAATTATAATTCATTGCCAAGCACTAGCAAATATAATGAAAGGTTGTTGTCTCTCTTGTTTTTAATATAAATGCTACTTTTATTAATCCATGATTTCATTTGGGATGAGTATTCCCTCTACTCATGAGAATCTCAGCTAATTCCCAGCTTCCCATCCTGTCTTCTCCTATCCCAATTCTTGTCTATGATTTTTCTATAAATTCTCCATGAGGGAACTACTCAATAGTGAAGGACTTCCTTAGGTTCTTAGATTTGAGAATAAAAATGCGAACAGAATATTAATCAATGATTCTTCTCACTATTTAGCTACAAATATCATACCACATACCTTCAGAGTGGCTAGGTTTGATATGTTTTCTTCCTTTTGTTTTTTCTTGACCATTTTATCTTTCTTTTTCTTTGGTGTGTCTTCTATAGTCACTACCACCTGGTCTGATTTGGTATCTGTGGAAATTCAGTCATAACACTTAAATCTCTAATTCTCCTAGACAGAAAAGAAGATACCTCTATTCCCATCCATAACTTTCAGAATTCTTCTTTTCCTTCCAGGATCAATTCAGTCCTCCCTTTAATAGGAAGCCTTCTCTAATTCCCTGCAGTGGAAAGTTCTCTCTCCCTCCTCAAATTCCTTTTCATGAGGCTGATGGATGAATATGTTTTGTCCTCCAGAAGAATATAAGCTTCTTGAGGGCAGGAACTATTTTCAGTTTTTTGTCTCTATGTCCCCAGCACCATCATAGTGACTGGCACATGTGAATTGATTAACCAATGGCTGTTTAATTGAATGGACAAATGCCTGCTCCTCCACTTCTCTTTAATTTCCTCTATCTTCCAGATCCTTGAAGCTCACTTCCATTTCCTTCCCTCTATAATTAATCATGACCCCCCCCCCCCTCCTCTTCCCACATGCCTTTAAAATAACAATATAGACATTCCTTATACTTCTAATTCTTAGTCCAATGCCTGGAATATTTGGTAAATGTTTTGACAATTGGTTGTTGTAGGAATACATGAAACTGTCTTCCACAAGGATAGACTAGAATCATCTCACAGAAGCGTGGACTCAGGAAGGACCTGAGAGGTCATTTTGCCCAATACCACCTCATCATGCCCACCAGAGAGGTGAAGTGATTTTTACGGTCACATAGCTCATACATAACAGAGCTGAGACTAGAGTCCAGATATCCTAATTCCCAATATAGCATTCTTTCCACACCCCCATGATGCTGAGGGACCAGGATGACTCAGGCCATTTTATTTGATGTCCCAAACTCACAAAGGGGTTGTTCCAACTGCTGATGATCTTGATGACAGCTAGCTAAGCTTAATTACTCGCCAACCATCCTTCATCCTCTCTTACCCATTTTCATTCAACTACTAGATCTAATACTTTACCTATTTACCTTTAGGTAACTTTGTAAAAGATTGTGGAAATTTAGGGGTGGCTAGGTAGTGCAGTGAATACAGCACTGGCCCTGGAGTCAGAGGACCTGGATTCAAATCCTGCCTCAAACACTTAACACTTACTAGCCATGTGACCTTGGGCAAGTCGCTTAACCCCAATTACCTTCCAAAAAGCAAAAAATAAAATGAAATAAAAGATTGTGGAAATTTCCTAGCTCACCAAAAGTCACTAGTCTGCTATTCCTTAGGGAATACACAAGAAGTAAAAATAATTGTCTGACACCACACTCAATGCAATAACTCACTTCTAGGTTGAATGGCTATTTGCAAAGAGATTTTGAAGTTTGATAGGAAGGGGGAATGGTGTAAAACAGCATGATTTCTGCCAGTGTCTAGTACTGAGTTTTCTTAGGACATGGAAATTCCACGAAATCACAGTACCTCTCTTCAAAATAATTATGTTACTATTTCCTGATGGAATGTCATTTCTAAACCACCTGAAACTAGAGGTTGGCCCAGAGAACATCAATCAGTAGCAAAACTGGCATTTGTATTAAGGTTAAAAACAAAGAAAAGAGAGAGAACCATACAATTATAAAGTTGGATGGAAACGTAGAGGTCATCAAGTTTAACCTCTTAATTTTACAGAGGAGGAAACTGAGGCCCAAAGAGATGACTGACTTTCTTAAAGTCAGTTCATAATTATATCATCAACATGATTATATAGTCAGCTTAATCTTTTTTAGAAATTTCTTTTTCTGTTGTGAACCTAGCAACTATCCACAAACAAAAACTTTTCAACCTACCAATAAGAACAATCTTTTAACTCAAGCAGGATTGCTTCAATAATCCAGAGATCAGATCAACCAGGAACCTTTAAAATAAATTCTAGTGGCAGAGGCCTCACTATTGATTCCGGGAATTCATTCTGTTGCTGTTTGGTTCTAATTACAAAAAAATTCTTCTCCATAATGACTCAAAGATCTAATTTCCCATAACCTTTGCCCATTGAGACGAGTTTTTTTTTTTCCTTCTGGGATTGAGCAGAATGGATTTAATCTTTTTCCTACATCATAGCACTTCAAATATTTAAGACAGCTATCATATAGCACTCCCACCCCTATGCCTTCTCTTCTCCTGTTCCTTCAGGTCCTTGTCTGACTTGGTTTCTAGGCTTTTCACCATTTTCCTGGCCTTCCTTCTCTGGATGTTTTTTAGTTTGTCAATGACCCATGTCAAGTGTGATGCCCTCTGTAAGGTACAAGATTACAGATGTTGGCTAATTAATGTAGAATATAATTGGACTATGACCTGGCTCATTATTTATGTTATTCATAATTTACATTAATATTATGTACACTTAATTTTATATTAACAGTTTCATTGAATTAATAAGCAAACATGTAATAGTGGGAAGAGAACTAACTGGCCTCAGGGTCAGGAAGACCTCAGCTTTGATATATATTGGCTGTTTGATCCTGAGCAAATCAGGTTACTTCTTAATGTTCTAGATAACTCTCAAGGACTATAAAGTATTGAAAAAGCAATGACTTGTACTGATGGACAGAGTTTCTTTATTCAATAATTCCCTAGAACAATGAAAAGGTTCAATCTCTATGATTTTGTTATCTTTTTTTAACAGTTAAACCTTATTATTGACTCCTTCTGATCCCAAATGAAATTCCCAGGTTGTTTCACTTGAGTGGCAAACGTACTGTAAAAATAAGATTAAAGACTCAAATGGATTTGAGATTCCTTCCACCAATACAGATTACAACCTATCCATGCCTTATCCTCTATGTAACTCCACTCTACATTCTCCCTAAAGTTTGACACAGAGGATTTATACTTGATCTGCTGGAGGCCTTCCTCAGTTTCTTCTGACATCCTGATGGGACAAGTAGAGCATATGGCTATCCACTTGTTATCCCTTGTTCTCTCCACACGACCATCCTGTCTTCTCTTCCTGTCATATAATTCCTTGATGACGCCTTTAACTCCTATCCTTTTACAGCATTCATCATTGGTTGTGAGCAGGTTACAACCTGCTCATACCCACCACACACTTCTCTCTCGTCCTCTGGGATGTTCATCATTACTTCCTTGGAAACAGAGCCTTGGGAAAATCAGATTTAGTACACCCTGTATTTGCGCAATTGAGTTACTAATACAAAATTGATTTATTTTAAAATAAGGCATTGTGCTCAGCACTATCTAAATCTATAACTTTAATTTATTTGTTTCTTTTAAATTTTGAATTTATTTAATTTATTTCCATTTTATTGTTTCATGCTTTTCCTGATCGATAGGTTCAATTGGGCTGCAAATCAGGAAATTGCATCCTAGCCTTGTCTCTGCCATCAACTAGATGTATGACTTTGGACAAGTCACTTCCCATATCTGGGCATTAGTCCTCACTCCTTAGTCTTTGGGAGGCTTGGGAAAAATCCCTGAAATTCTTTCCAGGATAACGCTCCATGATTCTTCCTTTTGAGAATGACCTAATTCTGTGAGCAAATTGTCCCAATGTACATCGCACCAAGTTTCCTTACCTTTGTTGTCTTTTCTTTCTTTTTCCTGTGAGGGAGGAAGGGAGGAAGAGAGAGAGACAGACATATAGACAATGACAGAAAGATAGAGAATGATTTGAGCACCAAAGAGAGAAGGGAAAAGAAAAGAAGAGAAAGGAGAGAAAAGGAGAAGAGAGAAAAGAAATGAAAGGAGAAAAGAAAGAAAAAAAGGAAGAGATAAGAAAAAGGGAGGGGAAAGAGAGGGGAGAAGAGACAGAGAGAATTCATTATTATCCTGATTACTCATAATCATCATCACTTGAAATTTATTTAACTTCTACCTATACAAGGTATACTACTGGCAGCTAAAGGGTACAAGTCTAATGTTTTTGCTCTATCTCTTCTGAGTATTTATTTTAAAAGGGTGTATCCAAAAAGATATTTGAAGTTCAAGTGGACCAAATGAGTAATACCACTTCAAAGAGTTAGGAGTTAGCTACAACAAAATGGTCAAAGAAGATCTCACCTGTCACCAAGAAACCTTACTCACTTATGTACAGTTACCTTCCCCCTCTGGTGGGGGACCATCCTCACAGTCATTGTCAAAAGAGAATAGTCTTCACAGAAAGGTTTCATTTACCAGAAACCTCTTTCAAGTCTTTATTAAAAATGTTTTCTGACCAATATATTGGAACCTTGATACATCATGGAGATGCCTTGAGTGTATCTTGATATGTTTGGTCTCCTCACTGTCGTCTGTCCATTTCTGGCCAGAAGAGTAGAGAAAAGAAGTGATAATAATAATAATGACTGACAGTAACTCATGCAGTGATAACAATAATGGAGAAAATAACAAAGATGGCTGGTTTTGGAATGCTTGTGTATGTGGATATGGTTAAGGCAAGGGTATGAATGAACAGATGGCTTGTCTAGTGTGTGGTTGGATGAGGAGCAGGGTCACATCTTTTCCTTCCTTG
The DNA here is from genome assembly GCA_028646515.1 of Pseudochirops corinnae. Taxonomy (NCBI): domain Eukaryota; kingdom Metazoa; phylum Chordata; class Mammalia; order Diprotodontia; family Pseudocheiridae; genus Pseudochirops; species Pseudochirops corinnae. Next base: position 267,352,267 of record CM053587.1, read on the forward strand.
CCCTCTTTCCATATGCTATTGCGTCATGATTTGAAAAAATCACAGAATCACAAAATCTCAAAGTTAGAAGGACCTTAGAGGCTCTTTAGTCCAACCCTATCTGAAAAAGAATTCTCTCTACAACACATATGCGCAGTTTCCATCTAGCCTTTGCCCATAGACATCAGGTAGGGTAAAACCCAATCTCCACCAATCCAGTCCATTCTATTTTTGGATGGCTCTAGAGTCAGCAGTGAAGGAAAATATGTCTGAGTTTCTTGAATATGACGAAAGCAAAGGTCTCTTGTTAAGCCAAAATATTTTTACATTTGAAGGTATGTACCTTTGATGCTTTCTTCAAGGAGGCATAATACTTGGACCACCAATCAATAACGTTTTCTGCAGACTCATCTGCTATTGTCCTCTTTCTCCTTTTGGTGGACCTCCTGGAAGGTTTCCTGGCATCCTGGCAAGAGATAAGGGGAACGACAATCAACTGGAGCACATCCCTCACAAGAGTTGGTGACATGATGGTTTAAATGCCATAAAGTCTGAGTGTACAGCTGGTAGGTAATGAGAAAAATTGCAAACAGATGAGAATAAAAGGAAGAAGTTGGCTAGAAATGGTTATGGGCAATCAACCAATTAATTTGCAAGCATTATTTAAGCACCTATGTACCAGAGCTCTGTGTTAGATGTGGGATTTGTCACCACAGTTGTTGACAACTGTGATGGATTGATAGAATAAAGGTCCCCCCAAAGGTACCAAGGAATGATATGTGGTAGATCCAATTAGCTTCTGTAATCCCAAGTGCTATATTTGGAGCCAGAAGACCTAGGTTCAAATCCTGAATATGCCATTTTATTACCAGTGTGACCATTGGCAAGTCACTTGGCATCTGTCAATCTATTGTACTAGTGCAATATAAGCACACTGAAGGAAAGGACTGGTTTTCATTTTTCATTTATATTCCCAGGGCCTCGTACAATGCGTTGAGCACAGATAATGATTGAATTGGATTGGAGGGGACTGGATTCAGGCGTGGGGAATCTGCAGCCTTGAAGTCACATGTGGCCTCCTAGATTCTCAAGTACATCCCTTTAACTGAATCCAAACTTCACAAAACAAAGATTTGTTCAGCCAAAGGGCCACAGTTGAGGACCTACAGAGTCACATGTGGCCTCAAGACTGCAGGTTTCCCACCCCTGGATTAGATGATCCTTAAGATCCCTTCAAGTCTACAATCCTATGTCAGTTTTGAAAGTGTTGAGGCAAAAGGCAGCAATGGTTTAGTGGAAAGGGATTGCATTTGGAGTCAATATATTTACAAAAATCATTGATTATCACCCATTTATTTTCATAAAGGAAAAGCAAATAGAACATAGTAGACAGCACTATAGCCTTGAAATCAGTAAGACCTGGGTTCAAATCCTGCCTCTGATATATGCTAGAGGATGACAGACCTCACTAGCTGGGTGTCATTGAACTTCTCAGTGTCCTTGAAAACTCTCTAAAGCTACAAGTCATTGAAAAGTTCTAGATCTGTATCAGTGTAGAGAATTTTCCATGTTGAGAATTTCCCTTGTGGATGAAATCTCAGGTCCAGGCTACCTTCAGAAAAAAATTAAAACCCTTCTTGAAACATTTGCCTGTAGGACCCCTTGAATAATAAACTCTGTAAATATCCTTCCTGCAATATAAATGAGCACTTTATTAAAACGGTCTGCTTCTAAGCTTCCCAGAATAGCTCCATTTCTTATATTGCCAGATTTGGCATATGAGTTCATGTTACTCTTCTCCATGCCCTTCATTACATAAGTTTCATTCATACTGAATTACAGACCCATGGGCTCTTAGAGTGGGAAGGGACTTTGGAGGTTATCTAATCAATTGCCTCCTTTTATAAGGAACCTAAGGCCTAAAGTGGTCAAATGAGTTGCTGAAGGTCACATAGTCAGTATTTGGCAAAGCTGGGGCTAAAATCCATATTTTTTGATGATGGTGATGATGATTTTTGCTTCCTCCTGCGTAGGGAATGTAGGAATATTAGATGAAGCAGTAAGGAGAGGGCTGGACTTGGGGTCCAAATCTTGCCTCAGGTACTTACTAATTGTGTGACCCTGGCCTAGTCACTTACATCTCTCTGTGCCTCAGTTTCCTCATCTGTAAAATAAGGAAAACAAGAGCACCCACCTGGCCGGGTATTGTGAGGATCAGATCGGAGAACATACAAAAACTTTTCAAGCCTTAAAGCATTATGTAAATTCTAGCTATAGTAATAACCATAGTAATATGGTTATTGAGCTTTAAATTTACCCTCTACTTTCAGGCATTAGAATCCCCCTTAACCATGATCTCATCCTTCTGCAAGTAGAGACTTATAATTAATGGATTATATTAACTTCACCTAAAGGAAGTGGACTAACTCTCCACTTCCCATCTGCAGTTCTGCTCAATTTGGACTCAACAGAATGTGATGCCCTGTGCCAAGTAGTCCCCTGGTGACCGCCTCCTTTCCAGCTTCCTTTGTGGGTATTGTCTTCCTCCCGTTAGACCGTGAGCTTCTTGAGGACAGGGCCTGTCTTCCTTTTTCTTATTTGTATCCTCAGTTTTTAGCACACTGCCTGGCATACAGGAGTCATTTAATAAATGTTTATTGAATTGAATTATTGAGTAAAGGCCTAGTGGCCTATAGAATCAGCATGGTATAGTGGAAAAAGCATGAGATTTATAGTCAGAGATTATGAGTTCAAATAGCTTCTGTCTGATGTTAGGTGAGTCTGGGACAGTCATGAATGGAAACACAGTTAGATATAGATATGATATGGTTGGGAGGGTCTTGGGATGAGATGACCGGCTTAGATAGTTCTTGTTCTATGGGAGAATCTTAACACTCATGTGACCCAGACAAGTCTAGTCTGACAATTTTACTCCCCTGCTCAAAGAAATTTAATGGCTCTCACTTGCCTTTAGGAAAAAAAAAATTACAAATTTCTCTTTAAGGCATTGAAAGCCCTTTCCAATCTGGCTTCATCTTGCCTTAAACATTACTTCCCCTCGTGAACTCTACACTTCAGACAAACTCTTCTATTTGCTGTTTCCTGGACTTGATGTTCCATTTCCTACCTCCGCTTTTATTATACAGGCTGAGTATCATGCCCAGAATGCCCTTCCTCCTCAACTTTTCCTCTTAGATCACCTTGTTCTCTTCAATGTTCAATTCAAGTGCCACCTTTTCAAAAAGATTTTTGCTTATTTTCTCTGTTATTCATGCCCTTCCCTCCAATCACTTTGCGTTTACTTCTTATATATCCTGTATTTACTCATCTGTGGAAATGTTGGACCACCTCCCTCTTCCCCTCCTTGAGGGCAGAGGCTATCTCATTTTTTTGTTTGTAGTTTCAGCATCTTGCACATTGTAGGCAGTTAATAAAGGCATCTTAATTGATTGGTAGAAGTTCCTTTCCCTCTCTGGGCTTCAGATTCTTCAGCTACAAAGTGAAGGAATTGGACCATACAAGCCCTCAGGTCCCTGGATTCTACAAAACTCTGACCTTTACTTTTTCCTCCTTTGGTGGCTCAGGAACTGCAGGCTTCATTTCTGGCTCCAACATCGGTGAGGAGTCAGGGATGTCATAGAGAGCCATGCCGGCTGTCTGAACCTGGGCTGTGTCCGGTACAACAGTGGGTGGCTGCTCAACCTGAACATAGATGTGATCTGGTGGGGGGTCCTGAGATGATACAAGTAACTCAGATGGTTCTGGCTCCATTGCTGAATCAGGTACGGCTGAAACCCAAAACACAGCAAAGGGAGAGCAAAATCAGAACTGAGAGCATTTATGAAGTAGGTCTATGCAACTACAATAATCTGGATCACTCAGGTCAAAGAAATAGCTCTGGCCTGACTGAGTTAGATTACGGCAGGAATCAATGAATCAACAAGCATTCATTAAACACCTACTGTCTACCAGGCACTGTACTAGTTGCTAGGGACACAGAGATAAACCTGCAATGATTCTTATCTTAAGGGAGCTTCTATTGAGGGGAAGGGGAAAGAAATTGAGAGAGACATCACATATATAGACAAGCATACATAAAATGTGGCCAAAATAAATTCAAGGTCTTTGGGTTAGGTGAGGAGGCATCAGTAGCTGGGAGAAATCAGGAAAGGCTTCCTATGTGAGGTAATGTTTGAATTGCCTTTTGAAGGAGGTCAGTATTCCAAGAGGGGGAAGTGAGATGGGAGATTCAGAAGGCCAATTTGGCTGAGCCGTAGAGTACATGAAGAAAAGCAAAAAGTTTGGTGAAGGGGTTGGAATAATTCCAGAGCCCTGAAGGTGAAGCTTACCCACATGGTGAGAGAGAAGTGAAGAACTAAAATGGAGAATATAATATAGTGTTTTGGACATGGTCAACGTGGGAATTTTGTTTTGTTGGACTACATATATATTTGTTAGCAGGATTTTTATTTAATTTTATCGTTCCGTTACTTTTTATTATTTTTTCTGTTATTGTTGTGTTATTTTTATTGGAAGGGGAAGTGGAAGGGAGAATTAGCTCTTGCAAAAAACAAATAAATGAATAAGCAAATAAAAGAATGAATAGATAAATAAACAAGTAAATCTAGAAAAAAGAAAAGGAAACCTATGGGTTATGATAAAGGTAACACTTAGATGTATCTAACAGGGGTGGGGAACCTGACGCCTCCATATGGCCCTCTAGGTCTTCAAGTGCAGTTATTCCGACTGAATCCAAACTTCACTGAGCAAATCCCCTTAGCAGAAGGATTTGTTTATATAGATTCTAGTGTGATTAAAATGTGGTTTTGTGATGATGAATTAAGGAGTGTGTGGCAAAAATCTTGCACACTCAATGCCAATTATGTACAATAAATGATCACAGTAAAATGGGACATATTGAATACTGAAAAAAATGTTAATGATGCAAAATGTTACAAGGTTTATCATGTAAGTTAATAAATCTAGTTCTTTTTGTCTTGTTTTTAAAGAAATGTCAGAGTGGAGCTTGGCTGAGAAAGGCTTTAAATGTCAAAAAGAAAAAAAAGAAATTGCTTTCAAGCCTAGAGGTAATATGAAAACATGGCTTCGAAGCTAGTTTTCTACACTACCTAGTTCCTTGAATAATTTCCAAGGATTTCTTTTTTGCCCACTCCATGCTATGGAAACCAAGACAAAGAAAATATGTAATATCTGTCAGTATTTCATGACATTGGACAATCCAGACCCTCAAGGTAAAGCATATCTATTATGTCCCCATTGGCATTCTTCTCTGATATTTGACCTCTCAATGGAGAAATGATCAGCAGAAGTAGACGTGGCCCCCCCACTCCCCAGGGCACCACTGAAGGTGGCTGCCATAGGAGCAGTTCTCATGGTCTCAAGGGATCGGTATCCAGTGAGGTTCTTACCTTGAACTTGTTGGGCTGCGTCTACCTCAGAGACTGAGGCTGGGAGCTCCCCAGGTTGGCACAGAAATTGCTTGAGGCAGTTGATAGTGTAGGTGCCCACAAGAGTGCTCCTCCCAAAAGCCCTCCAGTCTACCACACAAATGCTCAGAGGTGGGTGGAGGAGCTCATTCTCAGGCAGTTCCTGGTAGAAGATAAGAAGATTGTTCCTAGGTTACTACTCCTGTGGCCATTAAGTTTGTAACAAATACAATCAAAGAGAGCAATTGTCAGAAAATACTCATTTTGATATCACTGAGCATGAGATATGCTCAGAGTGTATTGATAGGAAAAGACAGAGCCTCAGCAGGATGTGGGATTAACATTTTAAAAAAAAAATTCAAATGTAGATGATATTTCAGGTGGTTAGGTACCTGGCACAGTGGATAGAGGACTGACCTGGGAATCAGAAAGACTCATCTTCCTGATTTCAAATCTAGCCTCAGACACTTACTAGCTGCGTGACTCTGGGCAAGTCACTTAATTCTGCCTCAGTTTCCTCAACTGTAAAATGAGCTGGAGAAGGAAATGGAAAACTACTCAACTATTTTTACTAAGAAAACCCCAAAATGGGGTCAAAAAGATCTGGATACAACTGAAATGAACAACAATGATATTTTAATATTTTAAGTATCTGTGATTTCCTCCCTTGACTATTATAGTTCATATCAGCATTGCATAAAAAATAGAGCACTGGATGTATAGGCAAGAATTAAAATCCTGCCTCAGACATTTACTAGTTATATGATCTCAAGCAAGGATCTTTTCAGTGCCCCAGGAATTATGATAGTAATTAGAATATACTGGTGATTGAAATGTATTATTTGAAAAACTCTGGATAATATATTTTCCACATACGCCCAATAGGTCTTATTATTTTTTATTACTATGACCATTGTTAGTTATAATATTTGTATAGAACATGAAAATGTCTTCAATAAATCAGTATTTCTCAAGTACCTTATTATCAGTGTGCCAGGTGTGTGTTAAGTGCTAGGGATATAAAAAGAGACAAAAGACAGTCCCTGCCATCAAAGAGCTTGTGATCTAATTGGATAGACACCATGCAAACAAATATATACAAAGCATATATATTATCCTATATACAGGATAAATAGGAAATAATTAACAGAGTGAAAGCACTAGAATTAAGAGGGGTTAGAGAAGGCTTCCCTTTATTTAATTCTATAAGGTAAGACATGACAGGTATTATTATCCTTTTTTTAGGGAAAAAGAAGTTAAGGGTCAAAAAGGTAAAAGGACTTGGTCAAGTCATATGACCATTGACCAGTGGGAGTAGGTTTAGGTTCCAGGGCTCCTGACTCATCCAAGATGCTAGGTCAGTGTTTATATCACTAATTCACAATATGTAGGAAACCACTATATTCTCTAGGGATTTTGCCAGTTCCTTAAAAACTCTTAATTTTGGACTCTACCAACTTGAGATTTGTGACTCTTGGAATAGTTTGAGGCAAGAGAGAACACAGGCTTTCTTCATTGACAATGCATATTTTTTGTGGAGAACAAGACTGAGAAAGAAATATTTTAAAAACCTGGAGAGGAAACTGCTTTCCAACACCATCAGGCATTTGAGTGAATTTGGGTGCTACTAACAAAGATTTTCATTACAAATAATTAATCTATTCACTAGGTAAATTCTATATGGACTTGACAATACTTTATAAGCCCAGTTAGATTTAGTGTATATATGTTCTTCCTGTACTATGCCACTGGGAAGCATGGAATATCACCATCTCCAAAGGCAATAGACAGATGTTCATAGGGCTGGAGTGAGTTGTTGCATATTTCCAGTAAGGAACTACTCAGTAAACATGTTATGAAGATGTTATCAGGGAAATTGACTAGAAAAGGGTGTCACCAATCACGTAACAGGAACAAAGGAGAGAGAACCAAGGGGCCACGCAGGAAGGAACTCTACTGGTGGTGGTTGCAGTTCTGTCATTTCAGTCAAGTCCAACTTTTTGTGACCCTATTTGGGGTTTTCTTGGCAAGGATACCAGAGGGGTTTGCCTTTTTCTTCTCCAACTCATTTGACATATGAGGAAACTAAGGCAAATAAGGTTAAGTAACTTGCCCAGGATCATGTAGCTAGTAAGTGTCAAAGGTCATATTTGAACTCAGGAAGATGGGTCTTCTTAATTTTAGGTCTAGTGCTTCATCCGCGATGTCACCTGGCTCCCCTTGTACTCTGGTGATAGGCACACACTAACAAAAGATGAAGAAGACCCCAAGCATGCTTGTTGGGTGTATCCCATGTGAAGGATTTGACAAGAGATGTAGAAAGAGTCACATAGGATGAGGACCAGATGTATTGTACACTGTACCATTGGAAAGAGTACTAACACTTGTAACACTGAAGATTTGTTGAAGTACCAAAGTACTTTAAATTAAAAAACAGAAACAATGATTTTATCACATAATTTGCATTCTTCACTTCTTCAGATGGACTCTCCTCTAATTAGTATGATTTAGGATCAAAGATTAGAGAGCTGGAAGGGAAAGGGACCATCTATCTAGTCCAATTCCCTTATTCTGCATTTGAGAAAACTGAGGGCCAGAAAAATAAAGTGTTTTATCCAAGGTCACACTGGTAGTGTTACTGGTAGGATTTGAACTCAAATCCTCTGACATTAGAGTCAGTACTTTTTTTTTTATTATACCATAAAACATATCCACTGGCCCTAAAAGCCAAATTGAAAGAAAGTATAGGATGTCCCACACATAGGAAATAGCAGTAGATGACCCATAGGAGAGACCCACCACTTCAAACCAGTCCACTTGGACATTGAAGTTAGGATTGTTTTTGTAGCTCTGGATCACACAGGATTTGACTCCTTTCCCAGCACATTCTATGAGCACCTGAGGGCGATCCACTGAGAGCAGATGAACTTTCTTCATTTCTCGGACACCCCAGAAGAGAACCTAGAGACAAACCCAAAAGAAGAGTCAACAAGAGAGGGTCTGAAAAGTCTATCAATCCAAGCATTTATTAAGCACCCATTCTGCAGAAGGCACTGTGCTAGGCACTGGGGATACAGAGAGAGAACAGCAATAAAAACAACAAAACAGAACCTGCTCTCAAGTAGCTTATGCTTTTTTTTTGAGGGGGGAGGAGAAATATAACCTGTAAACATACATATGTATATATTATTTGAGGAGGGAGAAGACAAGTAGGAGAATCAGGAAAGACTTCCTTTGAGATGTGGCCCCTTAACTAAGCCTTAAAGGATTTTTAGAGGCAAAGGTAAGAATCATGTATTTAGAGCCAGAAAGAGTCTTGGGGGGGGGGGGGGGGTCACTGCATCTAGCCATTTCATTTTGCAAATGAAGAAACTGAAGCCCAGAAAGGTTTAATCAGTTGCCCAAACTCATCCAGCTAGTTAGTGGATTTGAACACAGATCTTTGTGCCTACATCTGCAACACCCTATCTACTACACCAGCTCACCAGGGGTCAGCAAACTATGGCCCATGAACCAAATTACATATTACAGTCTGTTTTTGTATGGTCCAGGAGCTAATGATTCTTAGCTCACAGTCCATATAAAAAAGTGGCAGGCCAGATTTGACCCATAGGCCATAGCTTGACAGCCCCATGCGGGGCATCCTGTCCAAAGGACCATATGTTCGCAATTCTAGAGCTGGAAGAGTCTCTCAGAGGTCATCTTAGTCCAATCCTCTCATTTTTCAGATGAAGAAACTGAGGCCAAGAGGTTAAGGGACTTTTACAAGGCCACCTAGGTCATATAAAGCAGAAGCAAGATTTCAACTGTTAAGAAAAAAAATTCTCCTAAAGAAGTGTTTCTGTTCACTCATTTCCACCTCTTTGTGACCCCATTTGGGTTTTTTGTTTTGGCAAAGATACTGGAGCACCATTCCTTGACAGATGGATTAGACTATAAGGGTTGGACACCAAGATCCTTTCCAACTCTCAGATTCTTCAATTCTGTGGTCTGCTGTTGTAAATCATTTGTAAAAGCTGGTATGTTCTTTATTAACTGCCCTCATCTAAGATACTTTGGATGCTTATAAAACTTTTATATAAATGGGGAACATACTCTTAAGGGTCAGTAGTTATATTTCCTCGGTTTTCTGTTTCTTAGTAATGACAAAGTCTTTAATATCTTTTTTTCTTTGGGAACTTTGAGAACTAATCACATCTCAATAACTTCAAAATTGTGTTTCTTCAAGCACAGGGAAAATGGTGTCAACAACAATGATGGCAAAACTCTCTATTTGTACCCTTAGAGGCATCACAAGACGGTGAGATTGCCTCGGGGCCAAGAAGAGACAGGTTCAAGTCCTGACTCTGACACACACTGACTTTGTGTTCCTGGGCACATCACTTAAGTTCTCAGTGTTGCAGGAAACTCTGCAAGACTATTATTTGCAAAGCAAGTGTTGATCTACATTAATGGAGGGAATATCCTCTCCCCGAATGGATGAAATCACCCAAATTCCAAATTTATGACTAATGTTCAAATGATATCCTGCCCTCTTAGAAAATTAAGGGAGATTTTAATGCCTTTGAATCTGTTGGAAAATTCTGGAAGCCTTTTCTAAGTCTTACCTCTACTCTGTATGTACTCAGCACAGGACGAATGTTGGCAGGGACTGGGTAGATCTGGGCAACATCAGGTGGGTCAACGGGAGGAAGATCTTGTGGGCCTGAGGGAGGAACCTGATAAACAAAGCAAATACTCATTAGCAGGGGACAAGAAAACCAAGAGAATCCTGGAGAACGGGGACCAAGCTACTTCTCAATGGTGTTGAACATTACTTCCTTTGAACATCATGTACAGTGCCTTACAAACTTTAAAGTACTACCTAAATATGAAATATTAGTAGCTAGCATTTATATGACGCCTACTGTGCCAGGCACTGTGCCAAACACTTCATAATTTTTATCTCATTTGATTTTCACAACAGCTCTGGGAGGCAGGTGGTATTATTAGCCCCCTCATTTTACAGATGGAAAACTGGGAAAAACAGGGTAAGTGGCTTGTCCTGGGTAACATAAGTAGTAAATATTTGAGGCAGGCTTCAAACTCGGGTCTTCCTGACTCCAAGTCTTGTGCTTTATTCACTGTATGAAACAGGAATAGTTCAGGACAAATGCCACAGTCATACTTTAGAAGTGACTACTTCTGTCTTTATATTAGATTTTTTTGATAAGAGTTTGGTGTCCAAGATACATAAACAATTAACAGACATTGTCTATATCTATCTGACCAAAAGACACTGTCTGATAAATAGGTGGCCAAATAAGACAAACAGTTCTTGAAAGAAAAACTGCAAACTAGTAACCCTATGAAAGACTAATAATAAAAGTAATGAAAATCAAAGCAAACCTGAGGTTTCATCTCATACCCTGGAAATTGGCAAAGATGACAAAAGATGGGAATAGTCACTGTTAGAGGGCTTGTGGAAAGATAAGCACACTGGTCCATTGTTGGTGAAGCTGTGTGTTTGTGTATATTAAACATGGTAACACTTTTTGTGATAGCAAGAATAGAAAAGAATTAGAAACAAAGTAGATGTCCATCAATTAGGGAATGGCTAAACCATTTGTGATACATAAATGTGATATTACTGTGCTTTAAGAAACAAAGAATGTGATGAATACAGAGGAGCCTGGAAATATCTACATGAATTGATGTAGGGTACAATAAAGAGATTATTAGTAATGAAAATAATATAAACGGAATATATAAATGGAATAAACAACCACACACAAAGCAAAAGTGAATGGTGCTAATTAGCAAAGAAGAAGCAGAGCTCAAAAGAAGAAACATGAAAAGACATTCCTATGACATTGCTTTGCAGAGGTGGGAAATCCACAAGTGTTGTACATTTCACATATTTTCAGATTTTTTTAGATGTATTGACTGGTTATGCTGATTTATTCTTCCTTTATTAATTTAAAAATATTATTTGTGATATGGGATGGCTGTCTGGGAGGGGAAAGGGAAAGGATAGTGAAGGAAACTCAGATTATATAAAAAATAAAAACTTATTTAAAAAAGAAATACCTATTTCTGCGATTTGGAATCATGCTTTTAAAAAAAAGTAGCTTAAATATCCATGTCTTTTGACTCAGATTTCCCACTACCAAGCACATGCACAAAACAGGTCAAAGAGTGAAAGAAAGGTAACAAATAAAACAAAAATTCCTAGCTGCACTTTTGTAGCAGCTAATTACTAGAAACAAAATTGATGCCAGGTACCCATTACCCAGGGAATGGCTAAATCAGGGATGGGGAACTTGTGGCCTTCTAGGTCCTCAAGTGTGGCCCTTTGACGGAATTCAAAATTCAAGGGGCCACATTTAAGGACCTAGAAGGTAACATGCGACCTCAAGACCTCAGATTCCCCACCCCTGGATTAAATAAATTGTGGTACATAAATGTAATGGAATATCACTGATTTATAAAAATCAATTAACATGAATAACAGTGAAACACAGGAAGGTATTTGAAATTAATATACAATAATATACACAAGATGCATGACAACAATAATACAAATGTGAAGAACTAAAAAGAAAAAAAATCTATAATTATGGTGTAATTATAATGAATAATTCTGTCCTCAAGGAAGGCATGTGAAAATGCATCTTCTCTCCTATAAAGAAAAGGGAGACTATAAACATAGAACATTGCATAGCTTGTCAGACTTGGTTAATGTCTTGGCTACTTTTGGTGCACTGCTTTTTTTCTATTTCATTATTTTGTGACAAGGGAAGGCTTTCTGGGTGGGATTAGGAGAAATGAAGGTGATATAAAAAATTTCTATTAAAAATAGCTATTCCCCTCCCTCACTTTTTACATGGAGAAATATCCAATATGATTGTGACAGATGCTCATGGAAATGTCTGATTATATTACAGCATACATGATGATGGTTAAACAATAATCATTTATTTCACTAGCATTTTATGGCCTACCAAGTGCTTTCCACACATTATTTTGTTTCAACTTCACAATAACCCTTTAAGGGAAGTATTCTAGGTATTATCGTTCTAATTTTTCATGAAGAAACTGAGGCTAAGAGAAGTTAAATGACTTTCCCAAGGTCATACAATAAGACCAACACTCTAGTCACTACATTTTTTCTAGAGAAATAAAAATGAAATGTCTTAAACATAAATCTTTGGGATGTACAAAGCTCATCTTTACAGTTTTGCACATATACACAACAGTGGAGGTGTCATTATGTTCTACCCCAATTTCTTGGAAAGAGTCATACGTATCCAATGTAATGAATGCCCTGTAATAGGAATGGGAATTTGAAGATCTTCCCTGCTGTGAAGATAAACTCTGCCCCCTAGATCCCACAGGAAGCTTTCCTGCTGTGAAGATAATCTCTGCCCCTTGATAGGCTGAATGTATTCACATGGAGCCTATAGTGGGATGAGTTTTGCCAAAGGGAAGCAGAGCCCACAGGAAGTTGGTTCAGAGTTAGCCAGATGGTGGGGCACAGAGGAGCTCAGACAAGGAGATATAGAATTTTGTGAGTAAATACTGATCTTGTATAAGTTTGTCAGAAGGCTGTAGGATGCTGTGGCTCTCAGCATTATTATGGCTTTAGTACTATGATGGAATCAACTTACTGCTTTTGGGATTTGGTTTTCTGATGTCTAAATAAATCCTTCAGTTCTATCCTCTATCTGGAGAGTTTGGCATATTTTGTGATCGAACGTCATGCGACACAGTCACAGTCTTTATCATGATCGTGGGCACTGTAAATATTGCATTGACACTACATGCCCCCATCTCCCTTCATTAATCTAATGGTCCATCTCCTTTCAGACTTGCTTCAAAGCTCATTCACTCCAAAAGGGTTTCCATGATTAGCTCCATCCTCAATCTGATCACTTCCTTATCTTCTGTGCTATCCTGGGTAACATTTGTTCATTCGCCTCCTCTTAGCTCAAGATACCACTGGTGTATAAACTATTACTTATGGAAGTGAGACTAAGCAATGGATCAAACCAGTGTTATTATCATTGTCACAATGACAATGATAATGACGATGACAATGAAGATCACTTATTCTTCTAAGTGCAGCTCCCATTTGTGAGAAATAATTATTTCTCTCATTTATTAACAACTAACTATTGAATCTGAACCAAGTTTTTTCCTGTTTTCTACATCCTCATCTAGAAATCAACCAGTGTGGGAAATTTTTCTAAAACATTTACCCTGCCAGGATAGCCGAGATCTAATCAAAGACAATAAAAGAAATTCTAAGTTTAGGCTAATGGGTGCATTCCTATTCATTTTGTTTACTCAGGTCTGGAAAAATTCTCTCTTTTGTCAGACATGTGATATGGAAATGGGTAAGTCATTTGGGTGAAACAAGTCATGTACCCCAAGATTGGCATTGTAATATAGCCCCTCTCATTGTAATATTCACTTTCTCGTTAATTATTAACCAATCAGAGTTGACTGCTGCCTTCAGGAACACTTACTTTTCCAAGGGCATAAAAACTGTGAACCCACCATCTTGGGGTCTTTGGTCTAAAAGAGATGGCCAAATGACCATCCCGTTATTAATAAATATGCCGACATTATTAATAAAATGATCATTGTGTCTTATCATGTTTCTCGAACCTTTTTAAACACCACATATTTTGAGAGATGTCTTTACTAAGTACAAGAAGCATTTGTAAAAAGTAGGATTTGTTGGGTTTGTGCCTGGGAGGAATTTAATTTGTGAGAGCAGTTGGTCAGTCAACAAACATTTAATTAAGCTCTTACTATGTGCCAGGCACTAAGTGCTAGGGATACAAAGAAAGGCAAAAAACAATCCCTGCTCTCAAAAGACTCAGAGTATAATAGAAGAGACAACAGGCAAACAACTGTGTACAAATGTAATATATGCAGGATCAATTGGAAACAATCAAGAACAGGCTCTGAATAAATGTGTTTTAGATTGAATATGCAGCTGTATTCTTCAGTGATTGCTTTGCCTGCCTTGGTCCTAAACTCAAGGCAGTAACTGTTAGGTTTAAATATTTTCATTCCCCTCTAGCACTTGGTAATGTTCTGCACCCAGAAAGTGCCTGATATTTTTTGACTGAATGACACAATGAGCCAGGAAAAGAAAACAAAAAAGAAAAACAAAAAAAAGTATGCTAGAAAGAGTCTATTTGAACCTCAAGCCAGGGAAACTGGGTTTCCTGTCATTTCTGCTTTCCACACAGCTGGTGTTTTGGCAGAAGCAGGTGCGGTTGAGCTTATTACCAGGAACAGTCACAGGAAAAAGGAATCTTTCTGAGCGGGTCAGACACCAGGAATGTGAAGCAAGCTCAGGATAATTAAGGTTCCAAATGGATTGGGCTGTATATAGAAGCTCAGCAATAATGATGATGAATCTCTGACATTGCGGTAAAGAGTTAAGCAATTCAGTGTCCAAAATTGTATAGAATCTAGAAAGCCAATGATCAACTCTCCCTGCAGAGAGTAAAGCCACAGAACGGACGCAATCCTGCTACATTTTCTAGTTTTATCTCGAAAACAGAGCACCATATGTTTCCTCTTCCTGGGGCTGCTTGATGAGTTTGGCCAATGAAATGCTCTGGATAGGAAAACGCCCCAGTTGAATTCCTGAGAAAAGTTCTGCCAGTCACAGCCGATCAGTTATTTCCAGGGCAATTCAAACCAGGAGGGATCCCAAAGCACTTTACAGACTGAACTAATTAATGGATTTGCTCCAGGCCAACATGCAGCTACTTTTGCAATGGGACAATATTGGCATCTTGTGTATCAAATAGGATTGTGTACTGAAAAGACCACAGCAATTGCTGCAGTGAGAATTTGAGATAAACAGATGGGGTTGGTTCAAGTCCCAGACTGGCTAAAATACCACCAGTGCAGGCCAACACTCAAAAGATCAGCATCACTTTTTCCCCATCTAGTTCCATGGAGCTTAGTGATAATCCCCAGGAGAAAATCTAGATCTATTCCCCCTCCCGGCTGAATTCCATTTAAACCTCCAGCCTGGCTCAGCTCCTGAGGGTTCTGACCTAGCCCTTACTCACGCACATTTTCCCTCATCCATTCTAGACCATTTTTAATGTATTGTCTTCCCCTATTAGAATGTAAAGGGTGGTCCAGTGGTGGTTGTGGTTGTTTGTTGAAGACACCAGGGAGGTGGTGTCATGACATGCAAGGGAATTGGATTTAAGTGAGCGAGGGTTATGCAAAGTCACCAGCCTCACTTTCTCCTCCAGCGGAGTAGATAGAATGCTGGACCTGAAGTCAGGAAAACTCATCTTTATGAATTCAAATCTTGCCGCAGACACTGACTAGCCGTGTGATTCTGGGTAAGTCACTTAAGCCTGTCTGGCTTAATTTCCTCATCCATAAAATGAGTTGGAGAAGGAAATGGCAAACCTCTCCAGTATTTTTGCCCAAGAAAACCCCCAAATGGGGTCATGAAGAGGCAGACATGACTGAAAATGACTGAACAAAAATTAAAATGTAAACATTTCCCCTTTTCTTATATTTGCATATATTCTCAGAGCTGGACACAGAGCCTTTCACATAGCAAATCTTTAATAAAGGCTTTATCTAATCTAATCTCATCTAATCCTCACACCAAGACACCCACAATGCAGCATGCATTTTGAAATGTTACAGTACAGTAATGTTTCTTATGGAAATGAGGTCAGTAAGATCAGGCATAGATGAATGGAATGCATAGATAATCCAACAACTTCCTTGTAATCACAGCAGCCTTCCAGAGGAAGGCTTTTATTTGAACATTTAATGAGGAATAATATGGGCTGATACATAGATCCTAGAATCATATTTTAGGATGATAATATTGGAAGAAATCCTAGCCATGGAGTCTAATAACTACAGCATTCCCCCTTGAACACCATACAGTGATGGGAAATTCAGTACCTTCTAAGAAAGTGGATCTCTGCCTGGGGGTTATGTTCAATTTGTAACAATGAAAATACATCCTGCATATCAGATATTTACATGACGATTCATAACAGTAGCAAAAGTACAGTTACAAAGTAGCAACGAAAATAATTTTATGGTTGGGTGTCACCACAACATGAGGAACTGTATTAAAGGGTCGTGGCATTAGGAAGGTTGAGAACCACTGCTCTAAGGTAACTAAGGAGCTCTCTATGCTCTGGATCATTAATTGATAGGAAGTTACTTCTTAAATTCAGTTAAAATCTACCTAACAGAAGTGTCTATAAATTGGTTCTAATTATGCCTTCTGGGGCATCAATGTAGTGTACTTAGAATCAGGAGCATCTGGTTTTAAATCCTACCTTCCATACCCACTAGCTACATTACACTGGCCAAATCACTTAGCAGCTCAGTGGCCAAGGCAACCCTCTAAGACTAAGTTACAGAGTAACTGATCTATACTTATGTAAGGAGTTTTCCATACTGAATGTTCCCTACCATGGTACAATTTTAGGCCTGGGACAAGCATAACAAAGCAAAGTCCTTTAGAACCAAGCAAACCATTTGGAATTAAAGATCTTGGGTTCAAGTTCTGACTCTCCTATTAACTATCCGTATGACCTTGGGCAAATGACCTCTCTGTTTTCTCTATTTCCCCACTTATAAAATGAGAGGGATGGGCTCAGGGAGTTGTAAGGTTCCATATCTAACATTATATGGTTCTATACGACATGATCTAATCCTTCTTCCACATAAGAGTTCTTCAAATACTTGAAGACTGTCATCATCTTATGTCTAATTTTTCTTTTCTCCAGACTAAACATACCAGTTCCTGCAACAAATACTCAACTAACATGGGTTCAAGACCTTTCTTCAGCCAAATAGTACTTGTCTAGATGAGCTCCAGCATGTCCGAATTCTTAAAATGTGGTACCCAGAAGTGACTTATTTATCTTGGCATCCACTCTCTCACCTAACACTGTGTATGGCACAAAATAGGCATTTAGTAAAATATTTACTACGTGAACTGAACACTAGTATCTAAGTGTGGTCTAACCAATTTAGACATTTAAATTTCATTTCCCCTTTCCAAAGCATGGGTCTGACCTTTTCGCTCTCTGACTCAACAAATTCCATTGGTTCCCTATTACTTCGTTAGTACCAAGAATTCCCATAAGGAAATTCCTTCTATCAGTATAAATCAACATCTACTCCAGGACCAAAAGTCTTGGAAAGTTGCCTGGGGGGAAGTGATTTGCTCATGTTCACACATCAGGATTTTCACCCTGATCTTCCTGACCCCAAGGCTGGCTCTACCAACTAGGCCGAACCTGTTTCTCTGAGATAATAAATGCCTTTTGAAGTGACTTGAGGCAGATGCTGCATGTACAAGTATCATTATCTCCATTTTATGTGTCTGAAATGGAACTTGTTATCTTCTCCATAAATCCCTGCACCCCAACCCCAATTTCTGTATTTCCTTTGACAACACTACTATCCTCCTTGTCACCAGGGTTCACAATCTCAGTCTTCCCTGACGCTTACACATTATCTCTCTCTCTTCTATCCAATCAGTTGCTAAATTTTAGCAATTCTAAATCCCCAACATATCTTGCCTTGGCCTCCTTTTTTCTAACCAGTCTAATTCTGGCGCTTATCACTTCTCACTAGGACTATTGCAATAGCTTCCTAATTCATTTTGGCATTTCTATTGACTAGTATCTGATCTGTCCTGACTATACTTTTCATAATATAGGATGTCTCAAAAGTCTTAATGCAGTTTTGAAACTATTAAAAAACTTTAAAATGCACTATGACTTTTGGAACACCCTCTATTTTTCCCAAGGCATGAGTCTGGCAATACAAACAAACAAACAAAAAAAGAAAGCCCAAATGGATCTTGTCATTTCTAGGACAAAATGCAAATGTCTCAGCCTGAAATTTATGGCTCCCCACAATTTGGGTCCCACCTGCCTTTCCAGACTTATTTCGAATTACTGCCCATTCACACAGTCTTTGTTCCAGGCAAACTGTCATATAATGTGTTTCTTTAACTAAGTATTACACAGTAAGTCAGTCAAAATGCATTATGCCCTAACTATGTGCCAGACACTGTGCTAGGTGCTGGTGATGTATAGAGCCCTCAAGGAGCTTCTATTCTAGTGGGGTAAAGTAACACATAAAAAAGAGTTCAAAAGTGGGAGGAGGTCAAGGTGGAGGTGATGAAGTCTGAAGAATGGAGGATAAAATGGACTGGATTCATCCTCAAAATGAGCTTCTGGGAAGAACTCACGAGTGGGAAAAGGGCAGGCACCTAATGTTTGCAATTAATTTCCTTGTCATCTCTTTCTCTTAGAACAGTGAGCTTTCTTCAAAGCATAGCTTTGAAGAGCTTCCTGCTCAAAGCCTTTCTTGATCCTCACAATTGCTAGAGCCCTCTCTCCTCAAATTACCTTGTATTCATTTAGATAGGCACATGCCTCAGTTTTCTCATCTATAAAATGGGAAGCATGGTGCTTATCATTTCTGCCTCGCTGATTTAATGAGATAAATATGATAACATAGGTAAAGCACTAGAAAAAGATCAGCTGAGTAGCTAGGTGGCAGAGTGGATAGAGTGCCAGACCTGGAGTCAGGAAGATTGATCTTTGTGGGTTCAAATCAAGCCTCAGACACTTACTAACTGTGTGACCCTGGGCAAGTTACTTAACACTGTTTGCCTCAGTTTCCTCATTTGTAAAGTGAACTGGAGAAGGAAATGACAAACCCTCCAGCACTTTGTCAAGAAAATCTCAAATGGGATCATAAAGAGTCAGATACACCTGAACAACAACGAACGGCAGCTATGATAATGATGGTGATTATGGTATGTCCACTTGCTATTTTCAATAGAACTTAAACTCCTGAAGGTAGGAAAGGCTGTGTGTGTGTGTGTGTGTGTGTGTGTGTGTGTGTGTGTGTGTGTTTAGCCCTGGAGCCAAGCGCATTGCTTTTGACTTAATATGTTTCTTGTATTGTACTAGAATTGAATCAAGCGTACAAATGAGAAAACAGAGGTTGTTATTTATCCCAGTTTGCACGGTTAAGAATGAAAGCCCCCGTGTAGGACACTTGCCTCTGAATGGCATTCTCTTTTCACTGCAGGAGCTGTGATCCCCATTTTACTCATACTGTACTCATATTCTCACCAAGTATCTTACATGTTTGGTGATGAAATGATCTTTACTTCCTCTGACCTCATACAACAGTTTGTTTATATCTCATATACTTACCATAGTTTCATTTGTATTTTATTTTTTCCAATCTATAATATTTATTAAGAATCTACTATGTGCCAACTACTGTGCTATGGGCCGAGGACACATCCTTTTTGATCTTGGAGGCAATAGAGAGCCACTAGAGTTTGTTGAGTAGGGGAGTGACATCGATGATCATACCTGGGTTTTAAGAAAATCACTTTAGTGGCTGAAGGGAGGATAGAGTAGGGAGGTAGGTAGGCCCATCAGCAGAGTATTGCAATAACGCAGCTGTGAGATGGTGGGGGCCTACAGTAGAATAGTAGCAATGTGGCAGTTAAGAGTTTTTACAAAGATAAAATCAACATGTCTTGGCTATGAGGGTTGAGAGATAGAGAAGAATCCAGGATGATTCCTAGGTTGTGAACCCGAGGGCCTGGGAGGATGGTGTTGCCCCCTACATTAATAGGGAAGGTAGGAGATTTGAAGTGTTTAGGTGGAAAGATAATGAGTTCTGTTCTGGACATGTTGAGTTTAAGATGTCTACTCAGGCATCTAGTTCAAAAGGTCTGAAAGGCATCTGGAGATTGGACGTTGGCAAAGATATTTGGACATAATAGGGAGATTTGAGTACCATTAGCACAGAGATAGTAATTAAATCCATGGGAACTGATGAGATTACCAAGTAGTATAGAGAGAGAAGAGAAGAGGGTCCAGGACAAAATTCAGAGGGATACCTTTTAGTGGCAACCACACTGGCATATCCAGCATGGCTGCTAACATAGGTTCTTAGATCTGCTTTACTAGGAAAGCTAGCTGTTTAAGGAGTCAACAATCTTCTTAAAATTACGTTCATTAGCTCAGGGGGAAAAAATCAACATCCTGAACTTCAGAGAAAATACAGAGAAAATACAAGCAGAAAAACAAAGACCAACAGACAGGGCTTCTAACTGTGTGAGAAATTAGTATAGATCCTCGGTTCTCAACTTGTGGGTCGTGACCCCTTTGGGATTGAACAACCCTTTCACAGGGATCACAGGGGTCGCCTAAGACCATCGGAAAACACATATTTCCAATGGTCTTAGGAACCTCCTTTATCCATCTCCAGGTGGGTCTGCCCACATGCAGACATGCCCACATACTACTATTAAAGGGTCATAGCATTAGGAAGGTTGAGAACCACTGGTATAGATCAACAGACAGATCCAACTGTCTGACTAAGGCAATACTTACATAGTTACCAGAGAGAGAAGCACAAACATCTGGGTTTTTCAAAGCCAGGGGGCTCCTTAATTGCTACCCAGAGTCTTACCTGGTCAAATCAAAATAACATTCTTCTGATAAGTGAGCCCCAAAACAAAATGCTAACCTCAGAGTATACACACACACACACACACACACACACACACACACACACACACACATACACGCCCTTTTTAGAGCCATAGGGCATCACAACACTCTTGACTCAGTGCTTAATTAGAAATTAACAAAAGGCATGAAAGCCTTCCTACAAGCAAACTTCCCTTAATGGGCTCCACTTGAGGCCTATTAATGGGTGTGGAAGATCTTATATTCCATTAACATTACACACCTACAGTTAGAAAGGGTATGAGATCTGAAAAAGAATCCAGCAAAGAAGACAGAGGAGTGATCAAAAGCTAGGAGGAAAACCAGGAGAAAGTAGGGTTCTAAAAACCTAGAAAGGAGAGAGTATCAAGGAGATGAGAGGTCTTAGATTTGAAGTTATTGACATAGAGGCTCATCCTACTATGTAAGTTAGGTGACTTTCCCAAAGTCAGACAGGTAGTAATCATCAGAACTACTGTTCCAACCCTGGTCTTCTGATTCCAAATGCAATGCTCTTTTCACTGTACTATAATAGCTCCATTTCAATCCAAGTCAATAAACATTCATTAAGTACCTACTATGTGACACTAAATGGGGTCACAAAGAGTAGGACACAAGTGAAATGACTCACAACAACAACAACAACAACAATGTCTTTAAGAAAGTTATGGTAGCAAGATGAATCTTGCTATTTAGCCTATACAAAGCAAAAACAAGTATTTGAACTATGCCTGTAGACTTTAGAATACCCACAAAGGAAAACCAAAGAAAATAGCTGTCATGAGAGACATATTTTTAACAAAAGGTACCACTTGAATTAGATTAATTTTCAAGAATGCTGATGGAATAATGGCTTGAATTCAAATACTTCTAGTTTTACTGTTTTTAGAAACAGAAATGACACTATAACCAAAACTGAATTTCTTAGTGTTTTAAAGAAAGTAGTGTTTGAAGGGTAATGTTTAAGGGAAATGTTGTTACTTAACATATTCATATTATGATAAGCCTCCCTAACTTTTGGGTAGTTGCCTTACATGGGGGAAATACTTTCATCTCATTTTCTCCTGCTGATCCTTTGAATTCTTGTGGTTGAGTTGTTTCAGTTGTATCTGATACTTCATGACCCGATTTGGGGTTTTCTTGGCAAAGATACTGGAGTGGTTTGCCATTTCCTTCTCTAGCTCATTTTACAGACAAGGAAACTGAGGCAAACAGGGCTAAGCGCCTTGCCCAGAGTCACACAGCTTTTACGTGTTTGAGGGTGGATTTGAAGTCAGGTCTTCCTGATACCAGGCCCAGCACTTTATCCACTGCACCATCTAGTTGCCCAAAGACCAGCATAGTCAAGTGTAAAGAGATGCATCATTAATTAGTGATGGATTATTTTGGTCATAACAATTTAGGAAGACTGAATGGAGATACTGAGACCCATGTTGGGTGAGAGTGGGGGCAAATATCCATTCTGTTAAAACCACAGATTCCTGAAGCATTACAATATAGCCAGCAAAAGTTAAGAGGATATAAGGCTATAAAATTATGAAAGGTAATGGTAAGCAAGCACAGGTTCTTTCACTGAACTTCAGCACACCAGGCCTAGCTTAAAGGGGGTCATTATTACTTTACAGGACTGATGCATGGCTCTTTGCTTCAGCAGGAATGCCTGAGTTAGGAGAAAGCAGACAAACCTGTATGGGACCAGATAGGGTACCTGTGACAATCTGGCACACAGCCCTGGAATAAAAAGACTTAAGGTTCTGGGGAGCGGCTTGAGTTAGGATGAAGTATTCAACCTTCCTAGTGAGTAGGCAGTTAAGTGGTGCAGTAAATAGAATTCTGTACCCGAAGTCACGAAGACTTGAGTTCAAATCTGGCATCAGACCCTTACTAGCTAAGTGACCCTGGGCAAGTCATTTAGCATGTGTCTGCCTCAGTTTCCTCATCTATAAAATGGGAATAATAACAGCCTATACCTCCCAGGTTTGTTGTGAAGGTAAAATGGGATAATTGTAAGATGATTTGCAAACCTTAAAGCTCTTTATAAATGGATGTCATTATTATTTATTATCTCGACACTCTAATCTTTACTATATTCCCAGGGATTTGCTCCAACTAGTAACTGATTCTCTCATTTATCTCAATCCACTGGATCTCAGCCCTGAAGTTAGTTTGGGTTTTGGACTCTCCAACCCACTTTGAGGGATAAGTCCTCTCTCTCCAGTATGGACCACCCTAACCCCTCTTCCTAACCAGAGATTTTTCCTAAATAATGGCATATGCTAGTTTTACCTTTCCTCATATAAATATGTTCTATAAAGACAAAATACATGAAAGAGAATTCCACAATGGGTCACTAAAGGAGGTCAGTGCTTTTCGGAACATAAGGCCCTAACCTTTTGATATTGACACCATGGAGAACGACCCAGTGATACCACTGGAGAGGACAGAATCCTTGGCCAGGGGGAGCATGGATCTGGCCTCCAGGAGCAAGTTGTCCACTCATATACTGTCACTCAACAAATGGTGTTGCAAGTTGAAGTGACAGTGGATAGAACACCATACTGAGAGTCAGGAAGACCCGAGTTCATATTCCAACCTCAGACACTTACTGGCTGTGTGACCCTGGGCAAGTCACTTAATACCTGTCTGTCTCAATTTCCTCAACTATAAATTAGGGATTATGTACATCCCATGGTTGTTGTGAGGATCAAATAAGGACCAAATATTTGTAAAGTACTTAACACAGCGCCTGGAACATGTTGTTGTTGCTGTTATTCAGTCATTCAGTTGTGTTCAACCAACTCTTCATGACCCCAAGGACACCAGGCCCTTCTGTCCTCCACCATCTCCCAAAATCTGTCCAAGCTCATGTTTGCTGCTTCCATGGCACTGTCTATGGAGCCCGTCTTCTGCTGTCCCTTTTCCCTTTTGCCTTCAACCTTTCCTGCCTCTCATCAATAATGATCGATAGCTGTTTTTGTTGTTTGCCCTTCATTCTCAAAGAGGACCAAGGACATCACGAGGACTAGCTGTAAGACCCTGAGCAAGTCATTTAACCTTTGTCTGCCTTAGTTTCCCCTACTGTAAAATAGGGTTCATAAGGGTTCCTACATTTGTTGTAAGGATAAATGAGAAAATATATATAAAGTGCTTAGCACAATGCCCAGACCATAGTAGGTGCTTAATAAATGCTTGCTTCCTTCCTTCCTACGAGTCTAGTACTCTTCCCACTATACCTCAAAGCAA
Organism: Pseudochirops corinnae; assembly: GCA_028646515.1. Taxonomy (NCBI): domain Eukaryota; kingdom Metazoa; phylum Chordata; class Mammalia; order Diprotodontia; family Pseudocheiridae; genus Pseudochirops; species Pseudochirops corinnae. Next base: position 267,376,496 of record CM053587.1, read on the forward strand.
GTTGTGTACCCACTGGGTAATTTATCTGTAAGTTTTGATGATCTGCATCAGCAAATCCATTTTAGTGATAGATAACTGAAAGCTAATTCTATGGAATGGTCACAAAGACAATGGACATTGGGATCACATGTGAAGATAGGGTCCCTAGTCTCCAGGGGTCTTTGGCCTGAGGAGACTTTTTTTCTAAGTGACAAAATTAAACCTTTCAAATAGGAGATCGTGTCCCATAACAAGTTCATGATGGGTCCTGGTCATGACATATTCTAATAAGCTAAACAAAGCTAGAAATTGTTGCATATGAGTGTACGATATATAGAGATATGTGTATATATCTATACACCCATGTTTTGTTCATATGTCTGTATAGATGTGAATTAATATGATATGTATATATGACTTTAGGTTGAACATTCTATCCACCATATCAGTAGAATCAAATTCAAATAGAAACAGGGCCACTAAACCTTGTTCAGTCATATGTTGGCTGAGAAAATCACATATTGACTCTATTTATGTTCTATTGTATTTCTATTTATTTATTTTGTTAAAAATTTCTCAATTGCCTTTTCACCTGTTTCTGCCCCTCTGGAGTATTGGGATGCACAGGCTGTGTATCTGACACCTCTATGCCATCCCATGCAGCCTCTTCCTCAGAAGCTGTCCAGTGCTTTGATCAATTTCAAGAGACTCCTTAGAATAGGGGTAAGGAACCTGTAGCCTTGAGGTCACATGTGGCCTTCTAGGTCCTTGGCAGCAGCCTTTTGACTGAGTTCAAGTTTCACAGAACAAATCCTTTTATTAAGGGGATTTGTTCTGTGAAGTTTGGATTCAGTCAAAGGGTCGTACTTGAGGACCTAGAGAGCCACATGTGGCTTCAAGGTCTCAGGTTCCCCACTCCTGCTTAGGATAAAACCCGTATTTTCAACATAAATGCTCTCCTGGAGTTGCTATATAATTGAAAACTTTGGATCCTCACATTTTCCAAGGGATCCAAGTTATGGATGTCCCAAATAGCAATGGAGAAACTCATGGTGGGCACCAGCAAGTGACAGCCTCTACCTCCCACAATAGCCTATGCAGAAAAAGAAGTGTAGGAGATAACACTGAGGAAGTATATTGTTAGAAAAGGATGTGGGCCAGTCTTGCAGTGATACTGAGGGCTATCATGTGGACAGATTGAGTGTTAGTCTGCTACCCACAGAATGTGAGAAGATCTAGAGAAAGGTTCCCCACATTTCAGATGGATCCATTGTGGTGAATCCATGGAACAATATGGATGAGAATCACACAGGAGAAGACGGCATGCCTGGATGAACTTGCACTAATAGAGAGAATGCCTATGACAGTAAGATCCTGGTTCCACTGAAGTGTCGGAGGTAATTATCATCATCTGATAAATACTATAAATTATGGGCAGTATGCCATAGTGGATAGAGAGCCAGTCTCTGAGCCAAGCAGGTTTGCATTCCTGACACATACTGGCTGTTGAACTTTGGGCAAGTCACTTAACCTCTGAACTGGTATAAGAAACTGTTAGGTCTAGTATATACCAATGAAATTAGAAGTCTACTCTCTATTTTAATTTTTTATAGAATGGTGTGATTTTCTTATCATATATTAATAACTCTCAGGAAAGTGTTTTAGGCATTAATGCACTAAATAAATGTGTACATATTGTAAATGTATATTGAATATTAATTATGTATGCATTAAAACATCAAAACATGGTATATTATACAATACAATGATGTTTACAAAATGCTTTTCTGTTGAAATATATATTATAGCATGCATACATATTTACATAAAGATGAATGTTTATGTTACTATTCTCAGAACAACCCTGTGAATTATGTAGTGAAAGTACTATTGTCCCCTTTTTACAGATGAGGAAAGGAAAGCTCAGAGAAGATACAGTGATTTGCACATCATCATATATCCAGTAAGTTTAGGAACCAGAATTTGAACTCAGATCTCTGAACTCTAAGTCTCATGTTCTTACCATTACGGGGGGTCACCGAGATTGTCTGTTCAATGTTGTCTCCAGTAATCTGTTGACCTTCAGGAACTTGCTGTACCCTGTTATTTGGTGCTGTCCCGAGAGGAGTTACCTTATCTGATCACTTACTTGTAAAAGTTCAAACACTGCCAGAAGGTCCCCTCCATCAAGATGTCCACAAAAAATGGGGTGATAGGAAAGTCTGGGTGGTTCATACTCATGGTCCGCAAGCTTCACAACAGGAGCAGCCACAGTACAGCCTAAGTATTCTGGTTTTCCCTAGGGAAAAGAAAATAATTTTTCCTTGACATCAATGACATCTGCTTGGTGATCATCTCGTCCTTTTAAAGTCCTTCTGAATTTGACCCTTCACCTAGAAAATAATTTTTAAGGCTCGTGGCATTTACATTTCTCTTGGCCACATTTACCAGGGCTCTCCTCTCCCCTTTCTGCCAGCTTTTCTTCCACTGTTTCTCTCCACACCTCCTAGACCCAGGAAACAGGAATTTATTCAGTGATTGCTCATAAACACACACACACACACACACACACACGCACAAATTATTTAATCTCCCAGTCAGTGCCCCAGGAAACTTTCCAAAATGATAACTGCAGAACAGTTGGCTCTATTTGCATAAAATAGAGAGAATTTCTTCACCTGAAGTTCCCCATAGGGATAAAATCCCTTTCTCCTCCTTCCACCCCCTATTCAGCCCCCTCCCCACTCCCTGCACTTCAACCCTAACTAAAAAAGTGTTAGTACTATCCAAGGCACTGGGGATATAGAGACAGAACTTAACCAGGCCCTGTCCTAAAGGAGCTTACACTCTACCAAGGGATGGCAGTTAGGGAGGACAAACACATTGTGGTCCATAATTTAGTGTCTGGGACTGTGGTCACTAAGCACAAACAGGTTTCTTGGATGGGACATAGATTTAGTCAAATATGCAGAGATGTCTACACAGGTTCTTCTTAGAAACAAAGACAAATAAATGTGCACACGCATGTGCATGTGCTGCATACACACACACACAGAATCTGGATTTGAGGTCCTGCTACAACCACAGAAGCAAAGAGAAGTAAAACTGTGTGTTCCTTTCTCCTCTCAAAGTGGACTCAGGCCCAAAGAGACAGAATGACACCCTGGAGAGCCAGCTAATTCCCACTGGGCAGGAGAGGCTGAACTCAGACCCAACATTGGCAATGAAAGGTAGAAGAGAGTCTGTCCCTGCAAAATAGACTCCCAACCCAGCTCCATGGAACCCTATTCCTTCTTGCTTAGAAATATTCAATTCTTAATTTTATAGAGGAACAAACAAAACTCTCCAGGGATTTAAATGGAAGGATTTGGGAGTAGAGGGGGTCAGGGCAATGCCACCTACATTGTCTTATGGGCTTGTTATGAAAACAACTGACATTTGGATATAGCTAGTGTTTAGGTAGAGCTTTACAAATATTATCTCATTTTATCCTCACAACAACCCTGGGAAGTGGGGGCTATTATTATCCCCATTTTACAGAGGAAGAAACGGAGGCAAACCAAGATTAAGTGGCTTGCCCAGGACTCATGAGGAAAAATGCTATCCACATCCACAGAAGGAACTGATAGAGTCTGACTACAGATTGAAGCATACTGTTTTTCACTTTATTTTTTTTTCATGTTTTTTCCCTTTTGGTCTTTTTTTCCACAACATGACTAATATGGAAATAAATTTTACGTGATTGCACATACATAACCTACATCAATACTAGGGAGGGGGGAGGTGAAGAAGGGAGGGAGAAAATTTGGAACAAAAATTTACAAAAAATAATGTTAAAAATTGTCTTTACATATAATTGGGAAAAATTAAATATTAAAAAAGAAAAGAAGTGGACTAGTTATGGGGAGAGAATAAGAGATGCCCATATATTCCATTGGTATCTACAGAGTGTCAATACATTTAAAAGAAGGTTCCCACCATGTTGGGTGAATCCCCTGTGGAAGACATGAATAAGAATCACACAGGATGAAAAGGAGTAGATGATGGACTGCAATCTATTTCACTGGAAGATATATCAGTGATAGATGATATCAAAGAGCCATCACAGTATCAAAATATACCATAACAGAAGTCACTGTCTTGTCTAGTAACTGGGGAGCCAGCTTTGGATCTATGGGGAAAGAAGGAAATTGGATGCGAGATCTGAGAAGTGCCCTGTAATCAAGCGATACACACAGAAGTTGAATAGCAGATAGGCTGTCTCAAGGGACCAGCATATATTATCAGAGGAAGATTTGTCATCAGAGCAACTTTTTCCTGGTTTCTATCTTCTGTTTGTATCCAGTTAGAGAGCTAAAAAAAATACATGAATCATAACATAGTGGAGCTTCTGAGAATTCTTGGTTGAAAAAATGAGAGTTTGGTATAGTGCCTGCTCAATCTGAGTCCATACAATGTGGCGTGGTGGCCTGCAAGGTAACTGGCTTGCACTGGCTGCATCCGGCCTCTTCTCTCCACTCGCGTGGCCACCACCTTAGCTGGGGCACTTCTTCCCTCTCACCTCCACTTCTGCAATAACTTCCTAATTGGGCTCCTTCCTCCAATGCTCTCCCCTCTCCAATTTATCTGCTATGCAGCTGTCAAAGTAAGATACTAACCGTGAATGTAACTATGCAGTTCCCACAATTTGAAAAGCTCCAGAAGCTCCCTGTTGCCTCTAGGATAAAATACAATCTCCTCTATTTGTCATTCAAATCCCTCTATAGTGTGAGCCCAGCCTACCTTTCCAGGTTTGTTAGATCTCTTCCCTCATTCTATTTTCCAGCCGCTCTGTTCTGCATACAAACCATTCATCAGACTGTGAGCTCTGTGAGGACTCTTTTTGTGTCCCCCATGCCTAGCACAATGCTTGGCACATAGTAGGTGCTTAATGGATATTTACTGACAACATTGCAACTCCTTTCTCAGTGTGTCCCCCCTGCCTCCTTGTAATGCACTCCTTCCTCACCCCCTTCACTTGGAATCCCTGTTTCTCTTCAAAGTTCCTGTATTTCCCTGATCCTCCAGCTGCCAGTATTTTCCCACAAAATTACCTTGGGTTTATTTGGTGTTTACCTCTTTCACACTTGATTTACAGATGCTCACATTGTACATTGTACCCCTCCGTGAAGGTTCATTTTTGTCTCTGTAGCCCCTAGCTCAGTGCCTGGCACACAATAGGTATTTAATAAATGCTTTTTGACTGATTTAAGTGAGAGCAAATGTGTGATTGGAATCTTGAGCAATTCACTCTGTAAGGATTTGTGCCTATGAGAAACACCAGAAATGGGTTGTACTCATTTATTTTGTATAATCTGGGTAGGTTCTTTGTCACATCTGAAGATACATGTATAACCAAAAGCTCAGTGCCCCATGCTCAAGTAGGCAGGATTTTATCACAGGAGTAGCTCCAAAAACCAGCTCTTTAGATATTTTTTTTTTTTTGCTCTAATCAGAAGTGGGGCTAAAATCTCGGTTCCCAAAAGTCAGGGATCCAGGAACTCTACTCACAAGCTTAGTGTGTGACAGCATGTACAACTGAAATGTTTTGTCCATCATCACTGACTTCTGGAGGGCTGTTGTTTGTATACTGAGGGTTTTTACAGCTGTATGCACGGGATCACAGTCACATGCCTGCTCTTAACTCTTCTCTGTTCATCTCTCTTAGGATTTCACCAAAAGACAGTGAAAAAGACATTTCTGAAAATGGTTCCCTTTTTCACATGCTCAGCACAAACAGATAGGTTTATGCTACAACAACCAAACCACCAATTAGTTCATCACCAGTGCCCAGAAAATGCCCTTAAAGTCTCAATAAAATTACCAATGGACGTGGCTCACATATTTCTTTTTTTTGGAGGGGGGAAGGCTGGGCAGTTGGAGTTAAGTAACTTTCCCAAGGTTACACAGCTAGTAAGTGTGTCAAGTGTCTGAGGCTGGATTTGAACTCAAGTCCTTCTGACTCCAGGGTTGGTACTCTACTCACTGGACCACCTAGCTGCTCCCAGCCCACATATTTTTTAGAGGAATGTAGCCAAAGTTCCAAATAAAAATTCATCTCCCTATGACCTCATTAAAGTGATCAGGGAACTCCTTGGATTAATCTAATAATATGCATTGAGAAAGCAATGAATGTTATAATCGGATCAACAAACAGCTGCATAAACACATTTCAACAGATAGTACCCAGCCACCACTACTTAGCTCTTCTTCTAACTGTCAATGAATGGTATTTCTTTTAGTGACTCCCGTACCGCCACAAAATCGTCACTGTTTGGAGGGACAAGAGCTCAGGACTAGTGGGGATAGACATGCTCCCAGAGGTGCTAAGGAAAGCCTCATTTCCTGCGGCTAGCCTCTGTTTCACATCTGGGAAAGCAGGAAGACATCTGGAGCTGAAAATGGCAATGAAGCAAAAAACTAGAGAAGAACATAAAAGATGGTATCATGTGCCATCTTGACACCCTAGAGTGAACAGTCTAACAGTTTTCTGTTAGTTAAGCCCTTATTACTAGCCCCCTTAGTTTTTCAAGCAGTCTTCTGTTTGATAAGCCCTTGTTACTGGCCCCCTTAGTTTCGCAATCTAGCATACCTTGCCGT
>CM053587.1:267383613-267427111 GCA_028646515.1 Pseudochirops corinnae
ATATATTTGCTTTTTGAAGGGGGGAGGGCAGGGCAATTGGGGTTAAGTGACTTGTCCAAGGTCACATGGCTAGTTTTTGTGTTAATTGTCTGAAGCCAGATTTGTACTCAGGTCCTCCTGACTCCAGGACCAGTGCTCTATTCACTGCGTCACCTAGCCATTCCTTGATATTATAATTTTAATGGGAATAATTACATATATGTAGATGTTTTGTGGGATAAAATGTAGTGCAGAGCATTGGCTGATGGTCTTGACACCTGAATTAGAGATAGGCCCAGCTGTGCCATTTGCTGATCTGATACTAGCTACTCTCAGCATTACTTATAATGTATTCTTGGACAAGTCTTCTGGGCAGCAGCTTCCTATCTGTGATGCACTAGATGACCCCTAAGGTCCCTCCCACTTGCATGTCTTTAACCCTAGGATCATTATCACTGTTTACTGAGGGCTGATTATGTGAAAGACACAGTGTTCAGAGCTATGAAGACATAAAGATGAAAGATGCTGTCCCTGCCAATAAGCCAGTAACACAATAGAAGAACCAAGACACTCAGAAGAAGAGAGAACCAAAGATGCTTAGGTTACAAATTGTAAATGACAAATGAATGATACTGACAATTAGCACTTCAGAAATTCAGAGGAGGGAGAGGCCCCTGTGGGCCAGGGTGGTCAGACCTGTCTGTAGGAACTAGTTATGGTCATTCTGGGGAAGAGAAGACTTAAACGCAATGCAAGGATTGTCTATCTTAAGGTATTTAAAGGTTTCTGTAACAGAAGAGGGACTAGGCTTGTTATGCCGGCTCTCAGAGGCAAGAACTGGGAGGAATATGTACCTGATGCAGCTAGGTGGTGTAGTGGCTATTGTGTGGAATCTGGAGTCATGATGACCTCAGTTCAAATCCTGCCTTAAATACTTACTAGATGAGAGATCTGGGCAACTCAGTTAACCACTGTTTGCTTCAATTTCCCATCTGTAAAACAGAAATATGAATCATACCTGCCTCTGGGATGGTTGTGAGGGTAAAGTGAGATAATATACGTGTAAAACACTTTTTAGACCTTAAAGCACCAGGTGTTCGCTATTATTATAAAATTCAGAGGCAGATTGGTCTTGACATCAAGAATTAGATGATTAACAATTAGAACTATCCAGAAATGTAACGGACTGCCTTATTATACAACAGTGACTTCCCCTTCAATTCAGGTCTTTAACAATAGCAATAATGATAACTGTTTTTACAGCTAGCGTTTTTAGAGCACTATGTCACATTTTATATATGTTATCTTATTTGGTCCTCATAACAATGCTGTGAGGTAGGTGTGATTAATACTCCCATTTTACAAATGGGAAACTGATGCAGAAATGTCTCCCAGCTAATAAGTATTTGAGGCAGGATCTGAACTCAGGTGTTTATGGTTTCAAGTTCTCCAGCCAAAGCACCATCCTGCTGCCTAATTACCATAATGACTAGCATTTACAAATCTCTTTAAAGTTTTCAAAGCATTTTACGTATATGATCTCATCTGATCCTTACAGATATGTTAGATATATTCTGTTACTGTCTCTATTTTACAAATGAGAGAACTGAGACTCAAAGAGGTTAGTGACTTGCCCAGGGTGACACAGTATCAGTTGATAAACATTTAAGTTCCTACTATGTGCTACGCACTGATCTGAACACCAGTCTTCTTGTCTCCAAGTCCAACTCTCTTTCCACAGCCTATCAGTTTCAGGTGAAGGTTGGGTCATCATTTGTTAGACATGCTGTAAGAAGGTCGCTGTTCAGTTGCAGGTTGAACAAGATATCCTCTATGGATCCCTCCTGCTGCTGAGATTCTGGGCTTTTGAGAGCTACTCCCATTCCTTTGGCCAAGGAGGGGTTTTTGTGACTAATTGCATAAGGATCTCTGAAAGGAAGAGGGTATCTCTTGATCTGGGTCTTGCAGGACAGGGCTTAGCTAAGAGGGAGGTGATGAGAAAGGGATTCCAGGTGAAAAACAGGATGGTAAAAAGCCAGGTGCTGATGGAAGCATTTTGTGATGTTGTTGATACTTTCATTCAATTCCCCACCACTCAAATTAAGCTTTAGTCCTCGAAGGCTCCCAAGTACCAACCAGGGCTCTCCCCAGTGTCTCTTATACTGTCACCTCAGAAACTACAGTCAGCATCATTGAGCCACCCAGTGGAAACTTCAGTCTGACCAGAGGGATGGGTAAATGAATGGGAGCTTCTGTCCACCTGGATGAAAATGGACTCCAGAGAAATAAAAAAGACATGGGAATGGCAAATCACCCTAATAAAAAATTAGTAGGTGATTAAAAGGATGTTTTTCCTCCTCAGGCATTTAACCTCAGCCCAGCTGATCCAGATGGTAAATCTGATCCCTATATTGTACTAACCCTTGGCAAAACTGAAATTAAGGACCGGGACAAATACATCCCCAAACAACTTAACCCGGTATTTGGAAGGTCAGTGACTCTTTATTGACTTCCCCGTGGTGTTCTGTCTAAATTTGTCTTTATTAGGTTTCAGATTGCTAGTTTGGGACATACTGTTGTGCATGGGGATTGGGAATCATAGAGCTGAAAGAGATCTTCTTTCAGGTCAAGTCTAACTCCTTTATTTTACAGAGGAAACTGATACCCAGAACAGAAGAGTGATTTACTCAGGATCACAGATTTTGTGGTTGTTGTTGTTGTTGTTTTGTTTTTTGAGTAGTGAGTGCTAGAATACAGGTCTCCTACCTCACACCCAATCCATTTCTTTACTAGGGAGCCTGAAGGGCTTGGGACGTTTTTGTAAATCTGCTAACAGTTTGTCTTCCACAATACAACTATTAATTTTAATATATGTATATTATATATCAGAATATATATTATATTTATTTGAAAAGACTGAATTTGTATTCAAATAATCTGGCAGATTATTTGTTGATCTTTAACAAGCTTTCAAATAATTCATCTGAATGGCTCTGTGAAATATTGAATTTTTTAAAAAAAATCCATCTCTTTTGAATTGTTTTTTCTGTTTATCCTTCACCATTAGAAACTAAATGTTTCCAAAGATTTTCTGAGGTCCTTTTTTTATACAGTAAATAGTATATTGTAAATATATGTATATATGTACATATATGTGTATATATATAATGAAAGTATGTGTGTATATATAGGCATGAATTATGTGTATATGTATATACAAACTTGTGTTTATATATATATATGTATGTATGTGCACACTCTCTCTCTCTCTCTCTCTCTCTCTCTCTCTCTCTCTCTCTCTCTCCTTCAGTTCTCTAGACTTTGCTTATGCTTAAAACTCAAATTAAAGGTCATCTAGTTCAACCTGTCCTTATTTTCCAACTGAAGTCATCAGTAAGTGGCAGAGCTGAGATTTGAACCCAGATCTATAGACTCCAAAGCTAAGATTCTTTCCACTTGCTAACATTGCCTATGTTCAAGGATAAGCTTAACTAAGTTTGGAGACCAAGTTGGCTGCACTGAATCATCAGAAGGCTTTGATGTGGAAAGAATAGTGAAATCGTGGGTCACTGAAAAAGTAAATAAAGATGTACTTTGGATATATTGGGTGCCTTTTCTTCCATAGCTAAAAATGCTGACCACTCTCTCTGTGTGTTGTCAGCTCTTATTTAAATTTTTTTCCTTGTTGGGTAGAGGCCTGGGCTTTCTGACACTTGATCTCCTATCAGGTCCTCGTATTATATAACTCCAGAGAAAATGAAGCAATAAATGATCTGGCCTGTTCAGATTAATGAGAATGATTAAAAATACAATGGCCACCATGTCAGGGAAACTTTCCATGGTTTCTCTGTATCAAGGAATGACCTTTATCACTACTTAACATTGATGTAATAAGCACTTAATATTTTCCAAATGCTCTGCAGTCACTTTTTATTAGCTCTTCTCTACCGCAGTCCATGAATTAGGTCAGCTTTATTTTTTTTTTCCCATTTTACAATATGGAAACCAAGCAGACAGAAATGCGGTAGCCTTTTCTATGTTATGAAGTACATCAGCAGTAAAGCTGGGATGTGATTCCAGGGGCAATCTTTATTAATACTTCAGTATTTATACTCTCCCTGTAGCAAAGTAATATACCACCAAGTCCTGTGGTATATTCTGACATTGACCTTACTTGCGAGGGAGGGGTAAGTCAGCATCAGCACACATTCTACCATTGATGCTTTTGTCTTTACAGGAATGTTAGAGCTCTCTCATTCCAGACAGAAAAAGTCAAATCTTTCCTCCATGTGATGGCCCTTCAAATACTTAATAGCCATCTTAAAATACTGAAGGGCTGTCATGTTGATAAGGGTATATAGTCCATTTGGTCCCAGAGGACAGAGCAGGAAGAATAATGGTTGTTACAAAATCTAATATAAGCTTGATAGCAAGAAAAACATCCTGATAATTAGAGTTGTCCAAAAATATAATAGTTTGCCTAGAGAGGTTCTAGGCTCCTTCTCTTTGGAGGTTTTCTTTTTTCTTTTCTTTTTTACATCTTTAAATTTTATTGTTAATTTATGGAATAAAACAAGTATTTCTATAACATAGTACAATAAAAAAATGATTGTATGTGAAACTGTAAATGTAGTATACACAACTTGCTATTCCTTTCAAATATACAATGAAATTATTTTTTTTTAATTTTTTTTTAATTTACTCATTTACTTTTAATTTACAAGATTCAGTTCCACAATCACTTGAGTTTCAGATTTTCTCCCCTCCCTTCCCCCACCATGGTGGCGTGCAATCATGTATAGGATCTGCAAATACTTTCACATACAATGAAATTATTATGTAAATTTCTTTTTTTTTCTTCCTCTTTCCCCACCCTAGATAAGGCTACCATTAGACACAAATAGGTATATAAATTATATATATATATATATATATATATTAAAATAGTTCTAAACATACTTCTATTTATCAGTTCTTTCTCTGAATGCAGATAGATAGCATCTTTTTTAATATGTCTTTTATAGTTAATTTGGGTATTTATAATAGACAATATAACTCAATCATGCAAAGTCATTTTTAAGTCAATATTGCTGTTACTGTAAACATTCTCTTGGTTCTGCTCCTCTTACTCTTCATCATTTCATGCAAGTCGTTCCATGTTTTCTAAGATCGTTGAGCTCATCATTTCTTATAGCATAGTAGTATTCCACAATAGTTTTCTTAGGAGTTTTTCAAGGAGAAGCTGGGTGACTTCTTGCTTTCTTGTACCATTGGACTAGATGGTCACTGGGATCTCCTTTTCAACTTTCAAATTCTGCTATTCATCAGATATTATCAGTTTGGCCTACCTACCCACCAAACCCTTCAACTGGTTGTTGGTAAGATTGTTTTAAAGATTCTAACCAATTCTTATGGCAGAAATTTCTCTAGTCTTATTGTGGTAAATAGTGATTACCACATTGCTGCCACTCATGAGGACTGAAATCCCTTCATTGTCCTCAGATTTCCCCTTTACTCTCCATGAAACTGACTTATGTGTCACTAAATTGTCACTAGGGTACTACATGAGAAATTGGAGGTCCTTCATATTGCATCTATAGAACTATAGAATCTCACATTAGAAAGGATTTTAGAGATCATTTTAGCTTTAAGGGGGGCATCAATCTCTCTTCCACTCTGACAGTGCCTATAATCAATATTTTAAAGAAGGGAGAGTCCTAAGGGCTTCCATTACTATGGAACTTGTGCTATACCTACATAGTACTTATGGAAAGTCTGGCTATGCAAGTAGCTTTCTCTGTGTCTTTATTTTTCCATATACTTTGTTCATCCTCTGGAGGACTCATGCAGTTGGGTGTACTACAAATTGCTTAAGTTCTTAAGTACAGAATAAACTAAAGGGTTAAGCAGCAATAATTCTGTGTCACAAGGTCACCTACAACTGCATCCTTGACAATACCTTCTGAGTCTTTCCCTATTCTCCTTAGCCTTCCCACTGTCATAAGATCTCCTTACTGGATGGTTTAAGATCCTCACAGTGATGGTGATAGTGGTAGAAACAATGACGATAAGCTCTCAATTCTGTGTGAGTGTTACCTGTGGATTGGCTGTAGAATATTACTTCTAACTACCCTATTTTGGGAGCCTTAAACCCTGCATACTGGAAGGAGACAATAGCCTGATGACTGGACAGAAAGAAAAATTAAGTTCTTCCCTCAGCAATACCCTGACCTGCTAGAGTCACCTCAAGTCAGATATAATCACTGAAACTGTCCCATCTCTCTGCTTCATCATCTATACAGGAAGGATAATGGTCTCTTGGGGATGAGGTGACTCTAAATCCCTTTCCAAGTGGAAATTGCTATGTCAGAACTAAGCAGGTCTGGCAGTGCCTGTGGCAGCCTGGTCAAGTCTAACAGCATGCTGAGGAAGCAGCCAGATTATCGAGAAACATTTCCATTACATTAGAAAATATTATATGTATATAGTCTGACAGTGCAAAGACCACTAAAGTAAGAATCTGGAGCCCTGGCTTCTAGTTTATGCTCTGCATCAAATGTGGGACTCTGGGCAAACTATTTCACCTGTCTCAATCTGTTTGCTCCCCTATAAATGATCTCAGAGGTCCCCTATAACCTTAAAGCTCTTTTACTTTAGTTCACATTTTTCTAAGCATACAACATTGAAGGATGGCAAAATAATATCCCACTGGCTAAGAAAGACAGCATGTTTTTTAAATTAACACTGGATAATTTATTTAGATAAAAGTGGAAAATTGATTTGACTCTTATAGAAATAAATCTCAGGATTTTTTTGAAAATATGAACTGTTTTTCCTTCCTTCCTTCCTTCTTTTCTTTTCTTTCTTTCTTTCATTCTGGGCTTGTGATTATTTTGGTATAGGGAACTCCTAGAGAGGCAATTCCCTCTACCAATGCAGTCTGGTGATTGTTCTGTCCCTTTTCTTTGAGAATCAGAGGTTAGGTAATTTGCCCAAGGTCCCACACTCAGTATGTGTCAAAGACAGGATTCAAACCTAAATGTTCTTGATTCTGAAGTCCACTTTCTATTCACTATTCCACGTTGTCTCTGGTATGATCCAATCCATAGGAATAATCAAATAATAATAACTAACATTTATAAAGTCCTTACTCTGTGCCAGGCACTGAGTTAAGTGCTTTGTAATTATCTCATTTTATCTTTAAAACAATTATAGGTAGCTATTATAAAACTCTTTTTGCAAATGATAAAACTAAGACAGGCAAAGGTTAAGTGACTTGCCCAGAGTCATATAGTTAGTAATTGTTTAAGACCAGATTTGAACTTACTCTAGGCCCAGTGCTATATTCATTGTACCTCCCATCTGGTTGAACCTATTGATACAAATAGTTAAGTGAAGAAGTGATTTTTGACATGGCATAATAAAATGAATACTAGAACCAAGAGATAGGAGACCTGGATTCAAATCACAGTTCAGACATTTGCTGGTTGTGTGATATGGCCAAGTTATTTAAATTCTCTGAACCTGTTTCCTTATCTATAAAAAGAATTATATACTATGTACCTGACAATAATTTTTAAAGAAAGTGCTTTTTAAAACTTATATAAATGTGAGTTTGTAACCAACCATCAATCTCATTTGGATCATGAAATCTTCTCTGCTTGGGCCCTAGATCATTTGAGATTCAGGCTACATTTCCTAAAGAGACTCTGCTCACAGTCCGCATATATGACCATGACATGATTGGGTCAGATGACCTCATTGGAGAGACCAAAATTGACCTGGAGAACCGCTTCTACAGTAAGCACCGAGCAATCTGTGGCTTACAAAGTCAGTACGAAATGTAAGTATTTTTCCCCATTCCACCCTCCCTGTCCCCCCTCTCAACACACATGTTAGGTCTTTTGTATTTATATTCCACAGCCTTTGGTACTCCGGGTTTTGCTCATGAAATGGTTCAACTTTTTTAAAAGTTCAGCTAACAAGAGAGCCACCATATTTACTTCTCAAATAGAACTTGGATCAGTTGTGCTGAACCAATGAATTCTGGTCCCTAGAAGTTGAATGAAAACTATGGTTTGGGGTAGGAATGGTAGGCAGCTTTGTTTCAGCACCATGGACAGGATCTGTGGAACCATCTGCAAATTGGATACTTTTGTCCTGTTAGGTAAACTTCCCCTTAGTAAGCTAATGGCTGGCAGTCAAGATGATGGTTATGATAAGAATTCTACTGGCATTATGTGGACAGAGAATGAAGTGTTAGAGGAGTGTTGTTGGGGAGGCATAACTATCCACGTCCCCTCACTTGTCTTTTCTTTCTGCTCTGTCACCCTACCCCGAGCTTCATATACTATGCAGTTGCTCTAGCAGCAAGTGAACTAGGTTAGTTCCTTACAAAAGCAGGGATTTCAGCTGCTTTAGGGGGAAAGAGATTTAGCTTGAAGGTATGTAGAGGTTGTAACATTACCTTAGTTATTGCTCCTTCTATGGAAAATGTTTTCCTGTTCAGATGATTGTTTGCTGAGGTGACTGTGAAGGTAGAATTTTATATCCTTTTATGTTTGAAATTGTTCTTAATCCTGTAAAGTTGGTCCTAACTGTGGGGCTTTTTTTCCTTCACAAGTGCTAATTTCATTTTAGGCCTTGAATCTGCTTTTGGTTTGCCCTATAATAATGATTATTCAGTGATAGATACCAGGTCTTCCACTTTGCTCAGGCTAATCACCTCTCTACCCCCTTCTCACTGCTACTAACAAGCACAATACCAAGGCTGTAAACAAACAGAAAACATTTACTGATATACCTGTATCTAAAATATAATGAAATTCCCTCCCTACATATCAAAGCTCCATGGTCAAATTTTTGGATAAATATCCTCTCTTCCCATCTTTCTACTCTTTGACTCTAGAAAGCTAGTTAAATTCTAGGCAAATATCAAAGGGATAAAAAAAAATTATCCTAAAGTTTCATTAGTGATTTATAAGTATTTGCAAGAAGTTGAGAGTCTTACTCAAAGACTCATAACCAATTATTCTCCATTCCCATGGAAGGAACAAGGTGGGGAAAAGCATATGTGACGAAACAGAAATGTGGGGTTAGATGTGGTGATGATGAGGAAAATAAAACTCAACCAATAATATGTCAAGAAAGAAGCACTGAATAGATGTCTGTACATGTGGGTATGTTTGCAGAAAGAGGTAGGGGAGTGTGATTGCTATTCAAGAAAAGATCTTTGCCATCAGAAACTACAGGAAGCTTATCACTAAAGAACTCAGACTATTGATCAATATAGATTATGAAAAAAAGAGGTAAAAATCTTATTCCTAAAGATTTGAGAGTCTAACAAATACCCAGCCAGAATTATATATCAGAAGACCACTATCTTTCATAAACTAGCAGACAAGTTCTCCCATAACTACACATACAGATCTCAAAAGGTCCTTGAAAATTCAGTGCACAAACTGTACTTACACCAAGTCACAGAAAGAACTGTTGGCTACAATAGACTGGACATTTAAGAACATTTTTAATAGATATCACTATGCTTAATCCTTCTAACATTCAAGGTACATGAAATGAGAAAACTTTCAAAATATAGAAATGTGGTGGAAAAAATATAGAATCATAATCCAGTTCCCTAATTTTCCAGATGAAGAAAGTAGACCCAAGGAGGTTAATACCCTAGGTGACACAAGTCATAAGTGGCAAGGGTGGGGTTGAACCCTGTGTCCTCTGACTCCAGAACCTAGTCCTTTTCTTACCAACCATGCAGATACAAACTGCATGGGAACAAGATGAGGTAAATATCATCCCTGTTCTGTATGCTATTAGAATTGACTCAGAGATGCTTTCATTAAGCCAGCAGAAGATAAATGTATATCCTACTGGCTTTATTCAGTTACAAATTTAGTTGTTTTGTCCACTTGGGCAATAATCTGCACAAAAGTCAGTGTTAAAGGATAATAATTGAAACAGTGACTTGTACCTGGACTATTTCTTGCCACTAAAAAGCTAAGAACAAGACAATGATGATAATAATAAAAATTATATATATATATAAAATATATATATTTATATATATATTAAATTATATATATATAAATATATATAATATAATAATAATATATAATATATATAATAATATTATATATAATATATATATAAATTATATATATATATATTAAATATATATATAAAGTGCTTAGGAATCCTTAAAATTCTAGATAAATGTCAGCTCTTACTATTATGAATATTAAGAAGAGATCAACATAGACTATAAAGTTGCTCTCAGTTTCCTAACAGCTAAGTATCAGAATGGTTTGAGCAGGGAATTGATAAATTTCCACTTCTCTAAGCTTTGTTAAAACAAGATAAATTCACATGCTTGAAGTTTGGAGTGGAATAAGGATGGCTTAAAAGAACACTCAAGGACCCTTCTATCTTTGTCCCAGAGTAGAAAAACTACTGTCCCTCTTTTAAAACTATATTAAATTCTTTTTAATTTTTTTCCCCTTCAACTTAAGTTCTGATGTAGTCTAGGGTATTTTTTTTTTTTACTTTAGTGGTATGACAGAGCAAAGGTGTCTATCTGATCTCTGCTCTGAACACCATTTTGTATTTTTAAAAATCTAATTGTTAGTTGCCTTTTGGATGCAAACTAATCCATTAATTTAACACAATGATGGGAAAGAAGTTGTGAGACTTAAAAGCTGGCTGCTAGGGAAGCCATTACTTAAAAATCAACTTGATGGAGTTTTAAAATTCAAACCACTGACAACATTTCGCCACTCTCTATTGGACCATGAGAAAAAATAATAATGAAATGAGAAGGGCAAATGAATATTTTCCCCTGAGCAGCAGGCAGCTAAAAGGCTATCTTGGAAGGGGGAAAATGTTAAATCAGAAAATCTCAGTATTGACTTTTACACTGAGTTGATCCAATGCCGCAAGTCAAGACGGAATCATGCATACACATGACCCAAAGGGTTTTTTTTATGTTATACTAATAAGGAAAAATACAACATCAAGCAAAGTGAAACCTATAAAGATGACAAATAGCCCAGACTCTATGAGTAATTGCAGTAGTTCTAATAGGTCATAACCAACTGGGATGCTTGGTCTCACTCTTTATTTCCCTTTTCCTCTCACTTGCAGAGAAGGTTACAATGCCTGGAGGGACACATCCAAACCCACTGAAATCCTCACCAAGCTCTGCAAAGACAGCAAGCTGATTGGGCCTTACTTTCGACCTGGGGAGATCCAGGTTGGAAACAAGGTCTTCTCTGGGAAAACAGTTTTTACCGAGGAGGGCACTGGTAACTATTTTACAATGTGTTCTGCTTATGTTCTTTATTCTTCCTTTGAAGCACTTGGGGAAATTCAAGATTGGGGGGAAAGGCTGCCATTTTAACACCATGAATGGGATTGTGAGGTAGAATATCATCAGAGATGTCCTTGAGTCCAGTACCTTGTATAACGCCTGGCTGATAGCACATTCTTTCTGAGTGCTTGTTGGATTTGCCTTACATGTTGGTAGAGTATCAAGTTAGGGACATTAAGGCGATTAGGTGAAATAATGGATAGAGTACTGTATTTTGAGTCTGGAAGACACAAGTTTGAATCCTACCTTGTGTTGACCCTAGGCAAATTGCATAATCTCTCTCAGCCTCAGTTTTCTCATATGTAAAATGGGATAATAATAGTACCTACTTCAAAGGGTTGTTGTGAAGACCAAATGAGCTAACATATATAAGGCACCTTGCAAACTTTAAATATAAATACTTTGTTGTTGAGTCATTTCAGTCATATCAGACTCTCCGTGACCCTATTTGTGGTTTTCTTGGCAAAGGTACTAGAGTGGTTTGCCGTTTCTCTTCTCTTACAGATGAGGATCTGAGGCAAACAGAGTTAAGTGACTTGCCCAGGGTCACACAGTAAGTGTCTGAGGCCAGATTTGAATTTAGGTCTTCCTGTCTCCAGGGTTGGTGATCTATGTACTGCTCCACCTAGCTGCCCTATAGACATATACAAATGCTAACAATTCTTATTTGGTGGGTGATTCCCAGGGCTCCAAGAAGTTTTCTTTGCTCCAGAATATATGTCTTCCCCATGTCCTTACTAATATTTGGAATTCTTTTCACTTTCTCTGGAGGAAAAGCCTATAATTCCTTAATTCAAGATAGGTCTTAAGGTACAAATATCCCCAACCACTAAGTTTACAGTGACTTAAACTCATACTGAGATATAAATGATGATTATTAGGACCTTCCACTAAAAATCCCCTTCTATGAATCATTTCCTATTGAAGTGACCCTGGGGACTTAGAGGCTAAGACAGAGAGCATAGTTCCACTCACCCAGTAGGCAAGTCCTACTAAGTCATAAAGGCTTTGAGTACAGAACCAGAGGTGGGCCATATGTCTGTTGTCTGAGGATCAGCCTAGCTAAGTTTGGAGAGATTCATTAATAGCTTAGGGGCACAATGGAATGGATTTTTTGGCCACAGAAACATAACTAGACATTTCTATGCATGAGGCAGGTGGGGGAGGGAGATGAATTCACCTAGAGTATTGTCCAAGAGAGGAAGCAAGCTCTGGCACATCATGATGCAGCTGCTTTGGAGATTGCTCAAGAAGGAAAAAAGGTAAGGGACCAGACTAGAGAAGTAGAGTAATAACAGGGGTAGAGGAAAGATTTCTGTTTTTAAATAATCATTTTTGATCAGTGAGTACCAAGCTTATTTGTTCCCCAGGGCTGTTAGCACCCTTTTAATTTTAGCACCCCTTGGGCAAAGCCCCAGTTGCCCTATCCTAGTTAAAATTCAGGTCATTGCAGTTCTTAAGAGACTGTCTGTTAAATTTAAGGGGGGCAAGGCAGGAGTATGATTTGTGATTTGAATCTGTTGAGGCAGTGAAATCAAAGATCTTGGAAATATTAAATACTAGGTCCTTTTCCTGTGAGCAGGCTTAGTCAGGAAAGGACCCTGAGAATCTGAATGATGAAGGAAGAGAGGGTGCCATGAAAATGGAGGGGAGGGGGAGGCACACTCCTACCGCCAGCTTCCTAATATCCAGCACTCATTGGCTCAGGAGCTGAGTCTCCTATCCTTCTGGGTTCCCCTTTCACTTGAGTTCTCATAAAAAGATCCAGATTCAGATATTCTAGGCATAGATCTGGAGGCTCTTTTCCCGCCTACCACCTAGGATTGGTGTTTTCAACACTGAGCAACACTCCCCACTTATTCAAGATCCCACAGAGAACCCTACTTTCTCCTCACTTAGTTCTCAGACATTTGAATGGCCTTATTCAAAATCACTCAAGGTTGTCAATAATCCCTGTCAGTCCATTCCTGCCTAAGATAAAGACCATGTTTCTGGCCATTCATAGTCATGCAAGCCTTTAGCATCCAATACCATCTGCCAAACTGAGCTAAGCTCTTTTCTGCTCTTCTTTTCCTATCCCCACTTTTTCCCTTTTCTCTTCTGCTCTTAATTCAGTAGGCATTTGCCAAATGTTTACTATGGGCCAGGTCCTATGCTTGGTGCTAGGGATACAAGACAAAAAGAAAACAATCCCTACCCTCATGGAGCTTGCATTCTTTTCAGGGGAAA
Source organism: Pseudochirops corinnae (assembly GCA_028646515.1). NCBI lineage: Eukaryota > Metazoa > Chordata > Mammalia > Diprotodontia > Pseudocheiridae > Pseudochirops > Pseudochirops corinnae. The sequence continues at coordinate 267,397,202 of CM053587.1, forward strand.
CTGCATATTACATTTAAAAAATTAGATACAAAATATATTCAACATAATTTCAAGGGCTGATGGTACAGATCTTATGTTAAGGAGAACTTGTTAAAAGTAGAATGGGGTTACAGAAGGCATAGAACAAGGTAAGAGAGGTTTATGGGAAAGAGACATGATGTGGATGGACAAAAGGGAATGAGGAGTGGAGACTAGGCAATGGAGCTTTGGAATAGGGTCTATTATATAATGCCCCAAGGTATTAGATTGTCATACCTTTCAGAGTAACAGTGGTTGCATCAATTTGATTCTTTCTTTGAACAAAATGGAGAAGGGAGAAGGACTATATGTGCTGCAGAAAGGCAAATAACAAATCCTTGTCCGTCTGATGATCATAGCAGATCCTGACAGATTATGTATAGCCACCCTCTAATTATTAGCAAAGTCAGCTCTATCCTAGAGCATGTTGTAGTATTAAGAAGTTTATCTCTTTTTTTGGAAGGGAAGGCAAGACAATTGGGGTTAAGTGACTTGCCCAAGGTTACACATCTAGAAAGTGTGTCAAGTGTCTGAGGCTGGATTTGAACTCAGGTCCTCCTGACTCCAGGGCTGGTGCTCTATTCACTGCGTCACCTAGCTGCCCAAAGAAGTTTATCTTGTATAGGGAAATTGGGTCTTTGGGGACGATCACTCCTTTCCCATTTTCCTTCTCTTTCTCCCTTCCTTTTACCTTCCTATCCTTAACTCTCCTCCTCTTGCCACTCTCAAACTCCTTGTATTTAAATTTATCTTTATATTTAAACTATTAATTTAAATTATCTTTAAATATCCACAACATTTTTTTCAGTGTCCCCATGTGAGAACATACTAAACTCAAGGTCATTTCTCTTTGTTTTCATCTTAGATGAGACTGTTGAATCTCATGAGCACTTGGCACTTAAAGTTTTACATTCCTGGGATGAAATCCCAGGGGTCGGATGTAAGCTTGTTCCAGAGCACATAGAAACCCGACCTCTGTATCACAAGGATAAACCAGGAATGGAACAGGTAGGGAAGTGACCATGTCTAGTCCCATGAAATATAGTGTGTTGGTTGAAACTCTTCTTTAAAACTTGTCATTCTTTTCCCTTGACTCACCTTTGGACTGCATGTTTTATTCTCTTTTATGTTATGAATGCTTGCACTCTATGGGAATAAGCTTGGCTCTGCATAAATTTAAATAATGGTCCAATCTACTAATGACCTGGATTCAAAACATTCAGTAAGATGACCCAGATACTTTACCTAGAGTTGCTCCAGAGTATTCATTTTTTTTTTTTTGGAGGCAATCAGGGTTAAGCAACTTGCCTAGGGTCACATAGCTAGTAATTGTCTGAGGATCCACTAGCCAAGAATGAGTCTTACATTTCACAATGCAACTTTATTTAAAAGTTGTCTAAATTATGTAAAAGTTATTTGTTGTTTATGTAAAATTTTTCTTAGCTAATAGGCCATATAAAAACAGGATTTGGTCCGTGAGCCAAAGTTTGCCAACCCCAGATCTGCACCAGTAGATCACATAGAGCTTAAGGGTTCAAACAAACAGTCCTCTTAAAAAAATGCAATAACCTCCAAATAAAAGCAGATTCAAAGTAGTTAAGAGTAGTTAAGAATATAAAAGTAGGTAAAAACCCCAGCAAGAAGGTCAAAAGCAGTCAGCAAGGATATATCTTGGTGTCTCAGGAGTTCTCTGCCAAAGTCCTAAACACTGGTTTTAAATACTTCTTGCACAAAGAGCTTCACAGCTGGGTCCTAGATCAATCAACCTATCTGTAAAGTTAATTATCAAAATGCTCCAGGTCTGTGCCACAACTTCCTTGATCATAGCAATCCTGGCTGGTGGAGGAGATGCCTCCCAAGTTCCTTCAACATTCTGGCCCTCAGCAGTGTTTCTTCTCATCCCCTAAATCCTGCCCATCTGTCAAAGTCTACTTCAATCCCACCTCTTCCATGAAACCTTCCCTGACTACCCTAGCCCTCAATGATCTCCATTTTCTATTAATTCCTAATCATCAGCCCCACATTATTAGCACTTCTTTATTTACTGGACTGTATTTTTCACTTATGTTTCATATGTATTAGCCTCATTTCCCCAAGCAGATGACAAGCTTCTTGAGGGCAGGGATCTTGTTTTGTGCTTTTTATCCTTTGCAACACCTTTTCTCCTTAAGAAAAGAAACTGTTTAATTTTTATCTTAGTATCTCAACATATAGCATGGTATCAAGCACAAAAGAGAATTATTGACTGATTAAATACTTATTGACTGACTTGTTGATTGATACCTGTCAAAGTGGTAGATCCATGGTGGATGATAGATCCAATGGTGGAGATCCATTAACTACTTTTTGATGGATGAATGCACTGCAGCAACACACCGAAGGGTCTTCTCATGTCCTAAGAGTGTGAGTGTGTCCCTGAAGCTTTTTGCTTACTCTCTGGAAGGAAATTAGACACTAGGAGAAATATGCCTACTGGAATATAGTAGACTCCCTTTCTCCTATGGTTTTTACTATATGGGATTCAACTATGCTGTGTGTCATATTTCATCCTTCCCAAATCTCTCTATAGCAAAAGTCTAATATAAAACTATAGGGAAAGAGATTCATTCTGTCCTTTAATATTGCTATTGTAAAGAAGTTTCACAGAATAATAAAATAATACAAGAAAAGGACAATTTTATTCACTCTCTAATTCTCACTGAAAATTTGAGATCTAACATCATCAATTGAAAAAAAAAATTGGCCTGTAAATACTTGAGTTATGAACTTAATAGTGGTAAGCCTCCCGAAAGTAAATGGTCTCTGTTCTTCCTTCCAAAAGGGTCGCCTGCAGATGTGGGTAGACATGTTTCCCAAAGATATGCCTCAACCTGGGCCACCTGTCGACATCTCCCCAAGGAAGCCAAAAGGGTAATGCACTGCAGATCCCACCACTGCAAAGAGACCATGATGTCATCCTACAAACATAGTGGGCTTGGACTGGGTAGATCAAATGGGTTTCTATGAAATGACAATTAAACTTTGCTGGCTAAAATCTATTGACCAAGAAAGATGAGATAATGGCCAATACCTGTCACTAAGAGCTTTTGGTTTTTAAGTTCTCACTTATAAAATAAGGGGACTTGTAGGAGGTAGTAGTGTGGTATAGTGGAGGGGGGTCTGGATATGGAGAAAAAAGATATGAGTTCAAATTTTACCCATGATGCTCAGTGCTTGAGGGTGGGACCCCAAGATTTCTTCTAGCTCTAGATCCGTGATTCTAATTAGATTACCTCTAAGGTCTCATCCAATTATTCAATGCTTCCAAATTCCTTTCCATCTTTAAGGTTCTATAATTTTAGTTCATGTTTTAGTATAGCAATGATAGTATTAAAGCTGCCATGGATTCATCTGCTCCCCTTCAGCCTCATATTCCTAGAGAAATTTTACATACCCTTGACCTAGCACTATTTGATTTTGATTACTGCCATTGATGGGGATCAGCTTGAAAAGGATTGCTTTGTTTTATTTCTAGTATTTTAGAAGAAAGGCAGGACCTGTCAACTGGTTCACTGTGAAAAGATGTCATTCCATTGACAGATTCTAAATCCCTGCCTGGAGTAGCTAGCTGGTGCAATGGATGGAGCACCAGGTCTGGAGTTGGGAAGACTTATCTTTTTGAGTTCAAATCTGACTTCAGGCACTTACCAGTTATGTGATGTTGGCCAAGCCACTTAACTCTGTTTGCCTCAGTTTCCTCATGTGTAAAATGAACTAGAGAAGGAAATGACAAACATTCCAGTAGCATTGCTAAGAAAAGTCCAAATGGGGTCATGAAGAGTTGGGCATGACTGAAATGACTCAGGGAAAAAATCTTTAACTAAGTAGCACATACAGTTGATTAGAGGGTAATAGTGAGATCTCAGTGATGGTAGAGAAAATGTGACTTTGTTGTTAGCATAAACCAACATAGACTAGGTTAGCATATACTAGCTTGCCATTTTGTCTTCCAGCTCAGAAAACCATAGCCCTTAACTGATGTCCTTGATTATCTCACTAAAGTGCGCTAATATACTAGTTACAAGAGTAGGATACAAGCTCTTACAGATCCTTCTAAACTGGAAACACTCTGAATACATTTACAGTGATGGATTATAAATCTGCAATCCAAAGTCTGGCCCAGCTAACGTAGAGAAGTGACGACCAGTTGGTGATTTTATAAAACTAGACAATAACTCATGAAACAACTTACCAAATCATTAAAGGGCTGCCATCATTTGTATAAAGGGTATATCCACACAGATCAAGTTCCAGATCCTTGAAGTTTTATATGTATAAGAGGTACCCATCCAAGTGTATTTAGGAGGGTTGTTTTTGTTCAGTCATTTTTGTTATGCCCGACTCTTTATGACACCATTTAGATTTTTCTCAGCAAAGATACTGGAGTGGTTTGCCATTTCTTCCTCCATCTAATTTTACAAACAAAGAAACTGAGGCAAAGAAGGTAAAGTGACTTGCCCAGGGTCACACACCTAGTAAATATCTGAGGCCATATTTGAACTTATGTCTTCCTGACTGGTGCTCTATCCATTGAGCCACCTGACATATTCAGGAGATATCAAAGGCTTATTTCCCCCTTCTGATCTGAAGGTATAGGGCAGCCAACATCAGCTTCCTTATCAGAGAATCATTCCAGATCATGTCTAGCTTCTAGATTCCTGAAATTTTTGCCAAGTAAGCTCATCACAGAGGAGCCACAAGGTAAAATGGAGATAATGCCTGACTCAGTAGCAGGATGACCTGGGTTCAAATCCCACCTCTGACACATACTGACTGTGTGATCTTAAGCAAGTTGCTTAATTTCTCAGTGCCCCAGGCAAATCACCAAGACTACAAACTGCAAAACAGGTACCAATCTTCATTGGTAGAAGGAGTTTCCTACCAGGTGCTTCCTATGCTAGGTGGTACAGTGGATAGAGTGACTGCAAGACTCATCTTCCTGAGTTCAGATCTAACTGTGTGACCCTAGGCAAGTCACTTAACACTGTTTGCCTCAATTCTTCATCTGAAAAATGAGCTGGAGAAAGAAATAGCAAACCACTCCAGTATCTTTGCCAAGAAAACCCCAAATGAGGTCATGTATAGTTGGATGGGACTGAAAATGACAGAAAAAGCACACTTTAAATAGTAGAGTGTTAAGGCTAATAGGGATCTTGGCAATCATTTGGTTCAGGGGTCCTTTACATGAGGTGCATAGATAGATTTTAATAGATCTATGACTGGACTAGAAAAACAATTGCATCTTCATTTTCACTAACCTTTGGTTTTCTTTTTAATCCTGTAAATTTTACTTTAGAGATTTAAAAAACATTATTCTGAGGAGTCTGTGGGCTTTACCAAACTGCCAAAGGGGCTGATGACATGCCAAAAAAAGCTAATAACTCCTGATTCTTGTTCCACTCTCCCCATTTTACAGATGAAAAAAAAGATAAAAAAATTAAAGTGACTTTATTTCAAGTCACACAGATGGTCTGTGATGATCATAGGGAGGTTGCTATGAATTTAGATTATAAAGTGGGCAGTATCTAGTGTTTAGAGCTTAAAAAGAACTGAGAGATCACCTATTACAATTTCCTGATTTCAAATATAAGGAAACATGTTGAGAGGTTATGTCGTTTGCCCAGAGTCTTACAAATATTCATTAGGAAAGCTAGGATTCAAATGTATATCTTCTGACTTCAAATCCACTGTCTTTTCCACCAGACCACCCTGACATTTTGTGATGATGTTAATGTGGTGGCCACCATGGTAATGAATAGCAACCAAGTCCTCATTCAGAGTCTGCCTACTTCTCATAGTAGTGGTAGATGGGGCAGAAATAGTGGAATGCTGTGGCTTCCTGAACCAAATTAAGGCAGGTATTGATGGCAGGTTTCAGGTGCAGAGGCCATCTATTAGAAAACATCAAGCAGTAGATATTCCAGGGCACTGGTAAGGATATGGTGGCCACTTATGTCCATGAATATTTTAAAATAACAACAATAAGATCAAAAACAATAATAAAGTGAACTAGATTTGGATTCAAAGGGTATGATTTCATGTTCTGGCTCTGCCCCTTCTTGTGGAATGTTGGACAAAATGTTACTTTTCTGTCCCTCATCTAAAAAATGAGGAAGTTAATATTGTCTAACATCCCTTCCATCCTAAAGTCCTATATTTCCTAATTAGTCTAATAAAGAATGATGTAGCTTTCATAATTATAATTCGGTTTACTAGAAGAATTATGTTTTAGTAGTAAAATATCATGCTATATTAATTAAAACATTATGCTATATTAATCACAATTGTATATGCTACCATTTATTAGTGGCACATTGGATAGAACTGGGCCTGGAGTTCAGAAGACCTAGGTTAAAATCCAGCCTCATACACTTACTAGCTGACCCTGGGCAAGTCACTTAACCCTGTTTACCTCAGTTTCCTTGTTTGTAAAATGGGATAGAAAAGGAAATAGCAAAACACGCCCATATCTTTGCCAAGAAAACCCCACGAAGAGTCGGATGTTACTGAAAATGACGAAATAACAACAAAAATTATTGTTAAAAGTATTATGTTTTATTGATAATATTTTATTTATGATTATACTGGTGATTTATTTATTGATAGTAAATGGTTTAGGAGATTATCTTCAGTCATCTTGATATAAATCTTGCTACTTGAGCCAGATGACTCTCAAGGAGAAAGTGAGGCAGGTAACTGCAGACCTGCCTCATTTAAACCCAATTCACTTGCAAGTCATGGCATCACCTTCTTGATGTCATGTCTTCGAGAACAAAGGACAAACAACAACAACAATAAAAATAGTTTATTAAGAAGAATATGAATAAGGACTAGTAATTTAAAGGTCCAGCTTTATTTTTTATCAATGTGAGAAACTCCTAGTTTGAAAACTCCTACCAAACCGATTGACAATTCACCTGTAATTTGTAGTCTTAGAGAATTACCTGGGGCAGAGTTGTGAGGATTGAATAAGACAATTTATCTAAAGCATTTTACAACCCTTGAAGCATTATATGACTGCAAGCTATTGTAGATAGGGATACTGGCCTTGAATGACTCATTGGAGTTCTCTCAGTTAATATGTGAAAGAGCTTGGATATGAACCTAGATCTTTCAATTTCAGTTCTAGTCTTTTCCATCTTATGTCATAAAGTCTCTTGTCTATAACTTAATAATGACTTCTTCCTGTTTCAGTTATGAATTGAGAGTAATAATCTGGAATACGGAAGATGTCATTTTGGAGGATGAAAATATTTTCACAGGACAAAAATCAAGTGATATTTATGTTAAAGGGTAAGTTCATGTAAGCAAATGACTACTCCTCTTTTTTTATTTGATTTGGTTTTGTTCTAAGGCAGTTGCTACCTCTCAGGAAACACCTACTTGGAAGACTTGACTATACTTCATTTCTTGATAAGCTTAAGTAAAATGCTCATCTTTTCAACCTGGTAAAAATGTCAGATGAAAATCACTCCTTCTCCCCCCCCCCCCCCCCAGCTATGTTAATATAAAGGTGTATAACAATGCTTGAGGGCAGCTAGGTGGCACAGTTGATAGAGCACTGGGCCTGGAATCAGGAAGGCCTAAATTCAAATCCAGCCTTAGGCACTTACTATAGTTATGTGACCCTGGGCAAGTCACTTAACCTTGTTTGCCTCAGTTTCCTCATCAGTAAAATGGGCTGGAAGAGGAAATGGCAAACCACTCCAGTATCTTTGCCAAGGAAACCCTAAATACAATCCCAAAAAGTTAGATATGACTGAAAATGACTGAACAACAACAAAGTAATTCTTAGAACCTACATTCAAATTTCCCCAGCCTCCTAACCCTGCTGAAATAAAAAAGACACAGGTCTGTTTGATAAAGAAATGCCGTATCTTATAAGAAGCAATAATACTCAAATTAAAACCAGACCTCATCCTTCTCTTTATTATTATAATAGACACTATGTCGAGATGATGAGGACTAAATATCTTTTAAATTTTCTTTTTTTTATTTTTAACTTGGCAATCATCAACAAACACAAACACACTAGTATACATAGGAGAAAGAGGATTGTATATGAAACCAGGAATTTCTGTTACATAGAAATTGTTTTTTAAATGTGTATATTATTAACGCAGTAGTCACAAAATTGACCTGATTGTGTCCCTTTCTCAGCTTTTTGTTTCCTTTAGTGTGCCTTTTTATGAATAAGGAATTTTCTATCAGTCTTTTATAACTTAGTGTAGCAGCTGAAAGTTTATAGTACTTTGCCTGAAGCTTTGAGAGGAAACAACCGAAGAGGTCAATGAGCCTTTATCTCAAACTAGACTGTGCCGGAAGCTTCTTCCCTTCCCAAAGTCCTGAATTAGTGATTTCCTTCAAATAGACTGTAAACTCCTTGAGGGCAGAGACTATCTTTTGCCTCCTTTGTATCCCGGGTTCATAGCATGGTGGTAGTACGTAGTCGGTTCATAATAAATGTTTCTTGATTCCACCTTATAATTGACTCATTGTTTCAGGATCCTCATAGGATCAGAATGGAAATACGAAATTGCTTACAAAATTAGAAATAACTTGGAGCAGCAAGTCAACCAGTTAAGAAACAAACAATAACAAGCAATGAATGCATCAGGTGCCTGCTGTGTAGCAAGCTCTGTACAAGGTGCTGAGGATACAAAGATGGAACAGAAATATTTGATTAGCAGATAGCGTGTGTACATATCGAAGTAGGTACAAGTATAATGATTTTTGCTATTCAGTCATTTCAGTCATGTCCAACTCTTCATGGCTCCATTTAGAATCTTCTTGGCAAAGATACTGAAGCGGTTTGCCATTTCCCTCTCCAGTTCATTTTACAGATGAGGAAACTGAGGCAAACAGGGTTAGGTGACTTGCCCAGGGTCACACAGCTAGTAAGTGTCTGAGGCTAGATTTGAACACAGGAAGATGAATCTTCCTGATTTCAGGCTCAACATTCTAGCCACGGTGCCACAGTGCTGCCCTGACCATAATAATCTCTAGCATTTATACTTTGAGGTTTGCCAAGAGCTTTGCAAACATTATCTCAGGCAATCCTCACAATAACCCTGGGAGATAGGGGCTATTGTTATCCCCATTTTACAGATAAGGAAACTGAGGCAGAGAGTTGTTAAGTGACTTGCCCAGGGTCATAGAGCTAGTTAAGTATCTGAGGCCCAAGTTTAAACTCAAGTCTTCCTGATTCAGGTCTAGTACTCTATCCACTGTGCCACCTGATTGCCTCTGCCTAGGGAGATTCAAGCATCTGGAAGAGAAGGAGAAGTTTGTTATCACAAAAATGACATGACAGTAACAATGATGATGCTGATGCTGATACTTTAATATCACTTTATAGTTCTAAAAGTCCTTTAAGCACTTTGCTTAGTTTGTATCTTGAGAGTATAAAGTGTAGTAAAGTTTGCAGAGTCCTTTGCAGACATCATCTTGAACTTCACAGCAACCATGTGAGGCAGATGTTCCAGGTAATATCATTCCCCTTCTATAGGTGAGGGAACTGAGACTTGGAGAGGTTATGTGACTTGCCCAGGGCCACTCATCCAGCATGTGCCACAAGTGAGATTCAGACCCAAGTCTTGTTAACTCTAAATGCCCTCATTACGTTTGGAGATAGGAGACAGGACTTCTAATCCTATTTCCATGTCTATCTGCCTGACCCATGATAACTCAAATGACCTCAGTGAGCCTCTGTTTCTTCATCTATAAATGAGTCAGTGCTCTAGACCAGCATCCCTGGGAGGTCGTCAGCCAAGGTATTGTTATCCCATTTTTATGGATGAGAAAACTGAGGCCCATAAAATAAGTAAAGCTCAAAGTCTCAAAGCCAATAAGTGTTCAGCTTATTTGACTCTTTGCTTCTGTTCTTTCCAGGACGAGCAGCCTAAATACCACAAGTCAGGTTCTAAAAAGAGAGAATAATTTTAGAAAAGGACAGACAGGGATTCCCAGAGCCCCAGTCGAGTCTAGAAAATGGGCTCTCCAGCTAAACGTGTGAACAGGAAGCAATTGCTACAGAACCTCTGGATAATCAAGGCTGTGGGAATTCCCATTTTATTTTCCTTGGGCTAAATAGATAAAATGCTGTTTTTCAAAAGGGAGTCCAGTCTCTTCATTTTTCACTTAATAAAACTAAGGCCCAGAGAGGTTAAGTCACTTGCCCAGAAACACACAGCTACTAATTTATCACCTGACGTTTCCTATAAATGTTTTAAAGATAAATGTTTTAAAGCCTAGTAAGATGGTTGAAGTAGTGATTCATGCTCAGAGGACAGTTAGGTAGGATAGTGGATTGACTGTGGCCCTGGAGTCAGGAAAACTTGAGTTCAAATCCAGCCTCCAACCCTTACTGACTGTGTGACCCTGGATAAGTCACTCAAACCTCTGTATGCCTGTTTCTTCAAATGTGAAAGGGAGATAATAATGGCAGCTGCCTCACAGGGTTGTCTGGAAGACCAGATGATTCAGCATTTGAAGTGCTTAGCACAGTGCCTGACTCATAGTAGACATTTTGTAAATGTGTGTGCCCTTATCTTCCCTTGCTCTCTTCATGCAGATGGTTAAAAGGCATGGAGGATGATAAGCAAGAGACCGACGTGCATTATAACTCTCTGACTGGGGAGGGCAACTTCAACTGGCGGTTCCTGTTTCCATTTCAGTATCTCCCTGCTGAGAAGCAAGTGGTAATCTCCAAAAGGGAAAACATCTTTTCCTTAGAAAAAACAGAGCGGAAAATTCCAGCTGATCTTGTTCTCCAAGTCTGGGATTTTGAAAGGCTCTCCTCTGATGATTTCCTGGGTAAGCAGGCAGCCCCACTGAGTACGCATGAGCAGTCTGACTCATTAGACAATGTGGCCACCCCCTGTCCTCCAAGACTGGACTGGTCCCTGCCCTTCAAAGAGTTTACAGTTATTAGTAGTAGACTTAGTCTAAAAGGGAGTGTGGCATAAAGGGAAGAGAACTGGTTTTAGTGTTAAGGAGGCCTGGGTTCAAGTCCTACCTTTGATTCTTACTATGTGACCCTGGGTAAGTCACTTAACCTCAGTAACCCAAGCAACTCTCTAAGACTATACACAACAGAAGGGTTGCTTCTCTGTACTGATGGAGGAATCATAGAATTATAGCCTTAGAGGGTGAAGGGAGTCCGGTCCCTTCATTTTTCACTTAATAAAACTAAGGCCCAGAGGGGTTAAGTCACTTGCCCAGAAACACACAGCTACTAATTTATCACCTGACATTTCCTATGCTGAAGGAATCACAGGTTTGGGTTAGAACATTACAAATTACAAATTAAGACAGATACACTGACAGGAAGACCGTACTATCTAGTCATATGGACAGATGGAATCATTTCTGCAGCACAGTAAACTTCATTACGGGTGGTGTCTCCATCTAGACAGAATTCAACCTGCCTGTGCATTATCAGAAAAGTCCGAGGGAGTTACCTGAGGCACATAGGGGTAGAGAGACTTACATAAGGTCACACAGCTGAGACGTCATTAGAAGTAAGATTTGAACTCAGGTCTTCCTGACTCAAAGTCTAGTGCTCTCTCCTCACGGTCCCTTTTATCTTGCCTAGTCATGTATTATTTTAGTGTTTCCATCTTGCTGTTCCTATTTATTTAGCACATAATAAAAAATAACAGCTGGCATTTTTATACTGCTTTATAATTCACAAAGGTTTTTCAATCAATCGATAAGCATTTCTTAAACATCTACTCTGTGCTGAAGCCTCTGCCAGATGTTGGAGATATAAAGTCAAAAAACAACACAATGCCAGCTCTCAAGGAGTGTATGTACTAATGAGTGAGAGAAGCATGTGAATATGTATGTGTGTGTGTGTGTGTGTGTGAATATGCAGACATAAACACCAGCATACAGCACATGCATGCAGGGTATCCCAAGAGCCGTAGGGCAGGTTTATTTCAACATATTATTAAAGCTTAAAAAAATCACAGTAAGACTTTTTAAAAATTTGTGTATATAGAGATATACATGCACACACACACACACACATATATATAAACAGAAAATAAATACAAGGTGATTTGGAATGGAGTACTAGTACCTGTGTGTGTTGGGGGGGGATTGATGAAGTAAGCCCTTGAACAATCATTACACATTTATTAAGTACTTACTATGTGCTATATCTATATCTATGTCTATCTATCTACCTATACATATATATATGTACATATGCACATATATATATATATATATATATATATATATACACACATATAGATCTATCTATCTATCTATATAGATATATGTGATGTTCAAGGAGAACTAGCACCTCTGGTGGGAGGGCTTAATGGGCCCCTTTCAGGGCTGCTCATGTACCTTTGGTGTCTACCTGACAGCTCTGATCTGTGGCTCCAGGAAGCTATAGTGTGAGCAGTGGCCACACCTGGATAAATCATATCAGCACATGGGTTGAACCAGGTTGAGGGTAACGGACAGGCCTCAGACCCCACAGTGAGTTAGGGGGATATATGCCCTAAGCATGTGAAGACTTCCTTCAGTGGAATGGGAGGCAGATGAGAACAGTGTTCCAATGGCCATGGATACAGCTGAAGCAGGCATCATGGAGGGTGTAGAGCTTGGTCAAACATCAAAAATGCCAAGGTCATCTGCTGCATCCTGGACCATCACGAGTTGTCCTGACTTTTGTCCTGTCACTAGACTTTGATGACTCTGGAAGAGATTGAGGCTGATGACTTTGTGCAACTCTGCCTCACTTAAATCCAATTCAAGCGTAAGTTAAGACATCACCCCGTTCTCTTCAAAAACAGACACAAATAACAGTAGCAGCTATATGTCAGATAGCATGTGTGCCGGGTTTTCAGGATATAAATAGGAAACAAAACCAATCTCTTACTTACCTCTCACCATGCCCAATAAACTCCTCTGAGCTCCCTGTTACCTCCAAGATTAAATATAAAGTTCTCTTGTTTAGCACTTAAGGTCCTTCCCAACCTGCCCCACTCCCACCTTTCCAATTTTCTTATACTTGAGATTTAGGTACCCTTGTCTACTTGTTGGTTCTTGCACAGGACACTCCATCTTCTGTTTCTGGAGCTTTGAACTGGTTGTCTTCTAGGCCTGGGATGTTTTTCCTCCTTGCCTCCAAGTCTGGACATTTTACAAACATTATAGCACTAGCAAAAAATTATTAAATTAATTTAAAAATATTAAATTATTGAAATGGAAATGATACTTATTTGTGTTACTCACCTTATAGGCTTGCTATGGGGAAAGGAAATCCCTAGTTTCCTCTAAGACTCAGCTCAAGCACAACCTTCTAATGAATCAATCAATCAGTCAATCAGCAAATGTTTGATAAATGCTTATTATGCACAAGGCACTGTTGTAAGTGTCGATGACACAAGAAAAGGCAAAACATTTTTTTAAGTCCCTGCCCTCGAAGAACTTGCATATTAACAGGGAAGATAACTAACTAGATAGACCCAAACTTTGGACTGAGTGAAGGGAAGGTAAAGGCTCAGGTGATGGGGGACCTGGAAGGATTTCTGAAGAAGGTGGTATTTTGAAAAGATGTGTTTTTGTTTTATGAGATAAAGAAACAGGAACTTCAAACTCACTGGCCTTTTAAAGGTTGGAACCAAGTTTCAGTGTCAATTTTCTTGACATCTTTGGTCTCTTTAAAGACTCAGTTCAAATACCGTTTTCTGCAAGAGCCAAATTTTCACATCGATCTTCTCCTTTCCCACTGAGCTAGTGTTGCTGTGGGTGGGATCCCAGACATTTTATATGACGCACAAGTGGTCAAAAAATTTAATTCAGTTCTACTTAACAGGCATTTTTGAGGTCATTGGACTAAATGACTCCTAATGTCCCTTTTAGCTCTAAATTTGTGATTCTAAAATCCAAATGCAAGGTACTACATCAGGTTCTAGGGATAAAAAGATAAAAACAAGCAGTCTCTGCCCTCAGGTAACTTACATTCTCCTGGAGAAATACAACAGATATAAAGATACAGGATAGAGTAATATTGGGAGTTGGGCTGAGTACAGACAACTGGGGGAATTAGGAAAGGTTTCTTGTGTGCAGTGGTACCTAAGCTGAACATTGAAGGGAGGTAGGGATTCAAAGAGACAGAGAGAAGAACATTTCGGGTACAGAGTAAAGCCTGTACAAAAACGTGAAGGTGAGAAATAGAAGGCCATGTGTGAAGAACAGCAAACAGGCCAGTTTGCTTGAACATAGAGAGTGTGTAAGAGGAAGCAATGTGAACTAAGTCTGGAAAAATAAACTTTCAGACCCTGGGAGAGCTGTACTCTGAGATGGGCTTTGAAGCATAAAATATACAATGTTGGAGCTAGAAGGTTAACTATGAAATCATCTAAGCCAATGTCTTCATTTTACTGAGGATGCCCAGAGAAATCAAGCAATATTCAACCAGTTAGTAGAAACCTGAGTCCAGGACAATGATAATTATTAAATATTAGAATGGATTACTCAGGGAAGATATTAAGTGTACTTTTTTGGAAAGCTTTAAAAATAAAAGAGCTTCTTGCCCTGATAGGCAAGGACAATTTTGAAGGCAGTTCGATTTAGTTCAATATTTATCTCACTCATGTATGGAAGATTCCATATTAGGCAGAGAGGATTCAGAAATAGCTATGACATAGACTGATTTCTACATAGTCTAAAGGGAGGAAATGCACACAGATACCCACGCTCACACCCACCCACATGCAAATGTTACACACATGCATACATACATGTATATATTTGACACATACATACATGCATGCATATACCCATATATAAATACATAGATATATACCTATATGTATATGTGCATAACTATTATGAGAAATAGAGAAGACTTAGCAAAGCACTATGGGGAAAAAAGAAAGTAGAAAAAATCACTTATGGGATATAGAGTTATAGAAAGCTTTTTGAAAGAGGGAGGAAGGGAGAAATAGTAATGACCCATATGGCAATTTCCCTCTAGTGATTTATTCTAAGGTAGCCAAGGTTAAATGCCAGTTACCCTAGTCCAAACCTCTATAACCATGAGCTACAACCAATGGGGGTAGAAGAATTGGCTGATTTTCAAAAAATGGCATAAAGATTTATTAGATGGTTGGAAGAAAAAGATACAAGGCTCTGGGCAGGGGGTAGGGGTGCTGAGAAGTCACATTGAACTTTGTAGGGAATGGCAATTAGGACTTTTTCCAGAAAACATCCAAAGTGGATTCCTAAGATGAGGTTGCCCTAAACATTTCTTAAGATCTGATTTCTAAAAACCCCCAAAGAAACAAAATGGCATTGTGGAAAGACACATAGCTCTGGAAGCAGATGGCCTGGATTCAAATCCTGCCACAGACACTTAATGACTGTGTGATCATGAGCAAGTCACTTGAACTCCCAGAGGCAATTATCTCACCAGTAAAATAGCAAATAGGGAAAACAATACTTGAATTATCTACCTCATAGGGTGGTGAAAGAACTTTACGCATCTTAAAGGACCATATGATTATGAATCATTATTTAAAGGGTTGTTAGCTGATTTTTTTTTTCATTCAAAGGAGTGGTCTCAGAATTATAGTCCATGGAGCATAGTTCCAAAGACCTCTTTAAGAGAGAACCATGGAATTCAGCTTTACACTCAGACTCATCAGTTCCTAATCACATTTTTGATATTTCTGCAGTGGTGTCTTAATGTCCACAGTGCTACAGCTGAGGAAAATGAAGTATTTTTTTAAAGCTACATTGAGGAAGACAGAGTAAAGACAGAAGGGATAGGCAGGGTGATAGACCACAAAGAGAAGGCAGAACTACTTAATTCTTATTTTGTTTCTGTTCTCTCTGTCAAGGAGAAAGACCTTTCAACTAGAGGAATAAAAAGGACCAGAAAATGACTAAGAAGGAGGTGAGACCCACAAGAAGCTGGGAGGTAGTAAGAGAGCCCTTAGCTCTCATTGATTAGCTTAGGTCGCTAGTCCTAGATAAACTACGGATCACTGACCCTGTCCCTACTCCCCAGCTCTCTGGTGCATTCTATGTCTTAAGTCCTCCAGCAACTTTCTGTACAGTCTACTGTATGACCCTCCCCAGAGGTATACATGGCCAACACAGAAAAGGTATCTAGGTAAGCAAGATCCTCTGCTTGCTCTCTGTTATCCATGGTCCATCTGGTTCTATTGCTCTTCCTCCTGGCTACATAGACAGCTCCACAGAATATTCATTTAAAACCATTGGCTCAAAATTTTGGGCCAAAGTTACTTTTGTAGGTTGGCGGCCTCAGAGGGGAAGGGATCTGGTGTTTCATAAGGGTGTTTACCAATAACTGCTGCCTTCCTACTCTACCTCTCAATAGTTTTGCCTTCCTGACTTTGGCAAGATCATTTCAAAAAGTGACTTTTCCAGCTTTTAATCAATGTGGTGGCTCCTTTCTGAAATGTTTCCAGTTGGCCACCATTTCCCAAAGCCTCAGTTGTTCTTACATAGTTTTTCAGTTCTGACTCTTTGTCTCCATTTGGGGTTTTCTTGGCAAAGATACTGGAGTGGTTTGCCATTTCCTTCTCCAGCTCATTTTATAGGTGAGGAAACTGAGGCAGAGTTACGTGACTTGTCCAGGGTCACACAGTTAGCAAGTGTCCAAGGCTGGATTTGAACTCAGGAAGAAGAGTCTTCCTGCCATGGGTTTGCTATGAATTTTCCTTTTCATTGTTGGTATCTTCAGTCCAACTCTGCTGCTGCAGCTACCTCCGATTCAAGTCAGATGCTCCTTTTGTTCTATATTCCTCCTTGCATTACTCATCAATCCCCTTGCTTTGGATCATTTCCTCAGTTTCATTTCTTGATTCAGTTTTCTATTTCAGTGTCTGTTAACATTTCTACCTTTTCAAACCTTATATGAGCATTTACTTGCCTTTCCTGGAATGTGCAGAATCTCCCAGTTGATTGTGACCCATGTGTTTAATTAAAGCCAGGCCTTCATCATTTTTTTTTAAAGAATCATTAACAAAACTGCTGAATTAAAATGAGACCTAACCTGGCTGCATGACTCTCTCCTGAACTTCTTCGCACATGTGTCCCAAATAATTCCTCATGGTCCCTGAGGCAGATTGAAGTCCATGTGGTTTATATCTGAGACTCCTTGGAATTAATTTTTCACTTAACATTTAACACCTGTGGGTCCATATGTAATGTACAATTATACTGTAATTATTTTATTGCCATCATCTACAAGCCTAGGTTTAAATCAAGATTTGGACTGGTTCTTGTAGTTTCCCCAGGTGTGTAATAACCCACACTTCAAACATTCAACATGCCCATTTCTTCACAATCTGAACAAAAAAAAAAAAAGCTTTCCCTTGACTATACTATAGAATCCAGCTTCCACCTCGTCTCTCTTATCCCTTCCATTGCTAAACTTTTTAAAAATACTATCTGTGCCTAGTGTGCCTTCCCCTTCATTCCTCAGCTCCTTGTGATCTGGCTTCTGTCCTCACAATCCTCCAAAGGAAACTATTCTCTTAATGATCCCCGATAACCCCTTAATCCCCCAAACCAAGGCTTTCATTTTTTGGGTCCTCATCCTTCTTTACCTCTCTATAACTTTTGAAACTGTTGACTATCCCTTCCTCCTGGATATTCTTTTCTCCCTTGGTTTCAGAGACACCATAGTTTCTTAGTCCTCCTACTTTTCAAACAACTCTTTTTTTTCCTCCTCACTCTCTTCCCAGGCCCTTATTATGGCTATTTCCAAAGCCATTAGGAAGCTTTTTGTCTTTGGACCTCTTTTTTCCCCTCCTCTGTTCCTTCTCCTCCTTCCCTTTCCTTTCCTCCTCCTCCCTTCCCCTTCTATTTCATTTCTTTTCCTTCTCCCCTCTTCTCTTCCTTTGTCTCCTCTCTCTACAGTCTTCCTCTTCACCTTTTTAGTCACTTCCCTCAACTATCACTTCTCCAAAACTGATCTAATCCTGACTTCTCTTCTTACCTCTAAACTTGTATATTTACCCCTTCCACATTGCAGGGGCTAGAGGCCCAGCACCCCTGCACTCTGGAAAATCCAGGTAAAATTTTTTGGCCCTCCCTTCATACCAGAGAAGAAGGCTGAATTTTTTTCTTTTTCTTTTATGGAGTTTTTAAAATTTGGCTTAAGTATTTGGTTGTAGGCTCTGTGTCATCTGCTGGTCTTTACATGTTGTCTGTGGCTTCTGCAAAACTCCCCCAAAATTCCCATTTAATTTCTTATGCCGACCCATGATTAGCAAAACTGAGACGTGGAAAGTCACAGTGTGGAAGGGATAACTGTGTTTTTAACTTCTGATAGCATGTATCTGCCTATATGTCCCATGGGCACTTCAGATGAGCCCTTTACCTTAGCCCCCCCACCCCAGCACTGCTCCCCTCAAAAAACAACAACAACAACAACAACCCTGCTCCTCCTTCTAAATTCACTACAACAGCACCACCTGTAACACCATACACAAGCAGATTCTCAAAAGTATTGTACTGTGAACAGCTTTTTAAGGTTCAGATTACACAGTATAGTGAATACTCCATTTATTCCATTAAAATCAAGGTAAACATTCACAATATATCACAATATAATATTCACAACACTGCATCTTATCACAGAAAATCACAATATAGTGTTCACAACAGCTTAATGGCCACACAATTTTCAATACAGTAGCCACAATATTTAGAACAAAGAACAAAAAAATAATCATCTGGTTTCCCTAAGGGGGAAACTTTCCTCACTTAATCATTCAATCAATTCACAAAACAATATCAATCTTCCACTCATGGGGCAAATCATTAACTTAATCAATCATTCATCTAGCAATCAGTCACTAAGTATCATTAATCACAAGATACAATCATTAGAAAATTACACAAACCCTCCAGCCCTCAGTGTCTAGTAAACTCATTCAATATCCAAGGGGAGGCCTTTCCTTCATCTTGACTCAGGGTGATCTCTCAGATTCCCTGGATCCCCTTCCATGGTCCCACCTCCTACCTGAATCCACCAAACAGTCACCTGGATTCAGAGGCAGATAGCTCCCAGATCCTTGTCCAGTCCTCAGAGGTAGACAGCTCCTTGGCACATACCAAAGTTCACAGGGTCCAGCATATCTCAAACCCTTCACCACTTCTGTTGCCAGAAACCCAAAGATCAGCCAAGCCACAAACCAACAGAGGTTTATCCCAGTCATGCTTCTTCAGTCCTCCAGCAGTTCAGCTGGCCCTAAGACCCAGGAGAAATCTTGGCCTTCCAGGAGGCCCTCTAGGCAAGCCTTCTCAGCCTTCCAGGTGGCCTTCACCAGATTCTGGTCTCAGGAAAACTCCAACTCAGTTCTCAGTCAGCTTCCAGATGCTGGGAGAGAAATTCTCTCTCTCTCAAGAAAACTCCAACTTGACTCTTCAGTCCAGCAGCCCAGCTCCCAGATGCTGGGACAATCTTGCTTCCTCCAACAGGAGCCACCAAGAGGAAGATTCCCAATTCTGTCTCTCTGTCTCTAGAACTCTTCTTATAAACACACACTGGCCTCCTGTCTCAGCCAACCCCCTTCGGCCATGTCAGCAACAGGGGAGTTCACTCCCTCTCAACAGGAGGCAGAGTTCACACCTTCCATACTTAGCCCTAAGTTACTAAGGGCTAAGTATCTGTTAAATTGATTACTGTTACACCACCATAAAACACAGTGCCTGGTACAGAACTTGTTGAATGAAGAAAATCATTCAAAGATGTTTTAAAGAGGCAACTGGGTGACGTGGTGGTTAGAGTTCTAGACATGGAGCCAGGAAGACCTGAGTCTGAATCATTCATCAAATGCTTATTAACTATACTGGTGCGAGGACACAAGATTTGTAGAGGGACAGACTGTCCTGGCCAGCTATGCAAGTTATACTGCCAAATGTAAGGGGACTAATCTGTTGTAGGGACATAGACCCTCTGAGAGAATACTGAGATAATGAAGAAAGAGGGACTCATGCCAGCTTGGTTATTAATAGGTTTTATTAGAGTTTATTGGATTGATTAGGGGAATTTACTCATGGGACATGATTCCTGGAAGTAGGAAGACAGAATGGTGGATCACCACACCAATCCCAAGCCAGGCCAGGTTTTATATAGAAACAGAACAAAGAAGGCATAATTCCAAGGATGGCCCAGGGTCACATGCACTTGTTCTCATGAGATAGTTGGAGCTTCTTTCGCTGTTTACATTTACTCAATGTGAAGCCATATAGGTCACACTTTCACACTCTGGCTACCATCATACCCCTGAGCAGTTCATTAATCCCTTGTCTATAAAATTAGAATAATAGCACCAATCTTCCAGAATTTTTGCAAGGATCAAATGAGATAAAATATTTAAAATACTTTGCAAACCTTCAAGTGCTATGTAAGTGTTAACTATTATTACTGTTATGATTAAAAGATTTGGATTTTTCTTTCTAGGCTCTCTAGAAATGAACCTCAATGGCTTCCCTCGAGCCGCAAAATCTGCCAGGGCCTGTGATCTTCCCAAGTCTGGCACCTTGAGTGAGGAAAACAAAATCTCAATATTCCAGCAGAAGCGGGTGAGGGGCTGGTGGCCTTTTGTCAAAGCTGGAGAGCTCACTGTAAGTACATGAAGAGGAAAAACTACATAAATCTCTTAGTGCTTGAGGGAAGAGCATCCATACTGGGAGTTCCCTATGCTAATTAAGTTACAGGTCTGGACAAAAACACTTTTTTTTTTGACAATTCAATGTATTTAGTTGATTAGTTATCTTGGAAATAGTCTCTGAATCAGTTTTTGCTCTGTGTGAATTGACCTTAAAACCTCTGGTATTAACTTTTCACTGGGCATTACTTGTCTTCAGCTTTGAACAAATACTTGAATAATGTAATAATTATGCTATGACTCACTCATCACATTATCCATAGGGGCTGGGGGAAGGGTAAAAATGCAATACAAAACAATAATCTGTCTTTCAAAATTTTCTGAGGGTTGTAATACCCTGTAGTTTACAACCCATGAAAGGCTTTGTCCATTATGAGAATGGCAGTTTGGTTTAATGGAAGGAAGCCTGGCTTTGAAGTTAAAATGTCTGCATTTACAAGGTAGCTAGGTGGTGCAGTGGATAGAGGACCAGCACTGAAGTCATCTCATCTCAGACACTTGAGCTGTGTCACATGAGGCAAGTGACTTGCCTCTGATTGGCTCACCCAAAAGAGTCTGCATTTAACTCTCAGCTTTGTCATTTTTTTTTTTTTAGATTTGTGTCCTTGGGCAAGTTAGTTATTGCTGTGCTCTTCAATGTCAGTACTTGTAAAATGGGAGCAGCAATTCTTCCCCTGTCTACTTCATGGGTCTATTTTGAGTCTCTCACAATATATAATGCATGTGAAATACTTTGTACTTCTCTCGGGTTGTCCCAGGAGTTGGTGAGCTCATAATCACTGGATCTTTAAGTGAAATTTGGATTGACCATCTATCAAACATGTTTTAGAAGGGATATGCAGGTATAGTTTGGGCTAGATAACTTTAGAGGTCCCTCTGGTACTTCTACTAGGTAAAATATGTTATTATTATTACTATTACTATTATTAGTACTACTACTATTGCTTCTCTTATTTTGAATCTGGACAATAGGCATTCTTCATTCACTTTGTTTTTCATGTGTAGATAGGTTAAACTGCTTTCAATGATTATAGATCTCATTGAGGAAGTTCTACAAGGTTGTGGGATTTGATACAATTAGCCCAATGTCCTAGGGCAGAGGTTCCCAAACTTATTTGGCCTACTGCCCCCTTTAAAAAAAATTACTCAGTGCCCTCCTTGGCAATCTGCTTTCTTTAACCTCTTAACAGTTTTTTTTTTAAATTTGGGTCATTTTTTAAAAAAATGAAACATCTTAAATTTAATAATTTATTGTGTTGTATATTTTTTCTGCATGAAAATTTTGATGACACAATATTGCATATAGTATAGTATAGTATAGCATCATATTGTAAACTGGTCATCATACACATATATTTCTGCCTTTGTATACTGGACTTCCTGACAATGTGCTCATCTGCCAACACTTCCTTGTTAAGACTTGTTTGCAGACTTGACCACTGATGGGTTATAACTTGCATTTTGTGTGTTTATTTTGAAAATAATGTAATCACTATGACTTTAACTCTGTTATACAACAGATGAAACATGTATGAACAATTTTTTAAAATTTTATTGTCTTCTCTTCTTTCCTTATGCTTCCACCACCCCTTTATTTTTATTCAATTCCCTCAAATTGCACCCAAGGCTACTACTATCCTCTGGATCATTCCAGAACCCCTCAAGAGGTGGTATCACCCACTTTGGGAACCCATGTCCTAGAGAATCCATATCCACTCCAATATATTACAAACAAGAAATTTTAAAAGAGAAATTATGAATATCCAAGAAATGCATGATTGAAAAAGAAGATAGGTAGACCATGTAATGAAAGCAAGGGATAACCCATGGACAACCTATGTGTTCCACTGATAACCTTGCAACATTGGAACTTAAGTAAAGATCTTAAAATAGTGGTTCTTAAACTTTTGTGCTTCAGGGTCCTTTTGCACTCCTAAAAAAAATTTGAGGACTCCAAAGAACTTTTGTTTATGTAACATTTCTATCTAAATTTACCATATTAGAAATCTGATAAATTTTAAAAATATTTACTAATTCATTTAAAGTAACAATGATAAACCCCTTACATGTTAACAAAAATAACACATTTTAATGGAAAAACAACTTTATTTTCCAAAATCAGTCAATTTAATGAGAAGAAAGGCATTGTTTTATATGTTTTTGAAAATCTCTTTAATGTCGGACTTAATAGAAGACAGCTAGATTCTCATATCTGTCTCTGCAGTCAATCTATTGCAGATTGTTGTTTTGGCTGAAATATATGAAAAAAATTTGGCCTCACACAGATATGCAATTGGAAAAGAGAGGGGCATCTTAATAAGCAAATAACTTTATAGTATTATTATAAAAATAGCTTTGAATAAGAAGGTCCCCTGAAAGAGTCTTAGGTAATCCTGTGGGCCCAGAGACCACACTTTGAGAGCTGTTGCTCTATCATATTGAATAGACTCCCTGTGTCAAAGTCATGGGAGCACACAGACAAGAACTCCACAGGAATGATAAGTTTGGATAATTTACAATTTGCATTGATGGAAGAAACATAATGATGAGATCCAAGATCCATGGGAGTGTTGAAGGATTGTTTTCAGATGTTTATGGTACAATATGGGTGTATGTATTGGCTATTCTATTATGTTGCTGTGGTTCAGTTGTTTTCAGTTGCGTCCAACCCTTTGTGACTTCATGTGGTGTTTTCTTAGCAAAGATTCTGGAGTGGTTTTCCATTGCCTTCTTTAGATCATTTTACAGTTGAGGAAACTGAGGCAAGTAGGGTTAAATGACTTACCCAGGTTAAGTGACTTACTTCTGTCCTTCACATAGCTAGTAAGCGTCTGAGACTGAATTTGAAGGTAGGAAGATGAGTCTTCCTGACTCCAAGCTGAGAACTTTATCCACTGTGCCACCTAGTATACAGCGGGATAAGCTGGTTATCTCTGAAACTAGAAAGCACGTGTTATTTGTGATATATAGTCAAGTGGAAAGAATGCTTAGTAGAGAGTCAGAAGGCCTTAGTTCAAGTCTGACCTCTAACAAAATGAGCTTGGGAAAGTTATCGTGGAATGATGATCATGGCTTAAACATTTTCTTGGATAGTTTTTTAGAGAGTGCCATCATTTTTGTCTTTGCATCCCCAGCATCTAGGACAATGCTTAACCATTGTAGCTGCTTAACAAATGATTGTTGAATGAATGAATCAAATTATTTGAGGACTTCAAAAAGAAAGCTTTATATTTAAAGTCAGAAGTCCTGGGTTCCTCCTTGGGCCATAGTTTCCTCACTCATGAACTGAATGGGGGTTGGACAAGATGACTTCTAAGGTCTTTCTAGCTCTGAATCTACTACTATAAAAATGATCAGCTCAATTTTTAAAATTTAGCAAATGTTTATTAAGCACCTACTGGGTGCCAGATCTTGTGCCAGACATTTAGGGCATGTAAGGTCATACAGCTCTCATGGAGTTTATAATCCAGTAGGCAAAAATATAGTACAAACACATAAGACATCACTATGATTTCCTTGGGTCACCTAAGTTCTGATGGTTTTCTTCTTTGTTTTATCTCTTAGTGGGAACTTGGTTGGAACATTGGTCTAGCATGTGAGAAGCAGCACCTATGGGGTCAGTCACTGAACTCACCCAAAAAACAATTTGAGAGAAATGACTATTTCTCTCCTATATTAATAGCCAACTGTTGAATTGGGACTGAATCTTTTTTCCCCTTTTATTTTCCTCGTTTATGAATCAACCTCTGTAGGCTATTCATACAGCCTTTGAACCCTATAGGGCTTATAATGAGATGAAATATTGGTTAAGACATGGGCAACTGAGAAAACTTAGTTCTGATCAAAGAATAAAGAAATTGTAGTTTAGGTGACTTGATGGATTCTAGCCCATTGTGTTTTAGTCAGGTCTGGGTGGAAGTGGATTCCCCCTTTTGTCTAAATTACCCTAGATGGGGTGATATGAGTATAGATAAGTCTTTTTGATCAAGACTGAATGATCAGTCGTGCCCCTCAGACCTTCGTTAGAATAAGCCCACTTCACATTATAATATTCATTCTCTCATCATTTGTTAACCAATCAGAGTTGGTTTCCACTCTCGAGGCAAACTCTTTTTTCCAAAGGCTTTATATAAGTATTGAAGGTTTCACAGGTTGGGTCTCTTCACTCATGGAGAGGAACAAAGTAGCTAATTTTGTTGATTATTTGTGAGCTGTAATTAATAAAACCGATTATAATTTACCCAGAAATTCTGTCCATCAGAAATTTTCACTTGTCACAAATTCAAACCAGAGAAAAGAAGCAGGCTTCTTTTAGTCTCCAGGATAGCCCCATGCCTTGGGTCACTTTCAAGGACATTGCAGAAAGAATCTGTTGTGTTACTCCTGAAAGAATGTGACCTGTGCCACTCAAGGTCAGCAGAGCACTGGGCATCCTCTCACATCAGGTACCAGATACAGTGATAGGTTTTAGTTAACTGCACACTCAATATATATATAGGTCAACACAGCAGCCAAAAAGCTAATATGATCTTGGGTTGAAATAAGAGAGCTGTATCTTCCAAAATGAAATCTTCCAAAATGCCTTTGCTCTAGTCAGGCCATATCGGGACTACTGGACATTTCTGAGTGCTATATTTTAGGAAGGACATTGATAAGCAAGAAAATATCCCCCAAAAGAAGTAGCCAGGATGGCAAAGGGACTAGAGACCTTATCATAGGAGCAACAGATGAGTAAATGGGGATATTTAGGCTAGAAAAGGAGAGAAAACTCAGGGGAAGGGGGATAGCATCCATCTTCAAGTATTAGAAGAGCTATCATATCAAAAAGGGATTGTTCTGCTTGGTCTCACCAGACAAAAACAGACATAATGGTTGGAAGCTTGAGAGAAGCAGATTTCTGGTTTTATGTCAGCATAAGCAACCTAAAATTTTATCTCTCCTAAACCATAATGTTCTGGCTCAGGAGATAATGAGTTCCAGTCACTGGAAGTCTTCAAGTGGGAGGCTGAATGGAGATGCTGCAGAAGGGCTTTCATTCTGTTCTTACTTAGACCAGGAGGTCTCTGAAGTCCTTCTAACTTACACAATTTTGTGCCTGCATATGGCAGAGGGAAGGGGGCATGTGGTGAGGGGGGGTGATGTTGGAGTCAGGAAGAGAGATATGGAATACAATTTTCAAACCTAGTCTAGGGCACTAGATGTTTTCTCCTAACTCTGTTTATCAGCTTACATAAAAGACTTGAATAAGTTAGATTTTTACCTTACAGTTAACTCCAGACTGCCAGTCTCCACATAACCCTCTCCTTGCTTCATCCAGGATAGACCTCAGAGTCTATTACAAACACACACACTTAGCACATTGCCCAGCACATAGTAAGCACTTAATAAGTGGCTCTTGCCTTGCCTATGATCAGCACGGAGGGCTGCTCATGTGGAACAAGTGTGCAGTCAGGTGGTGAGACTTCCCTGGCTGGGATAGGGACTGGGGGAAGGGAAAGGCAACAAGAGGTCAGGGCGACCTCTTTTTGTGTCAAGTAAATGATGGAAGTAAGCCTGGCTTTCCACCTGTCACAGATGTCACTCACCTCCCCAAAATAACATTTCCACTAGGGACAGGTAGGCTTGCAGGGACAGCTCAGTGTTAGTGTTAGTGGATCCCACTGTTGGCTCCCCAAGGATGGCCTCAGGAATTCAGAATGTTGGCACTGGACTAACTGCAAAAAGGTTCACATTAGGGCACTGAACTTGAAGCCAGACTTAGTCTTAGCATTGACTGTGAGAACATAAGCTGTGAGACCTTAAGCAAGTTGCTTCTTCTCTCTTGACCTCAGTTTACTTATTCATAAAGTGGAAATGACAGGCAGCACAGGGTAGTAGTTAGAGAGTTGACTTCTGAATCAGGAAGACCCAGATTCTAGTCTTACCTCTGACACATATTAGCTATATGACCCTGGGCAAGTCACTTAACCTCTTAGAGTCCTAGTTTTCTTCCCTGACAATTTCCTAAAGTACCACATGAATGTAGGGTAAGAATTACTAGTGTTTCTACCCATACTTAGTGTACTTAAGATATGCCAATATGGTTTGCTTTAGAAGAGAAGAGAGGACTGGGTTGAACATCCAATGGCCTGGCTTCTTATGCCAGTGCTATCAAATACCATCTATAGGACTTTGAGAAAGTTAACAGCTCTAGCCTCGGTATCCACATTTGAAAAATGATAACATGCTACTAGATGATCTCTCAGGCCCCACCCAATGCTGAATCTATGGTCCCGTGATGTACAAGATTTCAAAACTAGAAGTCGTCCAAGCTCGTTCAATTAAATTTTACAAGCAGCTAATTAATTAATTACTTAATTATCAAGCATTTATCAGGTGCCTATTTGACTAGTACTGTACTAAGTACTGAAGATGCCAAGATGCTAGCATGTACCAGAGCTTGTCTTCATCAGCAGAGTCTTTAAGAACCAGGATCACTCCATGGTATGGTATCAGGACAACAATGAAGATGGTTGGTGATGGTAATAACAACTGTGATGACAGCTGTCCACATCTCTAAAGCACCTCTGAGTCTTTAGGGTGTTGTTCCTCACAATGATCCAGTGGATTTGCTAGTGCCAGGACCATTATTTCCCTTCTGTAGATCTTGGGAATCACAGATCCGGAGCTAGATGGTACCTAGGAGACTAAGCTGCCCAATTTTAGCATTTTCTAGGTAAGAAAACTGAGGCCTAAAGAAGTTGGTTAAGTGACTTGCCCAAGGACATGCAATGGATCATAGACAAACATGAGCCTCAAACATAGGTCTTCTGACTTCTAGTTGAGCTCTTACTCATTTCAGTAATTCAAGGATAGCACCTCCTTAGGCCTTGCTCAGCAAAATGGTAGACAAGACTTCTGCTTATTATAGGTATGTACTGATCATGCTGATCAAGACCCCTCTGTACCTTAGGTAGATTGTCCTTGTCGGTTGATGTGCCCCTTGTCACCAATCATCATCCTGTGGCCAACCTGACAATGAGCTTCTCTGGACATAGGGAGGCTGGTTCATAACCACCAGACACAATGTTCTTTGCCATGTAACTTCCATTCCACCATGCAAAATGAGAGATTATAATCATAACTAGTCAGCTAGGTGTGCAGTGGAGGCAGTGTTGGAACTGGAGTCACAAAGACCTGGGTTCATAACCTGCCCAAGACACATACCAGCTGTGGGACCCTGGACAATCAATTAATAGTCTATTAATGTTTATTAAAATCCTTCTATGTGCCAGACACTGAGCTAAGTGCTGGGGATAAAAAATATGAGAAAAGAAACATAGTCTCTGCCCTCAAGGAGTTTACAATCTAATGGAGGAAGGTAAAACACTAAAGGAAACTGGAGGTTGGGGGGCAGAGAGAGAAGGTAGCATACTGGGAGTCTGGAGGAGAAGTATTTGGAGAAGTCCCAAGGTAAGCTCAGCCAAGTGAGAAATGAGGAGATGCCCACGCTGAGGTCTCTCTTTAAATGGAGGGTTGGAGTTCAGGGCCCCCACACTCCAATCAGTGAGGCACCGGGTAGTGAGGAAGCTCAATACCAAGGCTTATGAGATATTACAGGGTGACCAGGTTATCCCAATAATGAGCTTCCTGGGGCATAGGGAGAAGTCCCAGAGTAGTGCAGTCAGGCAAGAAGTGACTGAGCAAGTAATTTAACCTCTCAGCCTCAGTTTCCTCATGTGTAAAATGGGGATGATAATAACCCCTACCTCGCAGAGTTGTATCTGTGATCAAATCAGACAACTTATTTAAAGCACCTTGTAAACAAAGCACTCTATAAATGCTGGCTATTATTATGATAACTAAAATGAAATGCAATGTCAGAGTAGGAAAGGGGTTCAGATACCCAGTTCAACCTCTTCCTTCAGATGAGGAAAACTGAGGCTTAGGTCAATTGACTCATTTGCACATTGTATAGCCTTCTCTACTCATAGGCACACTCAGTCATTTCTATTACTCCTAAGCTAGAGAAGATGAGGCCATTAAAATTTGATTCAAATGGGTTTTTTTCATTGTTTTTCGAGTGACCTATGCTCCAAGGGAAAATGTTATTCTATAAAACAACTTTTTACAGAAGTAATGCAATTAATAGTAATTTAAGCACTAGAGCTAATGAAACCCTTCAGGGCTCTGGGGCTTTGAAGAGCGCAGAGTCTGGTTCCCTTTGGCTTTGACCCCCTGAGGGTTGTCTTACAAGTGCTCCTGCCTCACCATGCTGCCTCTGACACTGAGTCCTATCTGTTAGAGGCAGCATTTTCTCAGCATAGCAATGTGTTCAGACTGGGCATTAAAAGTGTCAGAGCCCACAAATAGGGACTTTTTAAATTTTTCAAAGCTTTAGTTGTCAACTGGGAGGGAGATTTATCAAAACAATGAGGAAAATTTATTTGAATCAAACTGTAGTGACCTCATCTCCTGTAGGTTATGGAATGGAAATTACTGGGTGTGCCTTTGAGTTGAGAAGGGGGCACATCGTGCAAACGAGTCACTTAACCTAAGCCTTAGTTTCCCTCATCTGTAGGAAGAGGAGTTTCCAGTTTTAAATTCTGTTTTGTTGTTCAGTTTTATCAGACTCTTCATGAGCCCATGTACCATAGCATGCCAATGCTGTCCATCTGATTATTTTGGCAGATATTGGAGTAGTTTGCCATTTCCCTCTTCAATAGATTAAAACAAACTGTGGTCAAGTGACTTACCCAGGGTCATTTAGCTATTAAGCATCTGAAGCCACATTTGAATCCAGGTTTTCCCAACTTCAGTGTTCTATTCATTGACCCATTTAGCTGCTAACATTCTGTTTTATTGAGATGAAAGCCGTTAGGGCTCTTAACTCCTGATCTTTCAACCATTCCCCAGGCTTCCATGACTAGCCCACCTCTTTTTCTAGTTGTACATATTCCTAATGATGCATCTTTCTCCACTTTTTGTGGAACAACATTTAGCAATAAGCTACTGCTAGCTCTCCTCACCCTGCAGCTTTCAATAGCCCTTGGGGGTTGCTTGTATTTGGGCATGCTGAGTATCTTCACTGATTGTAGACTATTTTGTTGTCACAACTATTATGCTTGTCTCCTCCAAAATCTTATTGCCTTTTTAAGAAATTTGGTTCAAATATGATTTCATCTTGCCCTATACAAAA
>CM053587.1:267427611-267454469 GCA_028646515.1 Pseudochirops corinnae
AGCAATAAGCTACTGCTAGCTCTCCTCACCCTGCAGCTTTCAATAGCCCTTGGGGGTTGCTTGTATTTGGGCATGCTGAGTATCTTCACTGATTGTAGACTATTTTGTTGTCACAACTATTATGCTTGTCTCCTCCAAAATCTTATTGCCTTTTTAAGAAATTTGGTTCAAATATGATTTCATCTTGCCCTATACAAAAGATTCCTGACTGCTTCCTTGACACTTTACTTATATAAGCTTTGTGGCTACTCAAAGGTAATCCAGACAATTGTGAGAGGCAGTGCTGAGATAGTTCACTTCATTAGGATAACCAATAACCTACATGTACAGGATAGACTTGAAGAGAATTGGACCCTGAGACTGAGGAGGTATTTATTGGTTTTGTTTTTTGTTTTTGCTTTTGGGAGGGGGGAAGGCAGGGCAATTGGGGTTAAGTGACTTGCCCAAGGTCACAAGGCTAGTAAGTGTTAAGCATCTGAGGCCAAATTTGAACTCAAGTCCTCTTGACTCCAGGGCTGGTGCTGTATTCACAGGAGGTATTTAGTAGTGGCTCCCTCCAAAGTCCAGGGGAAAAAGCAATATCTCTGGAGTCAGAGGTCCTTGATTCAAATTCTACTTTGGCTACTTAACTACCTTTGTGATCTCCGGCAAGTACTTTACCTGCCTGGGCCTTTGTTTTCTCTTCTGTAAAATGGAGGAGTTGTACTAGAAGGCCTCTGAGGTCTCTTCCTGTTCTAGATCCATAATCCTTTTCTATGGACCTTTTATTTGGTTTCCTTTAGAACCTATGTCTTCCAGGCATGTTTTCCCACAAAGGGCAAGAGGAGGTTGAACTCACTGACTTCTTATGTGTCAAATAGAGGAATCATAATCCTCACCTTGTGGTAGGCAGATTGATAAATTTATAATTTCCAGCTTCCATACCACAAATTCTGTTGGTGATCAGAACTCTTGGCATATTTAGACCTTGGTCAGAGAACATCTGCCAAAGTGAATTCCACAAACCAATTCCACAATTTTCCTCCAGAAAGAAACATAATGGAAACTATTAGCACATAAACAATTAGGGGAATGAACACTTTCCCAAGTAAATGGACTATTAGGGGAACTATTAACTCAATTAATAGCTTATAAAGCTATCAAAAATGACTCATATAACAGAAAGAGATTCCTTAACAATAATATTAAATACGTTTGACAGAGCAGATCCAGGTTTGGGCTGCCCTCCTTCCTTGTCAGCTGGCTGGGAAGGAGGGAGAATCTGAGGCTAACCAAGGACAGCTACCATTCTTCCATTCCCTACACCACTGGGAAAGGTCAGATTTCTGCCAACAAACAGAGAAAACCAAGGGTCAGACCAGTGTCAGGAGGTAATTACTTTGTTGCCTACCCATGGGGAAGAGACAGACAAGAAGCCATGGAGACAGGCCACCTCTGTCCTGAATCTTTTCCTCCTGCCGCCAATGCGTCATGCACCTAGTTGGGTGCTTCGTGCCAGATTTTAAGTCTGTGCTCCAAAGCTCAATCTCCAAGGATGCTGCCTCCCACCATCTCAAGCTCTGCCAGTGATGAAATCCTCCAATCCAATCATAATGACTCAATGAAGACCACGTATGGAGACAAGAGGAATCTACCCTATTTGACAATGAAAACATGACCCATTTGGAGAATATTCTTATACCAGCAAGTGCTAGGTAGACAAGGAGCAGGTGCTTCTATGCTGTCTTACCTACACATGTCCATTGGTAACTATGAGATCAACAGGAATAATGGGGAGCTGAGGGCACCTTGTAATCCTAGGGAAGCAGCTAATTGGCACAGTGGATAGGGCCCTAGCTGTGGCATCAGGAATATGGCCTCAGATACTTCCTAGCTGTGTGAGCCTGGGCAAGTCAATCAACCTTTGTCTGCCTCTGTTTCTTTATCTATAAAATGGGGCTAATGAAAGCACCTGCCTCCAGAGTTCTTGTGAAGATGAAATGAGATAATATTTGTAAAGAGCACATAGTAGATGTTTAATAAATGCTTACTTTCTTTTCTCTCTCTTTCCTTCCATCTCTCCTCTCCTTCCTTTTTGCTTTCCTTCCTTTCATCCTTTCTCCCTCCCTTCCTTATGCTTTCTTCCTTTCCTCCCTTCTCTTCTTCCTTCCTCTCCCTCCATCTCTCCCTTCTTCCCTTCCTTTCCTCCCTGTAAGGCAGCTTAGATGTATTGATTGTTAGACTGCTGGCCTGAAGTCAGGAAGACCTTAGTTCAAATATAGCTTCAGATGCTTAGTAGCTATGCGACCCTGAACAAATCACTCAGCCTCTGTTTGTCTTAGTTTCCTCAGCTGTAAAATAGGTGGAATAGCAGGCCTTACCTCACAAGGTTGTTGTAAGAATTGAGTGACATCTCATTTGTAAAGCTCTTAAGTCCAGTGCCTGGCACATTGTAGGCCTACATATACACCTATTCCCTTCACCCACCTAGCCCATGTCAGGGTATATGATCCATTATTTTTAACCCATATGAAATTGGTTAATTTTAAAACTAAATGTGGTACTTTGCAAAGTTCATTCTCAGAATTAAAATTAAATTTACAAGTTTCCCAAAAGTGTGTATATGTGTGTGCATGTGTACTTTCACCCAAGTCACCACAATCATCTTAGTATTACTCAGGCCACCTCCATCCCTGCAGTTGAGCAGACGTGAAAGGCATCATCCTTAATTCCTCACCCTTTCACCTCCCACATCCAACCTGTTGCCAAGGTTGCTTTTATCTTTTCATCATTCTTTTCTTGCTTTTATCTTTTCATCATCTCTCATTCATCCCCACTTCTCTCCTTTGATACTGGTGCAGACCCTCATCCCCTCATGCCTAGGAGAATTAAATAGCCTTTCAGCTGGGCACCATGCCTCAAGTCTCACCTCACTCCAGTCTATGCTCCTCTCAGCTGTCAAGTTAATCTTCCTGAGGCACGAGGCTGGACATTTTATCCTTCTTTTCAATAAACTCCAGTGACTTCCTCTTACCTGCAGGATCATGTATAAAATCCTGTTTGGTGTTTGGTGTTCAAACCCCACCATAGCCTGGTCCCTTTCTACCTTTCCCATCTTCTTATACCTTACATCCCTACATTCTCCGCTCCAGTCTCCCACAAGATACTGGCTATCTCCTATATGTGGGACACTCTCTTTCCTCGCTTCTACCTCCGGACTTCCTTCAAGTCTCAGGTAAAATTCTGTTTTCTACACAAAGACTTGCCTGGTACTCCTTAATGCTAATACCTTTCCTCTGCTTATAATTTCCAATTTATCCTGCAGGTTGTTTGTACATAGGTGTTTTCATGTCTCCCCCATTAGAGAGTGGGGGCCATCATTTGCCTTTCTTTGTGTCCATAGTGCTTAGCACAGTCCCTGGCACATAGTAGGGGCTTAACAAATGCTTGTTGATTTCTTGGTTCTCCCCGCCATCTTCCTGGAGAAGCAGAGCCACATGTTCATCAATGTGGAATGGAAAGTTAAGGAAAGTTAAATTTAGGAAAGTTAAAATTTTAGGAAATTTAAGGAATATTTAGGAAAGTTAAAATACCTCCCAGTGTTCCTCATGGGAAAACAAACAAACATTAGATTGTACGATCAAGCCCATCCCCTATTATTTCTGCGACCTTAAAGAGAAGCACTGCCCTGCCCTGCCCTGCCCTGCCCTGCCCCAATTTTTTCTTCTATAAGATGGGAATAATGATACCTGCAAGCACCTATGTTGGGAGGCAAATGTTGCCCAGACCTGAAAATACTGTATATATGGGACATCTGCTTTGCTGCTAGGTTTCTTCTAAGAGATTTTTGTAACAGAGATGAATTAAAATATTTTCCTCCCGATGTAGGGTAAAGTAGAAGCTGAGTTCCATTTAGTCACTGCTGAGGAAGCTGAAAAAAACCCTGTTGGCAAAGCTCGGAAAGAACCAGAACCCCTGGACAAACCCAAGTGAGTAGAAGCCCGTCTTTCCATCCTTTCAGAGAATGGGAAGTACACTCAAGATTTAGTTGTTCCCCCAGAGGGACAGACATATTTGTCTAGTATAGGTTTGGATTCAGTCCAAGGGCCACACTTGAGGACCCAGAGGGCCATACATGGCCTCGAGGCCACAGGTTACCCACCCCTGGTGGAATGCCTCAATGGGAAGTCTTTTCAAGCCTGAGGACCCATTCCATGAACCCTGGGAGCCTTAGACCAAGAGTCGAATGTCATTTCCTCTTATTTCACATTTTTTTGTTGAATCTCTCTAGCTGGGTTGTGAACTCCTTGATATCAGGAGCTATGTCACCTCCACATCAGACTAGCAGAATGACATACATACATGCTAAGAATTTGTTTATTCATGTTCATTATTGAACACCTGCCATCTATGAATTCATTTATTTTTTGAGGGGCAATATGGCATAATGTATCAAGCTCTAGACATGGAGTCAGAAGGTCCTGAGTTTGAATCCTGCTTCAAACACTCTAGCTGTGTGATTCTAAGCAAATTACTTAAGCTCTCAGCCTGTTTCCTCATCTCTAAAATAAGAATAATAAGAATTATAATAATTGTTATTATTATTACAATTCTATAAGACTTTGTCAGGTAAATTGGAGGAAGAAATTATGGAAGTTTTTAAACCCCAGAGTTAGGAGATAATCAGTAGCAAAATTTATGGAGGTACCATTCTAGTTATTATAGTAGGGATAAGGGTCATCATTTAAAATATTCCCTTTCCCCATCCCTTAAGGATTTCACTCATGTAACATCAACTTTTGGATCTGAGGGCTCCAGAAGATCTTCTTAAGAAATGGTCTTGAGTCTAATGGGCAGTCACCTAAAATAGTGGCAAAATAGTGGGTTTCTTTGACTCATTCCCATCCTTACTGCCTCCCTTCCAGCCGCCCGAACACCTCCTTTTCCTGGTTCATGAGCCCCTTCAAGTGCCTGTACTATCTCATCTGGAAGAATTACAAGAAGTACATTATCATTGGCTTCATTCTGATCATCCTTATTGTCTTCCTGGTGCTTTTCATCTACACGTTGCCTGGAGCCATCAGCCGCAGGGTCGTTGGAAGCTCATAGAAAACTCAAATGTTTCTTTTTTTTCATTTATTTGCTTCACCATCATCAACAAACATTTATTAAGCACCTGTTGTATGCAGAGCATATGTACTTGGTCCTGGTGAGGGGAGGGAAGGGTAATACAAAGATGAATAAGGTATGGTCTGATGGGAAATTAAGTACAAATCAGTAAAGGGTAAAGGAAAGAAATTCTCCTGTCCTCTACGGCCACATGGAGCCCTGCTTCCCAAACTGAATGTCTTCTAAAACCTTGCCCACTGCCAAGATTAAATGATGACTGCTATTCTCAGTATACTTCATGGAGACTTTACTTCACTGGAATTAACTTTTTGACTAAATGTGTATTTTGCCTCAATCTGGAAGGTTTAAGTTAAAGTCTGAGATTTTAATACAAATATATTTTCTGATTCTGTTGAGAATTATTTATGACAAAAGAGCTGGGTTACTTCTAAATGAGTAACTTAGCCCCTATCCTGTACCTTATGGGCATATTTTATAGCCTTTTAATGGTTTATAAAAGCATTAGTTATTGTATATAATCTTCAAGGCAGTTGTAATTATTATTGCCATTTTGAGTGAGGAAACTTGAGGCTCAGACATAAAAAGTCACTTAGCCAAGATGACACATCTGGTAAGTGATGGGACCAAGTCTTCTGATTTCTAAGTCCTTTATACCTTGCTGCTTTCTTTTTCACATTTGAGTAATTAGTTAGGGGCATGTTGTAGTGGTTTGATCATATCAGCTGTACTTTGACTGCATAAGCCAACATATTAGGCAAGTCAGTGAGCTCCGTCAAGTCCCAGAAGTTGAGCCAAGGCTCACACAAGCAGGGCACACTAACTTGCCAGTGCTTCAAATATCTTGTTCTATTGAGCAAAGGCAAAAAGTGCTGTTCTCTATGAATGCAGTTCTCCCTAGGATCTCATCAAATCACTCCTGAAATGGGGGTAGCACAGTAGAGGCTATTGAAGCTAGAACCCTTGGAAAATACCTGGATGCCCCTGAATACTCTCATCACTGTTGTAAGGGAGCTCCAGGAGTAACTGCCTATGCAAGCCTTTTTTATGGTAAGCACAATGGGGCATCTGTAGCAGAGATCCCATATCCATCACACTTTCCATTGTGGTATGTTGGGGCAAGGCACACAAATGCTCAAAAACAGTAGAACAGCTCCAAACAGTAGAAGCCTGAGATTGAGTTCACATTGTACTTTGATCAGTCAATAAGCACCATATGTGCCAGGCTTTGTGATAAGCGCTAGGGATACAAATAAAGATTAAGGCAATTTCTGCCCTCAAAGAGCTTACAATGCAATGGAGGAAGACAAGACACAACCCAATGCTGAAAAGCAGAGTGGGGGGAGAAGGTTCCTGGTGTGAGGAAATAATAAGAAAAGTCTAAAGAACTCCAAAAGGAGTGCAACTGGTGGGAAATGATTAGAAGACTGTGCTGAGACCTCTCCTCAAATGGGTGTTTTGGCACTCATTGCTTAGCCCTCCAAGTCAGAGAATATGGTCCTCCATAAACCTCCCTGGTCTGTATCAGCAAGATCCTCTGTTACTGGCACACAGGTAGAAAACCTCAGAAATACCTTCTGCTGAGATCCATCTCCACAGTGTGAAGTTACTGGCTTCTCATGAAAGTCAATACTTGCAGGATTCAGTTGCAAGCTTCTTTGGTCCTAAGGTATCAGAATTTCTGAACAAAGTAACTCCCAAAGTTGCCATTTTTCCTTGGGCACCATAATAATCGCTAACATTGAAAAGGCAACTTTAAGGTTTACAAAGCACTTTATACTCACTGGATCCTCACAACAACCCTGGGAAGCAGATACTGTTATTATCCCATTTTACACATGCAGAAACTAAGGCTGGTGGGTTGACTGACTTGACCTAGGATCTCACAACTGTTAATTGTCAAGATTCAAACTCGGGCCCTTCTGAATCCACATTCCATGCTCTGTCTACTATACTATCTAACCTCCTCCTCAGGTATCACGGAACTCTCCAGTTTTACGTCATGATAATTTTGTGCTTCTGTCTTTTTCTTGGATTGTCATGACCCCCCAGTTAATCAGCTTCCTAAGACCAATCTTCTAGTGTTGGGTCTTTCCATGATCAATAGGTACATAGTCTGTCATGGTCTCTGCCCTTGAAGCCTTTACTGCTTAGGAGAACCTGCCAGAGGCTGTTATTCTCTGACATGTCCTTAAAGGAGCTAGGGTCAGCTCCAGGCCACAATCATGAATCAGGTAGGATTTGGGAATTGATGTTGATTCAAAATAATTTTAAAATTTCAGAATTGTACAGGAAACTTTGAAACATTTGTTTCAACTCAAAAAAATTATCTGATGGATTTTTGTTTTTTTCCTGATTATACTAGCAATAGGTAATTCTTACTAACCAGAGAGATATGAGGGCATCAAGTAAGGAGGGCTCACTTCCTGCTGGGAGGATCAGAAAGAGGAGGCAACATTTGAGTCAGTCTTTGAAGAAAGGGAGGGGAAACAGGAAGGGAATGGAAAATCCCCTGCAGGCATGGAATGAGCTTGTGTCTAGTCTGTGCAAAGACAGGTACAGGAAGGATATGACTAGGTCAGAGAACAAAACCTATTTGACAAGAGTGAGGAGTCTATGAGGAGGAGCATCAGGATGTGAAATCAGATGTGAAGGGTTTTGAATGCCAGATTAAGAAATTTATACTTTGTCCTTTAGACAATGGGGAACTATTGCAGGCTCTTCTGTAGATCAATGGCATAATATCTTTGCAGAGAGTGGGATATTTACTGTTTCTTTGATGTTATTATCAAGAAATGCTAGTTACTATTTGGGTGCCAAAGGGGATAGGATAGAGCTTTCTAATTTGTCCACAAACCCTGAAACAATGCTGCACTGCATGAAGAGCTCCAGACAATATAGTGACTTTGGATGTGCCTTATAGCTGATGGCCATCTATATAAGGGAAAAAAAGCATAACTTAAGAGCAAACAGTGAGTTCATTTTATTTTATACTAGCCCCTGCAGGAGCAAGTAACATTTCATGTCCTGGCAATCTAATGTAGATTACATCTTATTTAAATCCATAATGGCAGTCAAGCAAGAATGTCAAGTTCTCCCATAAGTTGGTGAAAGAGCATATACATCAAACTCTATTGGGTGTAAAAAGATGAGAAAATGTCAACAAGGCCTAAGTGAGAAATTTTTCAAAGATTTTTACATCAGAAAGAGAAAGGAGAGAAAGTGGAAACTAGTATAATACTATGATCATATGTGTCTCCCTGATGCCTGGCATATCATACATAGAACATCATGGATTCAGTGTTCTGTACATGCAAAAAGTTAAATAAATAAAACCACAGTTGTATCCTTTTTGTGTATTATTTTACCTAAGTATGACCCAAACTTTGTTTCATGAATTATTCACAATCATTCAAAAGAACTCAGTCTAACAATCTGCACAAGAAAAATCAAGTGGATGAAGAACACCTATTTTCTAGATGGTCATATGATGTTGAATGGATAATCTGTAGAGCTGATCCTTTATTATAGACCTCATTACATACTTATGTATATATGTATACACATATGTGTATATATACATACACTCATATATAGTATATGCATTTATATATTTACAAGGCTTGTACATGCACTGAGTCATGCTCAGAAATGAATAGAAGAACAGACTGGATGAAAACCAGCATAGCGTCCAGTGTTCTTAATGAGCCCTCCCTCCATATTCGTACTTGAAACAAAGACTTATTTTTTTAATAATTGAAATCGTTCTAGTTATTTTATGTAGCTAGAAAGCATGGAATATTCTAATTTCCAAAAAAATTATAGTTGTAAGTCACTCAAAGGATGATGGAGAGGTATGGTGAGCATTTTATAAAGTGCTTAGCACAGTCTCTGGCACATGGTAGGTGATATTCATAAATATCATTATTATAATTCAGCATATCAAATGACCTCTCTATAGGATTTATGGGATAACATCAACAAAAGTCTTAAAAGATAAGAAGGCACAAATGGGAGGTAATTTCCACCACTGGAGTGAGTAGCTGCACTGATGAGATCACAGATTTGCTACAGTATCAAAGAAGCCCAATCTAAAAGTAGAAAAGTTCAGGTCCAGAGAAGTCATTTAATGATTCCTAACATCCAAAAATGCTGCTTTGATGCCTCATCCTGGTATGAAGGTGACCCCAAGTTCTTGAAGGCTAAGCCAGCAGAATACAAGCTCTTGCAGGATTTACCAAGCCAGAAAAGGTTTCACTATGGATTCTTAGATCCAAGGATCCACACACAGGCTTATCATCAAATGCTTTGTCACTAGAAGAAAAATTCTTTGATTGTGGCAATACAATTCTGAAGAAGAAATTTAATTAATTTATTCAGCAGCTAAAAGTGGTTCAGTAAGAAATAGCATTGGATTTGGAATAAGAGTTTGAGTTCCAGCTCTTCCCCAGACTATCCAGGTGACCTTGGATAAAATAATTAATCTACTTGAATCTTAGCATCCTCCTCTGCAAAAAGGAATTGTACTAAATGTTCTCTTAGTTTCTTTTCAGTTCTAAATCTTGTGAGTTTACTGTTTGTTAAGCCTGTATTGGATTTTATTTCCTTCAGGTTTTGAATCCTAGGTCAAAGAGAGAACAAAGAAACCTAAAAAAAGATACAATATCCAGTTACTTTTTTGTACCTCTGATAATGGAAATATTTCACAACTTTCTTTCTTTCTCATCCTAAATCATGTAATTGGAAATTACAAACCTGATTCATCAGTTTGAACCATATTCTCCTAAGGATTTGGCTATTTCCTATTCACCTTAAGAGAGTAACCCATTAGCATATTATATTTTGATTAGCATGATTACATATGATTGTATTGTTTCTCCATTAGAATGTAAGATCGTTGAAGGCAGGGACTATCTCACTTTTGTATTTGTATCCAAGAACTTAGACTTTGGTACATATAAATGCTTAATAAATGATTTTCATTCATTCATTCATAAGGTAGTGTTAAAAGAGTTGAATTGAGAACCAGAAGACCTGGTTTGATGCTAATTTGCTGTGCAAACCTAGGTAAATCAGTTCTCTTCTATATCTGTTTCCATATCTGGAAAATCAGAGGGTTGCTGTTAAACAAAAACTAGTAGGAAACTGGAGAACAGCCTGGAAGAAATAAGGTTTCAGAAGTCTTTCAGCCAATCAACAAACATTCATTACGCATCATGTGCCAGGCACTTTGCTAAATTCTGGGGATACAAAGAAAGGCAAAAGAAAATCCTTGACTCCAAGGAACTTACATTCTAAGTGTGTGGAGGTGAGGGTGGGGAAGAGAGGCAACATGCAAATTGGGAGGAAGAAGGAAGGTACCTGGCTGAAAGGTCTAATGGAGGAGTCTGGAGATGTACAGTGGGACGATGTACACTTCCCTGGTGAGAAGTGGAGATGACTGGCCTGGGCACTTTCTTTAAAGGGAGACTGTGGGAGAAGCTCTGCACCTTCCAATGAGAGGGAAGGGCCCCAGAAGCAGAGGGTATTAATGAGGTACCAGGGCTAAAGGGATCTTCCTAGATGAAGAGGTTCCTGGGGCATAATGGAGAAATCCATAAGAGTGCATGCAGCCAAGTTAGACCAGTGTCTCATGCAATATGTCAGCATAAGCTCCAAATGGATACATGACCTACATATAATCAATGCAGTTAAAATTAGAAGGGAAACAACTGTGAAAAAGCATTGCTTCAAGTTTCTGTTATCAATCTGTTATCAAAGATGTGTAAAAAATCAATTTGAATACATAAGGACAAGAGATAAATAAGTGGGCAAAAGATATTAACATGCAGTTCTTAAAGAAATAAATGCAAGTTGTCAACAGTCATACAAAAATACTTCAAATTACCAATAACAAGAGGAGATTCTACCTTATGTCTATAGATTGGCAAAGATGATTTTTTAAAAATGACAGTTTCTGGGGGGACTGCAGGAAGACACAGAGGCATGGCATTTTGGGGTGTGGTCAATATATGCACCTATTGTGCTTGACTCTGCTCACTTATTAGAAGGGTTCTTATTAGAAGAATATTTATTTATACTGGCAATGGGGGAGGAAGACTGGGTAAGTATTGTTGAGGGAGGAAGGAAGGAAGGAAAGAAGGAAGGAAGGAGGGAAGAAAGGAGGGAAGGAAAGAAGGAAGGAGGGAAGGAAGGAAGGAAAGAAGGAAGGAAGGAAGGAGGGAAGGAAGGAAGGAGGGAAGGAAAGAAGGAAGGAAGGAGGGAAGGAAAGAAGGAAGGAAGAAAGGAGGGAAGGAAGGAAGGAGGGAAGGAAGGAAGGAGAGTAAGGGCAAGAGAAATACAGACAGAAAGTGTTTCAGAATTGACAAAGAATGACTGACATGGTTTTCTCTTTTAGATTAGTCCAAAAGTTTCAGACTAGAATAAATTTTAAAATGTTTTCTTAATATTGTAAAAGGGGCAATGGAAGGAGGAAGGTAAGTGTTAAGTCTGCTTCCACAACCTCTATGGGTCTTTCCAGCTCCAACATTGTGTGATTCAATATATCAAGTCACTGCTTCAGTGCAATCACTGATGACTCAAAAATGGTTCTAGTAGAATGTTCTGTAATGGACAGAGTTTGTGCTAGAAGAAAAGACAGAGAGGCCTTTTAGTTTTTCATCTTTTACTCCCAAGGCATAATGGAAGCAGC
This sequence comes from Pseudochirops corinnae, assembly GCA_028646515.1. Classification (NCBI taxonomy): domain Eukaryota; kingdom Metazoa; phylum Chordata; class Mammalia; order Diprotodontia; family Pseudocheiridae; genus Pseudochirops; species Pseudochirops corinnae. Next base: position 267,439,409 of record CM053587.1, read on the forward strand.
ACAATTACCTAACCAAGTCTTTTCTCTAGAATGATGGGAGTCAGTGGGATACAAGGCATAAAGTAGTCTGAGTCTGAGCTCTGTATATCTTCTTTTCTTCGAAGCAAGACATTTTCCTGTTGTAAATCTGAAACCACAATAACGAACACTCTGTTCTCACTGATGGCTTTCTCTATTAGAGTAATTTTCTCTTCATCCTTCCAATGTTAATCACTTTCAGCTTGAGAGAGTAGGGAAAACACTGGCCTGGGAGTCAGAAATGGCTTTCGATCCTGGCTCAGCTGTCTGCTACCTTGAGTGATCTTGAAAAACACACGAACTTTCTGGGCCTGAGGGTCCTCCTTATCTGCTGAAATGAGAGAGCCCGAGAGAATGACTTCTATGTTCATACCTAGCTCTAAATCTGATGATGCTATGAATCAGTCATCATCATGCCAACTCTGTCTTATAGGCCTATGTGAATATGAAATATGATGGCATATGTAAAATATTTTGTAATTGTGGTGTAGTACAGGGTGTCCCTAAAGTCTGGACACATAGGAAATCTCATTAACTATGCATATTTTCAAGAAATGAATGAAATTTTCAACAAATTAACATAAATGAGATTTCATAGGAAGACATATAGGAGACATAGGAAATCTCATTAATTAATTAAATTAATCTCATTAATATGGAAATAGTCTCCAATAGCTAATGAAAGCTTTTATTCCATATGAAATTGTCATAGCTAAAATTTTTTCTCAATTAAATAAAATGCTATTGAAAATTTCTTTTATTTCCTTTCTTTAAAATATGCATAATGAGATTCACTATGTGTCCAGACTTTAGAGATATTCTGTAAAAAGACAGCTGATTTTTGTCTGTATTGGCAACTATGTGTTGAAGTGGTGAAGGGAGAAAAAGCATTTATTAAGCATGTATGTATGCCAGGTAATGTATTAAATGCTTTATAAAATATCTCACTTGATCATCACAATTCTTTGAGGTGTTATTATTACCTCTATTTTACAGTTTAAGAAACTAAGGACATCAGAGGTTAAGTGATTTACCCAAGATCAAACAGTTAAAAAGTGTCTGGGGCAGGTTTTGAATTCAGGTTTCCCTGACTCCAGACCCAATGTTTTCTCCACTGGGCCACCTAATTGAGGTAGAAAGATAATGGTATTTGAGGTTAGAGGTCCTGGTTTCACATCCCAACTCTGCTAATTCCTATGTGATTTTGGGGAATTCACTTCCCCCTTCCAGGCCTCAGTTTCTTATAAAATTGAGAAGGTTGGACCAGATGATTCCTGAGGACACTTTTGTCTCTAAATACTATTATCCTAAGGATCTAGATTTGTATTTCTCTGTGTATGTATGTATGTATGTGAAGCCAATCATTCAGTGACCATTTATTAAGTACCTACTATGTCCTAGGCACCATGCTAAGCACTGATGAGACAAAGACAAAGAGTTCTTGACCTCAAGGTGCATAGAGATATATCCATTTAAAACATATCAAGAACTTGCGCACAGTATATAGAGAACTAGAGTCAGGAAGTCTTGGATTCAAGTCTTGAATGACACATACTGACAGTGTGACCATGGAATAAGTCATATAAATTCTTAATACCCCAAGCAAATCTCTGAGCCTACAAATTGTAGGGCAATTGCTGATCTGCATTGGTAGAGGGAGTTCCCTTCAGGTGTTCCCTACATCAATAAAATGACAAGTCCAGTAAAAAAAAAAAAAACCAAGCTATTACTAATTCAAGAAAATTTTCATTTCATCCTCCACCAAACATGAAAACATTCACTAAAGTTGGAGTTGATGTGTTTATATTTCTGTGCGTGAAAAAATATCCTCTATTTCTTTCTATGCATCTGTTTCCATATTTTTTTTCTTTAAGAGCATCTGAACAATTGTCTATATGAATATAATGGAATATTGTGCTGGAAAAAATGATGAAAGGGATGAATTCAGAAAACCCCAGCAAGACCTATATAAAATGGTACAAAGTGAAATGAGCAGAACCAAGAGAATAATTTGTACAATGATTACAAAGTAAAGAACAAAACAATATTGTAAGACTGTAGGACTCTGACAACTTCAGGGACCAACCATGGCTCCATAAATCTGGTAATGAGGCATGCCTCCCACCTCTTGGCAGAAATGTGATGGCCTAGAGGTGTACTCACACAAAGGCAGGTGTGGGCAATGTGTGGATTTGCTTAGCTCAGCTGTTTTTAAGCGTGACGTTGGAGGGAATTTAATTTTTTCCAGAGGAGGAGGAAGGGAGAATTGGAGGCACCTAGTGGGGTTAGTGACGATGTAGAGTAGAGAAAAGGAAAGAGGGAAGAGAATGGAAGAAAAGGGAAGAGAAGGGAAGGCAAGGGAAGAAAAGGCAAGGGGAAAGGGAATGGAGAAAAGTAAAGAAATACCTTCAATTAAGCATTTTTTTAAATGTACAGAAAAGAACAGCAGGAAGTTTAAAGGGAAAGAGACAAGAAGAACAGTTTTAATGTGTTGGGTTTATTATACACTTTTAAAATAGATATACATAATAGAGATTTGCAGTTTCACATACAAATCATCTTTTATTATTCTTTGATTATGGAAGAGTTTGTGTAATGAAAATATTTTTTAAAATAGAAGGCCTTAAGACACCCAGTGAATTTTGTACATCTCTAGGTACTTAGCACAGTGCTGGGCACAGAAAGGTGCTTCTAAATGGTATCAACCTGGTCAGGATGGAATTAATACCTAAGTATAATCCCACATGATGAGTCATGTGTTATCCTGTACTGGATCAAGTCTGACAATTTAGGTTGGTTTGGTTTTTTTCCTGAACTTCTTTAAAATCTAGACCTTTTAATTCTTTCTGTGTTTAAATGGTTTCATGTCAATCAAAGAACATTACATTTTATTATATTCAGAATGCAAAATTACTCTCTGACTTTGTATTCCTAAGGGCAACCCTAGAATCTAACACAGTGAATTGCATATAGTAGACACGTGATAAATTTTGATGAGTTTAATTGAACCAGAATCAATAGATTTGCCATGAAATACAGATTGGGACCTTGAGAGGCAACTCGGGGTCACTGGATTTAGAGATAGAGAAGATATCAGCAATGTGACATACTGTAAAGGCCATTGGATTTATTGTCAAAGGAATCTACTTTGAATCTTTAACTGGTATTCAATAGTGGTGGGACCTTGGACAAGTCATTTAACCTTTCCAGGCCAAATCCAGTCCTCCAGCTAATTTCCATGCTAGTCTTGCCTCACGGAAATCTGTTATTCTCAAGGGATGTGAGCAGACACCAGGGAGTCTGGTCCAGTATCCTTACACCACCAAGCTATACTTCAAGGATGTTTGGTTTTCTATTCCAAAGAAATCTGGTCCACTATCGCCAACCTTGCAGTTGAACTCAAACAATGAGTACTTCTTAGTTACAAGAAGAAAGGAGGAGGTTTTTGCTAGCCCCTCATTCCCAGTCTCCAACCAATTACATTGCCCCCCACTCCTCAGCTCTGTAACTAATTACATTGATTTTGCCATTCATAATGAATTCACAATTGTTACTTGTTTTCCTGCCTACAAAGCACTGTTCTTTGCTCTGTCTCCTAAAACTGTAAAAGAGAATTGTCCCCCTCACTCTGAGTCTTAGCTTTGCTGAAGAAACTGAGATCCTTTTTATTGGTAAATTCTCACTTTACTAATAAATTAATCATGTTCAGAACGTTGTGCTTCAGTTTACCTTATTTTAAATCAACATTTAGATTATAGAGCTAGATCTGAGGGAGATTTTAAAGGCTAGCTAGCCCAATTCCCTCATTGTACAGATGGGGAAACTGAGGCCATGAAAAGCTAAGTGACTTGCCCAAGGCCAAAACATCAGAGGCAGGATTTGAATCCATGTCGTTTGACTCCAAGCCAGTGTTCTTTGAAATACCAGTGAGTGAACTTTCTATTTAGAGCAGGATTTCTTAAATTCTTTTCTGTCCTGGACTCCTTTGGCAATGTGTTTAAATTTATGGATCCCTTCTCAGAATAATGTTTTTAACTATATAAAATAAAATATATAACATTTCAAAAGAAACCAATTATATTGAAAAACAGTTATCAAAATGGGTTTTTTTTAAAAACCAGTTCATAGGCCCTAGGTCGATCTTTGAGTAGAAGAATCCCATAGTAAATTCATTTATAAGGCAGATAATTAATATATAAACCTCCTGTATAATCTATTTGCCAAAATGCGAGCTTTTAAAAATTGAGTTTCCTAAAACAGGGAATATCTGTTAGAATTTTATCCCAGAAATGACTAAAGTTCCACATAGTTTCCACTTTTTAATATTCTACACTAACATCTGGATTATAGTGCTAGGCAAACTGGTTGGATTTTTTTTTCCCTTCAAAAGACAATAAAACTTCCAGGCAGTACCAGACTTGGTAATATTTATGATGATTGAGTAAAAAAGCATTTCAAGTGCAAGCCAAATTATTTTCATTAAAACAAAGGATGCGATGAATCATTGCTCCAGTTTCCCTAAACTCTCACCAGAATTGCCTCCTGCTTCTAAGACACTCTTAGGGATCACCCTGAGAGCAGTCTCACTCCCAATAGTCCAGAAAGTTTGGCAGGTACCCAAGATAACTGAATGTAGGCAGCCGAAGACAAATCATAATGGCAGCCAGTGATGAAGACTGGAAATTAACACATGCATATAGAGCTGAATCAAAAAGTAAGTTAAGGTCATAGATTACCCAGAGGGCATTGGGTCATTAGGCTTCTCAGTTCTATTGGTTCTATTCAGTGATGGGGACCTGGAAACATAAAACTGGAAAGAAAAAAATAAAACCTAGAGTAAGATAACTGCAGTAAGCAGACTGGCATGGTAGAAGGAACATTGAACTCTGAGTTAAAAGAGTTGGAACCTAGTAACAACTCAACCACTTGGTAGCTGTGCGTAAAATTGAACATATCTTATCTCTCAGAGCTTCAATTAATTCATCTATAAAATGGGCATAACACTATATTAAAATTTGAAACTTTGAGCATGGATTCAATTGAATATGAACACTCCACATTACCTAATATTTTGTGGGCCAGCAAAGGAAGCTTATCTTTACATCATGAATCCTCTCCCTTATCTCCAACTGAGATGCAAAAGTTTTTCTTTTTCAGAAATAACCCTCTATCAAAGGAAATAACTGTTAGGTCTAGATACATGCATGGTTGAATGTGTCATGATTACCTCTTCAACCATTCTTGGTTTGTTTGGTTCTATAGCATTGCGTTACCAGAAAGTCATTTCTCTGTGGATTGCATTTGGGGACACTGCATTTTTTTGTGAAACCTGAGCGCATTGATAAATGAACAAACAAACGAATGAATGAATGAATTAGAAAGAAAGTGAATAAATGAATGGATGAATAAATAAACATGACCAAAAAAATAGCAAGATAAGTAAATAGGTATTTGGGCTGGTCCAGGATTTCCTTTGTGTGGGAAACTCAGTGAGAAAACTTTCTCCATCAATACAAATACAAAGGGTTGGCTAGGTAGCACACCAGCCCTGGAAGTCATGAGGATCTGAGTTCAAATCTAGCCTCAGACACTTAACACTTACTAGCTGTGTGACCTTGGGCAAGTCACTTAACCCCAACTGCCCTGCCTTTCCCCCTCCAAAAAGCAAAAAAAAAAAAAAAAACAAAAAAAAACCAAATACAAATGAACTCCCACATAAATTCTAGTCTTAGAGATTTTCCTGGGACATTAAAAAGTTAAAGGATTTGCCCATAGTCACAAAGATAGCATGTATCAAAGGCAAGATTTTAGCCCAGGGCTTTATAACTTCAAAGGCCAGCCTTTATACATTTTAACATGTAGAAGTGGTTTTTTATCTATATAAAAAAGGATTTTTTTTCTTTTTTAAAATAATTTGTATTGTTCCAGGGTTTGTTTTGGCAGGTATGCTCCCAGGTATTTTAAACTGTCTAGAGTTATTTTAAATGAGGCATCTCTTACTTTCTCTTCATGCAGGGTTTGTTTGTGATATATTAGGAATACTGATGATTTATGTAGATTTACTTTGTATCCAGCTGCTTTGCTAAAATTTTTGTTTCCACTAACTTTTTAGTGGAGTCATTACCAAGGATATCATCATATCATCTGTAAAAAGAGATAGTTTTATTACACAGGTGTAGCCATGATCAGAAGGAAAACAGAAAATAGGTGGATGGGGGGAGGAAATTTTATAGACAGATTCTCAGATAAGGACTTCATATCTCAAATATGTAAAGAACTTGGTTGAATCTATGAGAATATGAATGATTCCTCAACTGATGAATGGGCAATTTATTAACAGACAGTTTTCTGATGAAGAAATGAAAACAATTTATAGTCATATAACAAAATGCTCTAAATTATTACTGATTAGAGAAATGCAAATTAAAATAGCCTCAAGATATCACTTTACACCTATAAAATTGGCTAAATGATTGAAGGAGAAGCAACAAATGTTGGAGAGGATGTGGAAAAATTGAGACACTAATTCACTGTTGGTGGAACTATAAGCTGATCCAACCATTTTAGAGAGCAATCTGGAATTATGCCCAAAAACTTGTTAAACTGCCTGTATCCTTTGGCCCAGCAATCCCAGTACTAGGTCTGTTCCCAAAGATGATTAGGAAAAAAGGAAAAGAATCTATATTTATATAAATATTTATAACAGCTCTCTTTGTGGTGACAAAGAACTGGAAATTACAGGGATGCCCATCAATTGGACAATGACTTAACAAGTTGTGGTATATGATTGTGATATAATGGGCTACAAGAAATGATGAGCTCAGCGATTTTAGAAAAACATGCAAAGAATTGCACAAAATAATGAAGATTGAAATAAGCAGAACCAAGACAACACTGTATACAGTAACAACAATATTATTTTAAGAACAACTGTAAGTGGTGTGTATATGTGTGTGTGTGGTGGTGGTAGCCATCTCGAGGGTGGGGGAAGGAGGGAATAAAAAAAGGAAAAATAATCACATGATAACTTTATCATATACTTAAAAGGAATAAAAAAATCACACATAAAAGATTTGCAGTTTGTGTACAATCATCTTTTTTTCTATTTTCTCATTTTTGTTATTTGGGAGTGGGGGTGATTGGCAAAGTAATTGGGGTTAAGTGACTTGCCAGGGTTGCACAGCTAGTAAATATCAAGTGTGTGAGGTCGAATTTGAAATCAGATCCCCCTGACTCCAGGGCCAGTGCTAGCTCTACTGCACCACCTAGCTTCCCATCTGTTTTCTATGTTATAGAAATGCTTGTTTTATTTCTAAAGTTCAGAATAAAATAAATTAAATTTTAAAAAATAACATGTGGAAGTGAAGGAGGAAGAGGAAAAAGGAGGAGAAGGAGGAGGAAGCAGCCCTCCAGTGCCTAAAAGGCCATCTTTATACATCTCATGGCCAATAGCAAGGAAAAAAGAGATATTTGTCTTCTTTGGTACCTTTCATACACATATACATACTCATACACATACACATACAGAGAGAGAGAGAGAGAGAGAGAGAGAGAGAGAGAGAGAGAGAGAGTTCTAGCTTAGTAGACTTGGTCTTAAAAAAAAATGTTCTCTATCTCACCTGGATTGGAAATAGAGCAGTAACTCACAGGACTTATCCCAATACTAAATAGCATGGAAGCTTCAATTTATTCTCTTTTTTCAGCTTGGGCCAGTTTGCCTCTGCTTAACCAATCCAGTGGCCCTCCACTCTGGGAGGTTTTATTATATTGATGACAGGACCTAGAAAGGACACCCAATTCACTTTAGCTGTCCTTCAACTCAAAACTCCCAAATTCAGACAATCAACTAGACTCAGCCTTCCTAACAGTAGCAACTACAGACTGTGCACCATGTTGAACATCAGCAGATAATTAAAAGGCTGTCATCTTACAGAAAGCCAACTATTTATTATCTCCTCATAAGAAAAATATTTGCATAAATACTCACTGAGAAAGACTTAAAAGCCTGATATAATAACCCACCATTATTATAATCTCCCAATAAGTTAATAATTAAGACATTAAAATGTAGAACATTTAATGAAAACATTAAAATGTAGCACTACTGAACAAGCGTTTCATCTTTACCTTGATTCTGTTCAGCCTAAACAATTCCCTCAAGGTTCTCGTCTTGCAGTCAGACAGACAAAGGCTTAAATTTATCTTCCTTCATAGTCTCCTTATCTAAAAAGAGTGAAGTTGCAGAAATATTCTTCTACTACCAGTCAGTTCTAACTGAGGAACTCAAAGAGCCTTGACCTCTTGAACACAGAGTTGACTCAAAAGCTGGAAACTTCCATTTCAGGATTGCTATTTGTTCACCCATGCTCAGGGGAAAAAAATACAAGCAAAAAGAGAAATCAAAAGGCCTAAGACTCAGATTCATGCTCTCCTAGGCAAAATATGTATATATCACTGTGTATGAATGGCCAACATGGTAAAAGGTGCCCTTTTCCCCACTTGTAATGACAAGCAAAGAAGTACTTAGTGCCTTGTTTCAGCTATTTAACTATTTAGCACCTTGTTTCAGTTCAAGTGTCTTTGAGCCTTGCCCTGATTATATCAAGTCTTTGTTAAGAAACAGAATCTGGGAATTCCACAATGGGAAGAACTTGCTGATGTAACAGGAAGGGGGTGGAACAGAGAGGGGTTAATGACCATATATAAGGATAAACCAAGCTGGGAAAGCAGAATTGAGAAGGCTGACTTTGTGGTAGCCAGGCACTCTGTTCTGTTTGTGCTGATTTTTGTTTGTGATACTTTGTACAAAAGCCCTGGGACCTTGCTGGAAGCCCTGAAAGAAGATTTTCTTATTGTCTGTTTATGGAAGTCCTAGAGGAGGGTTTTGGACATCCTAGGAATGTATTGATAATTTGTGTTGAGTTCTTAGACCTTGTATGTGGATCTGTGTTGATTTCACAGGCAAATAGTGAATTGATGATGGTGCTGGCAATGTGCATGAATATTATTGTGGCTCTGTTAAACTTTGTCTTTCCAGAAACAGAAACTGTGAAGGACTTGAGGGGGACTAGACATTGTGAGCTTCAATATGGAACAGGAACTGGACAAGGAACTGGACGAAGAGCTGAGAGCTGCCTACCTTTGACACCAGGTGACAGTTGGGTAGATTCAGGCAGAAGCTGGGACCATGGAAGAGGAACCATGGAATTTGAGAGCCTCCCTTGAGTCAAGATGAAAAGATCTCTTCTTGGATACTTAATGCTGACTGACAAGATCATGATTTACTGTGACCGAGGGGTGGAGAACTTTGACCTTTGCACTTTGTGTCCCTTAAAGAGGCTTACTCCTTAATAATGATTGAGTTAAGGATTTATTGAATGATATCTTTTGTTTAAAACTATGTGGCCACTTTGTTGAAAACTACGTGGCCACTTTAGTGATAATTTGTTATGTTATAACATTGTGAATGCTGTACTTTGGCTTCTATGAATGTTTTGCTTTAATTTACTGCTGAATAAATAGAGAGTTCACTATACTATGTGATCAGAACCTTAGAGCTGTTCACGGCATCAGTCCTCTGGAAAACTGTTCATGCTTGACTTTACATCACTTTAAAACCATCCCCTAGAGGAAGTCTCAGAAAGCCAAATATCACATGTTCCAGAGACAGAGAGAAGAAAGCAAGAAAATAAGTTGTTTCTTTTTTCAAAGGGGTTTGCTTCATTATCTCAAAGTGTAAAGTATGTAAACACTGAGCCAGAGGACATGTGGTCCACTGGAAGTGGGTTCAGGGTCATGCAGATCAAGGTGGCTTATTTTTTTATTCCTATTTTATATGAACATACTATGTCCTCTAGTAAATATAAACTCCTTGATAACATGAGCAGTTTCATTTTTGTCTTTCTCTCCATCACTGAGTATAGCACCTGATATCTTGGTTGATTGATAAAAATGCTGAAAAGTAACTTAGAGATCCTAGTCAATTTCTTTGCTTTTATAATTGAGAAAATTAAGATTAAGGCATTTGTTCAAGGTCACACAGCTAATAAGCAGCAGGACCAGCATTTGAAACCAAGTCCTCTGACATAAATGCCTTGATTTTTCCTTTATATCATGGTACTGTCAATTTAGTTTTCTAATTCTGAGGACTTCTTACAGGTAGGAACCAGCTTTTATTTCTCCCCTTCCAGGTACTAGAGGATAATACGGGGCATTCAGGACTTACATCCTCTTCCCCTGGAAAACATGGGTAGGAAAAATGAAAAGAAAAACCAAAAAGAATGAAATGAGCTCCCCTATCCAGTCCAGGAATTCATAAGAAGATGGCCAGAAAGCAGAGTTGGGCTGATCTTAAATAATAAGTATCTAGGGCTTAATTAGAGGAAATAATGAATCTCTTGAAGTGGTCACATATATTTGAATTCACATTACTAAAATATTATAATTTTATAAAACATGGTAATTGGTTCCAGCACAAGGAAAATATGCAGTGAGAATTCATATAATCTGCTACTTCAAAGGGACTTCATTGGTCACATTAATTGGGATCTAGCTGTATCCAAATCTATTCAAATATCAGAACTCTGGAAATTATCTGATTTTGAAGTAGTTATACCATTATGTGGATAACTGAGATTCGAACATCTAATAGTGGTTCAGTTTTCTTATGAAGCAGAATAAATCTCTGGGTTGGAATGAACAATGGATAGAGCTCTTGTCCTGGAGTCAGGAATACAGGAATTCAAATCCAGCCTCAAATATTTACTGGCTACGTTACCTTGGGCAATTCACCTTACCTCTGTTTGCCTTGGTTTCCTCATCTATAAAATGGGGATAATAATAGCACCTACCTCCCAGGGTTGTTGTGAGGGTCAAATGAGATAATATTTGGAAAGGGCTCCACACAGAGCCTAGAACATAGAAGGTGCTAGATAAATGCTAGCTATCATCATCCATCATCATCATCATCGTGGCCATCCCTTGACTCACTTCTTAGAGAGGCCTATTTACCGAATGGGTGTTACCTCACTCAAAGTGAGAACCTGGAAAGACCTTAGCCGAAAAGGGCCAAGGTCTCCCAGTGCATCCTGGGTCATCCCTGGTCATCCTGATGAATATCGGGCCACTGGACACAGATGGCCCTGGAGGAGAAAGTGAGGCTGGTGACCTTGCACAGCCCTCCCTCCCTCCAATCCAAGGCAACTACAAGTCATGTCGTCATCTCCCTGACATCATGGTTCTCTTTGAGAATGAAGGACAAACACAACATCATGTTTAGTTATGAGAGTTTCATGGAGCCTACCAAGCACCAAAGTGATTTTTTTAAGGAAATGGTAAATTCCCATTCCCAATACCTTGTGATGTGAATGTCTGGATGGATTCAATGTAGCTCTTTTTGGAGGTGGGGGGAGGGGGGCAGACTGAGTGACTCCTGAAGATTTTTTGTGATTTTATGAAACTGAACTCTAGGCAGGAAAAATCCAGATTTCACTCAGAAAACACACATGCTCTGACCTCGTTATACCCAGGGTTCCATGGCTCTCAGCTCATTTCTTTCCTTCTCTTCCATCTTTCTATAAATTATTCTTTTGAAGTCTCCATCTTCGTGATGACAGTATTTTAATCAACCTAAATCTCACATGCAGGTCTTAACATCTCTTCAAGCTTCCCCCTCCCTCCTTAGGACCCCATTGTCAATTCAAAACATGCCCAGCTAGGAAGCGTTCACACCTCTAGCATTCCTGCTGTGTGGCTATGCAGCCTCCCCCTCAGACCTGGAGATGGTTGCCTAGGGAACAAAACCTGTGTCTCCTTAAGGCTACTAGATGAGGCGAGCAGGCAGCCCCTGCATTCCCATTCTGAGCTAGCTTCTGAATATTACTTGTTGATGTTCTCTCTACCTTCATAACTTGAAGGAGCCATGACCCTGATGAAATTAGAAACTGGAAGCAAAGCACCCTCTTCATCCATACTGCTTGAAGGTCCTGGGGAATATAAAGGCAAAAAAATTCCCTTACATTCCTATCATAGTTCAGTTGGATAAAACATATTAATAAGGTTTGAAACTGTGCATTTCAGGTAGCTTTGCTAGCCACAGACTGCATCTCCATCCCTGGTCAGCCTTCTAGCCTATATATCTAATGATCACAAAAAGAGAAGGTCAGTACCTTCCTGTAACCCATTACTGATAGCCTTATTCAATACTTCAGAATTTTCTCTCCTCGTTTTTCATACACTGCTTAATTTCTTCCAAGTCTTGACACTGAGTTAAGGATTGATTTTGGATCAACTCCCACTGATTGTAAGTACAAGTGTGATAATGTTAAAGGCAGTGTTTTGGAAGGTACAGAGATGACTTCTGGTTATGTGATGTGAAAGTCACATAGGAAGAGCAAGCTTTCCTAATAAACACGCCAGCAGTAATATAAAAGGATACTAGATGGAAAAACAAAAAAGAAGACCAAAAATAAACATCAAGAACTCTTAAATCCAATCCATGACTTCACAAGAAGATGGCCAGAAAGCTTGCCTACTCAGTGTCTACTCAGAGTGGGGACATAAGTGTAGCAGGGGCCAAACACTAGTAAATAGGATCAGAATCTAGCCAGGATCTCCTTCTTGGCCTTTCAGAACTAGTAGAGAGCAAAGAGTCAGCCCCAGATAGGTCATTGTGTAAAACAACAGGGCCAAGTTGTCTAGGGGGCCTGGGACCATTGTGATGTCCATCATACCATTGAAATCTGTCAAGGCTGCAGCAGTTGGGCAGATAATCCTCCTGATAGATGAATATCATGCTAGGAGAAAATAGAGATAGAAATAGGGATAGCACCCATATTAGACCACCAGAAAATGAAGGTAGAAGTCAGAACTTAAGGTAAAGAGCAGGGCCTGATCCCAGGCAATCCATTTAGAACCATAGTGGCAGTTGTATCCAGATCATAGAGACAGCACAACCAAGAGGATCCTGCCCCCTGTCTAAAGGGAGGTGGAGCAGAGAGGACATTTCCTCTGATCTGGTACAAAATTCAAATCTAGGAACTAAGGTTGGAGGTATGAAAATAACAAGAAAACCTGAATCCAATTAAGAAATACTGTGGAGTTAGAAAATCTCAAGAGGTAAACCCAGAAAAAGAGGAGCGAAAACACAATTAATAACCATAATTATTCATGCAAATGGGTTTTGCTCACCCATTAAGAATGTAACAGAATGTATAAGAAAGCAGAATTCAATAATGTATTGTTTACCAAAAAAACACTTGAAATATAAACCTTCCCATGTTGTTAAAATAAGAGATTAGAACAGAATTTATTGTACTTCTGGCAAATTAAATTGGAGGTGGCAATCACAATATCAGACAAAGCAACAGTAAAAATAAACTGACTAATAATCTTTGTTTAAAATAAATTCATTATTTATTTATTTTTAACATTCTTCTTCAAAATTTTGAGTTCTAGATTCTTTCCCTCCCTCCTACCCTTGCCTACCCATTGAGAGGGCAAGAAATGTGACATCAATCATACATGTGAAATCATGCAAAACATATCTCCATATTAGCCATGTTGAAAATAAAGCAAGAAAATAAAGTTTAAAAATCATTTCTCTCTGGAGATGGACAGCATTTTTCATTGTAAGTCCTTCAGAATTTTCTTGGATCATTGTATTGATCAGAATAGCTAAGTCATTCTCAGCTGGCCATCATACAATATTGCTTTTACTATGTTACCATGTTCTTACATCATTTCATATGTCTTCCCTGTTTTTCCTTAAGCTCTCTTGTACATTATTTCTTATAGTACAGTAGTATCCCATCATAATAATATACTGCACCTTGTTCAACCATTCCCCAATTGATAGGCATCCCCTCAATTTCCAATTCTTTGCCACCATAAAAAGAGTTTCTATAAGTATTGTTGTATATTGAGGTTCTTCTTTTTCTTTAATCTCTTTGTGATATAGACCTAGCAGTGGTATTGCCAAGTCAAAAGTTATGCATAGTTTGATAGCCTGTTGGGCATAATTCCAAATTGTTCTCCAGAATGGTTAGACCAGTTTATGACTCCACCAACAGTGCATTAGTGTCCCAATTTTTCCATAATCACTCTAGTCTTTGTCATTTTTCTTTTATGTTATATTCAGCTAATCTGATAGGTATGAGGCAGTACCTCAGAGTTGTTTTAATTTGCATTTCTCTAATTCAATTTTAAATTTAAAGCATTTTCATGTAACTATAAATAACATGGATTTCTTCTTCTGAAAACTGCCTCTTCATATCCCTTGACCATTTGTCAAGTGGTAGATAACTCATATTTTTATAAATTTCATTCAGTTCCCTATGTAGTTCAGAAATGAGGCCTTTATCAGAGAAATTTACTATAAAAATTGTTTTCCCAATTTCTTGCTTTCCTTCTCATCTTGGCTGCAGTGGTTTTGTTTGTGCAAAACCCTTTTTAACGTAATGCAATAAAAATTACCCATTTTACTTTCCATGATCCTCTCTATTTTTTGTTTGATCATAAATTTTTCCTTTATCCATAGATCTGACAGGTCCAATTTTCCATGCTTCCCTAATTTGCTTATGATATCACTCTTTATGTCTAAATCACGTACCCATTTTGACCTTGTCTTGGTACATGGTGTGAGTTGTGAATCCATGTCTAGTTTCTGACAAACTGCTTTCCAGTTCTTACAGAAGTTTTTGTCAAATAAAGAGTTCTTGTCCCCAAAGCTTGGATCTTTGAGCTTGTCAAACACTAGATTACTGTGATCAACTGTGTACCATAAACCTAATCTATTCTGCCAATCCACTACTCTATTTCTTACCCGGTACCAGATTGTCTTCATGATCACCACTTTTTAATATAATTTAAACTCTAGTACTGCTAGGCTAAATAATATAATGTTAAAGAATATGTTGGACAAAGAACATGTCATAGGAACAATAGATAATTTTATCCAAGAAAATTAAAATGAAACATACCAAAACTCTCAGGAAATAGTCAAAAGCAGTCATTGTTAAGTTGCTCAAATATAATAAATTATATA
>CM053587.1:267454969-267489865 GCA_028646515.1 Pseudochirops corinnae
GGAGAAGGAGGAGGAGGAGGGGGAGGAGGAGGAGGAGGAAGACAGAAACAGAGAGAATGAGACAGGGAGGGGGGGAGGGAAAGAGAGAAAGAGAAAGTGAGAGAGAGAGAGGGAAGGAGAGAGATTTCCAGGTCTAGATCCTATGAACCTCTTTGTTTTTTATTCAGCTGGCTCTCCACATTTGAATCAAATATTTCATGCCAAGTTGTTAATAATCACTTGAAAAATACATAGCCTCACTAATAATCAGCTAGGAAACAAAACAACCTTGAATCACTGTTAGTGGCATCAAAAACTTATAAGTCTTTTTGGAAAACAATCTGACAGTAAACAATAGGTAATTTGCTATAAGCAAAAGTTTGGGATATGAGAACCCCAAGTTAGAAACGCAAGCCGGCCCTTTATCAGCTGTGTGACTTCGGACAAGTCACTTAACTTTTCTGGGCCTTATTTTCCTAACCTATTAAAAAAAAAGGGTAAACCTAGATGATCTCTATCTTCTACCTCTATGATCTCATATTCTTAATCCAAAGAGTTCAGGAATGATGAAACATCAGGTAAAGAGGGAATGCATCTGGGAGGTAAGACAGGCTTTGGTATTCCTTCAATCTCATCTCAAAAGCACGTATTTACTTTGCCTGCTTTCTTTTAAGGTTCATGCCAAATTCTACCTGCTCCATGAAGCTTTTCCAGTGCTTAGAGCCAGGAGTGAGTACTTCTGTTGCTGAGCTCACACATCCCCTAACTTGGACTAACTTCTATACTTACTCTAATTTTTTTGCATACATATAGAATGTCCCCTACTGAATTATAAACTCCTCAATGGCAGTGAATGTCTTATTTATTTCTGCATCCTACCCCGATACTTAGCAAAAGGCCTTGCACTTAACATGTATTTGTTAAATCAGGGAGGAAGGAAGGAAGGGAGGAAGGGAGGAAGAAAGAGAGGGAGGAAAGAAGAAAGAAAGGGAGGGAGGAAAGAAGGAAGAAAGAGAGGGAGGAAAGAAGGAAGAAAGGGAGGGAGGAAATAAGGAAGTCAGGAAGGAGGAAGGGAGGGAGGGAGGGAGGGAGAAATAGAGGGAGGAAGGAGGAAAGAAGGAAGGAAGGAAGGGAGGGAGGGAGGAAGAAGGAAGGAAGGAAGGGAAGGGAAGGGAATGAAAGGGAAGGAGGGTGAAAGAGAGGGAGGGAAGGAGGAAAGAAGGAAGGCAGGAAGAAGGAAGGAAGGGAGGGAGGGAGGGAGGAAGGAAGGAAAGGGAAGGGAAGAAGGGAGAAATAGAGGGGGAAAGAGGAAAGAAGTTAGGAAGGAAAGAAGGAAGGAAGGGAAGGAGGGAGAAGGGGAGGGAGGGGAGAAAGGAAGGAATGAAAAAAGGAAAGAAGGAAGGAAGAGAGAGCAAGACAGGGAGGGAGGGAAGGAGGAAAGAAGGGATGGAGGTAAGGAAGAAAGAAAAAAGGAAGAAAAGGAGTGAAGAAGGAAAAAGGAAGAAACAAAGGGAGAGAGGGAAGAAAGAAAGAAGGGAGGAAGGCAGGAAGGACGAAGGAAAGAAAGAAGAAACAAAGGATTAAGGAGGAAGAGAGTGAAGAAATAATTGGCAGGGCTAGTTATCATTTTAAAAAGCTCCCCCTCACAGGGAAGAAATAAGGCACAAACCAGAAGACTGGGAAACAAGGGAGAAGCTTGATTTGTTTATCTATACCTATAATAGAGGGTTGCCTCCAGAAAACCAAGATTGGAGGAACTCAGAAATGACTGTGGGTTGATTTCTGAAACCCATTTAGCTGCCCTGTTAACAAATCCATACTGCCCCAGTTCTTGTCCTCCTGGTCCTATCCCTATATCACAAAAGTGCATCAAGGATCCAGGCTGACTGCATAGGTTGATTTACCTCTCTTCTCTTGTGCTCATTTAGAAATGTGAGGTGAAAGTCATTAAAAACCAGGGCATTTCAAAGGAATTTTTAATTGAGGCAAATCACCTTCTGGATGGGATGCACAAGCATGTGAGCATCTGTCTGTTCACCTCTGTTTCATCAGACAGATAACTTCAAGTTGTAACGAATGCCAACAGTAGCCTTGAAAGTGAAAAGTAACCACCAAAGGAAGGGTGGTCAGGGTATTTTGTCTTGGGAAGGGGCTGATGATATATTCACAATGGTTCCAAATTCCTTTAGTGCTGCCACCACATATGCACAGGAACATACACACACATACTGTGTACCAAGAAAAATAATGAGAGATGGGCATAAAACCAATTTGATCATGGTACCCTAGGGACAGTTCTAAAATGTCCAGGGAAAAGAGTGATCCAGAGAAAGAGTAGCAACCTAGCTTTGAATCTTGGCTTCAACATTCACTAGTTGTGTAACCATTGGCAAATCAACAAACTCTCTATGTCTCAATTTCTCCATCTGTAAAATGACGATATTAATACTTTTACTACTTTATTCACATAGGTGTTGTGAGTAAATACATCAAAATAGATCTGTGATCTCATCATTGCGAGAAGTCCCTCCAATAATGTGGATGGCAACCCATCTGTGCCTTTCTATCCCATGAAACTTTTGCCTACATTCCCCGCTAAATCTTTCAGATGATATTCGTGATACACTGGAGGCCTTCTCCTTTACCAGGAGTAGCCAAGAGAAGACAGTGTGGGAAGGAAGAATATTGGATTTGAAGTAAAAAGAGTCAGGTTGAAATCTCACCTCTGCCACTTGTATTACATGGGACAATTCACTTGACCTTCTTGGTCTTCAAATTTCCCGTCAATAAAATGAAGGCGTTGGACTAGATGACCCCTAGGAACTTTTGTAGCTCTAGATCTGTAATTCTAACTTTTCAAGGATGAGCATCCCTTTCTAACACTAAAATATATGAGCATTCACATGTGTTCATAATTATTTCATTAGAGATAGAATTCAAGCGTCACTAGAGTTAGAAGGGATCTTATATCACCCAGTCCAACTCTCTGTCTTGACTGAAAAAGAAACTGAGACTCAGAAAAGAGGTTTGCCCAAGGTCATATATGACAACACTTAGATTCAAACTCAGGGTCTCTAATTCCAAATCTAGCAGAGTTTCAACCATCCCATCACAAATGCAACAAACCAAAAAGCTGCCTCCCATATAGTGCTTTCCAAGGAGTTTGTAATACATTACTCAAAAAAACACTTGTATGCCTTCAAAAAGTAGTCACTCATATACGTGTGAGATATTATTAATACAGTCTACAGAAATTAATACAGTCTACAGTATTTGCTTATTTATTATGCTGAGCCGTTTAGTGAGACAGCTGGCGTTTTTCTGTGAATTTCACAGCTTGGAAGTCTAACTGGGCCTTGGCATGTGAATGGTTTTCTCAGACCCCTTGCAAAAATGCCTTGACTCCCCATATGATTCTATGCCACAGTTTGGGAAACATTTCTCTACTGGTCTAGATCTTGGATTCTTTCTCTGCTGTCCATGATCGTTCTATGATTGACTCATTTCCTTTTTCTATCACAGTTCCTGGACAATATCTTTGAACTCTCTTTTTGCATTCAACTCATCGTTGATCTTATATTCCAGCCCATTTGTACATGCCACATAGATTTCCACCACCCTTCAGGTCACCTGCATTCTGAGTCTTTAGAGTCTGCTCTATGATCTTCAATAATACCATACATAGTTGTGGATAAGGTGCTTTGAAACCCTGTAAGCCCTATAGAATTGGAAATTATCATCAAGTAGCGTCATTTACAGTGATTGCCATGTGTTTTCATTACCTACTGAAATTACTACATTTTACTTTCTAGGTCACAACCAATATGTAACTGGAGGAAGGATTTACCACTATCTAGTCATTCCTTCAGCATAATGTAATGGAAACTCCGTTAAGCTCATAGATGTCATACCTGTAATGGACTTTGTCCATACTGTCCAACTGTTTCATTTGATGGAAGAAGAAACTAAACTAAAGGGAGGAAATGACCCATCTGAGATTAGAGCAGTAGCTCTCAGACTTCTTTTGTTCATAAAACAATAATGGAGGGGCAGCTAGGTGGTGCAGTGGATAGAGTGTCAGGCCTGGAGATGGGATGAGTTCAAATCTGCCCTCAGACCCTTATTAGCTGTGTGAGCGTGGGTAAGTCACTTAACCCTGTCTGCCTCAGTTTCCTCATCTGTAAAATGAGCTGGAGAAGGAAATGGCAAGCCACTCAGTAGCTTTGCCAAGAGAACCCCAAACGGAGATACACGAATGAAGAGCAGGACATGACTGAAATGCCTGAACAACAATAAAAAAAACAGTGGAGCACCATATGGGAGAACTGAGAGGTTCTCTCGACTCATATACACACTCGTGTGATGGCAAATGTAAGCTCCGTATAATCCAGGACATACGTAAAGAGGCAAGTTGCGTCCTTTGAGAACCAGCGGATGAAAGTGTCCTCTTCTATAAAATAAGGGGGCTAGGCTGGGTAGCCTTTATGTTTCTTTTCAGTTCTAACATTCCATGATTCTGTGATGTACAAAGGCAGGTCCTAGGCTTAGATCAGTGGAAAGTCAAAGGACCTGGACTGGATTCCTGGCTTTGCAACACACTAGCTGTGGGCTGGGAAGGGTGGGAAGAAAGGTAAGGTGATTGCTAATGTGTTTTCTAGATTTAAACCCTTCATTCCCTCTTCCCCATTGCTGGTGACTTCCCTCTGAGATTCCTTTCCATTTGCACTGTATATATCTTGCATATACAATTTTTGCATGTTGTCTACCCCATTAGAATGTTCCTTGGGGACAAAACCTGTTTTTGCCTTTCTTTGTATCTCTGTCTCTTAGCACAGTGCTTCGCACATAATAGGTATTTTAACTGTTGATTGACTGACTATGACTTCCAGTACTCTTTCCATTCCACCATGATTATTCTAATAATATTTTATTTTTATCCTCAATTACATGCAAAATAACAATTTTAACATTAATTTCATTATTATTTTAAATTCCACTCCCTAGCTGCCCTTGCTCTCACCATACCTGCCCTTTCCAGATTCCTTTCCTTGGATCCTACCTTCCTCTTCTAATGACAGACTCTCCCACAGTTTAAGCTTTAAAAAAAAAAAATAAACTTCTAGTTTACAAGCTACAAATGACAAGTGTGTGAAGGAAGGAAGGCACACAGAGAATTTCAATTTTGACATTTGGGCCTGAAACTGTCATTGCTTTGATATTTCAAATGTCACTGTTTCCCGACCAAAGTATGCAACACCAAAAGGACATAAATAAGTCAGTTGCCCTAATTAATCCATAGGCCACTTTCTTTAGCTATGCCCAAAATAACAGCACAGATTTGACACAATCATGTGACTGGGTGGCAGATGCTATTTAAAATCTCACCTTGGAAATGTCACCATCAGCTTGAAAGGATATCAGCTCTGATGAAAACTGCAATTAAACATAAATGACACCTAATGATAGAAAGGTAGGCAAAACCTGGCAAGGGATAGGCACCACCAGACTACAAGGATTCAGATACAAGGATTGAATCTGCCCTATGTTTAAAGGCCGTTAGCACCAATGCTAAATAACAACAATAATTTCCCTCGTTTACACTTTTAATTACCAGCATGGTAAATACAGAATAGATCATTCAATGGAGCTGTGCATGTCCTTCCTCCTTCCCTTTCCTTTCCTCTACCTCCTTCCCCTCTGAAATCTCCATAGCACCCCTCTCAGGTAGGCTTCCTTTGATGGTTACATTTTCTTCTTACTGCCTCTAGGGGAACTCGGGCTGGGCTATGCCAAATGTTGTAGCCAAGATCATACAGAAATCAAGTAGCCTGAAAGGAAGCACGACTGATTTGCTGATCCTGTCTCTCTGCACCGCCTCCATCCTCACCAAAGAAACCCATACACAAACACGTAGAAATTGTATACTACTTGGCCCTTTTATAAATAATGTAAGGATTTATAGAGCTTTTGTTACACCAGGACCATTTCTCCACCCTCCCACTTTTAAAAAATAATTATTTCATTAACACCTTATGATTTTATATAGCTTCAATTTTCCCCTGTATCTGGTCTCCTCCACTCCCAGAAAGTCACCCTATGTAATAAAGAAAATGTCATATAGATATCTATTCAACTTACCAAGGTAATAACATAACTGCTCTTTCTTGTTAATGTCCCATTCTGAACTTATTTTCTTCTTGGTATTTTTCAGGTTTTATTGATGCTCTTATTTTTCTTTGCATTTCTACCACAAACTCGCAGAGTCCCTCTCCTGTAACAAGTGTGTGTAATCAATAACTTCCTATGTCTCTCTCACACTTAACCACTGTCCTAGGCTGTGATGCTGTGTTCACCAATATTTAAATCAAATAAATGCTCAGGATGGCAGTTTAGGCAGGAAAAGGTACCCGAGGGCAGAGAAAACATCCCTGGAAAAAGCTTTTAAGCTCTCTGAGAGGTGGTTTCCTCTCTGCATTAAAATATGCGAATTCATTCCCTGCAGGAAAGGAAATGGAATGAAGCTAATATAAAAACCTAAATTTCTAGCAGTTAAAGGAGGCTGTCTCTAATTGGAATGTGAATAGAGGACAGGGAGAGGCTGACCCAGTTAGAGGCACCACAGGGGAAAAGAAGATGCCCTAAGGATAACTATACTTTGATTACCTCACTAAAGGGATGTGAACTGCACAGGTCTAGATCAAATATGAAATGAGACCAGAGTACAGCTGGCTCCGTGCCACAGATCATCCCTAAAGTTGAAAAACAAAAACAAAACAAAACCCAAACAAAAACTACCTAGGAAGCTGGGCAGCTTGAAGTCAGGAAGATTTGAGTTCACAGTCTGCCTTAGATAGACCCTTTCTAGTTGTGTGATCCTGGACAAGTCTTTTTCATTTTCCTTGGGATCTTGGTGGGGGGGGGAGAACTAGGGAAGAGAATGAATGGTGCTTTTTAAGCATTTGCAAGGTCGTCAAATGGAAGAGAGATTAGACTTTGCTTGACCCCAAAGGACTGAACAAGAAGCCACAAATAGACTTTGTCGGTAGGCAGACCTGGGCTGTAAGTCTAGTGTTGATATGACTCACACAGAAGCAGAATGCTGGACTGAGTGAACTGAGTTGAGATTTCCTACCCTACCCAGGAGTATCGATCCAGAATACTAACCATGAACTGTTTATTTCAATTTTGCTTCAATGAACATACTGAATCTGGATGTCAACATTGGTTTCTTCATCTGTAGAAGGATGGAGTTGGACAATATGATCTCTAGGACACCTTCCAGTTCTAAGAACATGATGCAGTGAACCTCACATCATATAGTAGACACTTAACAAAGGCTTGTTGACTAAATAAATGTTCACATGACTTAGATTGACGTAGAAGGTAAGTGCTATTTCAATGGAGTTTCTACAATAGCTAATGGATCTTAAGAAAGTTGGACTTGTTTAATGCCCCAAATAGAGTAAATATTTATTATACATATCTGTGGGCATTTAATAAGAGGTTTACATGGAAGGATTCAGATACTACCCAAAAGGTTATACACAGATTTCTTGCTAAAAATCCTCTTTGGCAGTGGCTCAAAGGAGACACATCTACTGCTTTCCTCTCACTTCTTGGTTGGACACTGAGAGGAGTTAACCCAACGAAATGCCACCTTTGCTGGAAGCTATTTTGTTATTTGGTCATTTCAGTCATGTCCAGCTCTTCCTGACCCCATCTGGGGTTTTCTTGGCAAAGATACTGGAGTGATTTGCCATTTCCTTCTCCAGCTCATTTTACAAATGAGGAAACTGAGGCAAGCAGACTGAAGTGACTTGCCCAGGGTCACACAGCTAGTAAGTGTTTGAAGTCAGATTTGAAGTGAGGAAGATGAGTCTTCCTGACTCCAAGCCAAGGTACTCCATGCACTGCACCACCTAGCTGCCCCTCAGAGGATTATATATCCAATGAATATGTTGCAATCATTTATACATGGAATTGTAAGCTTTCCTGTGGGTTCATACTCTCAAGAGCACAACACTGTACAACATCACTGGCACCAAGGTTTTCTGCTTTGGGAACTATGGAGGCACCACCAGTTCTGACTGTATCTGTCCTTCCCAGCACCAAGACACAATCACATAAAGCAACCGAGCCTAGATTGTAAATAGGCAGGCTCTCCTCCATAATAATCCCCCCTTTAAAGCTCAAGCCTGCAATTTATTTTGTTTGACTAAGTGAATTGAGGGGAAGTAGATTTCTTATGGCATCAGGAGTAAAGGTATGAATCCCAGGGAGCAGGATTAGTCTCAGCAAAACTGAGAAACTAGAAGGAGGCTGGTCCCTCCCCTCTCTGTCTGGCTTTCCCTCTTGTACCCCTCTCCCCTTTTTAATAATAATATAGCAATAACATAGTTAATAAATATTAAAATAACAATAATACTAAAATAATAAATAAAATTTTAAAATTTTAAAAAATAGAATAATAATAATAATAATAAATAACCTGATATAACGGATAGAATTGACCTTAGATTCAGGAAGACCTAAGTTCAGCAGTGTTAGAAAAATCATGTTTAATCTGAATTATGCAAAAAAAACCATCTGAATTATATATAGTGAGTAAAAAGACAAATTATATCTAATAGAAGTTCAGGGTTATATATAATCTCTTTTTTGTTACTGTTTGCCTAGGGAATTGTTCATGTTTATCAATATTTAATAAGTTCAAAATAAAAAATATTTTTAAAAACTAAAGCATGATATCAGTGTCAGCTATTATTATTGTGTTCAATTATACAGACAGAGCTACTGTGTACTAGGCTCTCTATGCACTTGAATGGATCAATGAGCAACCAAGCAGAAATAGGAATGCCTCCTTAACATAACCTGATATGTTGTAGCAGCTGTTGTTGTGGTTAATATTGTTGTCTGTCCTTCATTCTTGAAGGAGGACCATGATATTGAGGTGATGCCATGACATGCAAATGAATTGGATTTAAGTGAGGCAGGGCTGTGCAAAGTCACCAGCCTCACTTTCTTCTCTGGAGCCATTTGGGTCCAGTGGCCAGATAGAGATCAGGATGATGGCCCTGGGTGCAGTAAGAGACCTTAACCTTTTTAAACTAAGGTCTTTGATGAGTCTCAGTTTGATAGAGACAATGCCCAGTGATTAAGGCTAGGTAAGACATGAGGCAGAGATTGGCCTCTTTTACCTAGTCAAAAAAAATCTAGAAGGGGAAGATCACAGGGATTCTGGCCAAAACAGAAACAATTGTTACTTACATTCACTCTGAAAAAATCAAGGTCCAAAAAAATGACCAAACCAGGCTTGGCCTGGGACCAATTGTTGACCCATCAATGAAAGCCAGTTCAGGCCTGGTCCTTACGAAAGAAATCTAGCCTGTAAATCTTAAGATATCATTTCAGTGATCAAAATTTATATTCCTTTGGGCAGAGCACCTACAGGTAAGGATATGATACCCTATTTGGACAGAGGGAGAGGGAAGAAGGAAGGAAGGGAAAGGAAAGAGAGAGGAAGGAAGGAAGGAAGGAAGGAAGGAAGGAAGGAAGGAAGGAAAGAAGGAAGGAAGGAAAGAAGGAAAGAAGGAAGGAAGGAAGGGGAATTTCAGCAGTACACAGACACCCACACAGAAAACAGGACAGAAGTTAGCTCTGGGAGGATCCACAATGATGCTTACCTTACTCACTCCTCTCTTTTTGGGCCCCAATAACCCTGTCAACAAATCGGAGGTATAACTATCCCCAAATAGACTAATGCTGAGGGGTCTCCAAAAGCAGCCACAACCCCCTTCCTACTCCTACTCTTTCCAGATGTTAAACCTCAGGGTGCCTAGTCTGCCAAGTAGTATATTATCTGAAGGGTAAAACCCCCTTGTATTGAATTCCTGAACATGCTAAGGAACATGGGGGAGTCAGTGACAAAGAGATGAATTTAATTGGGTACAAGAGCCACTAACAACACTATGTTTTCCACCTCGTTTTAGGAGAGTACTCAGTATTCCTTTTCACCTTGAAGAACCTCACAGGGGTTTATCAGAGTGACTCTTTAGAATCATAGAATAATAGAGCTAGAAAAAAACCTTAGAGTTCTCGCAGTCGAGAGCCCTTATTTTACAGATAAACAAATTGATCTCACAGGATCTAAGATCCATTATAATTTAGGTGTGCATAGAGAGTCAGGATCAATACTAGCATTGTCAGAGCCCAATATGTCTTCCCTATTTGGGGGTCCTTTGCAGTTGGAAAATTCATGATCATTTGACCTTGTCTAAACACATTAGGTGGAATTTTCCAAGCCCTCCCCTAAGGTTCCAGGCTCTCAGACTATAGGAATTGAGTGAATGAATGAAGCATTTATTAAGTCCACACTATGTGTCAGGCATTATGTCAAATGCTAGGAATTCAAATAGAAAAGGAAGATGGACCCTGCTCTTAAGGAGCTCATATTCTAACGGGGAATAAGCACATAGGATCGGCTATAAACTAGATGGAAAGATCACAAGGTTATAAGTGGCAAAAGAGACGGTAATGCTTCTTCTTTAATGTCAGTTCCTCCGATATGTGTGTATGTGAGTGTGAGTGTGTGTGTATGCGTATGTGAGTGTGTGAGTGTGTGTGAGTGTATGAGTATGTGTGTATGACTGTGTGTGTGTGTGAGTGTATATGTGTGAGTGTATGTGTATGTGATTATATGTGTGTATGACTATGTGTGTGTGAGAGTGTGTGTGTGTGTGTGTGTGTGTGTGTGTGTGTGTAAATTTCTGTAGACCCCTTTGACAGTACCAAGGACTTTGACAATAAGAACTTTCTTTTCAGTGTGTTCAGTAGATACGGTTGTACAGATGCTCTGCTGCTGTTGTTAGTTGTCATGTCTGATTCTTGGTGACCCTATTTGTGTGTGTGTATGTGTGTGTGTGTGTGTGTGTGTGTGTGTGTGTGTGTGTGTGCTAAAGATACTGGGGCAGTTTGCCATTTCCTTCTCCAGCTCATTTTACAGATGAGGAAACTAAGGCAAACAGGGTTAAGGGAATTACCCAGGGTCATGTGGCTAGTGAGTGTCTAAAGCTAGACTTGAATTCCGGAAAATGAATCTTCCTGATTCCAAACCTAGTGCCACCAACCTGACGACCATCTAGCATGGAGTAATACCTACCTAGACACAAGCTGATTCCTTTAGGGAGTAGGAAGGTTGTTCTAATGTTCAACATTCCTGCATAAGGTGAACTTTGAACTTTGAAATGCCTGTGTACTCCTAACAAATATGATTCACTACACATGGCCTTCAGTTAAGAAGAACTAGCATCATATCCTACATTGTCAAGTGAGAATAGCCATAGCTACTGTAAAGCACCCCTTGAAAAAACTTGCGGATCCACTAACTCAAAGGTCCCAGGGAGATCAGCCTGGATGCCATTAGGTAAAATGGGGTATGTCTCAACCTGCAAATAATCCCATACTCTTTTAATTCAACAGGAACAGTTGCTGAAATGGTAAAAAGTCACCAAGAAACATTTATTAAAAGCATGCTATATACCAGGCACCACGCTAAACCCTGAAGATACAGAGACAGACAAAACAGAAACAAAAACAAAACAATCAATCCCTGCCCTCAAGAAACTCACAGTCTAATGGAGAGAAAACATGCGGACAACTATGTATAGACAAGATATAGACAAGATACAATGGATAAACTGTGAACTTGATGTCATTACCCAGCAAAATTCTAAAATACATTATTAAACACATCGTTTCTGTGTGCACTGATAGAAGAAGCTTCATGGACTCACTCAGACCAAATCATGTCAAACTAATCACATTTCCTTTTAAAATCATTTTACTAGGCTTGTGATATCTGGCCATTGGATCCAGATGGAGGAGAAAATGAGGCTGGTAACCTGCACAACTCTCCCTCACTCGAATCCAAGTCAACTGCAAGTCATGTCATCATTTCCCTGAAGTCACAGTCCTCTTCAAGAACCAAGGACAAAGACAACCTGGGAGTGAGTAGTAGCTCCTTGCCTCCCCTCCCCTCCCCTCTCCTCCACTCTCTTTTCCTATCCTTCCTTACCTGAGTGTGCTCTTCCCAGGGGTAAGAATATTTGATGGTCAAAACTGCCTTTTTTCCTTTGGGTTTACGGGCTAGATTTCTTTCTCGAAGACCAAACCTTAAACCTAACTCACTCTGGAGCTTATAGATTGGACAATAGGTCCCTGCTTTCCTAGCACAGAGTAAATCTAAATACTAAATAGTAAGAGTTTCTGTTTTGGCCAAGAACTCTGAGGGTCTTCTCCTCCCAGTTTGATTTTTATTATTATTACTATTACTATTATTATTATCATTATTATTAAAGGGATCATACATCCCTTAAGTAATTACTTAAAGAGGCCTTTTCACTGAATGAGTGTTACCTTACTCAAAGTGAGAACCTGAAAAGGCCTTAGCCTAAAAGGGCCAGGGTCTTCCATTACATCCTGGACTGTTTCCAGTCATCCTGATCAATATCTGGCCAGTAGACCCAGATGGCTCTGGAGGAGAAAGTGAGGCTAGTGACCCTGCACAGCCCTCCCTCACTCAAATACAAGTCAACTTCAAGTCATGTCATCATTTCCCTGATGTCATGGTCCTCTTCCAGAATGAAGAACAAACACAACAGCTAGGCTGGGTTATTCCACTCACACAGCATGTCTCCAATTCACTAAGGTGAGTTAGTGACTGCCTCTCCTTTCCAACCCATAAGATTCCATTTATTCATTTAGCAAACATACTACAAAGTATCTATTACCATACATCATGTAACCTTGGGGAATATACATAGGTGAGAGACAAGGTAACAGTCCTCAAAAAGCTCATGAATGTTGTAAAATAAAGATCATTCTCTGGTTGACAGATTGGATAATTCAAGTCTTTATTAGATACCTTGTCCTTCTGGTGAACATTTTCTGTAAGAATACCTCAAAAGACTTCAGAACTGTGGATTTCATTTATACATCAATCAAACAGGAAAGAAGAGCATCAGGATGTCTGAGAATCAGATTTCTGGAACAGAGACATTGGAATATTTTGCTGCTTCTAAAGCAAGGGAAAAACAACCAAATTCTGAGGCAAAGGATTTGAGGATAATTTAAGGTTTACTCCTTACTAAAAGGACAGCTACAGCTTTAATAAATATCTAAGCTTGCTTCTACACAATTTCTATATGATCCGAAGGTTATCAGGAACCTCTAAGGATGGTTAATCCCACCGAAGGAGTAAGACTCAGGCAAGGCTGTGTTAGAGCCTGCTCTTACCAGCAGATGGTTAAGTTTTCAGTGTCAGCATTTGCACTCAGAAATCAGCAAATGCTACAAATCAGTATTTGGTTATCGTTTTGCTCATTGTTGAGACTTAAGAAAGTGATGGAGAAACTGTTAATAATGTAGGTTAAATTTAAAAGTGCATTCTGCATACTATTTTTTTCCTGAAGAGTCGATTGTTAAACATTTCCACCATATCTTTGGATTTATATTAATTCACCTTCCCCAAGCTGCCATTCAAGTTTTTTTCCAGGCTAAATAAGACTAAAATGAGCATTGAAGTCATTTCTGAAGGGGAAAAGAAGTTATAGAAGTCCAGTTTGCAAGCTTAGTCAAGGAGAAAGTGTAGGACCCAAGAGCCCTTTGTGTCTTAGGTCAGGTAAGGGCAATTTATGGACTAATCGACATACAGGTAAGTGTCCATTTTGTTTGCTTGTTTTCTCACTAATTGATGGAACCCCTTGTTTTTTTTTTCCTCTTCTAGCTGCCTTCATGAACCACTGTCCCATTTCAGATCCCTGGAGTAGATAGATCGCTGTCCCCCAGAGTTTGGGGCTGGGAATGATCACACAGAGTAATTCTCTTTGAGTACCATAGGAGGTATCTAATTTTTGAGGTGATGGAATAAACTTTAATTGTGTTTCAAAATTATTTTTATTCTTTTTCCCCTCTGGGTGGAAAGAAAGTAGATTTCTAATTATCTAAGTAATTATGTGGCAAGACAGATGGAGGATCAAGAGGATGCCAGCAATTAGTCTTCTTAATTTGATGAGCATAGAGTGGGCAGCTAGGTGGCACAGTGGATAGAGTGCCTGGGATCAGGAAGACTCATCTTCCTGAGTTCAAATCTGGCCTCAGACACTTTTTAAAAAGGGATTTAAGGCTATTTACCAAATTTTGTGCATGACTCCAGAGAGAGTGAGGCTGATGACTTTGCACAGCTCTGTCTCACTTAAACCTAATTCACCTGCAAGTCAAGGTATCACCCTCCTGATGTCATTGGTCCTCTTTGAGAACAAATAACAACAAACATTAGCTGTATGAACCTGGGCAAGTCACTTAACCCTATTTGCCTCAGTTTCCTTATCTGTAAAATAAACTAGAGAAGAAAATGGCAATCCACCCCAGTATCTTTGTCAGGAAAACACTAAGTAGGGTCACCAAGAGTTAAATATGACTGAAACAACTAAACAACAACAAAAGTCAGAGTGTGTAAGTTGGATCAGTGTTCTTGGGTCACAGTGTCCTAATTCCAGGAGATGAGTGTTTTGGGAGTAAAAGAGGAGACACAAGGAAACTAGATTGGTGGGATGGGGCTCCAAACCTAGGGGGATCCTAAGTCAAACTAAGATTTTCTAGCTAAGAATACCTTAGAAATTAGATACCACCTAGTCTGGAATTAGGTGGCATCTCTTTGTTAACAATATTAAATATCTTCCCCTAGTTCAAGGTTCTTAAAGTTTGAGAACTCTGGAGTCTGTGAACTTTTAAAAAGATATTTGATAAATTGTGTTTGTATTTCAATTATATTGCATTTCAACATAATTGATTTCCTTTCTATTTCTATGGATTTTATCTTGTGCATTTAATAATATTATTTTGAGAAGGGGTTCATAGACTTCAAAAATGGCACAGAAAAAGAGCTACTCCCTTGTGTATTATTTATAAATTCACATATTTTACAGAATAGTAGATTTTAGTCCTTTTGCAACTAATGTGTTGTATGACCTTGAGCAAATAATTTCACTGTTCTGGGCCTCAGTTTCCTCATCTGAAAAATGAGAGGGGCTGAATTATATTCTTTAAAGCCCTTTCCAGTTCTAAAAATGCTGTGATTCCAGTAATGTTTCCCTTGTAATTAAGCCATGTTAAACCCATTTTTGTGGTCTGGAGTGCATGGCAGACAAGGGTAGTACAGGGAAGGCAGAATAAATGCCAAGCCACGGCATCCAGTTTCAGTGGCAGCCACAGAAGCAAAAAGAAAAGCTAATTAACTATCAGGGGACATAACAAAGAGGCAAGACACCTCCAAGGCGCCTGTGGTGGGCTCCGTGGTGAAAGCAGAGAAGAGAAAAGAACCGGCAGAAATAGCTGGAACTTGGATTTGTTCAGTGGGGATTTGGCAAGAGTCTGCTAACTGCACATAAAAATTCAGGAGGCAAGGAGTCACCGAAAAACCTGGGGAGGGAAGGCAGGAAAGAGCAAGTTATAAAACTCTGGTAGAAAAATACCTTGTTTAACACCCCTGAGGACCAGCAAGGAGGCAGTAAACGCAGAGACCGCATTGCTAAGAACCACAGCAACAGATCGTCTCAGAGCTGGAAGGGAGCTCAGAGAGCATCAGTGCAATCCGTGCCTGAACAAGAACCATTTCTGCCTCATTCTGACAAATGACCATCCAGGCCCTGCCTCCCAGAGCAGCCCATTCTTCTTTCGCATAGCTTTCATTTTTTATTAGGCTGTTTTTCCTTATGGCAGCACTAAATTGGCTAAGCAGCTAGGTTGGAGCAGTGGACAGAGTACTGAGCCAGGACTAGTCAGGAAGATCTGAGTTCAAATCTCTGTCTCAGAAACTTCTAGTCATGTGATCCCAGGCAAGTCAACCTCTGGCTTCCTCATCTGTAAAACAGGGTTAATGAAAACACCTGCCTCCCAAAATTGCTGCAAGGACCCTATGAGATAATAATTATAAAGCACTTTATACCGTGCTGTGCGTGCTCTATGAATATTTAGATTTATAAATATTATTTGTAGCTACTGAAACCTACTGCTTCTTTCTTCTGCAACTAAGCAGAGCAATCACTTAATCAATGAGCTTCCTAAGTCTCATCAACTGACCTTACTATGGAAAAAATTCTGGTTCTGTGACCATCCTGGCTTGCCCCTCCCTAAATACTTTCTAATTCACCAGTATCCTTCCTAATACAAGTGGCCACCCACATTGTAGAGCCTCTCACATAGGACACGTGGACACCAAATCACTCTGATTTGGCTCATTTGCCCTGCCAGAGGTGGGGAATCTGCAGCCTCCAGGCCACATGTGGCCTTCCAGGTCCTCAAGTGTGGCCTTTAGACTGAGTCCAGGTTTTCCAGAACAAATCCTTTTATTAAGTAGATTTGTTCTGTGAAGATTGGGCTCAATCAAAGGTATGCACTTGAGGACCTAGAGGGTCACATGTGATCTTGAGAACTCAGGTTCTCCATACCTGCTAACCTTTTTCCTGAAGAAAAGTAAGATTTGAGCTGAGTTTTTGAAAGAAACCAGGGAAACTAATGGGCAGTTAGGTGGCACCATAGCACATAGAACACTGGGCCTGGAACCAGGAAGATTCATCTTCCTGAGTTCAAATCTAGGCTCAGATACTAATTAGCTGTGTGACTCTGGGCAAGTCACTTAACCTTTTGCTTGCCTTAATTTTCTATTCTGTAAAATGAACAGAAGAAAGAAATGGCAAACCACTTTAGTGCCTTTACCAAGAAAACCGCAAATGGGGTCAAACCAGGAGTCAAACATGACTGAAATAACAACACAAACAAAGGGAAGCAAAAAGAGAATTATGGGGAGTGGCGGGGACCAGTCCGCTCAAAGCCAGGGAGACAGGAGATGGAGTTGCCTTCAAAGAATTACAAGTAGGCCAGTGTCACTGGATTGTAGAATTCTTAGAGGGGAGTAAGGTGGAAGGAAGCTGGAAATGTAGGAAGGGACCAGGTTGAGGACTTTAAAATGTCCAACAGAAGTTCTTATATTTGACCATAGAGGTAATAGGGAGTCACTGGAGTTCATTGAGCAGGAGAGTGACAGGGTAAATACTAAGCTTTAGGAAAAAATCACCTGAAAGCTGAGTGGAGGATGGATTGGAGTGGAAAAAAGATTTGAGGCTGGAAGACCAGTTGGAAAGGCTATTGCCTTTAGGCAAGTTGTGATGAGGGCTTTGACTCAGCTTGTGGCTATGTATGTAAGAGGGCTGTTGTGAAGGTAGGAAAGACAAGGTTGGGCAATGGACTGAATAAGTGGGTTGACTGAGAGTCAAGAGTCAAAGATAACACTAAGGTTGAAAACCTGAGTGACTGGAAGGATGGTAGTATGATCAAGAGCTAGAAAGAAGAGAGTCAGCTTGATGATACAATGGATAGAGCACCAGCTTGAAGAAAGAAGGACCTGGTTGAAATCCAGGCTCAGATACTTGACACTGACTAGCTGTGTGACTCTGAGCAAGTCACTTAACTTAACCTGGTTGCCTCAACAGCCTCCCCCCCCAAAAAAAAAAGTAAAAGGGAAGTCATTATAAGGAAGAAAGAAGAAATGATTGGGCCGGGGTGGAGGGTGGGGGTTTGGAATTAAGATAAGGAAGTTAAAGCCAAGAGAAATGTAAAAAAAATCTCCCAAAGTCAAAAGGTGGAAGCATTTGTACAGGCATTCACATTTTATGTCTTCCAGATCACAAGCCCCTAAAGGATACTCAATTTAAAATTCAATCACAGAATTGAAGGCTCTTCATTTCATTCAAGGTGCTCACAGTCTGGCCCCAATTCCCCTTTCCAGCCTTATCTTTCCTTCCTTATTTGTATCTAATATTACAGCCAAACCACAGCCTGCACTTTCACATTTCAGCCATTTTTCTTCTTCATTCCCCTTCTGCTTAATCTCTGTCCCTCTGCTCCTTCCCCTCCCTTTAACCCTCTGCCTCTCTGTCCATGTCTGTCTCTCTGTTTTCTATCTGTCTCTGTGTGTCTCTGTCTCTCTGTCTCTGGAGTTCTCTCTGTTTCTATTTCTGTCTCACTGTCTTTCTGCATATCCCTCTTCTGTCTCTGTCTCTGTTTATCTCATTCTCTATCTCTGTTTTTGTCTCTCTGACTGTCTTTGTGTCTGTCTTCTGTCTCTGTCTCTGTCTCTCTGTCTCTGTCTTTATGTCTCTGTCTCTGTGTGCATCTCTTTGTCTCTCTCTGTCTCCCTCCTTCCCTCTTTCTCAAAACTCTTCTCATTCTTCAAGTTTCAGATCAAGCAGAATCCAAAAGAGACCAAGCCCTTTTAGGACCAGTTCCTGGTTCCAGTCTCATAGGGATATGGTAGTCTTCCAGAGAGAAATCCTAAGACCTGATACATACTTATTTCTCTGTATATCATGCTTTACCTGTGTTCCTCCTTCTCCACCTTAGAATATAAGGTCTTGAAGGCAATAACTTCTATTTTTGTCTTTGCATCTCCGGTAGCTAGAGTAGTACTTTGTACAGTGATCATTTTCTAAAGCTGAATTTAATTGAATAGAGAAAATCTTAGAGATCATTTAGTAAATCCCCCCATTTTATAGATGAGAAAAGTGAGGGTCAGAGGGACTAAGAGACTTGGTCAAGGTTACATAGCTTACAGGGTGACATAAACAAAAGAGTCAGGATTCAAACAAAGCTCTCCTCAATCCAAATAATATATCCTGTAGGTTTGAAGTTGTGTTAGTCAGATGGCTGCCTGATTTTGAAGTAACAAAGGCCTCAGGTGCCTGGGATTCTAAAGCTGAGGGTGGAACCTCTGGATGACCGTACTCTGAAGAATTAATCAATAAGTGTCCATACACTAAGCCCCAAAGTTGGAACATTTATGCATTACCCCATCAAGGCTAAGGTCAGGTGGTGCATGGATAGAGTGCAGAGCCCAGAAGAACTGAGTTCAAATTTGGCCTCAGATGCTTACTAGCTGTGTGACCCTGGGCAAGTCACTTAACCCTATTTGCCTCAGTTTCCTCATCTGTAAAACAAGTTGGAGAAAGAAATGGCAAACCACACCAGTATTTTTGCCAAGAAAACTCCAAATAGGGTCAGGAAGAAACTGAATAACAAGAACAAAATGGTTCATTATTTCTGGCTGCAATTAGTTCAATACCCATTTTAATAAACTTTAGATAAAATTACCATATGACTATTTATTTTCATAAATGCTAGAAAATGCTGACAGGAGGGGAGAGCTGCCACTGGACTGCAATGCAGTCCCTTTCAGCTGACTGTGCCCAAACTCATGCCCAGTGAAGTATGAATGATGAGGACAATTCACATTTCAATAGCCCTGCAAGGTTCACCAAAACACTGAAGGCAAGGCTTTAATCTGAGAGATGAAATAACAACAACACAAACAAGAATAGATAACATTAGACAGGGCGTGGGGCACTGTTTAGGTGGTGCAGCAGATGGAATGATGGAGTTAAGAAGACCTGAGTTCAAATCCAGCATTAGCATACAGATCAGCTATGTGACCCTGGACAAGTCACTTCATCCTGTTTGCCTCAGTTTCCTCCTCTGCAAAATGAGCTGGAGAAGGAAATGGAAAACCATTCTAATATCTTTGCAAAGAAAACCTCAAAAAGGGGTCACGAAGAATCCGACATGACTGAAAAAGACTGAACAACCATATATAGCGCTTACTACGTGCTGAGCACTTTACAATTTTTAACTCAATTGATGCTCACAACAACCCTGGGAGATGGGTACAATTACTCTCCCCACTTTACAGATGAGGTTAAGTGATTTACCCAGGTTCATACAGTCAATAAGCAGAGCTCCTAGGATCCACATCCAGGCTTCTCCTGACTGACAAGTCAGTGACCCAAAAAAGGTTATGTCTGTTTGTGCTGGTGCTGAGTAACAGATACATGTCCCCAAATACCAATGTCTAATACCAATGTAGTGAGCATGTCCAAGAAGGGCCAACCAGCCGGAGCTGGAACAGATCAGTCGAAGCTTTGCAGTGAATCAACACTGGAATGTGGTCCATGAGTGACCACTAGACTTGCAGCCTGGGTGAGATTTGGAGACCGAGCATCAAAGGAAAAAAACTAACCAAAGCCCAGAGTGACATGAGTCATGTGTTCCACTACGCCTAGCCAGCCTCAGCTATGCCTCACATGGGGCAGCTAGGTGGTGCAGTGCACAGGCCCTGGAATCAGGAGGCCGTGAGTTCAAATGCAGCCCCAGACACTTAGTAGCTGTGTGACCTTGAACAAGTTACTTAACCCCATTTGCCTTAATTTTCTCATCTACAAAATGAGCTAGAGAATGGAATGGCAAACCACTCCAGCATCTTTGCCAAGAAAATCCAAAATAGGGTCACTAAGAGTTAGACATGACTGAAAAATTACTGACCGGTAACAACTACCACTTTACTGTCTCTGTGAACTGGGGCAAATCACTTCACCCCAAAGGGTCTCCGTTACCTCATTTGTAGGCAGTGAGGCTCTGAACTTAGTCTCCTAACCCATGTATACACCATCAGATCAGGCTCCTAGAGCCTGTCTGGCTATATCTCCCCCTCAGAGCTTTGGGGATATCCCCTGAGGGGCAATCGAACTCTTCTGATCCTCTTTTCTTGAACCATTCCACTATGTTCACTCCTCCAAATCACTTACCAATTCCTTAAAGTCTTCCTACTATCATTTAACAAGTTGATATCTCTTCATTTCATCAATAAGCAATAACATCATGAAGTTTGTACAAAGAGATCTTTACTGAAAAAAAATGAATATCAGAAGTACAAAAACCAGAGTACATTCTCCCTTCTACCACTTTGGTACCTGGGGGGAATGGGATTAAGCTTAAAGCAGTTGCTACAAACTCTCTTCCCAAGTTCACTTCCAAACGTGCCGTAGCCCATTGACAAGTCACTCCATTGTTTACAAGACATGGTGTCTTGGCTGCTGAGCCAATTCACTGACAAGCTGGATCAAGCAGATTGATTCTCATGGTCAAGTTGGCACCTCAGTCAACTCGACTTGGCCAGCTACAGTAATATCTGTTATGGATTCCCATCATGAACCTCTGCTGATTCTCCTAATTTTTTGAAGTCTCACAGGACCCTGTGCCAAAGGAAAGAAGATGAAGCAGCCCCATTCCAAATAGAGGCTAGACTAGATGATCTGCCCATGGGTCAGTGTTACGGAGAGAGAATCTCCCTCCCCACCAGTCCTCTGGAGCTTAGAGAGTCACCCTTAGCCCTCGTGGTCAGCAGGAAGGAAAGAGAATGGGTTTTTCCACTGGAGTCTTTTATAGCACTCTCAGTTCCAGCTCAGTGGCCCACCAAATGACTCCTCTTCACCATACAGTGAGGGTAGAGGAGGCAGTCACAGAATACCTGTGCATGCTCTGAAGTAGAGAGCTGGACCCCTCCCCTGTTGCACATCATTGAGTACTTTCAGAAATGCAAACATCTACATAGGTCCCATGTACGTGCTACGAGGACTTGTATTGGTCATTCCTCCATTACATGTAAAAGGAGAGAGTGAATCTCAGTGACCTCTTGGGTTCTTTCTAGCTCTAAGTCTATAATCCAGTGTACTGTCTTTCTTATTAGAACGTAAGCTTCTTGAAAGCAGGTACTATCTCATTTTTATGTTTGTGTCCTTAGTACTTGGCACAGTACTTTGCACATAGTAAGCACTTAATAAATGCATTTCCATTCATTCATTCATTCACTCACTCATTCATAGTGAAGAACACTGGATCTGAAGTCAGAGGTTCACTGTCTCAAGGTCCAAGCTCAATACTTACAATCTATGTGACGTTAGGCTCTCTGGGATTCAGTTTCTTCTTCCACAAAATGAAAAGATTGGCCATCTCAAAGTTCTCTATAGTTCTAAATCTATTATCCTACCACCCTCCGGTATTTGTTTAAAAACAGGTTACCCTTAATGGAAACCATTATATATAAGATAGATAGATAGACAGATAGATAAATAGATAGATAGATAGATAGATAGCTAGATAGATAGATAGATAGATAGATAGATAGATAGATATGTCTTATAGATATATAAGATATAAGATCTTCTAGAAAAGTAAAAAATATGCAAGTAAGAATACATTGATTATAGGCTACATTCAGGGTTTATGCTAGCCTACCTATTTTTATCCAGGAGATTTATATATGATTTATAAAGATGAATTTCAATTTATTCAAAAGGATCAAACAAAATTTCTAGTTGGCAACAAGTTGCTGACTCCTGGGTTCAATGAATGTACTTTAAAGTGTTTCCAGAAAATAATGAAACTGCATTTCAAGAAATTCAATATTTTATTATTTGTTCTATATCTTTTTATATCATTTCTCTGTTCTCCAGATACTTTCAGCCTTCCAGAGTCCTCCAATAAACATTTTTTTAAATTACAGAGACTTTACCTTAGGGCATAAGTCAGTCCAGTTCCATTCATTTCAGTTTGAAGAAACATCATTAAGAGGCTACTATGTACCAGGCATTGTGTAAGAAGCTGGGGAAGCATTGTTGTTCAGTCATTTCAGTTGTACCCAACTCTTCATGACCCCATTTGGGGTTTTCTTGGCAGAGACACTGGAGCCATTTCCTTCTCCAGCTCATTTTACAAATGAGGAACCTGAGGCAAACAGGGTTCAGTGTCTTGCCCAGGTTCACACAGCTAGTAAATCTCTAAAGGCAGATTTAAATTCAAGAAGTTGAGTCTTCCTGACTCCAAGCCCAAACTCTTTCCACTGTACCACCTCACTGCACCAGTCAAGGTGACTGGTATTGGCCTGGGATGGAGTAGGGACCTTCAATGTCTAAGGGCTCCATGCTACCTACTTCAGTGGCCTTCATGGCTGTTAAATTGTTCTCATTCACCCATTCCACCACGGAAGCTTTAACATGCATGAGGTGAACACCCCACTGACTCACTGATAGGTCTGAGGCCTGTCAGTTACCCTCAACCTAGTTTAACCCCGTCTGCTAAGGAAGTTTACCAGGGTATGGCTGCTGCACATACTACAGCTTCTTGGAGCCACTGGTGAGAGTTGGGTCACAAGTGAATGAGCATTTCTGGGAAGAGTTCAACAAGCTTTCACACCAAAGGTCCTAGTCCTCCTTCATATACCCCTAAGTATACTATAGTTATGTGATAATATGGAGAGGAAGTGTGGCGTAAAGAAGAGAGCTGGCTTCAGAGTTAGGAGGATCTGAATTTCAAATCATGTCTCTGACATACTCTCTCCCATTGTGAACCCCTCCCTCATTCCACATTATTATGCACTTCAATGAATCTATTTCCAACATTGGGATTTGATTCATGAGTGACCACTAGACTTGCAGTTTGGGTCCCACGTGGATGCCCTTAAACTTTGGTTGTCATTGGCTGGTCCTCTATTACATGTAAAATGAGGGAGTCAATCTAAATGACCTCTCTGGTCCTTTCAAGCTCTAAGCCTATGATCTAATACATTGTCTCTCTTATCAGAGTGTTAAGTCACATTGAAGGACTTCCTTTGAGAAGTTTCTCCACCTCTCACTACCCCAGACAACTCTCTAAAATTGATGAATCTCACAGAAAGTAGCAATTTGCATTAGTAGAGGAAATTTCCTCACTGAAAGTTCCTTATATCAATGAAATCACAGGTCAGGTTAAAAAATATATACAGATAGATAAGCATTGGTGAAAATCTTGCTATGAATGTCAGTGTGGTCTAGATTTAGGAGACCTGGTTTTAAATAACACTTTTACCCATGTGAACTGTGACGTAGTACCTGAGGTTTCTTTCTATAAAATGGGTCAGTAATACTTGCTCTTTCTACTTCCCAGGGTTGCTGTAAGGAAATTTTAAAGCACTATAGAAATGTGTAGTGGCTGTTTCTCCAGGATTTCCTTCTCCACAGTGCTTGGGGTCAAAAGAGCTTCATTCATTGGGAGATTCTTTTCATCATGTTTCTCAGAAAACTGAATTGAATAGAATTGAACTGACTTGTACCCTAAGATAAATCCTCTTTAATTTGGAAAGGAGATAGAGACACAGAGAGATAGAGAGAGAAAGATAGAGACAGAGAGAGGTGGGGGAGAGAATGGTGGAGGGAGAGAGAGAAAGAGGGGGGGGGAAGAAAAAAGGAAAGAAAGAAAGAGAAAGAAAGAAAGAAAAAGAAAGAAAGAATGGAGGGAGAGAGGGAAGGAAGGAAGGAAGGAAGGAAGGAAGGAAGGAAGGAAGGAAGGAAGGAAGGAAGAAAGGAAAGAAAAAAAGTGAGTCTTCTTGGTGGTGTAAGGACTGAGCAATAGACTAGGTTTGGTGAGAAGTGTTCTCCAATGTGTGAAGTTTAAAAAGTTGAGCAGGATTAGAAGCTAGGGCAGTAGAGTGAGCAGAGATGGGGAGGCAACATGCAGAGTGGGGAAACCGTTTGGAATGGTGTGGCCATGACATCCCTGGGCCCTAGAAATGCAGTTGGAATATAATACTCCAGCTATGAAATGCATTCTATTCTCTGCTGTTAGAAATTTTCGGAGAAGAAACTCTTAAGAGGGAGATAGCACCACATAATATTGTTAACATAGACTACTGAGACTGACTTCTGAAGGCGTTAAATCTATCTAAGGATATCTAATGAGGTTTTGCCCCACATGTAGCAGGGTAGGGGTTCCTCAAAGGGAGGCGTAAGAGACATTTCTAGTCTTTTTGCCCCTCCCCTTCTTCAAGGGCAACTTTAATCAACTTTAATTTCCACCAGGAGGGGAAGCAGGAGGTTGGCACCAGAAGCTTGCCCATTCTGTCCTCTTCAAAGAGAGGATTATTGGGTTAAAATTAAATCTATCTCTTCTCATAAATATTGTTAATCTAGAGAATGTGATTTTCAGGTTCAAGCTAAATTTCTGATCACTATTCAGTAGTAGGGGAAGCAAGAAGATCTCAAACTTCATATCCCACCAAATACTAGGTCCACAATGAACACATATCCAAAGTAGCAAAGACATCCATTTACCCAATTATAGAAAAACAGAAATCAGAGGAAGTATACGTAGGAGAATGTTTACCAGACAATACAGAGTGGGGGAGTTCTCCCATTAGGAGCAAAGCAATTCAGTTCAATCAAGACTCCCAAGTCTCTCCGAAGGAAAAACTCTTCAAAGTCTAGAGTAGCAAAGAGAGGGTTAGGGACAAGATGAAAATTGCTAGCTCCTTTCATGCAGTTTTCTTCCCAGGATCTTACTCTCCCTTCAGCAGCCTGAAGTGGGGTCAGCATTATCCATCTTCTCTCTAGAGACCAGAAGCAGAAACGTGGAAGCCAGAAATACTCAAAATAACTGAATACAGACTGGAGCATACTATTTTTCATTTTCTTTCTTTTTGTTTTTGTTCAAGTCTTCTTATACAAAATGAATCACATGGAAATGTTCTACATCATTAAACCTGGATATATATCAAAATGTTTACCATGTCAGGGGAGGGGGAGGG
Organism: Pseudochirops corinnae; assembly: GCA_028646515.1. NCBI lineage: Eukaryota > Metazoa > Chordata > Mammalia > Diprotodontia > Pseudocheiridae > Pseudochirops > Pseudochirops corinnae. The sequence goes on from CM053587.1 coordinate 267,480,450, forward strand.
ATAGAATTTGGAACTCAAAACTTAAAAAAAAATGTTAAAAATTATTTTAATATGTAATTGGGGAAAAACAAAATATTAAAAAGAACAAAGAGGGGCAGCTAGGTGGCACAGCAAAGAGAGCACTGACCCTGGAGTCAGGAGGACCTGAATTCAAATCCTGCCTCAGACACTTCACACTTACTAGCCATGTGACCTTGTGCAAGTCACTTAACCCCAATTGCCCTGCCCTACCCCCTCCAAAAAGAAAAGAAAAAAGAAATAACTGCAGAGCCTGAAGGAGCCAGAGATAATCAAAGAAAGCTTAGAGAAAACTCTGAAGACTTAAAGAGATTCAACAGCTCAAAACAGGGGATCTTTCCTTTCTCACACTCTTGTTAATTCAGCCCCTCCACCTATGCAGACTCAGGACATTGATTTTCATCAATGAGGAGAGAGTCCCATACCCAGTAGACTATATAAGCAAGGTTTCAAGATCTGTTTTGCAACGAGAATACATTTTCTTCTGCTGGGAAAAGCACAGGAGAGGACTGCTATCTCTGTTTGGAATATTCAGTCTAAAACTGAAGCCTCTCATTTTCATGTTAAGTAGCTTCTAAACTCTGAGGGTCAGCTTTTTCATTCCTATTATACTTGCAAATATGCCCAAGAGACAACAGAGCAGTTGGTGTGACACAGAAAATGCCCCCATACATTTTACAAAGATTAATTAAGTCTCTAAAACACCTTTGCTAATATTTATGCCTCTCCCATTGCACACCTATAACTAAGTCTTAGAATAAGCTATTAAAGGCACCCAATTATTTTAAGATTGCCCTCTAACCTTGCCCCATTTTTAATCAATCAAACTTGCCTCTGTGGACCAAATTTTTACAGTTTCATCTGATTTAAAGTTGTCATGTGGACCATGATTTGAATGACTCTGGCTTGGCCCTGGAAGGCAGAAAACAGGTACAATGAGTAGAAACTGGAGAGTGGCAGTTTTGGGTGAATGGGAACAACTCCTAAATGTTAGAAACATCCCAAGATGGAATCAGGGGAAGTTCCCTGTCATTGTAAGGCTTTCTTTGGATCAGTTTATCTAATTACCTCAGGACCACCATCACCTAAATGAGAGCAGGTCCTTAGGGAATCAGGCATTGGAAAAGAAGGGAGGGCAGGGAGGTTTGGAGGGTGGAAGGGGAATAGCATAGCATAAACCGCACAGGACTTCAAAGTTATAGTTTGGCCTTCATTCTTGAAGAGGACCATGGCATCAAAGAGGTGATGTTGTGACTTGAAAATGAATCAGATTTAAGTGAGAGAGGGATGTGCGAAGTCACCAGCCTCATTTTCTCCTCCAGAATCATCTGGGTCCAGTGGCCAAATACAGATAAAGACGACTAGAGATAGCCCAGCTAGCATCTTGAGGACAGTGGATAGAATGTTGGGTTGGGAGTCAGGAAGACTCACCTTCCTGAGTTCAAAACTGGTCTCAGACACGTATTAACTGGGTGACTGTGGGTAAGTCACTTAACCCTGTTTGTCTCAATTTCTTCATCTGTAAAAATGAGCTGGATTAGGAAATGGCAAATCATTCCAGTGTCTTTGCCAAGAAAATCCCAAATGGGGTCACAGAGAGTCAGACACTACTGAAAAGACTGAACATTGACAACATCAACAACAGAAGAGCTGTACAAAAGTGGACTCAGTGACTCACGTGACTACTTAGGTCAATCAATGTGCCATGCATTGTGCTAAGCCCTAAGGATACAAAGAAACACAAAAGACCATCCCTACTCTCCAGAAGTTCACAATGTAATGGGGCAGACAACATGAAAACAAACATATATAAATAAGCCACATGCAGGATAAACAGGAAATAATAGAGGGAAGGCATACTAAGAGGAGCTGGCCCTCTGACCACTGCCAAATACAGCAGAATTATCATTCCCTTGCCCTTGACATTATGCATCTCTTCATGCAACCCAAGATCTCACTAAAAGCATTTCAAACACGAACAGCTATGATTTCCTTCCCAAGAACTATCCCTCCAGGATAAAGGTCCTCAGGTCCTTTATCTTGCTGAATGTTGCTTTCTTTTGGACACACTCTGACTTGTCTGATTTTTTTCCTAAAATATCATGCCTAAAACTGAACATACTGTGCCCAATGTGGTCTGACCTAGGCAAAATAACCAAGAATCAATGATGATGATGATGATGACTGTATTTATAGGGAGCTTTCAAGTTTACAAAGCATTTTACAAATGTCATCTCATTTTAACCTCATAACAGGCCTGTGAGGTAAGTGTTATCATTCTTCCCATTTTACAGATAGGAAATCTGAGGCAGAGTTTTAAGTTATTTGCTTAGGCTCACACAGTATCTAATACTGGATTTGAACTCACGTCTTCCTGATTCCAGATCCTGCTATCTGTACTATCTAGTTGCTTCAGATAATATTTTTTTTTGGAGGAAGGAAGGGCAATTAGGGTTAAGTGACTTGCCCAAGGTCACACAGCTAGTGTCAAGTGTCTGGGGTCCTATTTGAACTCAGGTCCTTCTGACTCCAGAGTTGGTGCTCTATTTACTGCACCACCTAGCTCCCCCTCAGGTAGCATTCGTTTTGTTTGTTTGTTTGTTTTTTGGAGGGAGGAAGGCAAGGTAATTGGGGTTAAGTGACTTGCTCAAGGTCACACAGCTAGTAAGTATCAAGTGTCTGGGGTTGAATTTGAATTCAGGTCCTCTTGACTCCAGGGCTGGTGCTCTATTCACTGCACCACCTAGCTGCCCCTCAGATAGCATTCTTCACCTCAAACAGCATTACTTGATATGGGAGGAGAATAAGCATTTATTAAGCACCTACATATGCCAGGCACTCTGATAAGCACTTCACTAATATCATCTCATTTTATCTTCACAACCCTGGCAGGTAGATGCAATTATTATCATTTCCCCTTTGATAATTGGGGAAACTGAGGAATAGAGGTGAATTGACTTGCCCAGGGTCACACAGCTAGTGTCTGAGAACAATTTGAACTCAGGTTTTCCTGACTCCAAGACCAAATCTCTATTCACCATGCCACCTAGTTTGTGCCATGCCTCCCTCTCTGTTTGCTTAGGACAGCATATGTATATGTACTAAATCTATATATGCTATATCCTTATAAAAAATCCATTTATACTGTATCTATGTATACATGTCTATATATACTATATAGCTCCTTTTTTTTTTTTTTTTTGCTTTTTGGAGGGCAGTTGGGGTTAAGTGACTTGCCCAAAGTCAAAGAGCTAGTAAGTGTGTCAAGTGTCTGAGGTCATTTTTGAACTCAGGTCCTCCTGACTCCAGGGCTGGTACTCTATTTACTGCACCACCTAGCCACCCCTATATCTCCTTTAATGTTGCCTAGGATAGCATTAGCTTTTTGGGTTACTGTATCGTACAGAGAACTCATACTGAGCTTGTAGACCTCTAAAAACCACCAGATCTTCTTTCTTTGTTTCACAGGAAAATCTATGCCTTCTTATGATAGGGCCTCTTCTTATCCTGGACAATTGTCTGCTGAGTCTTCTACTTTTCAATTTCCTGGTGCAATTGCTGATTGACCACCTAGTCCAGGGGTGGGGAACCTGTGGCCTCAAGCCCCCGATGTGGCCTTCTAGGTCCTCAAGTGTGGCCTTTGTTGTATAAAACTTGGGACTTCACCCAAGGACCTAGAAGGCCACATGGGCCCTCAAGGTGACAGGTTTCCCATCCCTGACCTAGTTACTCATTGTCAGAGGTCTTAGCCACTAAATGTAGGAAATGAAATGAATAGGAAAAATTGATCCAATTTCTTCATTTTAAAATTCTTAGAACTTCCTTGTTGGAAGCATAATAAACACCTTCCTCTGCGCGCGCGCGCGCACACACACACACACACACACACACACACACACACACACACACATACACACATACACACCCTAACTCTTAGGACTCCTAGAATGAGCCCTCATTTAAGTTACCATGATGAGTGACCCAAATTCACTCCCACATACCGGACATTTGTGAAGTTAAAGCCTGAATGTGGATTATAAGACTAAATAATTAATCCTTATTAAATTTGACCTTATCCAGTTCTACCCAGAATTACCTGCTGTTCTCTCTCTCTTTTTGGCTTGGGTCTCTATTATCTAATATGTTAGCTCTCACTCTAAGATTTGTTATCACTTGAAGATCTGACAGGAAAGTTATTTATGTCTTCAACCAGAATGTTAATAAAAATGCTAAACAGTACAAGGATTGGACAGATCCCTCAGGTGTTTCAATGGAGACAGGCCTCCATGTCGACGCTGACCTCTTAATAACTGCTCTTTGGGTCCAGTCATTCAACCAGCTCCAAAACCACCTGGCTCGTATCTCTCCATCTTATCTAAAAACAGGAGACTTTATCAAAAGTCTTAATTAAATCTAAGCACACTATATCTATAGCAATCCTCAACCTACCAGTCTAGTGACCCTATAAGTAAAGGAAATCCACTGGTTCTTGTGCAAACCTGCCTCCTTCACTCCAGCTCTTTAGTTAGGTTAACCCTTTGACCACCAGAACTGTCTTTATAGTTCTTTCTGCACAACATATGAGGTTAATAGCATATTGTGAAGTGGGTAGGGGCACAGGGGCATAGAATACAGTCAGGAAGACCTGAGTTCAAATTCTCCCTCAGACAACTTACTGGCTGTGCAACCCTGGGTAAGTCACATACCCTTTCTGTGCCTCGGTTTCCTTGTCCATAAAATGAGAGTGATAATAGCACCTACCTTCCAAGGTTGTTTCAAGAATCAAGGAGTTAATGCGTAAAACTTTTTGCAAACCTTAAAGTGCTACATAAATACTAGCTAGCTTTATTATTATCCCTATCCTGCAGCTAAAGAATCTGAGGTGCAAAGAGAATATAATTAGCTCAAGGTCAAAAGCTGATTAAGAGGCATAATGTGTAGGTGAATCCACATCTTCTGACACCAAAGCCAGTGTTCTTTCTGATTAAAGAACAGCTTTTGTTTGATTCTTTCTCTTCTATAGACACTAGCAGCACAAATGTATTTTAAGAGGGAAAATTGCTATCTTTTAGCAACTTTAAAGGGTCAAAGCTCTGGGGGACTCAAAAGGAATGAAGACATTTGCCTATACTTTGGAGTTCTCTTACACACATATGTATAAAGTACAGTGGGAAAGCACTGGATGTGGAATCAGGAACCAGTGGGTTTGGATCTCACCAAATTTTTATTTCAGCTGTGTGACCTTGGACAAGTCCCTTAACTTTTCATCTGTACACAGGGGAATAATCACCACACCTACAGTACAGGGTCATTATAGGAATCAAATGAAATCATATTTGTAAAGCACTTTACAGACCTTAAAGTGCCATATGAATGTTAGCTATCATTATTACTAATGCTGTTGCTATTACTACTACTACTACTACTACTACTACTACTACTACTACTACTACTAGTATTACTGTTACTGCTGCTGCTACTTCTACAGCTGCTGCTGCTACTGCTGCTACTGCTACTGATGTTACGATTACTACTATTAATGCTATTGCTGCTGCAGCTACTACTAATGCTACTAGTAGTACTACTACTACTAGTGTTACTGCCATTGCTGCTACTTTTGCTACCGCTGTTGCTGCTGCTACTGATGCTACTATTACTACTATTAATGTTACTGCTGCTGCTACTTTTACTTCTATTACTGCTACTACTGATGCCACTACTACTACTACTACTACTACTACTACTACTACTATTACTACTACTACCATTACTATTACCACTGCTATTGCTACTGCTACCACTACTGTCGCTGCTGCTACTACTGATGCTACCACTACTAGTATTAGTACTACTGTTACTGCTGCTTCTGCTTTCACTACTACTGCTACTGCTGCTGCTGCCACTGCTGCTACTACTACAACTGTTACAACTACTACTATTGCTACTGTTGCTGTTGCTACTATTACTAATTCTATTGCTGCTGCTGCTGCTGCTGCTACTACTATAGTACTAGTGTTATTGCTGCTACTGCTACTTTTACTTCTACTGCTGCTGCTATTACTGATGCTACTATCACTACTACAGTTGCAATTGTTACTGCTACTACTACTGCTGTTGCTGCTTCTACTGATGGCTACTACTACTACTATATTAGTACTACTGTTACTGCTGCTGCTGTGGTGCTGCTGCTAACACTTCAGCTACTATTATTATTACAACTACTGCTGTTGCTACTGTTGCTGTTGCTACTAATGTTAATTCTTTTTCTACTACTACTTATGTTGCTGCTATTGCTACTACTAGAGGCAGTTGGTGGTACAGTGGTTAGCACCCTGGACCTGGAATTAGGAATATCTGAGTTCAAATCCAGTCCCATTTGTATGATCCTAGACAAGTCATCTGACTTCTGTCTGAACCTACCAAAAGTCTTAGCTTTTGTTTTTGTTTTTTTCTGAAAGTGGAATAGTTGTCACTCAGACTTACAATTCCTGTCTGCCTTCCTATGTGAATAAATTTAAATACCCCTACCATATTCTACTTTATCTTTTCTCTAGAAGGCAAGATGGCCATCTCAATCCCCACCATTTTCTCTGCCCTAGTGATTATATAGCAGCCATTCTAATAAAAAAAAAGTTCACACCTCTATGAAGTTTTAAAGTCTACAAAGCATCTTCTCAACAACAATCAAAATTACTGGCTGTGTAACCCTGGGAAAGCTACACACCCTTTCTGTGCCTCAATTTCCTTGTCCATAAAATGGAAGTGATAACAGCATCTACCTTCCAAGGTTGTTTCAAGAATCAAGGAGTTAACATGTAAAACCTTTTTGTAAACCTTAAAGTGCTATACTTTAAGGAGAGGAAGTACAAAGTAGATTTGAGCAACCTAAGAACCATATCAGTAAAATTACTTGCCCAAGATCACATAAGTTTTGGCTTACAGGATCCTATTAGATTCTGTCAGACTTAGAGAAAACCAGAGGGGATGGAGCCCTCCCTTTGCTCCTCCAATAAGTGGCAGCTGCAGAGAGTGCATCTCTCTCTTTAGTAAAAGCCATCCTCATTTGAAATCAATGGCATGTTGGAGGCCACAAATAGTATTTTAGACAGTGCTGGGAGAGAGCAGCATCTATGCTGACCTGGGCAACACAGAATAACAGAACTCCCGAGTCTCCAAATTGGAAGTGACTTCAGTGGCTCTCTAGCCCAACCCATACTTAAATAACAACATCCTCAATACCGTACCCAACAAATGGTTGTCAAATAGAATAATAACAGATAACATTTATATAATAGCTAACATCTATATAGCATTTACTAGGTACCAGGGCACTGTACTAAAGGCTTTACAATTATTATTTCATTTGATCGTCACAATAATCCTGGGAGGCAGGTGTTTTATTATCCAATTTTACAGATGAGGAAACTAAAGCAATCAGAGGTTAAGTGACTTACTTAAGGGATTACAAAGCTAGTAAATGTTGGAGACTGGATTTGAATTTGGATCTTCTTGACTCCAGGCCCAATTCTCTGCATTATGACACCATGTAGCTGCCCCTGAATATCTGCTTGAAGACCTCCAGTATGAGGAGTTCATTGGCTACCATAGGTAGCCTATTCCACTTTCTAGTTGTTAGAAAGTTGTTCCTGACATTGAGAAAAAAATCTTCCTCTTGGCAATTTTCTAACCATCCCTCCTAGTTCTGCCCTTCAGAGTCAAGGAGGAGAAACATAATCTTTGAGTCAAGTGCTGTTTCTGTCTTTCTTTGTATTCCTAGGGCTTAGCACAGTGATTGACACATAGGAGTGCTTAATAAATGCTTATGAATTCATCATTCCTCTTCAACAAGACAACCCTTCAAAAACTTGAAGACAGCTATCATTTACATCTAAGCCAGGGACAAGTTGAGTCCATCTTGGTTTCATGAATTAATTTCAGAGGGTCTGTGATTTTTTTTATTATATTGATAACTACATTCCATTATAATTGGTTTCTCCTTATACTCCTATGTGTTTTATTTTGTGCATTTAAAAACACTGTTCTGAGAAGAGATCCATAGGCTTCACCAGACATATCCATCATACAAAAAAGGATTAACAATCACTGATCTATACTATCTCACTGGGTGAGCTCATAAGCAACCCCGGGATTAATTATCATCACTATGCAGATGATTCCCACATGTCTATGGATACTCTCCCTTTAGTTTCTACCTGCCTTTTGGACATGTCAAACAAGTAGTCATCTTAAACTCAACATATCTGTAATAGAATTGACAATCTTGTTCTCCAAACCCTCTCTTCTTCCCATCTTCCTTGTGATGAACTCCTGGAGGGTCAATTGTTAGTCATTAGTCATTCTGTCTGCTTCTGGTCTAGGCTCTGACTGTGTGCATGAGGTTCAAGCCATATTCAACTTTTATTCAAAGTGTGGCTGAAGGAACTGAAAATATTTAACTTTTTGGAAGTTGTATTGATGTATTTTATTTTTAAAAAATTTCCAGATTGCCCCCACTCTGTGAGAGATCTCTTGTAAACAAAGCAAAATGATTAAGCCCAACTAATGATAGTCACCTCATCTGAATGTGAAATCAGCATTCCAAGTCTACAGCAGTCCCCCAGAATTTCTACTTTTAAAAAAAATTTTAAAGGGTCTTTTTAAAAATTAACAGATATTTATTTTCTCTCTCTCCCACCCCTACTTCATTGGGAGAAAAAGAAAAAAAAAATCTTTGTAACAAATATGTATATCCAAGCAAAACAAATTCCTTCATTGGCTACATACAAAAATACATATGTCACATTCTGCAGTCCAAACCCATCATCTTTCTGTCATAGCATCATCTGTCCTTTGAAATCACAAACATGCATTGTATTGGTCATAATTCTGACAGCTTTTTTATGGTGTTCTTGTCATTGTATAAATTGTTTTCCTCATTTTACTAATTTCATTATCAGTTTATAAAAGTCTTTAATTTTATTTTATAACACTGATGTTATAAGCATAAATCATTCCTCTGATTCTGCTCATTTCACTTAGAATCAGTTAATACAAGTCTTTCCATGTGTCTTTGAAACCATCTATTTCCTCGTTTCTTACAGCACCAGAATATTCTGTCTCACTCTTACATTACAAATTATTCAGCTTATTCAAATTCAAATTCAAATTATCCATTGATGGTCATTCCTTCAGTTCTTCAGTAGGACTTTTATAGTAAATTATGTTCTATCAGAAAGGAGGAAAGTCATCTCATAAAACTAATTCACATTCAAGTAATAATGACTCAGTGGGCTAAGCCTCCTAAAATTATTTACATTTTCAAAGAGGTGACATTCTTTGAAAGAGAAGAAGATAATGCTTCATCTAAAAGAATGAATCTCGGGGCGGAGCTAAGATGG
>CM053587.1:267490365-267511116 GCA_028646515.1 Pseudochirops corinnae
TGGTTACATTTTGTACTTTGAGTTGTCTTTCTCCTTCACTCCCTCCCATGCCTCCATTAGAGAATGTCAACATTTCATAGAAATATATATGTGAAACCATATAACATATAATTCTATGTATCCATTCTTTCTCTGGAGGTAGATAGTATTTCCCCTTCTAAGCTGATTTTATTAAATCAACCAGTTCATATTACTCAGAATAACCTAGTCATTCACACTCTTCAAACAATATATCTATTACTGTATACAACATACTCTTGTTTGTTTCACTCTGCATTATTTCATACAACTCCTTCCATATTTCTTTATTTTTTTAAATCATCCAGCTCATTATTTTTTATAGTATAGTAGTATTCCATTACATTCATCTACAACATATTGTTTAGGGGAGATAATTTCAGAAGTTATTTGGAAGCTTTATTGGAGAGAAGAAAGCCTGCCTCCTGACCTCTAAAACAAAGAAAAGGTGGAACCAGATGATTTCTGACTTCTCTTCTCTCAGTCACTATGGTTGTCCCAAAGGGACCTGTTTTGACCACTGGGACAGGGAAGGAAAAGAACCCAGACTGGTCGGTTAGTACCTTTCAAGTGCCTGCATTTTCAGTACTAGCTCAGTAACCATTTGAAAAGGTCTATCTTCTTCACATGGTAAGAGGACCAGAAAGGACTCAGGATACCTGCACATGGTCTGAATGAGAGAGCAGGAGCCTTCCATTTTATATCTTTATGATTACCAGGAAGCAGGCTTGAAGCCAACATTAACTAGGGATCTGAGAGCTTTTGAAACTTTTTCTTGTTGTTCCAGTCTTTTGAAGCTCCCAAGTTGGAAGACATGGCCAATCTGTTTTTTATCAAAAAGCAGGAAAAATAAGACAAACACATAGATAAAAAGACAGAGGCATATAGGTGGTACAGTGGACAGAGACCCTGGCCTGCAGTAAGAAAGACCTGAGTTCAAATGTGACCACAGGCACGTATTAGCTGTGTTATTTTGGACAAGTCAACTAACACCTGTTTGCTTCAGTTTCCTTAACTGTAAAAATGGGAGGCAATAATGCACCTACCATGCAGGGCTGCTGCGAGATAGTATTTGTAAAATGCTTAGTATAATATCTCATGCATAGCAGCCCTTAAAAAAATAGTTATTCCTTCTTTCCCATTCCTTTCCCAGATGCAAAGATTCTCTGTCCTGTGCCAGGAGAAACTTTTATAAAGGAAATATAAATGGTGCTCTTACACAAAGGGTAGAGTGACAAAAATACACACATACCTATATTAGCTATATCCATCCATATACATAGACACATATTTATATCTTAATGTATTTTGTTGTTTTTGTGGTTGTTCAGTTGTTTTTCAGCCCTGTCTGACTCTTGTGACCCCATTTAGGGTTTTCTTGGCAAAGATAATACAGTGGTTTGCCATTTCTTTTTCTACCTGATTTTATAGAAGAGGAAATGTGTGTGTATGTGTGTAGAAATAGAAATATATTACACACATATGTATTATATATACATATATGTATGTGCATAAACACACATGTATATATTGTGTGTTTGTGTGTTGTGTATATGAATAGAAATATAGCATTGTGTATATACATATATAAATATACATATATATTGTGTGTATGTATGTGTGTAGGAATAGAAATATATAACACATGTATGTGTGTATATACATATATAAATATATGTGCATATTGTGTGTGCATGTGCACGCTTGATTTTGTGTGTGTGTGTGTGTGTGTGTGTGTGTGTGTGTGTGTGTGTGTAGAGTGGACCAGTGTGTAGTACTAGACTTGGAGCCAGGAAGATGTGGGTTCAACTCCTACCTCAGACATTTATCAGATGAATGACCCTGGGCAAGTCACTTAACTTGTCCAAGCTTCAGTTCCCCCTCATTAAAATGAGGGGGTTGAACAAGATGGTCTCTAAGATTCCTCCCAGCTTAAAATTTGCATTCCTATGTCTCTTTGAACCTGAAGACCAGAGAAGTCATTTGTCCAAGGTCATGAAGGTAGCAAGAAGCAGACCCTTGCATCAAGTCTGGGTCTGCTCATTTCTAGTTCAGTGCTCTTCTTACTTTTCCTACTCTAATGAGGGCTTGGCAAATGGAGCTCCCTCCTCCAGAGAGCGCAGAAAGGTATTCTTCCTAACGTTTCCAAAGGCTGGGGAGCCTGCTTCCTAGTAATCATAGTGATATAAAATGGAAGGCTCCTGCTATCTCATTCAGACCATGTGCAGGTATCCTGAGTCCTTTCTGGTCCTCTTACCATGTGAAGAAGATGGACCTTTTTAAATGGTTACTGAGCCAATACTGAGAATGCAGGCACTTGAAAGATACTAACCGACCAGTCTGGGTTCTTTTCCTTCCCTGTCTGAGTAAGAGAAACTGATGTAAGCCTCTGGGTAGGGAAAGGCTTTGGGTCTTCCCCCTCTTAGTCAAACTGAGACCTGTTAAGGACCTTAGCTTGAAAAGGCCAAGGTCTCCCACTGCATCAGGGGCCATCCCCAGTCGTACTGATCTATATCTGGCCACTGGACCCAGATGGCTCCAGAGGCAAAAGTGAGGCTGCTGACTTTGCACAGCCTTCCCTCACTTAATTCCAATTCACTTGCAAGGCATGTCATCATCTTCCTGATGTCATGGTCCTCTTAGAGAACCAGGGACAAAAAACAAATGATATATGTTTGTGAATTTAGGCTTTCTTTCTCCTTTTTTTTGGTCTCAATTTGTTTTTTTTCCTCTTTTTAGATGAAGGAATATTGGAGATGTCTCTCACCTTGTGAGTTTCAAAAGGTTGATTAGCAAGATTCAGACATCCAGGAGCTGTAGTCTCTGCTGGCATGAGCTGTGTGCCCCAAAGAGGGACTGCTGGGCCCAGCCCAGCCGCGGCTGAGATGCAGACTTTTCCACTGGATGTGCCATGTTGGCAAATGAACTTGGGAGGAGCAGATGTCTCATAGTAAACTGCTTATGTTTGAGCCCCCTTTTTGCAGACATCTAGTGACAGAGAGGAGAATTTGCCCCCGGTGCTGATATTCTATCCAGGGGTAGGATCCTGGAGCCTTGAGGGCACATGTAGTCCACGTTTTACAGAATGTATCCCCGTAGTGAAAGGATTTATTCTGTAAAACTTGGCCCAGTCAAAGGGCTGCACTTGAGGACCTAGAGGGCCACAGGTGGCCTCAAGGCTGCAGGTTCCCCACCCCTGTTTAACTGTGTCTCAGACAGCCTGGAGTGCAGGGCTGGCCCACCTAACATTAGACTCCAAGCATACTAGGGAGGCCTTTTCTCTGAGAAGAGAAATCTCTTCCCTACATGATCATGACAAAAACTGGAGGAGGAGCTTCTGTTAGCTTAAAGTTCTGCCCCTGGGGACAGTGCAAAGCATTCTGGACTCAAACTATCACAAGGCAGGTAGGTGGTTCAGTGGTAGAGTGCTGTGCCTAGAGTCAAGAAGACCAGAGTTCAAATCCAGCCTTAGACATGCTCTAGCAGTGTGACTCTGGGCAAGTCACTTAACCACTGTTTACCTCAGTTTGCTCTACTGTAAAATGGGGTTAATGATAGCACCTATCTCCCAGAGTTGTAAAGATCCCATGAAATAATATTTGTTGAGTCGTAGCATAGTGCCTGCCAGTAACAGGTGCTTAATGCATGCCTTAATCCTTGTCCCCTTCTTTACCAGTCATCTGTCTTAGTGCCAATGAACCAGACTTGAGTTGTTTGAAGGGACCATAGACCTTGGGTAGTTCAGCTTGCTGCCAGATGCTGGAATCTTCTATAATGATGACAGCTAATATATAATATATAATATATAACACTAATATAATATATAACACTTCCCATGTGCCAGACATTGTGCTAAGAGCTTTACAGTGATTATGTCAGGTGATCCTTCCAGCAACCTGGCAGGTGGGTGCTATTATTATCATCCCCATTTTACACAGAAGGAACCTTAGTCAAACAGAGGCTAAGTGACTTGTCCAGATATAAGGCCATGCACGAGCAGCTTCCCAAAAGAATGCTACTGTGAACAGCTTTTAAGGTTTGGATTATACAGTATAATGAACACTCCATTTATTCCATTACAAATCAAGGCAAACATTCACAACAAATCACAGTATAATATTCACAACATTACATCTTATCACAGAAAATCACAATATAGTGTTCACAACAGCTTAACATTAGAATGGCCACATAGTTTTCACTACAGTGGCCACAATATTTAGAACAAGGAACAAAAGAATAATCATCTGGTTTCCTTAAGGGGGGCAATACCCTTTTTACTTAATCATTCAGTCATTTCACAATACAATAATCAATCTTCCACTCATGGGGCAATCATAAATTAATTTAATCAGTCACTTATCTAGCAATCAATCACTAAGCATCATTAATCACTAAATATAATCATTAGAAAATTACACAAACCCTCCACCCCTAGGTGTCCAAAGCAAACTTCAATTTCATCATGCGTCCAAGGGAGGGCCTTTTGTTCATCTTGACTTGGGGTGGTCTCTCAGGTTCCCTGGATCCCCTTCTATGTTCCCAGCTCCCTACCTGAAACCGCCAGTCACCTAGATTCAGAGGCAGACAGCTCCCAGCTCCTTGTCCAGTCCTCCAGGCAGTTTTTGTTACACACTGAAGTTCACAGGGTCCAGCACATCTCAGAACCTTCACAACTTCTGTTGCTGGGAACTCAAGGACCAACCAAGCCACAAACAAATAAAGGCTTATCTTGGTCATGCTTCTTCAGTCCTCCAGCAGTTCGGCTGGCCCTAGGACTCAGAAGGAATCTAAGCCTTCCAGGAGGCAGCAACTTTAGCCTTCACCAGATTCTGGTCTCAAGAAAAAAACTCCAACTCAGTTCTCAGTCAGCTTCCAGATGCTAGGAGAAAAACTTTCTCTCTCTCTCTCTCTCTCTCTCTCTCTCTCTCTCTCTCTCTCTCTCTGTCTGTCTCTGTTTCTGTCTCTGTCTCTGTCTCTCTCTGTCTCTCTCTCTCTCAGCTGGCTTCAATCTCCAGGATTCTTCCTCCACCAGGAGCTGCCAGGAGGAACATTCCTAATTCTGATTCTCTGTCTCTGGATTCTTCACACTGGCTTCCTGTCTCAGCCAACCCCCTCCTGCCATGTCAGCAACAGGAGACAGAGTTCATGCCCTCTGTTCGCAAGGGAGACAGAGTTTATACCTTCTGCTTCTTTCACACAGGAGACAGAGTTCACTCCTTTTGCCTCTTTCACAGAAGTACTTAGTCTTTACTAAGGACCAAGTACCTGCTAAATTAATTACCATTACACCAGAGTACCACAACTACTAAGTGTCTGAGGTCGGATTTGAACTCAGGTCTTCCTGACTCCAGGCCCAGCTCTCTATCCACCATGCCACCTAGCTCCTGACAGATACTCACTATTATTAGCATCCTTGGCATTACTTTCAGTTTATGCTAGACAGCTTAGCATTTATTATACATTATAGGGGTGAGATGGTATAATGGATAGAGATCTCTTCCCACTACACCACACTGCCTCCTCTTACACAAGCTTTCCACCTACGCTCTTCAGCAGATAAGCTGGAGAGCTAGGATTAGGCACACATTGCCTTATATGGTTTTCTCGAAACAGTCTAGTACTAGAGGTCATGACCAAAGTCCACATAAATGTATTGTTTACACCTGTTCATTTCATCCCCTAGGAGGGAAATGCCAAGAGCCCAGAGTGCTGAGAATAAAACTCAAGCTTATTGATGCTTGTCAATAGGTAGTGACCTGCCAGTTTGCAGAGAATCATCCAACACCCCATCCTTCTAAGGCAGTGGTTCTCAACCTTCCTAATGCTGTGACCCTTTAATACAGTTCCTCATGTTGTGGTGACCCCCAATCATAAAATTATTTTTGTTGCTACTTCATAAATGTAATTTTGCTACTGTTATGAATCTATCTGATATGCAGTATGTATTTTCATTGTTACAAATTGAACATAACCCACAGGTTGAGAACTGCTGCTCTAAGATGTTGTCAAAGTCATAATATCCCTGAGTGCTGACCAGTACTCAGTTTTCCTGTCCCTTCCCCTCCTCATTCATTGGCTTTTAGTTTTCTCTCAGTCCTTACTTGAACTTTTCTCTGCTTCTCATTCCCTGATTCTTGTTTTTCATCCCTAAATCTGGGGGGGGGGGGGTGCTTTTGGTGGAGTTTAATTTAAAAAAAAAGTCATTCACAAATTCTGACAATCTGATTGCATTAAATAAGGATTTTAAAGATCCTCCTGTGGGCACTGGAAGCATTGTGCTGGGCATTGGGGATAGAAAGATAGAAGTAAACAATAGCTTCCCTGAAGTAGCTTCCTCCTGGGGTTGGGGTGGGGATCAGTATGTATGGTAGGAAGAGGGCATGGGAGACTGAGGGCATCAGGCAGGGGGCTTGTCCTTAAGCTGAGTCTGCAAGGGAGTTAGAGGTTCCTAAACAGAGCAGCAGGAAGAGAAAACCTTCTAGCCGTGGAGGACGGCCCATACAAAGGCCAGAGACGGAATGTGGTGTACAGGGAAAATCAAACGGGCCAGTTTGGCTAGAGGGTAGAAGAAGAAGGGGAATAATATCAAATCAATCTGAAAAGAGAAGTTGGAGCCAAATTGTGAAGAGCTATAAATGCCAAATAGAGGAAATTATTTTTTCCCTAGAGGTAATGGTAGCCACTGAAGCATCTTGAGTAGGGGGGTCACCTGACTTTGGAGTCTTTGGGGAATTGGGTGAAAAGGAAGGGAAAGATGGTAATTTAAAATTGCATTATTAAACTCAATTGTTGCTATGAGGTTTTCAAATTAATGCAAAACATTTTGGGAAAGGCAGGTTAAAAGCAAGTTTAAAAACTGATACAATAGAGAAAGGACTAATATTCAGGAGGCTTAGATTTTAATCCTGGCAGTACCACATATGTATGTGACTTTGGGCAAGTCATTTCCAATCTCTGAGTCTAAGGTTTTTTCCACCAATGAAGAGGAAGATGGCCTAGAGCAGTGGTGTCTGAGTCAAACAGAAACAGGAATCACCAAACCATACATAAGGATCCCTGCAGGCCACATGTTACCTTAGAAAATCACATATGTTTGTATGTTTCTTTTTTATTACTACATCAGCACATATAAATCAGATAGGGACTGCATTTTAATCTGATTCAGGCCTCACTTGGAAATGCTGTGGGCCACATGGGGTCTGTATTTGACATCTTTGATCTCAAATGTTCTTTCTAGCTCTAAAATGTAGTATCTTTATCTTTGGCAGGACTATTATGATGGTATGGGACCATAGGAAAGTTATCTTGGGACTCATGATGACAGATAATCACTCAAGAAACCATTGAGGTAAATTGAGACAGGGCAAGAAAATGGTGGTGACCCAGGATTCCATGCTTTTGGAATCAGAAGGGATCCTGAAGTTCATATAGGGTGTGCTGGAGCCAGCTGAAATTGGAGCCGATTGTTAAATTTCCATTTATACCTTGAAATTCAACAATTGCTACAAATCAAGACTTGCATTATTGTTTTGTTGATTGTCTAGACTTAAAGGAAGAAAATTTTCATAATGCAATTTAAACTTGAAAATATGTCCTGGGTACATTTCTTCTCCCTCATCCCTGCCCACTCTCACCCAGATGATCTAGCCCAAACTCCTGATTTCACAGATAAGAAAATTGAAACCTAAATAGGGCAAGTGAGATGTCCAGAGTCAGATAGGGGTAAATAGTAAAGCTGGGATTCAAACCTATGCTTTCTGACTCCAAGTCTCTCTACTCCTGGACCACTCCCTAAACCAATCTCTTCTCTTACAAAGGCAAAAGGGTATGGTTACTTCTCTCCAGGCTCTCTCTGTTCTTCATCCCCTCTCCCCAAGCCAGGATACCTTTGTTAAAATATTTCCCCATCAAGCCTGCCCTCTGTGTTTCTTAAGACATGATCACACTTGAATAAATATGTGCTATGGACACACAAAGTGATATTATTATCATAGCTTTTACAAAAGGATATTTCCTGAAAAGACATTACACTAATTAAAGTACAAAAGTCTCCCAGATGGAGAGTTCACTGTCTCCTTTATACTCCCATTTGGTTCCTGGGGAGGTAGTTATAAAACATGCCCGCCATCCCAACCAAGTTCACTTCTGGATGTGGCAGAGTCAATGAATGAGTCAATCCCTTGCTTGTAGGATATAGTTTCAGCTGCTAGGTCAATTCACTCCTGAGCTGAGTCAAGCAGGTTGCTTCTCAGCTCTGACTCCATACCAGGCTCAGCTGCTGTAGCAATTAGTGACTGTTACTGAGTCTGGTTGTTGGACTTCTGGTGGTTCTTCTAATCCATCAAAGTTCACAAGGTTTTGACCCATCCATTCTGTCTCTAGTACTCAATCACTCCTCTATCAGGACAAAAGAAACACTCTAGAGAAAGAAGAAACAGCAGCACCATGTGTTCATGACCACATGGCACTTGGCAAGGGGAGAGGCTGCCCCCACCCAGCAGCTCACAGCATTTCTTACCTTGCTGCCCATCAGAGAAGAGTCACACATAGTTATTTTCTCAGGGATCTATGTTACCCCAAACCTCCCAAAAAATCCTTATCTGTGGGGAAATGTTTATTCAAGATAGAGCAATTTCTTCTTGAACAAGCTCTCTCTCTTTACTTTTCAGCCCAGGGCTGGGGTTGAGTTTAGGGTTCATTATATATGGCCAGAAAAACTCCATTTTCTTCAAGATTTGAGACTGGAACGTAATGGTTACAAAAGAATAGTTAGAGCACTAGAGTCAAGAAAATGAGTTCAAATCCTGTCTCAGATACCTTAATGGGTGCGTGACTCTGAGAAAACTACTTAATCTCTCCGTTCCTCAGTAACTATAACTACAAAATGATGAGGTTTCTGAGGATGCTTCCAGCTCTAAAGCTATAACTTTATGATGCTTCACATTCTCTGATCTTGAGAAGTCCACAAATCAACTTTGCACTTAACCCAATAAGGGTGTGCCTTTGGTAATTAGTAATTTTATAAAGATGAAAGAAAAGGTCTCTGGTTAATATTTTATTATGTCAATGCTAAAGGCCCTGAATCACCGACTCATTGTCTCTGGGCCTGAGTAAAGAGGCCAAGACGGTTGGGAGAGGTCAGTAGTGGCAAATTGGGTAAGGATGGGGCTGGCATAGAGGTCAAGGGCCAAGATCAATAAATTTAATTCCTCTCAGTTTCTGGAGAAATTTGGCCAAAAGTCTGGGAATCAGAAGCCCAAAGGCAGGGGCTAAGTGTCTTGGTACCCATGGAAAGAGTGGTGCAGTAGATGGGTGGTACAATAGATAATACACTGGACCTGAAATCAGGAATACCTGAATTAAAATGTAACCTCAGATATTTACTGGCTGTGTGACCCTGATCAAGTCACTTAACTTCCATCTGCCTCAGTTTCCTCAGCTGTATGATGTCGATAATAATGGCATCTACTTCCCAGGGTTGTTGTGAGGATCAAGTGGGATGATACTTGTCAAGTGATTACCACAGTCCCTTTGGGCGTAGCAGGTGTCCAATCAACACTCATTTCCTCCCCCAAAGGTCTAGTAACAGCTTAGGTAACATTTCTATAGCACTTTAAGGCTTGCAGAACAAACTTTACATATATTATCCCTATGTCATATATAGTATACTATTTGATTTTTACAACAACTCTGTGACAAAAGTGCTCTCTTTATCCACATTTTATAGATGAGGAGACAGAAGCCGAGAAGGGTTACATGAACTTGCTCAGGGGTATACAGCTAATAAGGGCCTGAATCAGGTCTTTCTGCCACCAAGTTCAGCACCATCCCCTAGGACACCAAACAGATAAGTCAGAAAACAGAGGAAGGAACAGCCAAATCTCAAGAGAATGGGTGGATGAGGGTCTAGGATCCAGGGGGTAAGGTCTATTTGTTGGATGTTAGAGAGAGAAAAGACCTTAGAAATGATCTCACCTTAATATGATAGAGGAAATGAAGACCCAGACATGACTGTTGAAGGTCAACCTAGGGAGTTATCAGTCCAGAGATAGGGTAGGAATTTGTCTACTGATTTTTCAGTCCAATGCTTTTTCCAATGTATAATCCAGCAAGACCATAGCACCAGTGCTCAGAGTTTATAAATGAGGACGATCTTGGATCAGGGTGGGGTTTTCTTGTTAGTCTTTTTTATTCTCTCTACTTCCTGTTGAGATTGAGCAGTCTTGGCCTCAAACATATGATCAGGAAGGAGCTGCAACTAGCTGGAAGCATAGAAGAGCTGTGAGAGTAGGCATGTTCTGATTATGGCTGGATCAAGGAGGGAAGAACTGGGGCTATGAGGTCTGTCAAGACCAAGTCTGAGCAAAACTGCAAAGATGGCCAAATTTGCTTCCAAGTACTACTAGCTTCCTCTCTGTGTCCCCTATCATTCCAGCAGCTAGGTGGCTCAGTAGATAGAGTACCAGGCCTAGAATCAGGAAGACCTGAGTTCAAATCTAGCCTCAAGTACTTATAAGCTATGTAATCCTGGAAAAGTTACTTATCCTCTATCTGCCTGAGTCACCTTAATAGTGAAATGGCTGTAATTAATAGCACTTACTTCCCAGAGCTGTTATAAGGATCAAATGAAATGATTTTTTTTTTGCTTTTTTTTTTTTGCCTTTTTTTTGGAGGGCAATTGGGGTTAAGTGACTTGCCCAAAGTCACACGGCTAGTAAGTGTGTCAAGTGTCTGAGGCCAGATTTGAACTCAGGTCCTTCTGACTCCAGGCCAAATGAGATGATTTTTAAAGTACCTGGCCTATAATAGCCACTATATAAATGTTAGTTATTATTACTTGTTATTTTTTGACTAGTCTCAGAAGAAGGTCATGGAAAACAAGGGATTACACTTGTTTTATTTGGCCCCAGAGAACAGAAACAAAAATGTTGGATGGAGGTTTCAAAGAGATCAATTCCAGCTTGATGTCAGGAAAAACTTCCTAATAATTCAAGTGGTCCAAAAGTGACAGCCTAGAGTGGTAGTTCCCTCTTCTCGGAAATTTTCAAGGACAGTCTGGAGGGCCACTCATGTATGTTATAGTGGAGATTCTTTCAATTGTATGGGTTGGACCAGATGGTACTGAGGTCCTCCTTTTTAACTTCAGTTTTTGGAATTCTAATTAATTCTAATTCATGTAGCCCTCATGATGCCTTGTAGCTATCTTAGATCCCTTATTATGGTTTCCATCTGGGGTGGGGAACCTGTGGCCTCAAAAACTACATATGGTCCTATAGGTCCTCAAGTGTGGCCCTTGACTGAATCCAAACTTCACAGAACAAACCCCTTAATAAAAGGATTTGTTCTTTAAAACTTAGACTCAGTCAAAAGGCCACACCCAAGGACCTAGAAGGCCACATGTGGCTTTAAGGCCACAGGTTCCCCACCCCTGAAACTATTCTCAGTCATATATACTTTAAGAGAAATATTTTTTTTTTCTGAGAGCGGGTTCAAATTGGAAGAAAGGAGTTCACTGGGCATATGAGTTGGAGAGAGGGCCTACTGTTCTGGGAGGAAAACAGAAGCTGGGAGCCTTAAAGACAAATGGTACAAGCGCCACTGTGGTCTGACATACTAGAGGAGGTGCAATCAGAAACCAAGATCTAATTTTAAAATCTGTAACAGCAAAAGGTTGTATTGAAGAGACAAATGACTAACAATTTCAGTTTAAGAGAGAATTAGGAGACATCTTATTGTCTGAGTAGCAGTAGGAGAAGAAAAACAGTCCTGTTAGGATTTCAGCAAATGTGATTTTAGAGACACTGAAATGCCCTTTTGGTCATAAAATTAAAGCTATTCCATTCTCCCCTGTCATGAGAACAAGACAAATGGAACCCCCAGATGCCTTGGAGTGAGCGGCTCATTGCCTTTGCCTGTAGTGACTCCTATTAATATTAAATGGGAATTTAGTGACTATGAAGTAGTAAATAGATTGTGAGATGAAGGGACAAATAGACCAGCTACTGTGCCATTTTCGCTGGGCAGCTCATCATGCAACAGGCAAGAAAACTTTCTGGGAGCTGCCTCTTAGATGTTCCATAGAGAGGAAAGAACTTGAGTGGGAGCAGAGGAGGGGGCCCTTGGCTCTACTCTAAGCTCTGTCAAGAATTCACTGTATGACCTTAGGCAATTTACTTCTCTGTGCCTCAATTTCCTCACCTGTAAAATGGTGAGATTAGATTAGATGTTTTCCAAGGTCCTTTCTAATTCTAAATCCTATGATTTAAAGAGCAACATAGAAAGATTTGGGAAGAGTTCATTCTCCTCCTCATCCCTGTTCCCCTTCTCCCATAGAAACCATTAACAAAAGGACAACTCACCTCCTCCTTTATACATTAAGTCATCTCATATCTCATGATGGTGTGGAATGATGGTGAGGGCACTGGACGAGTGAGCAGCTCTGGGTTCTAGTTCTGGCTCTGCTGCTAGGCACAGGACCTGGGACAAGTCATTTCCTCTCCCCTTTTCTCAAGCTTCATCTTTGTAAAATGGGGGCAATAATACTTGAACACCTGCCTGCCAGGATTGGAAGGCAGGTTAACAAGATGGAAAACCCAATGAACTCAGAGGCAGAGGACCTGGGTTCAAATCCCAGCTCTGCCCCTTACTACTTGTGTGACCCAGGGCAAGTCATGTCATACCTTTGGACTTCAATCTCCTCATCTGTAAAAATGAGGTTGAATGTAACTTTTAGGTCTCTTCCAGGTTCAAATCTATAATCCCATCATTGTTGTGAGGATCAGCTGAAATGGACAAGAAAATACTTTGTAAGAAAACACTTTGCAAATCTTATGTGGAAATAATAATACATGGAATATATTTCCTTTTGTCAAAATTAATACTTCTAAGGCATTATATTTACAACATTTAAGAAAAAGGCCTGGCATGTTTCTATATTTCACAATGAGAGAGGGAGAAGAATGAAATCATTTTTGTGGATGTTGCTGAACAACGGTCCTCAGTGACTCAGCAATGTGCATCTTCTCATAAAGTGCTAAATCCTAGCTCTGTGACCAGAGCTGCTCTCCCATGGACTGCCTCAGCATCCACAGAATGGTGAAGCTGGGAGGCTTACTCTTTCATTGATAGATGTGGAAACAGAGACTAGACACCAGGGCTCCTGTTTCCAACACAGTGCTGGCTATGTTGCAACATACAGTCTCCCCCCAACAGTGACTTGCTGGAGGAATAGATTTCCTCTTCTGATGTGAGCTTACAACCTGGATTTAACTTACCTTCTCTGACTTAATGGACATTCTTTTTTTTAATGCCCTCCATAGTTTAGCGAAACTGGCATACTTGCTGCCCCTCTCACATAACATATCATCTCCCGACTATGATTTTGCATTACCTCTCTCCCATCCTTGAAATGCATTCCCTCCCTAACCTCCTCTTCTTAGAATACCTAGTCTTCAAATCTTAGCTCAATCACGACCTCTTGCATGAAGCCTTTCCCAGTCTTCTCAGATGCTAGTGCCTTCCTACCCCCAAATCACCTTGTATTTATTTTCTTATCTATATATGTATGTATGTATGTATGTATCTATCTATCTATCTATCTATCTTATCTATCTATCTATCTATCTATCTATCTATCTATCTATCAGCAGATAGTCCACCTGAAGTCAAGAAGATTCATCTTCCTGGGTTCAAATCTTACATCAGACAATGACTGTGTGACCCATTGCAAGTCACTTAACCCTGTTTACCTCAGTTTCTTCATCTGTCAAATGAGTTGGAGAAGAAAATGGCAAACCGCTCTCGTATCTTTGCCAAGAAAACCCCAAATGGGGTCACAAAGAATCTGACGTGACTGAACAACACCAACACCTATCTGTCTATCTGTCTATTATCATCTATCTGTCTGTCCATCTATCTATCTATCTATCTATCTATCTATCTATCTGTCTGTCTGTCTATATGTCTGTCTGTCTTTTATATCTACTTGTATATATGTATGTATGTATGTATGCTCTTTTACTCAGTAGAACGTAACTTTCTGGTATATAATAAATCCTTATTGGCTGATTGATTACAGCAATAACTCAGTGGATAATACGTCTAGGAATGAAGCTGGCTGTCCCTGGAGGTTTGTGGGGAGAGGAGGTTGGGGGTGGGGAGATGGCATAAATAATTCAAAGTATTGTTGAGATGCCCAGGAAAGCCAAGCTCCTGACAAGCTGGGCACGAATACAGTTGTAATGGACAAAAATAACCCCTTGCCTAGCTTCAGTTGGTAAACAGATAGTCAAGGGAAAAGAGCCAATCCTTGGCAAAACTGTGGACTTGGGCATGTTTATCTTTTAATTCTCCTTTGGGTGTCCTTTCCCCTCTGCTGTGAGGTGAAGCCACATCTCTAGCAGGCAGTGGAAAGTCTGCTGAATTTGGAGTCAGAAGATCTGAGTTCAAGTCCTGAATGTGCCACTCGTTAGCTTGTGATAAGTGGGTCATCACACAAATTCCAAACCTCAGCTTGCCCTTCTGTAGAACGGGAAGCAATGATACTAAGACTACCTGCCTTGCAGATTCATTGTGAGGAAAGTGCTCTTTAAATTGCGAATTTTTATGCACATATGAGTTCTGACACTGGTATGCAGAGCCCTCCTGTTTTCTAATATTATCCCCATTTTACAGATGAGGAAACTAAGCAAACAGAGGTTAAGTAGCTTTCCTACGGTTATAAAGCATTTGAAACTGGATTTGAACTCAGATCTTTCTGCCTATGAGTCCAACATTCTATCCTAACTGACCCTAGAAGAAGGAACATTGGATATGGCTCCAGAATCCTTGGTCCAGAAATCTAGTTCTGTCACTTATGATGGTGACTGTGACATGCTCAATTCAATGTAGTGAACATTTATTAGGTGACTACTCTTTGCAAAATACTGAAATAGAAAAACAAAAAGAGGACATTATCCTGGCCCTCAATGAGTTTACATTTTACTGGGAGTATGGGTGGGAGAGTATAATATATAAACAGATAAGTAAGTGCGAAGATTATACGAAATAATAAAAAGTAACTTCAAAAGGGAGGCCCCACAAATGGCTTGAAGAGTAGGGTGTGAAGAAAAACCTCATGGATGAATTGACCCACTAGCTGTATTTTATTTAAATTTTTTTACATTAACTTTTTATTTTTCTACTGAAAAGAAGTTTCAAGGAAAAATATTTCATCTCTCTCTCTCTTTTTTTTTTTTTTTTTGCTATGCAGGGTTCAAAATAGTGGACAATTAGAAATTGAGAGAAGGGGAGAAAAGCAACATAGCTTCTGATGTGGGGAAAATGAATGGGAATATGTGGTAAAATACTAGCTGTGTTTTAAAGGAAGCCAAAAATCCTATGAAGGCATTAATAGGGAAGGTGTTGCAGAAATGGGAGAGGGGAGGAGAACTGTATACAGGGGCGAGAGAGGGGATTGTCAAGTATGGAGAACTGCTTAGCAGGGCAGTTTGACTGGGACAGAAGGGAGTCTGAGAAGGGGAGAAATACTGAACAAGACCAGAGAGGTGGGTGGGAGCCAGGTGGTTATAAGCTAAATGTTAAACAGAGGTGTTTCTACTAGGGGCGAGAGTCAGTTTCGTCAATGAGCATTTATTAAGCTTCTACTATGTGCCAGGCATTGTGCTAAGCACGTTAGATACAAAGAGGTAAAAGACATTCCCTGCTCTCAAGAAGATCACAGTTTAATGGGAGATGACATTAAAAAAACAAACAACTCTGTACCAACAAGATAGGTTTTATATACACACACATATACACATACATAGGATAGATAGATAGACAGACAGACAGACAGACAGACAGACAGACAGATAGATAGATAGATAGATAATAGATAGATAAGTAGATAGATGATAGATAGAGAGTTGGTAGATAGATAGATAAATAGATAGGCAGACAGACAGACAGATAGATAGATAGATAGTTGGTAGATAGATAAATAGATAGAAGACAGGCAGGCAGACAGATAGATAGATAGATAGAGGATAATCAATAGAGGGAAAGAATTAGAATTAAAGGAGATCAAAAAAGCTTCCTTATAGAAAGTAGGATTTTAGCTGGGTCTGCAAGGAAGCCAGGGAAACCAGGAGGCAGAGAGGAGGAGGGAAAGATTCCAGGCATGAGGGACAGACAGAGAAAGTACATGGAGAAGGAGTATCCTATTTAAGAAACAGCAAGGAGGCCAATGGCAATGAATCAGAGTACCTGGGGTGAGGGCAGAGGAATAAGGTGTAAGAAGACTACAAAGGTAGAAGGGGGCCAGGTTGTGAAGATCTATCGATGACAAAGAGAAAATTTTATATTTGATCTTGGAGGTGATAGTGACCCACTGGAATTTATTGAATGAGGGGGGAGAGAAGGAAGAGTGATAGAATCAGAGTTAGACTTTGGGAAGATGACTTTGACAGCTAATGAGACGATAGATTAGAGTGAGGAGAGGCTTAAGGCGGGCAGACCAATCAGCAGTCTATTATAATAGTCCAGGCACAAGATGATGAAGGTCTGCTCCAAGATGATAGCAGCATCAGAGGAGAGAAAGGGTCATATAGGATAGATGTGACAAAGATAAAATCATCAGGCCTTAACAACAGATTTGATAATGGGGGTGAGAAAGTGAGCTGAGGATGATGATTAGTTTGTGAACCTGGTTACTGGGAGCATGGTGGTGTTGTCCTTGAAAATTATAGGGAAGTTAGGAAGAGGGTAAGAGTCATGTTGAGTTTAGGATGTATAAGGGGCCTTTGAGTTTGTTTGTTTTGTTTTTGATGTGTGAAAAGCAGCTGGAGATGCAAGTCTGGAGGCAAGGAGGGAAGTTAGAAGTAGATTGAGACTCATCATCATAGAAATGATAATTGAATCCATGGAAGTAGATGAGATCAGTGAGTGAAACAGTATAGAGGGAGAAGAGAGGAGGGCCTAGGAAAGCCCATCTGGGACAGGAATGGCTAGTGTATATGACTTGGAAAAAGACACACAAAAGAAGGCCGAGAAGGAGAAGGAGAAGGAGAAGCAAGACAACATCCCAGAAACCTGAAGAGGGGGGAGTATCAGGAGAAAAGGATAATTGATGGTGTCAAAGGTTGCAGGAAGGTCAAGAAGAATGAGATTGAAAAGGTGAAGCAATTGAGGTGTGGCAATTGAGAAATCATTGACAACTTTGAAGAGAGTGGTTTTGTTTGAATGATGAGGTGGGAAACCAGACTGTAGAGAACTAAGAAGACAGGGAAAGGAAAGGAAGTGGAGATATTGATTGTAGATGGCCTTCTCAAGGGGTTTAGCCACAAAAAGAAGAAGAGATATGGAAATGATAGCTAACAGGGATGGACAGATCAATGAAGATTATTTAAGGATGGGAGACATTGGGCACATTTGTAGGCCACAGAGAAGCTGCCAGTAAGCAAGGAGGGTTTTATGATAAATGAAAAGGTTGGAATGATGGAGAGAACAATCTGCTGGAGAAGATGTGGTATTTATGCATGTAAGGAGAAAGGTCACCTCTTTATGTGAAACAGAGGGAAAGGAGGAGATAGTAGCAGAAGACATCTGGCTGATGCAAGATGAAGGGGAGGGGAGAAGATGGAGCTCTCTGTCAATGGCTTCAGTTTTTTTTTTTTCAATGAAAAATGAGACTAGATTCTCAGGTGAGAATGTTGAGCAGGGACCTTTGGGAAGTATGAGGTTATCTTTGCAAGATCTGTGGTATATGGGGTAGTGAGTTAAATAGGCAGTATAAAAGGATTACATCACCATAGTGAGAGACTCATTGTCCTTATGTAACATCAACTTATAGTCGATCCAGTCAGCATGGTTTTCATGATTTTCTCTAGCTTCATTCAACCACAAGTAAGTAGGAGCATTATGGGAATAATGAAAATATGAGACTTGGCAGAATAAGATCAGTGATGCAAAATAGGGAGCAAAAGACTCAAGAAAAGAGGAAAGGGTAGAGTTGAACTGGTTCACCAAGGTGTCAAGATGGGGAAAAAGAAAACTCTAGCTGGTACATAGATGATGGCTGGGGAAGAACTAAGTAAGTGGTCAAGCAATGGAGGTCATGGATGAATGAAGTTTTGGATTGCAAAGCAGAGGGAGAGAAGGAATGACAGTAGATTATGATCAGAGTTCACCAACATGAAAGTGGCACATTTGTGGTTGATGGGAAGCTCAAGGGCAGAAGCATCTCTGTGTGACACTGAGGTGGAAGAAACTTCATAAGCCATGCAGTCTAACCCCCTTGTTTTACAGATAAGGAAACTGAGGCCCAGGGAGTTTAAGTGACTTTCCCAGGGTCATAGAGGCAGTAAGTGTAAGAGGCAGGATTTGAAACAAGCTACTCCATCTGCATAGCTGGTGTACTGGAAGTACACAGGAAGACTTAGGTTCAAATCCTACCTCAAACATTTAAAACTGTGTGACCCTGGGAAAGTCACTCCATCTTTCTAAGTACCTGCTTTATCACCTATAAAATGGAGGTAACTGATGAGATCCAAAGTCACAGGACTAGTAAATGTCTGAGGTCAGATTTGAACTGTACCATGCAGGGACCAGATCTACCCTTAAAGGGGGCAGGGCAACTGGAGTTTTGTACCTACCTCACAGGACTGTTGTGAAGATCAAGTGAAACAATGTGTTTAATTTTAAAGCGTTATATAAAATTGAACTTTTAAAAAATTATTAATGTTGTATTTATTCAGCATCACTCTTGGTGAGCATATCCCACAATACCTTCTCCATCCCTATTGTCCCAAAGCTTCCATCACCTATCTCAGGGTCAGCCATTTCTAGTTTGGATTTCTCAGATGAACTTGTGTATTCTTTCCATTGAGAAGAAGTAGCTGGAGGTGGGAGGACATACCTGTCAATTTTGTAATGAAGAAGTTTTTATCGTTCAATTGGATTTCTTCATTTTTCACAGAGGATGAATACATTCAACCAGCCAAGAATGAATGGCCCAATGACCCCTTGGGTATTTCTTTGCTGGGCAGAGTTTGAGGAGGATTTTTCTTAAGAGCAGAAATTTCCCTAGGCAAGGAGATGAGGATAAGCAATGACTTCTTCCATTTCTTCCTTTTCCTTCGTGGTTAACCACCCCCCCTTCTCCCTGTTCCACTCAATTATCTACTATATGAATTTGAACTTAGAGTCATCAATCTTTAGAGTGGAAAAGAACGTGCCCTGTCCAACTTGCTATGCAGGAACTCCTCTCTATGCTTCAGGTTCCTCATCTATAAAACAAGGGGATTGTACTAAATCATTTTTCCTTTTTTCCTTTAAAATATTATCTTATTTTTATTGATATCATTTGTTTTTTTGCATCACATTTATTTCTGAACATATACCTTCCACTGATCCTCTGGTCCAAGAAAGATTTTAAAAAGCAGTATAGCAAGAAGGACCTATTAGCACATCATCCAAGTCTGACAGGATATTCCACACCCATATCCCCCCACTTCAGCAATGAAGAAAGAGAGGTGCTCACTCTCTCCAAGGCTAAGTTGGCTATTGCCATTACCCATTCAATTTTCTTCATTCTTTTAGTTTACTTTGTTGTGAACTAATGATTTCCAAGGTCTATCCCTTCCAGTTCTGATAAGTACTGGCTTCACGACCCTGGGCAAGTCACTTAACCTCTCAATAGTAGGCAACTCATTAAGCTTCTAAGTTGCAGGGGCCAATCTGCATGGGTGGAATGAGATTCCTCACCAGGGAGTTCTCCTACCAGTGAAATCACTGGACCAGTCCTTATCCCTTATCCTTCCAGTTTGGACTTTCAGTGACTCTAGATGGCTTACCAGTGTACTGTGATTTTTTAAAAAATTTACTTTTGGTTTACAATATTCAGTTCCACAAGCTTTCGAGTTCCAAATTTTCTCCCCCTCTCTCTGTTCTCCCCTCCCCACCGTGGTAGCATGCAATTTAATATAGCCTCTACATATAGTGTGATTTAAAAGGCTCCACAAAGGTAGGATCCTCAATTATTTCCCCTTCTGCTTTCTGAAAGTCCACTGTTAGAGATTCATTCTTTTTTTTTTTTATAAAATAATATATTTATTATTTATATAATATATAATCATAAACACCTACATATAAATATAATATAAACAATACAATATAATCATGCCTCACAGGATTTTGAGAAAATGTGAATTATGTTCTACACAGCACTTGTTTTAAAGATTAAGTATCTCCAACTACAAACTATCCATCCAACAGTTGTTAATTTTAAAAATGGATGACTTGTATATTCATCTTTGGAAGTATAACAGGATCATGGATTTAGAGCTGGAAGAGACAGAAATCTCCAAGTCCAACTCTTTCGTCTTATAAAGAAATTGTACCCCAGAGATTAAATGCCCCAAGAATATCCACACTGATGAAATCAGTCCAGGTATTGAATGCAAAATCATTAATGCAGGTGCAGAAGAAGAGTATTTCTCATTATCATCATCATATAGGCATCGATTTAGCCAGACTTCTTTTTTTTTTCTTTGTATTTTATTTTATTTTTTTTTAATTTATTTTTTATTTACTCATTTACTTTTAATTTACAAGATTCAATTCCACAATCACTTGGGTTTCAGATTTTCTCCCCTCCCTTCCCCCCCTCCCCCAGGGTGGCATGCAATCATGTATAGGATCTGTAAATACTTTCACATTGTACAATAGTTTGGTCATATAGAAGGGCTGTAA
>CM053587.1:267511616-267535121 GCA_028646515.1 Pseudochirops corinnae
TGGGAGGTATCTGTGTGCGTTTTTGAAGTTCTAGGTTGGTCCAGAGTCCTATTCCATGGGTATTTGGGGGTGGCTATGTGAGAGCTGCGATATATTGCTGCTGCTACGCCGCCATCTTGGCTCCGCCCCCCCCAGGAAGTTTTCTCTGACCATCCTAGCAAATTTTGACTTCTCCTCTTCCTATTAGTCCACAATAGATAAAAGTATTTACTATGAGCTAAGCACTGTGATAAGTGCTGAGGAGAAATACAAGAAAGGAAGACATGTCTATCCTCAAAGAGTATACCTTCTAATTGGAGAAGACAACACATTTAGGAGAACTTTATAATGACTATGGCATTATAAATAACATGTAGCACTTGGCTATGTTTAGTCTGGGGCTACTAAGTGGCACAGTGGGTATAGTGTGCTGAACCTGTAGTCAGGACAACTCATCTCTTGAGTTCAAATCTGGACTCAGACACTTACCAGTGGTGTGACCCTGGGCAAGTCACTTAACCCTATTTGCTTTAGTTTCCACATTTGTAAAGCAGTTGGATATGGAAATGGCAAACCACTTCAGAATCTCTGCCAAGAAAACCCCAAATGGGATCACAAAGAGTTGGACATGACTGAACAAGATGTTTAATCTAACACTTCATTATGTGGCTTTTTTTTGTTTCATCAGTCAAGCTACATGCACTTATTAAGCACCTATTGCATGTAAGGCATTGTACTAGGAGCTGAGGATACTGAAACAAAAGTGAAACAAACCTCATAGGCTGCCTCATGTGATGAATGCATTGAGTGAATAGTAAGGAGATTGATCCCAGGATCCTAAGTTACTGTTGGTGATGAAGTAGTCTGTTCCTCCTTTCCACTGAAGAATAACACATGAATCAAGGAGGTCTGGTCAAAAAGGGAGCTATGGATTGTAAATTGTTATGCCCTTTCCAAGACAGATGGTAATACCGATTTAATTATTGTTTCCCAGCAAACTGTAGAAAGGAGTTGGAAAAGGGAGCAGAATAGATGGTGAGATAATCAGATTGGCTAGGCCCTCCTGTCCTGGTGAATGAATGAATATGATTAGTCAGATCCAAAGTTAAGAAGAGGATTGACTAGTTTAATGTGTATGGGGAAATGTTGCTTCATTTGCATTGTAGCTTCCATCTTTAGCACATATCTTTACTATATCTGTAGCCATGTCAAAATATGCTATAAAAATCTCAGTAAATCTGTTGAACTGAATTAAATACAGTAATGAAAAAAAACACACAAAATCTCAGAGCTGGTTCCGTCTTCAAAGGCCAGCTAATTCAACCTACAACTGAACAGCAATCCCCTCTTCAATATCCCCAGCAAGTGGTTACTTCTTTTTCTGATCTAAAATCTTCCTCCTTAAACACTTGCATCCATTACTCTTAGTTCTTCCTTTTTACAGCCAAGAAGAATGCATGTAGTCCATTTTCCACCATGATAGCACCTCTTTTTTATTTTTTTTAGAAAGATATTTATTTATTTTTCATTTTCAACATTCAATTTTATAAGATTTTTGAGTTCTAAATGTTCTCTCCCTCCTTTCCTTCCCCCCTCCCCAAGACGGCATGCCATCTGATACAGGCCATACATCTCCAATCATATTAAACATATTTCCACATTAGTCATGCTGTAAAGAAGAATTAGAACCAAAGGGAAAGACCATAAGAAAGAAAAAAACAAAAGAAAAATGCCTCAACCTGCATTCAGACTCCATAGTTCTTTCTCTGGATGTGGATAACACTTTCCATCATGAGTCTTTTGGAATTATCTCAGATCATCACATTGCTGAGAAAAGCTAAGTCTTATAACAGCACTTCTAATAATTAAATAGAGGTATCATGTCTCCCTTAAGATTCCTTTTCTCCAGGCTAAAAATCCCATTTTTTCTGTTGTTCTTCATATGGTTGCTGTCATTTTTTTAACTTCTGATAGGATCGTTGATTTAGAACTAGAAGGTACCTTAAAGACCACCTACTCCAACACCCCCTCATTTTACAGATGAAGGAAAGAGTCTTAGAGAAATTAAGTGACTTGCCTAGGATCACCCAGCTAGTGTGTCAGAAGCTGGATTTGAATGTAAGCCTTCCTGGCTCCACGATCCACACTCTATCCGCTAGGTCACAGTGCCTTCATTATCCTAATCAACTTCCTCTGGACCTGCTCCAGTTTCTCAATGCCTCCTCCGGTATGTGGTGCCTAGAACTGAACACAATCATCCAGGTATGATCCGACTAACCAAAATACAATGGAATAGTCACTTCTTGTATTCTAGAAATTATACTTCTATTAATGCAGCCTATATTCACATTAGTTTTTTGTCTGCCCCATTAACTGTTGACTCATATTAAGCTTGTGATATATTAAAAGCCCCAGATTTTTCCCAGACAAACTGTTCTCTAATCACATATCCCTCATCCTGAACTTGTGGAATTTAATGTTTGAACTGAAAGAAAAGGCATTACATTAAATATTAAATTTCACCTTACTAGATATGGCCCATTATTTCAGTTCCTGGCAATCTTTAGGGACTCTAACTCTATTATCCAAGGCATTACCTGTCCTTCCAAACTTAAGGACATCCTCAAAGTTGATAAGCAAAGTTGATTTTGCCTTTATCTAAGACATTGATTAAAGTGTTGGTCATTAAACATTTCTGGATCTGCCTAAGTATTATCATCCAGCCTTCATCTTGTCTACAGGGATAACATGAAAGACTGTCAATTATATTGTTTAGGCTTGAATACATTTCCTACAGTCTTTCCCCTGATTTATCTACCTTATCTTTATCAACAAGGTTGATTAATTCTGTAGGGGGAATAGGGACTTAGGGGAGAAAGGGAGAGAAAATCAGTCAAATGAGTCTGTTGTAGGATTTAAAGCTAAAATGGGCCTTAGACATCATGTTGGCCAACTCCCTAATATTTCAGAAGAAAATGAGGCCCAGAGCAGGATAATGCTTGCCCAAAGGGAGGGGAGGGAACAATTCAATCCAACCCAATAAACATATATTAAGTACCTACTATGGGACAAGCACTGCTGTATGAAGCACTGAGGATGCAACTCATTTTTTAAAAAACCCTACCCTCAAAGAGTTTACAATCTAATGGAGGGAGACAACAAACAAAAGGAGTCAGGAAAGATGGGGGGAAGCCAAGGGGTTCTTGTTCCATGGAGGTGAAACTAAGCAGAGCGGCAGATACAGAGTGGAGTGGAGCAGAATAAGCATTCATTAAGCACCTACTGTGTGCCAGTAAATGTACTAAGTGCTTTACAAATATTATTTCATGCAATTCAAAAATACCAGACTTAGGATTTCAGCTCAAGTCCTTGGAAGTTTGTTCATACCAGTTTGTTCCCATAAAGTGGGAATCCAATCACATGATGCCCAGATTCTCCCAACCCCCCCAAAATGTTATTACATATATCTATATGTGCATGTGCATATATGTGTATAGGCATATATATATATAAATACATTGCATGTGTATGGGTGCATGCATGTCTTACTGCTGAAACATGCCAGCCATGAGACCCTGGGCCAGTTTCTTAACCTCTAGACAATTCTAAATCTACAGTTTTCAGAGAAAGTACCAGCCTGCATTATTATAGTGAGTTTCTTTATCTAAGAATTCCCTGTTCTGGTGAAATCAGCGGTCTGGCCCTATCCCTTCATATGAATAGATTGAGACAGTATGGTGACACAGGAGAATACTTGGGTCCCTGGCTACATTTATGTAATAATTCCCTGAAGCTTTCCCCAGGAAGTTCACTCTTCTCTCATTAGTTATATTTACCTCCTCTTGTGGTCTCTCTAAGACTTCTGTGTTTGTTTTTCCCTTGCTGATCATCTTCTACTTATCTCCATGTTTCTATTTATAACTTCCCTATTAACCAGCTCTTTAGATCACCTTCTTACCTGAAGGCCTCACCTCTCCTTCACCTTCCTGCCCCTAAACCAGCACTGAGAGAAGTAATTATGAATTAGGATCAGGATGTTTTCAGAGGCTTGTAGGTTGTTCAATCTCTGAAGGGCATTTTTAATGGATGAGATTATTCAAATTCCCAGTAAGTACTTTTCAATCCTGGGTGGAAGACCCCACCCAATTAGAGAACCTTAAAAGAATTGAATCTAAGGACACCATTGTGTTCCAACTCAGATTTGAGCAGAGGTGGATGATACGTGGGGTAGTCTGGGTAAGAAATAAGGATCTTTTTTCTAAGACTGAGTGGTCAGTCAGTCCCTAACCCCTCGTTAAAATAGGTCCACATCTCATTATAATAGTCATTCTTTCATTGCTTGTTAACCAATCAGAGTTGATTACCAGCCTCAGGAATACTCATTTTTCCAAGGGCATATAAGTATTGAGTGGATTCCATGAGAGGACTTTGGCATTTGAGAATGTCACTGATCAAGCTTCTACATTAAGGAATTGAAGGGCCTGGAATATGATATTCCGGAGATCAAGGGAGCTAGGATTAAAACCAAAAATCACCCACCCAGCAAAATTGAGTATAATGTTCCAGGGAAATATATGGTCATTCAGTGAAGTGGAGGACTTTCAAACATTCTTGCTGAAAAAAACCAGAACTGAAAAGAGAATGTCATTGATCCCTTTTATTAATTATTGCCTAGAATGATTAATAAAATTATGAATTACTCAGAAACGATATCTCTCAAACTTTTTCTACGTCACACCATTCAGAGGAGAAGCAGCCCTATGTCCCAAAACATCAGAGTATCCTCAGCCAAGGGGAAACAACATACAGGAATATGAATGGTTTACTATATGTTTTCTCCTTGGCTGAGTGCTATGTGATACCCTGATGCTTTAGGATACATTTTCCTCATGACTGCCTTGTGAGGCGGGTACTGTGAGTTATTATTATCCCCATTTTATAGATGAGAAAACTGAGAGGTAAAGTGATTTGCTAATGGACATACAGCCAGTCAGCTACTCAGCCTTTCTGCCCCTAACAGGCCCTCAATATTTATACAACACTTTCAGGTTTGCAAACTTGTACTAGCAATAGGCGATAAGAATAGGGTCTGCACCTGCAATTTCATTAGTATAGGGAAAGCCTGAGTGAGGCAATCCTACACGAAGGCAAGTTGGCACTTTCTCCAGAAGTTATACCCTTATGGTTTTAATTCTTTTAAAATATTTTAATTTTTTAATTAATTAATTCTTTAACTTATGGAATAAGACAAGCATTTCCATAATGTAGTATAATAAAAAGAATAATTATACATGAAACTGCAATTCTATTATGTACAATTTATTATTACTTTTAAATATGTAATAAAGTTATCATGTAAAATTTTTCCCTTTTTTCTTAAACCCTTCAGCCTCCCCACCCTAGAGATGGTTACCATTAGACACAAATAGTTGTGTGAGTGTGTGTGTGTATAAAGTTATTTTATACATACTTTTATTTATCAGTTCTTTCTCTAGATACAGATAGCATCTTTCTTCATATGTCCTTTATAGTTAGAGTCATTGTTCATAGAGAATTGTCCAGAGAACTGAGAGATTAAGGGAATAGACCAAGATCACACAGTCAGCCTGTATCAAAAGTCAGAGAAACTCAGGTCTTCTTGGCTTCTCTGCTAGTTTTCTAGCTACTACAAAATGCTGTCTCTCAAATCTCTGTTTTATGTACGTAGAAAGGAGTCAGATTTGAAAGGGTCTTAAATGCCACACTGAGGAGTTTGTATTTTATCCTAGTGATAATCATGCCTCACAGAAGGCTCATCTGGGAGTTATTATACTTATACTAGTTACTATACTATTATAATTGGTATACCAGTTATATCAAGGACACTCCTCTCCATATATTTATATGCATACCTGTTATCTTATAGAATGGATGCTCCTTAAGGGCAGAGAATTTTTTATTTTTGTCTTTTAATCACCAACACCTAGTGCAGTGTTTGGCATAGAGCAGGAAATGAATAAATTCTTGTCAGCTGATGAAAAATGGAAGAGAACTCAGTGCAGAGCCCTGTCCTTTGCCTCCATCCCTTGTGGATGATGGCCAAGAGTCTTCCTACCTACCAAAAAAAAAAAAATCTTGCATCCATTCATTCTTTTTTTTTTTTTTGCTTTTTGGAGGGCAATTGGGGTTAAGGGACTTGCCCAAGGTCACATGGCTAGTTTTTGTGTGTGTGTGTTAAGTGTCTGAGGCCAGATTTGAACTCAGGTCCTCCTGACTCCAGGGACAGTGCTCTATTCACTGCGCCACCTAGCCACCCCCACGTCCATTCATTCTTGCTAGATTTAATTGAGGTCGTTTGCCAAGCCATGTTAATGTGAAAAGATGGCTCTAGTAGGTTTATATTCAACCTTGTGATTTTTAACATTTTTTATCAATGACTTACATCAAGGCATAGATGCTATGCTCACCAAATCTGCAGATGATACATAGGACAAATGGCACACTGGATGACTGAGTCGGAACCCTAAAAGATCTTGACAAGCCATATCATTGGGCCAGATTCAATTGGTTGAACTTGAATAAAGATCAATGGAAAGTTTTACCTTTTGGTTCAAAAAATCAACCTCACTTGCACAAGAAGGGAAGGTATGGCTAGAGAGCAGTTCAGATTATAGTGGACTACAAGCTTAATATGAGTAGCAGTGTCTTTCAGCAATCCAAAAAAAAAAAACACCAAACCCCAAATGTAATCTCAGACTGTCTGAAGAGAGGCAGATCATCCAGGACTAGGGGGGCAATAGGCCTGCTGCAGGGTACTCTGGGGTTCCACATTTCAAAAAGAGTTTATTAATTTTTTTTTTTTATCAACTATCACTAGAGAGTGTGCAGAAGAGGTCAATCTGGATACTAAAGAAGGGTTGGGAATGCAAATTCCTACATGTCGCTGACCTATAATTTGCAAGCTACATCAGCTTCCCTTAAAAAAGATCAGGATGACACTTGCCTGAGTCACCTCTCTATTTCTCCACGATCTTTCAAAGATCACTCACAGTTGCTCAATAATCACATCCCATAATTCTTTCCACAAAGTTATTGAGGGCAGCTAGGTTCTCTTATTTTCTCTAATTTCATCTTTACTTTCAACCCTGTGCTAAATATTTTTATTTTATCTTTACCAGGAAAACCCGAAAAGCACCCTCTTTGGCAGAGAAATTAGAAAGAAAATAAATATTCTGTCTTCCTACCACCCTCCATTACCATTATCCTACCCAGTAAGAGCAGTGTTTTTATGGTTTCCTTAATCTTCCTCTTTACTTCTAACACAGCAAAAAAAAAAAAATATATATATATATATATATATATTTTTTTTTTAAACATTTAACAACTTTTATTTGACCTTAGCTTACATCCCTGACATTATTCATATAGGCCCATTCTTCTCTTTTACGTTTATCCTCAGGTGCGTGATTTTTTTTTTCTTTAGTCTGATATTTACTGTGACAACATTCAAGCTTCTGGGAGATAAAGTATATCTTGTTGTAGTAGTTCAATACAAATGAGTGAGCTAGAAATGTTTTCAGAAGAAGACTAAACTACATGTTCTAACTGGTTGAGTCCTTGGGGTGAGGGAGGGAGGGAAGAAGGGGTGTAAGAGTAAGTCAGCATCACCTCTTTGTCTATCTCTTACACTGGATATCATCCATCTTCATAGTTTCATTGATCCCCAGGACTCTGCACTGAGTTCTCTTCCATTTTTCATCAACTGACAAGAATTTATTCAGTTCTTGCTCTATGCCAAACACTGCACTAGGTGTTGGTGATTAAAAGACAAAAATAAAAAATTCTCTGCCCTTAAGGAGCATCCATTCTATAAGATAACAGGTATGCATATAAATATATGGAGAGGAGTATCCTTGATATAACTGGTATACCAATTATAATAGTATAGTAACTAGCATAAGTATAATAACTCTCAGACGAGCCTTCTGTGAGGCATGATTATCACTAGGATAAAATACAAACTCCTCAGTGTGGCATTTAAGACCATTTCAAATCTGACTCCTTTCTATCTTTTTTCAAACATTTCATCTTACCCCTCTCTTACTCTGTGTTCCAACCAGACTCTACCACTAGCTAGCTGTTCTGGGAATTAAATATTCCATCTCCTGCCTCTGTAGATTCATATAGGCTCTCCCATTATTTACATGCAACTGGGAAATGGGTTATGCAGGCCCTGGGGTAGAGAGATCCATCTTGCCCTACTGGAAAGTCAGAGGGGTGTTGGGGGAAGATATAGGAGAGAGCAGATTGGGGGAGGGGGTATACAGTGGGATTGCTGTGTTGGGGTGGTGGGTAGGGGAAGGATGAGGAGAATAATTGTAATTCAAAATCTCATGGAAATGAATGATGTAAACTAAAAATAAACAAAAGTTAATTTTAAAAAATTAATAAAATTTAAGTTGGAGAAGACCAGGAAAATAAATTTAATTTAATTTAATTTAAAAAGAAACATATAGGCTCTCCCCAGTGTCTAAAAGAAGCTTCCTTTTTCAACTCTACCACTCAGCAAACTTGTCTTCCTTTGAGGTTCAATTCAGGTGACACCTTCCTCCAGAAAGCCTTCTTTGATCTTCCCATTAACTAGAGCTCTTCCTCTCCTCAACTGACCTTGTACTATTTGTGGACACATTGTACACATTCTCTCCAAGAGAAAGAGCACAGGGGCCCTTTTGTTCATCATTGTATCCCCAGAGTCCAGCCCAGCACCCCGGGACATAGAAGTCTCTTGATAAATGCTGAATTCCAAACCTTTGTTTATATCATAGACTGCTTGGCAGCCTGGTAAAGCCTACAGACGCCTTTTCAGAATGTTTTGTCAATGAATAAGTTTAACTACACAGGATTATAAAAGAAACTAATTATATTGAAATATAGTTGTCAAATTATTTTTTAAAAATAGTTCATGGACCTCAGGTTAAGCATCCCAGCTCTATAGAATATAGATTATC
Source organism: Pseudochirops corinnae (assembly GCA_028646515.1). Taxonomy (NCBI): domain Eukaryota; kingdom Metazoa; phylum Chordata; class Mammalia; order Diprotodontia; family Pseudocheiridae; genus Pseudochirops; species Pseudochirops corinnae. Next base: position 267,520,583 of record CM053587.1, read on the forward strand.
TGAGAATACCAAGCCATGGGTTTGGTATTTTCATAGATTTTTCAGACAAGCAAGGGTCAGAGGTGATGGCCTTGGGGCAAAGCAATCTTGAATTTAGACAGGTGAATATTAAAAAATATGGCCAATTGTGGGTCCGTGTTTGACTTACTTGCATGGAAATGAAGCCTGGAGTTCAGCAGCTTGAAAAACCAGGCTGCATGTTGAAGGCCTCAGCAATCCAAATGAAATCATGTAATCCAGCATATTCCTGTTCCATGCCTGGCAGTCTCTCAGGGCTCATCCACATAGAAGGCAGTCATTGCATTCCTGACAACAGCCATCACAAGGAAGGAAAAAAACACCCATCTCTATTTAGAGATCTGGAAGTTACTCTGAATTGTCAGAGAACTGAAGCGGCCCTCTTTTCGCTCCTGGAAAACTGAATTAACCATCCCCTGAAATGAACTAACAGTATTTATACTAAAAACATTGGCTTATATTTATAGAGCTCTTCCCAGTGGTATGTAGCTGCATATCCCAGGAAGGCAGAGGAAACTCTGAAATCTAGTCAGCAGGAATATATGACTTGTATCTGGAAGGAAACTTAGAAATTATAGACCCCAGATTTAAATATTTGGGCAGCTAAGTCGTGTAGTTGAGTATATAAGTTACGTAGTCAGACCTCTGGAGTCAGGAATAACTCAGTTCAAATCCTGTCTCAGACACTTACTAGATGTGACCCTGGGCAAGTTAGTTAAGCCCTTTCAGCCTCAGTTCCCTCACATGGAAAATGCAAATAATAACAGCACCTACTTCACAGGGTTGTTGTAAGATCAATGGAGATGATCTATGTAAAGCCCTTTGGAAACACTAAGGTGATATATAACTGCCAGCTATAACTAAGGGCAGTGGGGAAGTACCTTGGAGGTCAGCTACTACAGATCCCTCATTTTACAGATGAGAAACCTGAGAAATTAGGACATTTGCCAGATGGCTACCACATAGTACCATTGGAATGGATCCCCAAGACTGATTGCAGCTCCTCAACATAGCCTCTGTCAGATCATTTCTATCCCATTGGTAACAAGGATTCCATTCTCATCTTCCACCCCACATCCCATAAGTGAGCCTTTTGCTTTATCTAGCGGGAAACTGAGCCATCATTCTCTTTCTTGGAGTCTTCTCACCATGCCTATGTGTAGGGAGCATTCCCTCTTTTTACCATCCCCCCTTTCCTAGCACCCCTGTATTTATTACTTTCCCCCATTATAAAATAAGCTCCTTGAGGGTTTGGAATTGTCTTGTTTGCTTTTATGTGCATCCCCAGCCCTTAGCCCAATGCCTAAGCACTTAGCACTTAAGAAATGCTTAACTATCTTTTAGTTACAACTGCACATCTATAAGACTCATAATTCACATTTTTACTGTGCTGTAAGGTTTGAAAAATGCCCTCCTCCCTCCACACACACAACAACAACAACAACAACAACAACAACAATCCCTAGGAGTATTGATTATTAAGCTTATTCTACAAATAAGGGAATTTAGGCTCAGAGAGGGTGCTTGTCCAAGGTCAAAGTCACACAGCTGGTTCCAGGATTCCAATCCAAGTGTCCTGATTTGAGGTCCTCTTAGGTATCATACTGTGTCTGCAAGAGTCAACATGCTTTCTGCACTAGCCTACTCACCACTCCACCAATCCAGTGCTATTTCTACGATATCATGCTGTCATAGTCCAATTCCTAAAAGGACTTCTGCTGTCTTTCTTACCTGCCCTGCCCCTACTGCCTACCTTTGACCTAACTACAGATAAGTTAGGACACTGTTCTGTTTAGGATATTACCTGATCCCTTCCTTCAAATGTGAGCAACTTGCCTCCAAATCCTCCCACAATAGTGAATCCTGCAGATTCACCATCTGGACCAAAGGAATAGTTCTTTTGTGGAGGATATGTGATTGTCCTAAAGGAGACAGATCTTCACTTCTTGTCTCTCTATCTCACAGAGAGAAAGAAAGAAAGAAAGAAAGAAAGAAAGAAAGAAGGGAAGGAAGGAAGGAAGGAAGGAAGGAAGGAAGGAAGGAAGGAAGAAAAGAAGGAAGGAAAGAAAGAAAGAGAGGGACAGAGGGAGGGAAGAAGGGAGGGAAAGAAGGAAGGAAGGGAGGGAGGGAGGGATGGAGGAAGAGAGGGAGAGACAGAGAGAAAAAGAGAGAGAGAGAGAGAGAGAGAGAGAGAGAGAGAAAGAGAGAAGAGCTTTTGAGGGAGAGTTTCTCCTGTTTACTGAAATTTCTGTTGTACAATACAAAGCTATCTGGTCACCTCCAAGTTGGAAGAGATCTCAGGATTCATTCAATGTTGCCTAAACATCAATTCCTGGGTCTGCAGAATCCCTTACGAGTGGCCATCCCAGCTGTGTGACCCTGGACAAATCACTTCACCTCAATTGCCTGAAAAAAAAGTGACCATCTGGCTGTTCCTGGAAGACTGCTGGTGATAGTGAATCATTAATAATATAATAATAACTAGCATTTATATGGGGCAGCTAGGTGCTGCAGTGGATAGAGTGCTGGGACTGGAGGCAGGAAGACTCCTCTTCCTAAGTTCAAATTTGATCCTAGACACTTACTAGCTGGGTGACCTTGGGCAAGTCACTTAGCCCTGTTTGCCTCAGTTTCTTCATCTCTAAAATGAACAAGAAAAGGAAATGGCAAAACACTCCAGTATCTCTGTCAAGAAAACCCCAAAAGTGGTCACAAAGAGTCGGACATGATTGAAATGACTGAACAGTAACAACAACAGCACTTCTGTCGCACTTAAAGGTTTACAAAGTGCTTTACAGATATCAGCTCATTTGATTCTCACAACATCCAGCTTAGGTAGTTGTCATCCTCATTTTTCAGATGAAACTACAGAGAAAGGTTAAGTGACTTTGCCCAGGGCCACACAGTGAGTGTCTGAGGCTGAATTTGCACTGAGGTCTTCCTGACTCTAAGTGCAGTGCTCTATCCACCATGCCACCTAGCAGCTCATAGCAGCCTCTTCCACTTTTGAACAGTTCTAATTATTGGGAGATTTTTCTTTATATTGAAATAAATTATATTTTCTTTATATTGAAATAAATTCTGTCTCTTTTCAATTTCTACCCATTTCTCCTAGTTCTGTCCCCTGGAACCAAGAAGAAAAAGTCTAATCCTTTTGGCATGTAACAGTCCTGCAGGACACTTGAAGACAGCTGTTAAGTCCATCCTTAACATCTTATCCATCCATGGCAAGGTGGGGTACACAGTGTTGACCCTGGGTCTGTCAGTTAGTATCACCACATACCTATGTGACTGATGTGAGAAAGTGCCAGGTGGTGCAACAGACAGAGCATCAGGATCAAAGTCGGGAAGGACTTGGGCTCAAATCTGGCCTCAAAGACTTCCTAGCTGTTTGACTCTGAATAAGTCATTTATCTTCTCTAAGCCTCAGTTTTCTCATTTGTAAAATGAAGATCATAACAAAACCTACCTCATAGAGTTGTTGTGAGGGTCAACTGAATATATATAATATATATATATATATAATATATATTACACATATTCATAAATATATATTTGTGAATATATATATAATATAATATATAATATATATAAATATATATAATTCATAAATATCTATTTACATATATATATGTAAAGAGTTTTATAGACCTTAAAGGGCTGTTTACATATTAGCTATTATTAGGTATCACCTGCATTAGAAATAGTACTAGTAGTAGTGGTGGTAGTAGTGGTAGTAATGGTGGTGGTGGTGGTGGTGGTGGTGGTGGTGGTGGTGGTGGTGGTAGTAGTAGTAGTGGTGGTGGTGGTGGTGGTGGTGGTGGTAGTAGTAGTAGTAGCGGTGGGGGTGGTGCTGGTGGTGGTAGTAGTAGTAGTAGTAGTAGTAGTAGTGGTAGTGGTGGTGGTGGTAGTAGTAGTAGTAGTGGTGGTAGTGCTGGTGGTGCTGGTGGTGGTGGTAGTAATAGTAGTAGTAGTAGTGGTGGTGGCGGTAGTGGTAGTGGTAGTGGTAGTAGTAGTAGTAGTGGTGGTGGTGGTGGTGGTGGTAGTGGTGGTAGTAGTAGTAGTAGAAGTAGTAGTAGTAGAGGTGGTGCTGGTAGTAATGGTAGTAGTAGTAGTAGTGGTGGTGGTGGTAGTGGTAGTAGTAGTAGTAGTAGTGGTGGTGGTGGTGGTGGTGGTGGTGGTAGTAGTAGTAGCAGTAGTAGTGGCAGTGGTGGTAGTAGTAGTAATATCATTATCATTATTCATATTGTTGTTTCAAGAAGCTGTGGTTTCATCATCGGGGACCTCCTTTCACTTCCACAGAGGGTGAGCTTCCTTGGTGCACACTCCTTGTAAGTTGGCATTGTTCAAAAGCGTCTGTCATCTGGCAGTCAAAGTTACAATGATGAGTCTGTCCTCACTAAGCTAGGCTGATCCTCCTTGGACAAACACACTGAATTGTTAGGTCCCTAAATAAAACCTTTCCAGTTTGGAGGGCTCTGTTGAGCCAGACTTTGAGAACCCAGGCTCAAATCCAAGACATGATGGGGCATCAGGGGGTCTTTCATGAGGGAGTGCTATCTATTATATAATTCAACTGAATTCAAACAATCAAGCATATCCTACTATGTGCTACCAGAGGCAGCTGGTGGTGAAGTGGATAGAATCCTGGACCTGGAGTCAGCAAGACCTGAATTTAAATCCAGCCTCAGACACTTAATAGCTGTGTGACCCTGGACAAATCACTTAATCTTTTTTTGCCTTAGTTTCCTCAATTGAAAAATGGGCATAATCACAATACCTACTTCACAGGGTTGTTATGAAGATCAAATAATTGTAACCCTGGCACTAATAAGTACTATATAAATGTTTATTCCCTTCCCCTACTATGTGTCAGGCACTGTAATTGTTACTGGGGGATATGAAGAGCATAGAATCTATATCTACAAGAGAATTTCAGAATCAATTATTGAATACTTTCATTTTATAGAAACCATAAAAAGTTAAGTTACTTGCCCAAAGTCCCATCGTTAGTGAGGAGTAACACCAGAATTCAAACCTAGGTTGTGGCATCTTTCCACTGTCTGTGCTAGGGCTCCAGGCTATGAATAGAACCACAACAGCCTAATACTTTTGTTGTCTCAGCAGCTAAACTCCATTTAGATGGAGTCCAAGATAACCTCACCTACCTAAAATCAAATAATTTTTCCTGTTGAATAGTGTTACAGCAAGATTCCAATACAGTGACAGGGTTGATACATTGTTTTTTTTCTCCAAAAGCACCTCTTATCTGTTATGCTATGGGAAAGTCATTAAATTCATTTTGTTCAGGCACAGAGGGCAAAATTAGAGCCCAAGAGAAAGAAGTTACAGGGAAGTAAACTTCAGTTCCATAAAAGAAAAAACTTTTTACTAGGGTTGTTTGAAAATGGAATGAGCTGTTTGGAGAGGTAGTGAGCTCCCTGGCACTGGAAGACTTCCAGTGGAGGCTAGATAATGATCTATGAGGGGATCCATGCCTCAGGCAAGGGTTGGACTTGATGATCTCTGAGATCTCTTCCAAATTGGAGATTGGGTGATCTTTTATATTTATAAATGTCTTGATCATTTCAGAGATTATGATTTCCCCCTCTTGGGGTAGGGAAACCCAAGTGCCAAACTGTGGAGCAAGCTGCCCAAGGTTACACAGTAAGTCAGTGTCAGAGCTGAGCCTGGAACTCAGACGTTCTGATTCCAAGTCTTAAGTGCCCTTCATTCTAGTTCGTGCTCTCTCACAGAGGAAAGAATGCAATTTCTCTCCCCTTTCTCCCCCCCCCCCCCCCCCCGCTGGAATTTTGGTAACTCTTCCAGCACCAGCTGAACACAGCTAAAGGTTAGAAACTTGTTTCTTAGCCAGCTAGATAAAATATCCTTCTGATATTTTAACTTATGTGCTGGATTCTAGATCTATTCTCTATTCATTCTGATACAATATTTATTAAATACCTACTGTGAATATACCTACTATATGCCTACTACCTAATATTAAAAATCTACTAATATTATACACACTATACTTAATTTACCTGCCACTAAATCCCTTATCAACCTTTGGGAAACACAAAAATGAAAAGCAATAGAACTCCTCCTTTAGAGGAGTTTACAATTTATAGAGTAGATACTCCACATATACCATAATACAATGTTGTCCTAGAGGCTTTCCTCTAACAAAGTGTCTCCAATATTTATACTGAAATTATACAAGATTTCTTGAGTTAAAGAACAGACATTATCTTGTTTGATGCCCCTCATCATTGGTCACCCTTGATCATTAATATCAAGTGAGTTAGAGGGAAGCAGACAGTCACCAAATAAAGTCCTACAAAGAGTCCAATTCAAAGAGATTCCCTTTAGATGATGAGATTTCTAAATGTTCTTGTATGTGGGTAACATTGAGCTGATTGCATTAAGCCCTGGAGCATTGTAGAGCTTTCTAAAGTAGACCTGTAATCACTCCAAAGAATTTGTTCTAACTATCCACACAAAAAAAACAAAATGGATGAAGATTGGATGGACTATTATGAAACTTACTACCTATGTGACCTTGAATAACCTCCTTGGGCCTCTGTTTCTTCATCTGTAAAAGTGAGGAGGTTGCGCCAGGGACCCTGAGGTCCTTTTCATCTCTAGAGCTATAATCCTACAAAGTTGAAAGGTCATATACTCAAATAAGCATAATACAGGGTAGAGTGTGACAGAATCAAAGAATAAAATTGATGTGTTTCAGTACAATAACAAAATCTGAGAACGAGTTAGGGTGTCAGGAAAGGCTTCATGGAGAACTTGGCACCTGAGTGAATCTTGAAGGAAAAGAAGGATGATGTCAAACAGAAACACGGAAGCAATTCATTCCCTTTAGTCTATGAGCTTGTTAAGAGCAAGGACTATCTTCTGCCCTTGTTTATCCTCCCAAAGTTTAGCACTGTGCCTACACATGGTAAGTGATTGATAAACGCTTATTGACTGACTAATTGACTTACCTGGTACCTAGAACAGGTTGTACAAACACAAGAGGACAAGCAGGTATGAAGACAGCTTCTCTCATGCAATGTTTAGGGATTCCTCAAACAGAAGGCTCATTGGTTTTCCAACACTGATCACTTTCCATGGCTGCCACTCAAGGGATCAGGGACGTATGTGTCCCTTCAAATATTCCCCCTTAACATCTCTTTACTGCCCTCCTTTTATTATGGATTCAAATTTTAAACATTTGTTAATTGTATGAACCAGAGAAAATCACTTAATCTATGAAACCTCAGTTTACTCATCTGTAGAACAGGGATATTATTTATACTACTTACCCCCACAGGATTGTTATGGAGAAAGAGCTTTATAAGTATTTAAGTGCTTTAAAATGTGAAGTGATAATAGGGTCACATATTTAGAGCTGGAAGGGTTCTCAAAGATAACCTTACCCAAGGATAAAGAAACTAAGGCCCAGGGAGCTAAAAAATACTCATGCCTGGATTCTGCTATTGTCACCACCAACACCAATACCACCAACATCATCATCATCACCATTATCATCATTTTTGTGGGATTCCAGTATTGCACACACTGTTCCATTAGCCAGTTAGACTACAAGATCATGTCACCACAGTGTGAAGAGATCAGCAAAAATGATACAGGTGGGTAACTTACATTCACACCAATTATTCATTGAGTCTGCCTTACCTGGCTTAACACACTGATCAGGTCTTTACACAGGCCTCTCTGTTCCATCAAACAGGCTGATCACTTCACTCTCCATTTCAACTTTAATGTACGTTGGGACCTTTGACCTTTCTTGCGGGGTTTCAGACAACCACCTCAATTTCAAATCCCCGGATGATCTCTCTAAATCAGCCTCTTGGACCTCAATCCAGCAGTTCCATTGTCTTCTAGATTCCACCCAGCATCTGTCACATCTGCTAGCCATTTTTGTTTACCTGGAGAAATTCCCTCTAATAACTGCTTTATTTGCTCTCCAGTCTTTTCCAATTGACCTCTCTCCAGTCATCTACCTACTCCTCTCTGGCTTCCCCATAAAACCCTCTGACCTGGATCAAATCATCGCTCTTTCTGATTCCCATTTCTCTCAACAAATTCTTTCTCCATTCTTGACCATCAGATCTTGGGTATGTGCCTCAGCCTTCCTTTCCCTAAGTCATGAAATTAGTATTCTAAAATTCAATTTTACCTTCAATAACCTTTCTATCTATATGCAGAAATACAAAACTAAACAAAAATTCGTGGATAGAGTATTTCTTTATATTTTTGTAATTCATTATGTAAGGCCTCTATGCCACTGAAGAATCATTATAGCACACATGAATAAGTTAATGGATGGATAAATGAATAAACCATTTATTAGGCATTTACTATGTGCAAAGCCCTTGGCTAAGCTCTGGGGTTACAAAGCAAGAAGTAAGATAGTCACTGAGTTCTCAAAGGAGAGATAGTCTAAAGGGAGAGATAACACATATGGAAGGATTCAGCTGCAAGTCAGCTGAACAGGTCCCATGGTTCTTAGGGTGTATCAGCAAAGCAGATGGTCATGCCTCTTCTTTAATATCATTTCCATGGGCAAAATCCTATCACTCTCTGATGGTGAACTGTTTGACAGTGCCAAGGACTTTCGTGACAAAAACTGACTTTTCTGGGTTTTCTTCAGATACAGCTATAGCATCTATATAGCAACTACCAGGAGGTACAAACAGAGAATGCAAGTTACCAGGAGATGCTTCACCATCCCAGGATGATGGCTATGGGCACTGGGCTGGAGGCCTTGCTGTTCCAAAGGTTCTTGGATTCAGGGTCCTAGGCTACCTCCATCAGAGTCTGAGGGGAAATGTGGTCAATGTAGTGGTTTGGTTTGCCTGGCACATGTTGCCTTCTGTCCCTGCCTTACCATACCTTGCTGCCTCATCTAGGTTGGCTTGCCTGCCCAATGAATGACAATTGTTTGGCAGTCCCCTTTCCATAGAAGCCACTTCTCCATATGATGGTCAGGAGGGTTGCGCTAGAAGCAAGACCATATATATGGTTGTGATTTTTTGACATGTGAACTTGTTTTAATTCTTACAACCATTCAATTAGATAAGTAGTGCAGTCTTTATCCCCACTTTATAGATGAAGAAACGTGGGCTGTGCCCAAGGTCACAGCCAGTCTGTGGTGAACTCTAAGTTTAAATTCAACTACATTATCACAAAAACCTGCTCATGGCATTTAGCCCCCCAAACACAAACTGAAACATGTCCTTCCTCTTCTCTCCTCTGACATTGCACCACCATGGTGTAAGCCCTCATCAACTCACCCATTTGCAATAGCCTGCTCTTGGTTTGGCCTGCCTCAAGGATCTCTCTACTCTAATCCATCCTCAATTCAGTCACTAAAGTGATTCTCCTAAAGTACAGGTCTAGCCACATCACTTCCCTACTCAGTAAAGCCCAGTGGTTCCCTATCCCCTCTAGGATCAAGCACAAAATCCTGTTTAGCATTCAAAGCCTATCACAACTTAGTCTCCTCCTACCAATCCTGTCTTCTTACACTTTACTCCAGGGGCCATCTCCAGTCATACTGATCTATATCTGGCCACTGGACCCACATGGCTCCAGAGGAGGAAGTGAAGCTGGTGTCTTTGCACAGCCCTGCCTCACTTAAATCCAATTCACTCACGTGTCATGGAATCATCTTCCTGATGTCTTGTTCCTCTTTGAGAACAAAGGACAAATAAGAACAACACTTTACTTCCTGACAAGTAGTCAGTCCAGAGATTGTCCTGGCTATTTCAGAACAAGACACTCCATCTCTCAGCTCCAGCATTTTCTCTGTTGGTCTCTGATGCCTGTAATGCTCTCCCTCCTTATCTGAATACTGGTTTCCCTGACTTCCTTAAAGTCCCATCTACAGGAAGGCTTTCTCAACCCCTCTTATTTTAGTGCCTTCCCTCTCTTATTTCCTTTCTATCCTATACTATTTTTACTTATCAAAACCACTATTAGGTCTGTATCTCAAAGGGATTTTTTTTTAAAAGGCAAAATATCTGTATGTACAAATATATTTACAGGAACTCTTTTTGTGGTGACAAAGAATTGGAAATTGAGAGAATGCTCATCAACTGGTGAACAGCTGAACAAGTTGTAGTAATATGATTGTTATGGAATACAATTGTGCTATAATAAATGATGAGTAGGATAACTTAAAAAAGTGGGAAGACTTATATGAACTGATGCAAAGTGAAGTGAGTAGAACCAAAAGAATATTGCACACAATAATAGCAAGATATGATGATCAACTATGAATGAGAGCTATTCTCAGCAATACAATGACCAAGGCAATTCTGAAGGACTTATGATGAAAAATACTATTCACCTGCAGAGAAAGAATTGATGGGAGTCTGAATACAGAATGAAGCACACTTTTGTAAACTTTGTTTTTCTTGTTGTTACATGGTTAATGTGGAAATGTTTTGCATAACTGCACATGTATAATCTATATCAAATTGCTTGCCTTCTCAAGGAAGAGAGAGGGAAATGAGGGAGAGAATTTGGGACTGAATTTAAAAAAACAAATGCTAGAAATTGTTTTCATGTGTCTTTGGAAAAAATAAAATAAAATATATTATTTTTTTAAAAAGATAAAATTGAGGGAATACATTTGGTGGAGCCTCTAGTCAATGACAGAAAAAAGAGGCCCCCCAATTTTCCCAAGGTACAGAAGAGGTACAGGTGGGGAGAAGAGAGTAAGGTTTAAATTTAGCAGACCTAGTCCTAAAAGAGTGGAGCAAAAGCAAACTCATGTTACTGAAATAAATGAATGATTCTTGAAATCCTTCTGTAATGTCTCCTATACTGATTCCTTTTGGGAAAAGTCATTTTTTGAAATTCATTTTATAAGAGAAAAATCAGCATTTCTTTCCCCTGACAATCCATTAAACTTAACATGGGCACAGCTAGGTGGTGCAGTGAATAGAGCACTGGCCCTGGAGTCAGGGGGATCTGAGTTCAAATGTGGCCTTAACACTTACTAGCCGTGTGATCTTGGGCAAGTCACTTAACCCCAACTGCCCTGACTTCCCCCCTCCAAAAAGCAAAAACAAAAAAAACAAAACTTAACATGGCTCAGAAGTCTGGGCTCATTCCAAGGTCTATTCTGTGTACCATGGGGGCTAGCCAGAATGATCTACAATCTTAGGAGAACAAGGGAAAAACATATGGCCAATTGGAACATTGTTATAATCAATTCAGATCCACAGTTGCTCAGCCAAGATAGATTTTTGTTTGCAGAGCCCTTTGTCAGTTGAGGCTGCCTGCCTCTCAGCCTTCTTAGCTTCTGGGTTCTCCTACTCCAAGTTCTGCGACATGTGACTGTGACCCTGCTTCCTCTGATGCTATCTCTCTTTTCCAGACATCAGACTCTATATTATGGCTAATTGAGACTTTTCTGAGGGTGATCTTTTATCCATATATGATTGGGTAAAGCAGAACCACCCCAGGGTTGTGGGATAGTTGGGTCTGATACTTTAAACCCCTCACTTCCCTTCACCTATTAGGAAAATGAAAGAGATTGAGAGAGACAGTCAGAAGGTAAAATAACAGAGGTTCCCAGGTGGTGCTGACTGAATATTAGAAGTTCCTTTAAAAATACAATTGGTCCATAAATACTACCATCAAGGCAAAGAGGTGTACTAACCTTCCTTCTCCATCTACAATACCTTCAAAATGCATATTGCCCATCTTAGAAAAACTTGTCTTTTCCAGTAAACTAAAATCACTGGAAAATGTTAATACAGAGATAGTAGCAACCATTATGTGCCTCCCCAATCCTGAAAACCTTTAATAGCCCTGAGACTAACACAGCCCTGAAGAATGGGGTGTGGCGGTATAAAATGAGCTACAGGACTGGAGTCTGAAGACCTAGGTTCAATTTCTAGCTTTCCTTTTTACTAGACCCTAGGCTAGTCATTTCACTTCTCCAAAATTCAGTTTCCTTAACTATAAAATAAAGATAATACTACTTGTCTCATAGGGTTGGCATGAGGAAAGTGTTCTATTTGAATGCTAAAAATTGTTTTTACATGCAACTGGAAAATAAGATATAGGCAATAGGGTATAGAAATCTATCCTGCCTTATAGGAAAATAGAAGAGAAGGGGAAAGGAAAAGTGGGGAGGGGTGATAAAAAGGAGGGCAGATTGGGGGAAGGGGTAATCAGAATGCACGCCATCTTAGGGGAGGGGGAGGGGAGAAATGGGGAGAAAATTTGGAACTCAAAATCCTGTGGAAGTGAATGTTGAAAACTAAAAATAAATTAGTAGAAAGAAAAAAATTAAAACAAGGAAAATGTTTTATTAACCTTTAGGTAATATGAGATATTAAATAAAAGGCAAGCTCTACCCAACTAGGGTGTTGTAGGCTCCTCAAGGTCAGGGTCCTGTCTTAGATGTCTTTGAACTGGTGGTTCTCATGGTTTTATAGTGGTGGGAGCCCCAGTCCAATCTATTTCTAGTAGAGGTCTAAGCACAGGGGGATCTTAAGGGGGTCCACTTACCTACGAAAGAAACAGGAACTCAACAATGTGACTTGGCCTAAAGTCACACAGATAGCTAGTATTATAAAGAACCTTTACACTGAAAGCTGAGGAGGGAAGCTTAGCAAAAATGGGGTAGAAAATGTAGGTCCAATTGGCTAGAGAAGTCAATCACTTTATTTCTGAGCTGAAAGGAAAGGCAACATAGTATAATGGAAAGAATGGGAAAGAGTGGTGACCTGGACAAAAGACCTGAGTTTGAATCATAGCCAGTAGATATCCACATTTATTGACTGTTTATAGTAGATATCCATATTATTTGACTGTTATGATTTTAAGCAAGTTATTCCATCTCTCTGAATCTCAGTCCTCCTCATCTGTGTCAAGTCCTGAAATAAATCAAAGCCATGGGTTGAGGAATAAATTGTCTTTAATTGAGATAACAGGGTAGCAAACCTGCCACCTTGGGGGATGTCCAGTGGATTTCCCAAACTAGAGGCCCATGGAAAAGCCTTTTATACCCTTTTGAGGGAAGGCAGGAGGAGGCAACACAGAGTAGCAAGTCCTGGTCATGAGATCACAGCTGGCCCTGGCAATCCAAGCAAGGAGAACCACATGATTCTGGAAGTTTTACCCTTCGTGCTATCAATTCCAATGGAAGGAGGCAAAGACATCAAAGACCTAAATTCAGCTTGAGCCTGATTCTCCTGCAAGGCAAGATCTCAGGATGGGACTTGAGGAGTAATTCAGCTCAGCCTAATTGATGATATCTTTCTGGGAATGCTACTAACATTCTAACATTCTAGAATCATTTAGAGAGTGACAAGAAACGTTACATTTGGTATTAGTGATTTCTGTCCTTATATCATATTAATAATTTTCATTGCTTTATTATTTATTTTGTTACTTATATTTATAATTATTGTTTATTTTATTTGTTAATTATATTAACAATTTTCCGTCATCTGTAAAATAGAGTATTAATATTTGCACTCCTATCTCATAGGGTTGATTTGAAGAAAGCACTTGTAAACCATAGAGTGCTATATGTGAAGGGCTTTTTTTTTATTCTTTTAAATATTTTTATTCAAAGTTTTGAGTTCCAAATTCTACCCCTCCTTCCCTGTGTTCTTCCCTCCTGTTTCCCCTCCCTGAGATGAAAAACAATCAGATATAGGTTATACATGTGCAATTACGTAAAGTATTTCTGTATTAATCATTTTGTATAAGAAGACTCAAATAAAAGAAAAAATGAAATAAAGTGAAAAATAGCATGCTTCAATCTGTATTCTATCAATATCAATTCTTTCTCTGGAGCAAATAGTATGCTTCCTCAGTATTTTGGGATTGTCTTGGATCATTACTGAGAATAGCTAAGTCATTCACAATTCTTCATTGAACAATATTGCTATTAACATGTACAATGTTCTCCTGGTTCTGTTTACTTCACAATGCATTAGTTCATGTAAGTCTTTCCATGTTTTTCTAAAATCATCCTGCTTGTCATTTCTTAAAGCACAACAATATTCCATTACAATCATATACCACAGCATGTTTAGACATTCCCCAATTGGTGGGCATCCCTTTGATTTCCAATTCTCAGCCACCACAGAAAGAGCTGCTATAAATATTTTTGTATGAATAGGTCCTTTCCCCTTTTTTTGGATGTCTTTGAGACACAGACCTAGCAATAGTATTGCTGGTTCAAAGAGTATGCACAATTTTATAGCTCTTTGCACATAGGTCCAAATTGCTTTCCAGAATGGTTGAATCACGTTACAATTCCACCAATAGAGCATTAGTGTTCCAATTTTTCCACATTCCCTCTAACATCCAACATTTTCCTTTTTTGTCATATTAGCCACTCTGATAGGTGTTAGGTGGTACCTCAGAGTTGTTTTAATTTACACTTCTCTGATTAATAGTGATTTAGAGCATTTTTTTCACATGACTATAGATAGCTTTGATTTCCTTGAAAATTGCCTGTTCAGGA
>CM053587.1:267535221-267554630 GCA_028646515.1 Pseudochirops corinnae
AAAAAAAAATATTTATTGCTGCTCTCTTTGTGGTGGCAAAAAACTGGAAATTAAGGGGATACCCATCAATCGGGGAATGGCTAAACAAGTTGTGGTATATGAATGTAATGGAATTCTATTGTGCTATGAGAAATGGGAATGAGATGGACTTCATATTTACCTGGAGAGGCTTATATAAACTGATGCTAAGTGAGAAGGGCAGAACCAGGTGAAATGTGTACACAATCACAGACACATCATATGTGTGATGACTAGCCTTCATAAACTGGACTCTTCTCAGTAACACACAGTTATAAGACAACTCTACAAGTCTCAGGATGGAAGGAGATACCTATATTCAGAGAAAGATCTAGAAAGAACAGAGTGGAGACTGAAGCAACCTACATGTGATTGCTCATTTCCATGTTTGATTTTGTTTCCTTTTTCCCATTGTTCACTTCATTGGTTACAACCCCTCTATGCAACCAGACTAATGTCCAATGTGAAAGTATTTGCAGATTCTATACTTGACTGCATGTCACCATGGGTGGGAGCGGGGGAGAGGGAGGGAAGAAAATTTGAAACTCAAGGGACTCTGGAACCGAATCTTGTAAACTAAAAGTAAATAAACAAATCAATTTAAAAAAAATAAAACTGCCGTTCATATCCTTTGACCATTTATCAATTAGAGAATGACTCGTATTTTTTTATAAATTTGACTCAGTTCTCTATATATTTGAGAAATGAGGCCTTTATCAAAGATACTTGTTGCAAAAAAATTTCCCCCAGTTTTCTGCTTCCCTTATAATTTTGGCTGCATTGGTTTTGTTTGTGTAAAAATTTTTAATTTTATGTAATCAAAATTATCTATCTTATATTTTGTAATGCTCTCTATATCTTGTTGGGTTCTAAATTCTTCCCTTATCCATAAATCTGACAGATAAGCTATTCCATACTCTCTTAGTTTGCTTATGGTATCACCCTTGATATGTAAATCATGTACCCATTTTACCCTATGTGGGTATATGGTGTAAGATGTTGGTCTAAACCTAGTTTCTACCATATTCTTTTCTAGTTTTCCCAGCAGTTTTTGTCAAACAATGAAGTTTTTTCCCAAACTTGGATCTTTGAGTTTATCATATAAACTATAGTCATTTACTACAATGTAATTTGTACCTAATCTATTCCACTGATCCACCACTCTATTTCTTACCCAGTATGAGATTTGTTTTGATAACCACCACTTTATAATACAGTTTAAGATCCAGTACAGTTAGACCATTGTGAAGGATTTTCTTTTTAATAATCTCAGCTGTGTGACCTAGAGCAAAGCACTTCAACTCTTTGAAGCCCAGTTTTATCCATTCATTTCAATAATCCTTTGCTCATCTGTAAAATGAGAGAGTTGAATGATTTTATCCTGGTCTAACATGCCCTGGCTCTGAGGCCTCATGAATGTAGTGTCACTTAAAGACCTTTTTGCTTATGAATAATTTACTTAATCTCCCTCTAGCCCAGCAGTTCTCAATCTGTGGGTTATGTTCAGTTTGTAACAATGAAAATATACCCTGCATATCAGATATTTATATTACGATTCATAACAGTAGCAAAATTACAGTTATGAAGTATCGATGAAAATAATTTTATGGTTGGGGGGTCACCACAACATGAGGAACCGTATTAAAGGGTCGCAGCATTAGGAAGGTTGAGAACCACTGCTCTAGCCTGTTGCTTTGGTGCCTGAGAAGAATGGTTATGATTGTCACTTTAACAAGTGCACAGCTAATCCTCATTAAGGCTCAGGTTTCTTATGGTAATGTTCCCACCTCTCAGAAAGGGCTTAATCAGAAGAGAGAAGCTTACTCCCTTAACAACTCAAGTCCCAGATATTAGTAAGTCTTGTAGTACTCAAAAGTGAGAAAGAGAAGAGTATGGAACATTATCACTTTCCCCTCTCTGCTCGCCTATTATTTGGTCAACAAATCTGTTCTCTTACACAACAGACTTCTTAATCTTTTAAAGGGTAATTTCTATTCCTACTTTGAAGTGAAAAGGACTGAGTTCTTTACCTCTCATAGTAAAAACAGACAGTGGTTCCTGTAAGGCAGGGTTAGTTGGTGGCACCTGCTTTGTGAGATCTGATGGAGACTGAAGAGGCTCTGCTGCTCCCAAATAGCTTCCTCATCCAAGCATCACAGTGCCTGGAATTTTACCCTTAGATAGTCATTCTTCTTCCAATAAATATTTTTGGGAGAGAAACCATTTAAAATTCTGATTTCCTGGAGAATCCATCACTCTTCCACTCTTTCTACTACATTATTCTAATTTTCAGATCTCTTAAAAATTAGGTCAGAAACAAAGCCCTACTCTCCAACAAATTTCACATTAAAAGGTCAGGAAGCAGATTGATTCAGAGAAAGTAATCCTAGGTTTGTGAGCTACTGAAGTCAGCAGCACTGAGAATAGTTAATAGATTCAATTCCTTTCAAAATTACCTCAACTTACAAATTTCATTAATAATAATAGCTAGCGTTTACATAGTGCCTGAAGGTTTGCAAAGTGCTTTACAAATATTATCTCATTTTATCTTCACAACAATCCTGGGAAGTAGGTGCTATTATTATCCCAATTTTATATCTAGAAAACTGAGGATAAGTGGCTTGCCCAGGGTTATGCAACAACTAAGTGTTTGGGGTCACATCTGAATTCAGGTCTTCCAGGCTCCAGGTTCAGCCAAAGTACCATCTAAGTGCCAAAGGATGAGGCAACTTGCCCAAAATAATACAGTCAAATAGTGTGTGCATGGGGATGTCAGGGGATGTCAAGAGGGAAGATAATAATTAAAAATAAATGATAAATCACAGGGCAGTGTTTCCACATGTGATTTTTGTTCCTTGAATGAAAGGCAATGTGATCAGTTGAGAGAAACAATGGATTCCGATCAGAAGACCCCAATTCAAACCTTGACTCTGTCATACACTATCTGGGTGACTTTAGGCAAATCTCTAAACCTCTCTGTAACTAAGTTTTCTCACCTGTTAAAATGAAGAGGTTAGACTGGATCCAAGTTTCCTTCTTGTTCTAGATCTATGAACCTTTGATCACTGTATTATATTTCTATAAATGGTTTGGATGGATGGGTTGGGGGGACAGGTAAGTCTCTGGCAGACCCTTGAGAATCCATCCTGAGAGATGAGGGGTCACAGACATAGCAAAAGACGATGCTGATTTTTTGAATGACCCAGAATGGACTACAGGAATATTTTTTTAAGCACAAAAAATAAGAAGTAATGTAGAAAACTTCAGATTTAAAATCAGGGAATTTAATTTCTGGTCCCAGTTTTGCCACTAACTAGCTTTGTGGTCTTCAGCAAGTCATTTAATGTCTCTGAACCCTAGTGTCCTTACCTGGTAAATGAAGTTATTGAACTAGATGTTCCCTGGGGTCCCTTTGAAATCTAAACCTAATAATCACCAGGCTCTGTCCATGGTGCTGAACGTATACTCTGCTGGATGCTAGGTGGAAGAGTGGTGGGGAGAAGAGGAGAGTGGGGACTTGCTCTGAGGGACACTATGTGACATTTTGGCCTGGAAGGCATTATGTATCCTTTTGACCAGGGGGAAAATAGAAAGCATACCTTGTCATTATCTCTTTATTCAGTCATCCTGCAAAAATATTCAGCTTCCAGGGGGTTCTATTTCATATAGTTTTATGATGTAATTCTTGTCATTACAGTCAGAAAAGCTAAGAAACCTCATAAAGCTCATACTTCCCATGTGCTCCCCAAGTATATTCCCTATGGTATGTGGCAAGTGCAGAATATACAAATCTATAGCTCACTGCAGATTTCCTCCTAACTGAACCTAATATTCTCTACTTGAGTATTATTTATAGAGCTGTTGCCAAGTACTTAAAATCAAGAAGAAATTGGGGAAGGAAATGAGGCTCAGGAAAAAGAGCTTAGGGTGCTGTTAAAATGTAAATTATATGAGAGGTGTAATCATTGTTAATCCCTCACAAAAGATTTTCACAGTCACTGAAATAATAGACTCTCAGAGAGCATGCATGGAGCAATGGAGAAGGCACAAGACTTAGAGTCAGGAAAATTTGGATTCAAATCCTATCTCAGAAACTTACTAGATGTATGATTCTGGTCATGACTTCAAAGTACCCTAGGTAATTCTTTAAGATTCTAAGTTGCAGAGGAAGTGCTACCTTGCTTCAGTAGAGGGAGTTTTCTCTCTGGGGAGGCCCTTATACCAAAGAAATCACAGGTTCAGTCCAATCTCTCTGAGCCTATAAACATCAGAGAACAAACTACTCCAACACCACCTCCCACTTAAAACAGGAACCCTGCCTAAATATCCCAGACAAATGGTCATCTAGCCTCCATTAAGTACCTCCATGTCACCCACCTCTTTAGGCAGCAAAATTAATTATCATGCCCACAAGTCTTTTCTATTTTTAAATGTATGTGCATATGTGTATACATTCATGCGTGTATATTTGTGCATACACAGATTATATATGTGTATATGCATCTATATGTGTATGTGTGTTTATTTCAGCTGTGACTCTTATAGTCTTTGATCTAATCCTCCTTGGCAAATTCAAAGGGACTCAAGGTCCCTTCTTTCACTTCTGGTCTTCACCTCTCATTCACTCCAATGTGACTTTTTAACCCCTTTGCACTCCTAGTTTCATCAACCCAGAATTAGCTACACTTTTTGTCTTTCTCCTTGGATTCAATTCCCTGGTTTCCCCCTCCTCCTTCCACCAAACTTAGAAGAACTTCCAACTATTCTCTCCACTTTCAGACTCCAAAGCCCCTCCTCTATAACAGCCAACAACTGCTAACTACCAGGAGTCTGCTACTCTTCACTAATTTCTATGATGGACTTAAATCTGGTTCACTCCTTGATTCCTGATTTCTGCTCAGTGCTGGCAACTTAGCTATAGATAGCCTGGTATATAAGTTATATAAATTAATAATAATAATAATAATATATTTATGTAATTCTTTAAGGTTTACAAAGCACTCTCCTTATGCCAGTCCTGTGAGGCGAACCACTCATATTATAAACGTTCCTGGCACATAGTAGGTACTTAATTAATACCTACCACAATGCCTGACTCTTAATAAGTGTTTGTTGACTATTATTTTTTACTTTCTAATTTGGATTCTAGTTCTATAATTCATGACTTTTTTCCAAGCAGCTTCCTATGAGAATATGGGAGATATCTATATCTATGTGTATCTATTTATCTATATCTCCATATCTCTCTGTCTCCATTTATCCATCCCTCTATCCATCCATCAATCTTGCCTGTCTACCTATCTGCTGAATCTCATATCTGAAAGGGACATTAGAAGCTACCTGGTCTAACTCATACTTATACAGGAGTCTCTATAATCTACTCAAAAAGCAATGATCGAGTATTTGCTTAAAGACCTCCATTGAGTGAGGACCCACTACTTCCTAAGGCAATCTATTCTATTTTGGACAATTCTAACTCTTAGGAGAGCAAAGAAAAATTGGTCCCCAAATCCTTTATTACCAACCTAAAGCAAATTAATTTGCTGGTGACCTAAGGTATAATCTTCAAGATGGATAATTTCAAAAGAAAGCTGGGTCTTCAGTACAGAATCTGTGCATGAGCCAAAGACTGAAGGGGTGTCTAAATGAGCCCTGCTGCAGTGCCCCATATGGAGGAGTATTATAAACAAGGAAATGTACAGAGAATTCCACCGCAGTTATCAACAACCCAGCATATCCATCATGCTTGAAATAACTGCATCATTACATCTCTGCAAAGATTCAAGTGTGTTTTCATTTACCATAAGAAGAAAGAGACAGGACAGAGAATCAGCCCTATAAATAGGTATTGACTTCAACTCAATAAAATAAATATTTACTGAATACCCCTCTATGGAGGGAGGGAGGAGAATGAAGGAACTGATTGAAATAATCTCTAAGGTTTCTCTCAACACTAAAAAATATGATGAGTCATCATACAGAAGAAAGATCAGAGTTATCCTGTTTGGCTTCAGAGGGCAAAACACTAGATTTTAAGTCCAGTCAGATACTTAATAGCTGTGTAACCATGACCAAGTCACTTCTCCAATCTTCAGTCTCTCCATTTGCAAAAGTGAGTATAAAAATGGCACCTATCTCATAGAATTGTTGTGAGGATCAAATGAGATTTAACATACACACTCATAATACATATGGATATGTATCTGTGTACACACACACACACACACACAAACACACACACACACACACACGTATTTATAAACCCTGAAGTGTTACATCAATGCTAGCTGGCTAGCTAGTAGTTGTTGTTGTTCTTCATTCTTGAAGAGGACCAAAAGAACATCACTTTGTTAGAGTCAAGTTAAAGAGCGTTCAACTATGGCTGATCAGACCCATATGAGCTTGTAAGGCTCTGCCACAAAATGGACACAAATAGTCCACATGAACATTTCTCTAACATTCTCTAAATTTGCACATCTCATATTTCTTTTGAGCTATTTCAATTCTGCTTTGCTCATAGAACACAGCATCTGAGGGCATGCTATACTGGGCGGTCCTATGCCAGTGTCTCCCATGTAATGCAAACAATTCCAGTGTTCTTCAGAGATCATGGGAGTGTCCTTGTATCACTATTTCTGACCACCATGTGAGCACCTGCCTTGGGTGAGTTCTCCATAAAAGTCTTTTAGGCAAGTGTATGGGGAAGGAAAAGGTGGAAGAAGAAGTGGAGGAAGAAGAGGAGAGAGCAGCAGAAGTAGCAGTAATAGTAGTAGTAGTAGTAGTAGTTGTAGTTGTAGTAGCAGTAGTAGTGGTGGTGGTAATGGTGGTAGTGGTGGTGATGGAAGTAGTGGTAGTAGTAGTACTGGTAGTAGTAGTGGTGGTGGTGGTGGTAGTAGTATTTTAGTTCAACATAAAAAAGACCAGCCTAATGATCAGAGCTATTAATAAATGCTCTTAGGCAGAGGCTGAGGAACCACAAAATAAGGATGTCATAGATAATATTCATGCTTCCCTCAGAGATTAGAGAAACTTATCTCTAAAGACCCTTCCAAATCTTAGATTCTATAATTTTAAGGCTTTTCTATAAGTCCATAGCTGATTTCAAATGAAAACTTAGCAAACTTTTTTCAAAATCTTATCATGGGCAGAACACTGTGCTAGGTGAGATGGTCACACACAGCTCCTGTCTTTATGAAGTGTGTAACTTATGATGGACATAACACATGTTACACAGGTAACTACAAAGTTCACAAGTACAAAAAGGATGCACAAACTAAATAATAGCAATAACTAGCATTGACATAACATTTCAAGGTTTTCAAAGCACTTTGCAAATATTATCTCATTTTATCCTCCCAACAACTCTGGGAAGTAGCTGTTCCTATTATTCCCATTTTACAGATGAAGAAACTGAGGCAGAATTTAAATAATTTGCCCAAGGTCACCCAGCTAGCAAATAACCAAGGGAGGATTTTATCTCAAGATTCCAGGTTCATTGCTCTATTCACTACACCAGCTAGCTTCAACATACTGTATGAGGTCATATAAGACAGTGATATCATGGGGCAAGAAGCTTGGTCACAATTATTAAAAAAAAAAAAAAGAAGAATTATGGCTGTATCTTGCTTAGATATTTCATACTTTGATACATTAGAATGTAAGCTCCTTGAGGGCAGAGATTTTCTCAACTTTGGAATTTGTATCCCTAGTACTTAGCTTTTTTTTTCATTCATCTGTGGTCTCATCAATGTCAGTACTCCCTCCAATGATGCAAATTGCAGCCTATCCGATACAGCCCATGCTGCACAGCTCCTATCCACACCCTCTCTCTAAATTCTCCTCCGAGTGTTTGCTCAATATGCTCGCAGCCTTACTCTAGATCTCTTGACACCATGCAGATACAAATCGAATATTAGGTTTGTCTATCATTTTCCCTTTAACCCCACTACAGTATCTGTCCAACATATTTTTCAGTCATCCATCTCTCTAATGACATCATATACACCATTTCTCATTCATAATTCTTTGTAATGCAATAGACTGTTGGTGCCTACTACACATTTCTCCACTGTCTTGTGGGTGCCAAAGGCTATTAAGCCAATGACTTTTAACTTAGCTGGGGTCAAGTATTAGATCTGAGTGTTCTTCAATGAGCTCTTAAGCAGACCTTTTGGCCTCTTCCTCTGATCAAGGAAGGAGAGACAAGAACACATTGTAGACCCCAGCTTTGGCCCAGTCCTCTCCTGTTTAGTGCCTGGCTATAGTGCAAATGCAATCATGTTACTACCCCCTATTCAATAAACTCTAATTGTTTCTTGTTGCCTCTTGGATCAAATAAATATAGGTCCCTTACATCCTAGCCCCAACTGACTTTTCCATCCTATTCCTCTTTTTCCTACTTTATGATCTCACTAATCTAGCCTTCCTACTGTTCCTAAAACACAACATTTTCTGAGTCTTTGTACTAACTTCTCCCCATTCTTGGAATGAATTCCCTTGTTGTTTAATCATTTTCCATCATGTCCAACTCTTCATGAACCCTTTTGGGGATTTTCTTGGCAAAGATACTAAAATGGTTTGCCATTTCTTTCTCCAGCGCATTTTACAGATGAGAAAACTGAGGTAAACAAGGCTAAGTCCAATAGTCTATGTAAATTCCCTCCTCAATTTACCCCCCAAACATCTGGAATTTATCCCTTTTGCATTTTGATTAAAAAGGAATTGATCTTTTTATTTTGCAAAATAGATTTATAGGAATTAGAACGGGATGGATCCTTAAAGATAATTTAGTACAAAGGTTACCAGTCTTGTTTTGTATCATGTATCCCTTGGGAAGATTGGTGAAGCTTATGGACCCCTTCTCAGAAAAATATGTTTAAATGCACAAAATGAAAAACACAGGACTAGAAAGAAAACCAGTTATATCATAATGTAGTTATCAAAGTATTTTTTAAAAGATCTCAGATCAGGCTAAAAACCTTTGGTTTAATCCAGTCCCCTCATTTTACAGAAAAGGAAAACAAGGCCCAGAGAAACTAATTCACTTGCCCAGGGTCACACAATTAGTCCTAATTAAGGTCAACTAGCTTCCAATCCAGTCCTCTTTCAACACTTTCTATTACAAAATAGCTCTGGTATGCATGCAGTGTCTTTATACTAAGTGGAAAGTTATACAGAAACATCCCTCTTTCTAATTACTGTTTTGCTAGGCTTTTTATCTTTCTCTCCTCAATTAGATTCTCCTGAAGTCTCAAATCAGACAAGCAACTAGTGATTTCTAGCTTGGCCCTGCCATCCAATGGCTATGTATAATTTTTGCAAAAATTAATTATTCTTTTCATTTCAAGATAACTGATTTAAAAAGAAAAGCTAATTAATCTGTGAAAATAAAAGTTAGAAAAGTTGCCTGATAAATAATTTATTTCTCTGGCAACAGTCTTTCCAATCATAGGTAGTTCCCACATTGTGGACATGACTGATCGGCCTCTGGGCAAAAGTAGGAGCAATTCTGAGAGCAAGGAGAGGAAGAAGGGGAAAGGTTTATATCCTAAACAAGTTTCAATCTAGATCAAAATAAATCTTAATATTGCATTTGTAGATAGAAACCAATAATTATTAGTGAGGGGATGATATGTTAGTATTACTCTATAAAGAATAACTGACATGTTATGAGGGAAGTGTCTAGGATATGACATCAAGTTAATACTAAAACTTTTCCCCTGCAGTAAGGAAAAATAAATGCCAAGGCTCCAGTAAGTCATCCACTGCGACCTTGAAAGCTTATCCAAAGGGACTGGAAAATGGGTAATAGTTCCAGCTAACAAGGTTGAATGCCCTCCACAAGGAGACTCAACAAATTTCCATAGGTAATGTGAGCAAGGCATATCTCAAGTACCTTCCCATTACTCTATGCTGCTCTTCTCTCCCCAAATTCTCAAGGTAAGATTCTAGGACTACCCAGGGTCACTGCTCTGTGCTGGTATTTCCAGTAATTCATTTGGGATCCTCTCTGGAGACCACAGCCCTTTGTATATATGAAGTGTATCAAGAGGATTATTACAAATGAGGATCAGAAATTTGAAATCAAAAGGGACCTCAATCCCCTTTATGTTAAAAGTGAGGAAATAGAACTTCAAAGAATTTAAATGACTTGTCTAAGGTCACACAGGAAATAAACATCATATGCAACCCCTCTGACTCTAAACCTATTGCTTTTTCTACTGTCCCATGCTCCCTCTAAGGAAAAAGCTGGGAGAAAGGCAGGCTTCCCCCTACCCCTTTTTAGTACTGGACTAGATGATCTCTAAGGAACTTTTTTACTTTCTATTCCTTTGATGCCATTTCTATGACTTCACAATCTCTGAGTAATGTTTCTCCCATTCATCCTTTCCTTTCTATTTCCACTGCCACCACCCTAGGGGCCTTTCTTTATATCCTGGTTTACTGTGTTCTTCTCCTCAGAATTCACTTAGCACTTAGCACTTAACATGTTCTCCTTTAACTCTTCCATAGCAAGGATCCCATTGTTCTGAATGCTCCCTTTACCAGGGCAGTTCCTAACCCATTCGTGCCTTCTAATGCTATGTGATTCTTCCACATACCATCCACAGGGAATCTACCCAATGGAGGCTTTCTTCTAGTTCTTTTAGTATTTCATGGACAGCAGTACACAGAACCATAACTAGGAATTTTGACACCAGGAAGAAGTCCAAATACATCATCAAATCAAACTTTTGAGACAAACTTAATTTGTTAGGTGGAAAGAGAAAAAGATGCAAAGTAGAGGAAGGGGAGAAGGGTCAGGATAAACTCACTTGGGATGTGGTCACTAGAGAAGGAAGGCCTTTGCACAGTCTGTTCCCCAAACCCAGAATGTTCTCTCTCATTTCCTTTGAAGTACAGTTTCATTTCCAGCTCCTAGAAAAGACCTTTCCTTATCCCCCTAGTTGTTAGTTCTGAGCTGTTTGTCAGGCAGGATGGTTCTGTGGAAAGAATGGAAGAACACTGACCTTGCCTGGAAACCTAAGTTTGTAAGTTTGACATGGTCTCTCTCTCTCCCTCTCTCTCTCTCTCTCTCTCTCTCTCTCTCTCTCTCTCTCTCTCTCTCACACACACACACACACACACACACACACACACACACACACACACACAGTCTTTGTATTAACTAGTTGTTAGTGGCCCCTTTGTACCAAAATTACTTTTATTTACTCTGCATGTATTTTCTAGATACTTATCTGTTCATTTTTGTACCTCATTCCTATCCACATGCACCCCTAGTAGAATGTAATCTCCTTGAGGGCAAGGAATGCTTTGCTTTATCTTTGAATACCCAGGAGGCACTATATTGTTGTTATTGTTCAGTCATTTCAATTATGTCTGACTCTTAGTGACTCTACTTGGAGTTTTCTTGGCAAAGATATTGGAGTCATTTGTCATTTCCTTCTCCAGCTCATTTTACAGATGAGGGAACTAAGGCAAACAGGGTTAAGTTACTTGCGTAGGGTCACACAGCTATTAAGTGTCTGAGGCCACATTAGAGCTCAGGTCTTCTCAACTCCAGGACCAATTCTCTATCCACAGTGCCACCTAGTTGTCCTCAAGGAGATACTATGGTATAGAACATCTGGAAGACATTCAATACCTGCTTGTTGAATTGAATTAATTTTAATTTTTTGATAACACATCATGGGTGAGGTTTTTCCACCATTTCTTGTTCATACTCAACCTCATCATTAGTAATTTGCTGCATCTAGCCTACATTTATCATATGTCTCTCCATTGCTCTTTGTGTCATTGGCAATTTTGAGTCTTCTAAGACAGTTGCTCAGGTAACTGTCCACAAATTTAGTAGATAAGTTTTATTAGTAGAATTGCCTAAAGCTCAGAGAGATTAATGACTTGCCCAAGGGGGAAGGAAAGGGAGCAAGCATTTTTTAAGAGCCAACTATGGGCCAGACTCTGTGTTAAGTGCTTTATAATTATGATCTCATTTGATGACCACAACAACTCTAGAAGGTTAGTGAATTTTTTGAGGAACTGAGGCAGAATGGATTAGGTGACTTGTCCAGTGTCAGAGAGCTATCAAGTCTGAGGTTAAATTTGAACTCAGGTCTTTCTTATTTCTTACTTCCTTATTTCCCTCCTCTATCCATTTCCCCACCTAGCATTCCCTGGTCATGAAGTACCAGAGGTTCCTATGTCTTCCTAAGCAACTGGGATAACTGAAGAATTTCCCAGATGTGACCCAGTTTACTTTCTCATTCTTTATATTTCCTACCTACTTACAGTTCTAGACTTAGCTCAATGTCCATCAGCAAGACATGACCAAGGCATATCAATAGACTAATGTATTATGTTACTTCTCATTATCTGTATCATATTCCCTATATTGCTATAAACTCCATGAGGGCATGGAGTTGTTATTGTTGGAGCTCATCTTCCTATCTCTCCCTGAGATGAGTAGAGGGCTCTATATGTGGTACTTATTAAATATTTGATTCATGAATATTCAAGGAATTAGACTGATGAATTATGGTTCAATTAGGCCAAGGAGGGTGGGTTCCTTAATGGTCACCCCTGTGTATCCCTAAAACAAGACCCCTGGTAAAGCCCAGTCTTCTGTTGACATCAGGAGCCTCACTGGCATACCAGGGGAGGACATGTTGGTCTTCCCTGATCCAAACTTTAAAGGTTGTCATTTGTCTTCATAGCCATGCATGGCTTTGACATATAAATTGGCCTACATCTTTCTGGAATCAATTTACATCTTCTTTAAAATTCTACTACTCTGAGTTAGATAATAGGATAATAAAACCACTTATTGTTAAAATGGGGTGACCTTTAGGTGGCAGCTTTCTAAAGGGCTGACCTGTTATGAGAAAAGAGCCCAGGACATGGTATTGGAGCTTTATGACCTGTTCTGTTTCATCATTTGGAAATTACCCTGGACTCTTGAGGGAAATGCCAAGTGCAGGCAGGCCCCACACCAAACTGTCAAAGCTTCAAAGTGCATATCAGGGAGTGACTATGTCTGCCATTCGAGTCCCAGGCTACCTGAATTCAGAGGCTCATTACCAGAAAGTTGACTCCCCCAAATTGCTTGGGCACAGAGACTTGAGAAGACCACCTGTAAGAAATGGAGAGGCATTGTGATATGTATCAGATCAAGGAGTCCCCAAGTAACCCTAAATAATGAAGTTACGTTTCTTGCCGACACTTTTTATTTGGGGTAATGATTCTGCCACAGATTTGTTCTGTACAGTGTATGGTGGCACAGTTCAAAGAGCGTTGACCTTCATATCAAAAGCCATTTACTATTTACTATGGTGTAATGATGTGTAGTCCCTTGATGTCTCAGCCTCAATTTCTCTATCTATAAAATAGGGATCATATTAGTATAACCTAACTCAGAGTATCATTATGAGAACAAGACTTTAAAAAGGTTTTTTTTAAAAAGAGCTTTAATAATGCCCTATAAAAATGTGAGTTGTGATTCCTATTTGTATAGTGGGTACACCAAGGCATTATGCAGAGTTCTCACTGTCCCTACTTACAAGTACTTTATTCTAGCATTTATGATGTCTCCCTGTACCAGGTATAAAAGTCCTCGTCTGTTAAGGAGGCCTTTGTTCCAGAGCTGATAATGCCACTGTAAGAGAGTATAAAATTCTCTTGGCAAGTTTAACTCCTTGATGAAAGGTGCAGAGTAGAAGGGAGAAAGCGTGGAAGAACATACTCTGTGCCAGGCATCATAATAAGTATGTTAAAAATGTCTCATTTTGTCTTCACAACAGCCATAGGAGGGAGGCATATTGTGATGTTCATTTTATAGCTGAAGAAACAGAGGCAGAGGCTAAGTTGAGACAGCTAGTGCATGTCTGAGGCCAGATTTGAACTAAGGTCTTCCTGACTACAGACCCAGCGTTCCATAAACTGCCACCTGGTTGTTCTTGAATTAGACTGGTTCTATCCAAAATGCTGGACTGGTATTGTGAGTTACAAGGCCTATATTGATGCAAAGGGAGCTCTCTCTCTCTCTCTTTCTCTCTCTCTCTCTCTCTCTCTCTCTCTCTCTCTCTCTTTTTCTCCCACCTCTCTCACTCTCATTCAAGTGCTTTTGCCTTGTGGGATGGAACTCACCTAAGGCAGTACCATATACCAGGAGGACTATGGAGATCCCTGGGGAAGTGGGGCTCACCAAAGAAGAAGAACTCTCTTGAATGTTTATGGGTTTATGTGTGAGTCTTTTGTATTTTTCATTGGTTTAAATAAAAGCCTATCATATAGTAAATATTATGTCAGCCTGAACGTTTGCATGAGAGTTGAGGGCTCTTTACATTTTCTGTTAAAACTGAGGCATGAGCCAAATTCCAACCTTGTCAGGGAAAACCCTGAATGGTACAAGTCAAAAAAAGAAATGTCTGAAAAATCTGCAAGTATAAACCTAGTCCAAATGACCGTGCTTTGGTTCAGAACTATGTGCTACACCTGTATTAGATTTACTAGTTACAGTTTTTTAAAAAATTATGGGATCATAAATTTAGATGCTGGAGGGACCTTAGTGACCATGTAGTCCAAACTTCATTCTACTGATGAGAAAACAGACTCAGCAGCAGCTGGGTAGTGCAGTGGCTAGCGTTCTAGGCATGGAGTCTGGAAGACAGGAGTTCAAATTCAACCTCAGATACTTACTAGCTGTGTGACCCTGGGCAAGTTACTTAACCTCAGTCTGATTCAGTTTCCTCATCTGTCAAATGGGGATAATAAAAGTACGGGCTCACAGGGGGTTTTTGAGGATAAAGTGAAACACTAGTTGTATAGTGCTTAGCACAATGCCTGGCATATTGTAAGCACTATATAAATGTTAGCTATTATTACTATTATTACTACTGTCTAGTCTAAACTCTTCATTTTACTGATGGAAAACGTAAGGCTCAAAGAGGCAGTCAGGTGGCAGTGTGGGTAGAGCCCTGCTCCTAGAGTCAGAAAGACCTGAATGCAAATCTAACATCCGATACTGTGTGATCCTTGGTAAGTCACTCAACCTCTGTCTGCCTCACTTCCTTATCTGTAAAATGGATTTATAATGGAACCCACCTCCTAGAATTGTAAGGATCAGATGAGATATTTGTAAGGCATTTTGCAAACTCTAAAGTACTCTCCAAATGCTTATCCTTGTTATGTTGCTCCTGCTGTTGCCCAAGGCCACACAGCTGGTAACAGGCAGAGCTGGGTCCTCTGGGTGAAAGGAGCTTCCTCCCTCTACTCTATCATTTGACTTGAATGGAACAGATTTGACAACTTTCAGAATAAGTCTACAGCCTCCGTCATCAGCTGGTCTTTAGCTTGGCCTGGCCAGGAGCAGCAGAAACATCTTAAGCGGGTTACCCTGAATGTGTGTTTCTAATAAGGGGGCTTCCTCTCCCCCTCTAGGCTGATATTTGGACTGGCAGATTGCCTAATGACAGCACTAAAAGGAGACCCACTCTGGACACCAGACGCCCAGCCATGGCAATTCCACGTCCCTTGGAGGCATATTTCAATTGGCATCTGGAGAAATAGTGATCATATATTGAGAGCTAAAGAGGAACATGGAGTGAGGGAAAATTAAAGTCAAAGGATGTTAGGAGTAGAAGGTACTGATTCACACAGTTAAGTGGTACAGTAGGTAGAGCATGGAACCTCGAGTCAGGAAGACCTGAGTTCAAATGCATAAAATAAATTCCATTGGATTACAAAGAAAAACAATTACATTGAAATACAATTATCAAAATATTTGTTTTAATTCATGGATCCCTAGGTTAAGAACATCTTATTATATGATTTAAGGAAACTGTAGTGTTTTGCCTCAGTTTCCTCACCTGTAAAAAGAGCTGGAGAAGGAAATGGCAAAACACTCCAGTATCTCTACAAAGAAAACCCCAAATAGGCTCATGAACAGTCTGAAATGAATGAACAAGTCTAAAGGTTCTGAGCCTTGTTTATGTCAGGGGAGCCCCTGGGGAGTCTGCTGAAGACTATGGACATCTTCTCAGAATAATGTTTTCAAAGGCATAAAATAAATTCCATTGGATTACCAAGAAAAACAATTACATTGAAATACAATTATCAAAATATTCATTTTAATTCATGGATCCCTAGGTTAAGAACATCTTATTATATAATTTAAGGAAACTGAGGCCAGCAGAGGTGAAATAACCCATTCTAGGTCAAACAGCTAATTAGTGCCTTATCCCAGACTGTTAGCCAATCAATAGGCATCTATTAAGTGACTACTGTATACAAAGCACTTATTTGGCTCTGAGGATAAAAACTCAGTATAAAGCAGACCCTGCCCTTGGGGAAACCTTGAGTCTAGCTGTAGAAAACCACATCAACATATATCACTACGTGCAAAACAGACACAAGATAATTTGGTGTTGGGGCAGGGGGATGGCCATAAGCACTAGCACCTGGTTGGATAAGGAAAGGTTTCAAACAAAAGAAGGCACATGGCTAGGTTTGGTGGTAAGTGTCTGAGGCTGGATTTGAACTCAGGTCCTCCTGACTCCAGGGTCGGTGCTCTATTCACTGTGCCACCTAGCTGCCCCATAGATCAATCTTAACCTTTTTTTTTTTTTGGTATCATGGGCCCCTTCTGGTAAAGCCAAAGGACCCCATCTATGAATAATCCTTTAAATGAATAAAATAAATAGGATTACAAAAGCAACCCAATTATATTGAAATACATCTATCAAAATATTGCTTTAAAAAATAAGATTACAGACTCCAGGTTAAGAATCCTTGCCCTAGAGCCTCTCTTTTCTCTAGGTTTTCATGTTTCCTTCTGGTTTTCCTCCTACTGCCTGTCTGATAACTCCTTCTCAGTCTCTTTTACTGATTCTTCATCCAGGTAGTGCCCTCTTACTATGGATGTCCCTTAATGGTCTGCCCTAGGCCCTCTTCTTTTCTCCCTCAATATTATTTCATTTGATATCTCATCAGCTCCAATGGATTTAAATATGATCTCTATGCAAATGACTCTCAGATCCATTTATTCAGTCCTAATCTCTTTCCTGACCTCCAGTTTCATATCTCCAATGCTTATTGGACACTTCTAGTAGACATCTTAAACTTGACAAGTCCAAAACTTGTCTTTCCATCCATACCATCCCCTCCTCCTAGCTTCCTTGTTACTTGTTGAGGGTACCACAATCCTCCCAGTCATTCAGGCTGTCAGTCTAGTAGCTCCTCACTCCTTCCCACCCTCCTATATCCAATCTCTTGCTGTGTTCTGTCACTCCTAACTTGTATCCTCTTTGTGAAGCCCCCCTCTGTCATACCACCATCCTGGTACAGGCCCTTATCACCTCATACTTGGACTATTGCAAGAGCCTTCTGCTCAATAGCCCTGTCTCGAAGCTCTCCCCACTACAATCCACCCTTCATTCAATAATCAAAGTGCTCTTACCATGTCACCTCCCTACTAAAAGAACTCCAGCAACTCCCTGTTTTCCCAGGATTGAATATAAAATCCTCTATTGGCATTCAAAGTCCTCCATAACCTGGTCCTTTCCTATTTTTCCAGGAACTTCTTATACCTTACATCCCCTGCCCCCATATTCTCTGTGATCTAGTGACAACAGCCTCTTTGCCGTTCCTTGAGAAAGACGCTCCATCTGTACCTTTCGCCTGGCTGTCCTTCATGCCTGGAATGTTCTGCCTCATTTCTGCTTGCTTAGACTTCTCTGACTTCCTTCAAGTCTCAGCTAAAATCCCACCTTCAGGGGCAGCTAGGTGGCACAGTGAATAGAACATCAGCCCTGGAGTCAGGACGACTTGAGTTCAAATCTAGCCTCAGACACTTGACACATCCTAGCTGTGTGACCTTGGGCAAGTCACTTAACCCCAATTGCCCTACCTTCTCCCCTCCAAAAAAAATAAAATCTCACCTTCTGATCCTTTCTTAATGCCAATGTTTTCCTCTGTTGGCAGTCTCTGATTTATTATCCTATCTATATCTTGTATGTACATAGATATAGATAGTTCTTTGTTCATTGTCTTCCCCACTAGACTGTGAGCTCCTTGAGGGCAGGGACTGTTTTTGCCTTTCCTTATCTCATCAGCACTTAGCACAGTTCCTGCCACATAGTGGGCAACTGATAAATTTTTGTCGATTTAACTTGAAGATCAGAAGAAGCTCCAGAGAAGCAGATTTTAGCTCATTGTACGGAGCAACTTTCTAATAATTAAATCTCTCTAAAAGTGGATTGGATTCCCTCTCCCCAGAGGTCTTCAAGAAAAGTCTGATGTAAGCTGAGTCAAACAGAACCTGGATGCTGTAGACTGATGGCTTCTGCTTCCATGTAGATTAGACTAAATGATCCTTAACTTTGGTTCCTTCCATGAGTGCAAAGACAAGAATGAATACCGTGGGCCGCAATCATCAGGCAAGACATCATGGAGAAGGTGGGACTTTAGTCGGACCTTGAAGGTAGAGGTCCTTTTCAGATATTTTAAGGATTTGCGATTTCATCTGCATGGACACTGTCTCCACTCACAGAGATCAAGACCCATCTATAATGTGGGTGGGCTTCAAGAGTTGCTGGTGCCTAAAATTCTATCATACTGTAGCCTCTCAAGACTTAGTGAGTCTATCATGCAGCCCTTATTCAAGGGCTTTTCAGTGTGACAGGAGCCATCATAGCCTGTACTCTGCTGATCTTGGCATTGTTCATATGAAGTAACCTTCACACCAAGATGTAACATCCCAGCAGGATTTTAGGAGGTGGCATGAAACTATCAGTCAACAAGCGCTTAAGAGAAAATTGAAAAGAACTCTGAAGGAGGTGTGCAAGAGGATTTAAATATTAATCAGTGAAATGGTTGAAATTTATATAGTTTTAATATATACAAAGTAATCCTCCTTGCTTTTGCATTAGCTATGCCCTATGACTGCAATCCACTCTTCCTCATCCCTTCTTATTAAAATCCTTAATTTCCTACAATGTCAGCACAAAAGCTATCTCCTATGAGAGGCTTTTCTTAATTCTTAATGTGCCCTTTCCTCTCCCACTTCCCATTACCTTGTATTTATTCTCCGTGTTTTTATATATGCTGTTGTTGTTCGGTCATTTTGGTCATGTCTGATTCTTCATGACCCTAT
Source organism: Pseudochirops corinnae (assembly GCA_028646515.1). Classification (NCBI taxonomy): domain Eukaryota; kingdom Metazoa; phylum Chordata; class Mammalia; order Diprotodontia; family Pseudocheiridae; genus Pseudochirops; species Pseudochirops corinnae. The sequence goes on from CM053587.1 coordinate 267,554,387, forward strand.
TTGTGAGTTTCTTGGCAAAGATACTGGAGTGATCACCATTTCCTTCCCCAGCTCATTTTCCAGATGAGGAAACTGAGACAAACAGGATGAAGTGACTTGCCCAGGGTCACACAGCCAGTAAGTGTCTGAGGCTGGATTTGAACTCGGAAAGATGAGTTTTCCTGACTCCAGACCCAGCATTCTATCTACTGCCACCCTCTAGCTATTGTGTGTGTGTGTGTGTGTGTGTGTGTGTGTATTTTAG
>CM053587.1:267555130-267599014 GCA_028646515.1 Pseudochirops corinnae
AAAAAAAAAATGCCAAACTCATGCCCACATCTGACAATAAAGCTAGCATCATGTCTTCATACTTTTCCACTTCTCTGTTGAGAGGAAGGAACCTATTCTTCATGCTCAACTGGTTCCATATGACACAACTATGAATGCTAAATATCTCCCTGATTGTCTTTATTTTTATAAAAAGTGTTTTGTAGTTCGATTTTGGGTTAGACAAGCTGATACCACTGATGGTTCTTCTAACTCAGAAATTGTTATTCTCTAATAGCCATAATTATACAAGTTCAGAATATGTCTTGCTAGGTTAACTTCAAGATATTTTAACCTTTTAAGGCTATTTTAAATGAAAATTATCTTTTCAATTTCTCCTGGGTTTTGTTAGGATTACATAAAAATGCTGATAATTTTTACATATTTTTCTTATATTCGGCTATTAGAAGGCAGCTAGGGAGTACTGTGGATAAAGCAGCTGACCATGGGCTTATAATCAAGAAGACCTGAATTAAAATTTTATTGTAGACACTTACTAGTTGTGTGACCTTGAGCAAGTCACATAAACTCTGTTTGCCTCAGTTTCCTTGTCTGTAAAACAGAGATAATTACAGCACCTAAATTCTGGGGTAGTTGTGAAGATCAAATTATATAATAATTGTAAAGCACAATTTGCAATATGTGACATAATTGTAAAGTACTTAACACAGTTCCTGGACCGTAGTAAGTGCCATATAAAATGTTAGCTATTACTTTAATCATTTCAATTTGTTTCTTTGCTAACTCTCTAGGGTTTTCTAGCATACCATCATGCAATCTGCAAATAGGTATAATTCTGTCTGCTTTTTTCTAATACTTATATATTTTCTTTTGCTTTCTTAAATCATTGTTGTAGCTGCCACCTCTACAAGCATTTCAAATAATCTTCGAGCAAGAGAACATCTTTGCTTTGCCTCTTTTTGTACTTGGAAAGTTTCTAGTTTTTCTCCTTAGCAAATAATGCAAGCTTTTCATTTTAGATATAGGTTTTGGAATTTATTTTAAAAGAGACTCCCCATTTTTAGCTTTTTAGGAATTTTAACACAAAAACACTGCATCTCATGTAGGAGTTTTTCCTATATCTATTGGTAGAATATCTATTGAGACAGTGTGGGGGGAAGGGGAAGGGAGAAGGTGGTTTCTGTGTATATGAATAATGAAGCTAATGCTTTTCCTCATGTTGAACCAAGCTTTTATCCCTGTGATTGGGAGGGGGAAGCAATTTGGTCACAGTGAATACTTTTCTGGACATATTGCTATTGTTTCCTTCCTAGGATTTTATTGAAAACTCGTACATGATCATTCAGTAGTGAATTGGTTTATATCAGAGTTCTCCTCCTCTGTTTCATTCCTCCCTTGTTTGGGTATCAAGACCATACCTGTCTCATTAAAAGAATTTAGTAGAATGTCCATCTCTACTTTCAAGAATAATTTTTATAGTATAAGTATTAATTGCTCTTTAAACTTTTGATATAATTAGTTTCTTTTTAATACTTCCTCAGATAAGTGTTCTTTTAATATTAGGTCACATGTTTGGAAGCTGTTCATCAAATTCTTTGGTCTTTTTTTTTTCATCTGCTTCATAGTTCTGATGAGGTGCAGGCTTTGGGAACCCCCTTGAATTCTGACTGAATCTTCCCACTTGATGAGGTATTTGCATGAGTGTGAGGTTCGGAAAATATGTGCAAGATTGCAAGCAGTTGTGTCATGGCACAGGGAAGTGTTTGAGGCCCGGGAATTAGTTGGGTCACGTGGAGGTCAGAGCATATTGCACTGTTCTGGGCCAGGGGATACTGCATTGCTCAAGATTCTTTTGCATGGGGTTATCTGGTGTTCCTGATTGGTGTCTCCACACCCTGGGGCTTCATACCCTTGTAATTGCATTCCCCCTCCCACAACTCTGTTCAGCTGGGCTCTGTCACATGTGGTAGGTGGATCTGGGGGTTATATAAGATCTAAGCCTTGGAGATATCTTTGAAGCCTGCCTTAGGATATGGCTTTAAGGCTTCCCCATAGAGAGACCTTAATAAAACTTTTCTGTTTGGACCTCAGAGCCATAACTCTTCTGTTCTAAAATGACTAGCGTCATTGAGTAGAGTGAGTAACCAGTTGCCCCTGCTGGTAAGTTAGGGTACTCTGAAAGAGAACCCTGACACATGAGGGCCTTTCATTGTGCTCTTCCCAAATCTTTGTTACTAGCTTGGCCCTCCATTGTCCATCTACTTCCCACCCTGGAGCTTATCAAAATATCTATACCCAAATCAACAGTTACCTGACCTCATTAACTCTTCCTGAAGATCCTCCCCAAATTCATTACTGGAGTCTGACCTCATCTGACTCCTCCTGAAGACTCTCCCCAAACTCCTCCCCTAGACAACCCCTAGATTCCTCCCACAACCTTTCTGTATATAAGATCCCATCTTGTCTCCATGTGTGTGAGAGCATCATGGAATTTTCTAGCACAGACTTGCTCTGTGTCTAATACAGGCAAACTTTTAATGAACTTTACTTTTCTTTGGCTGAAAAGACTTGAGTTGAATTCATTTGGCAGGACCCGGCATGTTGGTATTTTGGAGTCTTGAGCACCCCTAATCCTAAACCTCTTCAGTTCCATCCAGCAAAAGGTCCCACAGGTGGCTGCTATAGGCTCTAGTCTTTATTCCCCTCTGGGAGAGGATGAATAACTTTTTTTTATCTCTTCCTTTTCTCAGGAGCAAATGATGTGCTGCTCCATAAAATCCATACCTTACACTAGGAGCTAGGGATAAACATTTACACAGAAACATATACACACTCTTCATTAGTCTTTTCACATTCCCTTGATGTCCTGAAGTGCAAATTGGCTTGAAACTTTGATAATCCTCAGTTAGGTACCAAAGAATTTAGCATGGGAAGAGACATAAGCTATGAGCTCTCTGTTGTCCTTCCTGTTACCACAGCACAGCCCTTGTTACTCTTGTACAAATAACTAAATCCTGGTAGATGAAATCTATCACAAACCCATAACTTTATGCTGAATCTGCAGAGAAAGTGTGATGCACTGGAAAACATAAAGCCTGAGTGTCACAACAGCCTATCATTTAGAGGGGGAAGGAACTTTAAGGATCGTCAAGTCTAACCTTCTCATCCTAGATGAACAGGATGGGGGGTTGGGGGGGAGGGGAGAGTGGAGTAAATTGCCCAAAGTCACATAGATAATAAGTAGAAGAGATTAATATTCAAGTCCCATAACACCAAATCCAGGGTTCTTTCTACCTCACTACCCTGATCATTAAACCCTTTGACATTTAAGCAGCTAAATTTCCTTCAGTAGGATCCGCCATTGATCTGTTTTATGTTGAATAAAATGAGAAAGTATTATCAATGAAAAATACTTGGACTAGGAATCAGGATACCTGAGTTCTAGTTTAGGTTCTGCTGTTAATGAACTGTGTGAGTTTGGGCAAGCTACTAGGATACGATTAAACAGGATGGGATGTGAGCAGATGGGATAAAGAAGAGTGGGGGAGTGGGGTGGGATAGAGTAAGGCAGAGTGGGTTAGGATGGGATGGGATGGGATGGGGTGGGGTGGGGTGGGATAGAGTAAGTTGGGGGGGGGTTGTGATGGGATGGGATGGGATGGGAATGGGAAGGGACCAGGTATGGTGAGGTAGGATGGGGGAGATGGGGTGGGTAGCAAAAGAAAGGAAAAAATAAAAGTTTAGAAATGGAAGGGTCCTTTGGAAAGGCACCTAGTCCAACACCCTCATTTTGCTAATAAGGAAACTGAGACCCAGAGAGGTTCAGGGGTTTGTCCAAGGTCACACAGCTAATAAAAAAAAAAAGTCAGTATTATACTGTGCTGAGGTCTTCTGATTGCAGGTCCAGTGTTCTCTCCATTACATCAAACTGTCTCCTGTGTCTCGTCTCTCAAATAGGCACCAAAATATTAGCCTCAAAGTGATAGAGCAGGAAAAAATGGGGGAAAATACAATCCTTTGCAGCAGTGAGCACAAAAAAATCGCATTTGTGCTTAGCATCCCAAAGACCAGAAACAAATGTGCAGTTTGACAATGTTCCCATTACAAATGACAAACTCAATACTAAATGCATTCTAATAAAGAGAGTTATTTTGTCAACTCATTGCTAAGATTTCTAAGAGTGTGAATGTAAAATCTCTCCCACTCATTCTGATTCCCCTTCTCCCAAGGCAAATCTGTGATCCTCTCTCCCAGGCAACTGAGGGAAACATAACTGTGCCTTTTCCCCTAGTGCTTATAAGTAAGAATACGATAGGTTTCCACACATCACATTCATATTCCTTTTTGTACCTAGCTAACCTGAGTAGTGTTCATTAGCTTCCATACCACCAAACCTGCTCCTCTTCCAAATTGCCCTATTCCTGACACTCTTCTAATAGCTCAGCTTCCCAACTTTAGAGTCATTCTTGACTCCTTCCTCTCTCTCAGCCCACACATTCAAAATTTGCCAAGTCTTATCAATACTACCCCAGCAGTATCTCTTGCATCCATCCCCTTCTCTCCACTTTCACCTGGCCCATTGCAACATCTTCCTTATTTTTTCTTCTTCCTCCAATCTATCCTCCATATAATCATTGAAACAATCTTTCTGAATAGCAGATTTAAATATTTCATTCCTTTGCTCAAGGATATTCAGTGGATGGATGGAATACACATTCTTAAAGTACCTACTATGTTCCAGGTACTGTGTTAAGCACTTTACAAATATTATTTCACTTGATCCTCACAGAACCCTGTAATCTAGGTAACTATTATTATGCTCATTTTACAATTGAGGAAACTGAGGCAAACAAAAGCATAGTGATTTGTTCATGGTCACACTGCCAGTAAATATCTGAGGGAGGATTTAAAGTCACATCCTCCTGACTCCAGGCCCAGCACTCCATCCACTGTGCAACCAAGATGCCTCAAGAATAAAATCAAAACTCAGTCTGACATTTAAAGTCCTTCACCATTCAAGCCTACCTCTATCAGTATTTCAAATTACTCCCCTCATGTACTCAATGTATCTGCCAAGTAAGCCTACTGGCTGGTCCTTGAACTTAACATTCCATCTTGCACTCCCATGCCTTTACACAGGCTGTACCTACACATAGAATGCATTCTCTTCTCATTTCAGTTGTTTAGAATCCTTACCTTCCTTCAAAACTTTCATTTTTCCCTTGCCTCCTCAAATTACACTGTGTATTGTATCTCTCTATCTAAATATTACATCTCTCTCTCTCCACCCCACCCTCCCTCTAGGAGAATATAAACGACTGGTGTTCAGAAACTATTTCATATTTCTCTCTGTTTCCCTAGCACCTAGAACAGCATTTGGCATTGAGTAGGCACTTAATAAATTCACATCAGATAAAACTGAATTGACCTTTTTTCCCTAAGTCTCACCTCCTCTGTAAAGGTTGCCATGACTACTGCCTCCCTCATTGATGACATCCTTTTAGAAGCGTGATGGTAGCTCTCATTGTCACTATCACACCTTCATTCTAGACTGGTATTGTCCCCTATGTGGCTCCCAGGTGTCAGCCTAATCTAAATCTCACATAACTCTTCCTAGTAGTGACCATGGCAATATAGCTGATGCCCCACACAGTGTCCATTGTTTCCTAGTACTGAACACAGAGGAAACCCTTAATAAACATTTGTGGATTAATTGGGGATCTTTAAGAATTGATGCCTTCTGAAAATGTGCAGCAGTGTCTCTACAAGGCACTGTTAGAGGCAGATTTAAAACTTCTGGTCTAACTAGCTATGTCATAGATCAAATAAATCACTTAGCCTCTCTAGCCCTCAGTTTCTGGATTGGTAAAATGAGAAATCTATTAGAAGTTTGAATGAATACATGAACAAAATGATCATTGATATGCACAGGAGAAAATTTTTTTTTGGGGGATGCTTTCCCAATTTATTTTCTGTCTTGTACCTGGATTTCAGTGAAATATTTTACAATCTCCTGCAATATCCTTCTACACAAGATGAAGAAACATAGACTGGTAAGGTTAGATGGAGTAAGAAAGGGACAAGCAACTGTATCCAAAGAGTACTAGTTGATATCACCTTGCAGAGAAGTTGTTAGTAAAGTGCCCAAGAGATCTAACATTAAGCATGTGTTGTTCAACATTTTAACCACTGAAGGCAAATATGGCCTGTTTAACAAATGTGTAGCTTACACAAGACTTAGACAAGTAGGTCATAGGTTAGATGTTAAAACTGGATTATTAAAAATCTCTTAATTGTCTAGAACAGAAACATCAGACTTATGGTCCACAATACTTACAAGCAAGGATTTGAACCACAATAAAATGTAATTGGAAAGTATTTAACAAATTAATAGAAATACAATAAAATGCAGGCAATGTCAATATGTGGTTTTCTTTTTTTTTTTAGGTTTTCTTGAAATGGACATTTATTGTTTTATATTGAAACCTTTCTTATGTTCTGCTGTATACACAGCAATGTCTTTATTTCCTTTTCCTTTTTTAAAATTTTTTTTAAGTTAACTTCTCTTTATTTTTAGTTTACATCTAACTATGTATCCACAGGGATCCTTATGTATGGTTTAGTGGCCCCCGTTTTCATTTGAGTTTGACACTATTGGTCTAGAACATTGAATGGAATGTAATAAGATGAAATGTAATAGCAACAAATGTAAAATCCTCCTCTTAGGCACAAAAAATCAGCTGTCCACGTACAAGATGGGAGAGGCATGGCCTTTACTAATAAGGTCTTAGTAGATACAAGTTCAATAAAAATCAATAGTATAACATAATAGTCACAAATCTGAGGTGATAGGAAGAGGGAGCTAAGGATGCAATAGTCTGCTTGTACTTTACTCTAGTCAGATCATAGCTAGAATGTTATATTCCATTCAAGACACATTTTGTAAGTAACATTGGCAAGCCCACAAGTGGAAAGCTAGGATGATTTAGAGCTAGAAGAGACCTCAGAGGTTATGTAAGCCAACTCTCCCATCTTACAGATAAGGAAATTAAGACTCAGAGAGATTCAGTCGTTTGCTAAGTCACACAGGTGTTAGTGGCAGAGCCAATAGTTAAGCGCAGGCATCTGACTCCAAATAAAATGCCACCTCACACCTTTCCATGATGCTACGCTAGTTAGAACACTCCAAACCTTACCATATATGGATTAGTTAAAGGAATTAAGAATGTTTAACCTGAAAAGAGATGACTTGGTGAAGGGAAGAGAGCTGAGGATGTGTCAAAAAACAGCTGCTTTTAAATATTTGATGGCTAACTATTTATGAAAAAGGGAATAGATATTCACCCTTGTTCTAGAGGACAGAGTTAGAATAATTGCGTGGAGATTATATGGAGGTAGAATTCAGCTGGATATGAAAAAGAACTTCCTATAAGAAAATTTGTCCAGTAATGAAGTACTGAGCTCCCAACCATATAAAGTTTTAATCAAAAGCTGTTTAACCATCTCTCATATCTATTTATAGAATATTCCTACACAAAAGTTAGGTTGTGAAAAGAGAGAGAGAGGAAGGGGATTGAATTAGATGACTTCTCAGATTCCTTTCACCTGTAAGACTCCATGACTCTACTGTGCCTTGGGAAACTGGTTTGCATTTGCGATATTATAGTAGACAGTGAGACGCAATGGTTCCATCCTTGATAGCATAATGAAGGGGATTGTTGTTGCTTTCTTAAGGTATAGACCTATAAACCAGGGAATTGGACACTCACAAGCCCTTCTTATCCAGAAAACCTAGATCTGGTACCCTTCTTGACCTAAGAGTAGATGAAAAACTACAAACATAAAACAATTAAGACAGGAGATAGGCCAAACCTTCTTGCCCCTATTCTGATCTTTGGTCTTTCTGCAGCTGATACAAGTACATAGCAGGCACTTAATAAATGTTCATTGAAAGCATGGCTCCAAAGAAAAGATAGAAGTCACTCCCATCCTATACCTTTATCTATGAGTGTGGTACACTGTATGTATTTTCAGACCTTTGCCAAGTATTGATCAGTTTTGTAGATTTTTTCCTCTCTGTTTTTGTTTGTCTCTTTCAGAAATATTTGTTATACAAAGTGGTTGTCTCAGAGAGAAAGATTAAAGGAATCTGTCGGAAATTTTGCCAATGATAAAAAATAAGACATCAGTAAAATGTTTAAATAAATGTTTTTGATTGACTTTAAGTCATAGTGAATTTCGATATATCTCCATTAATCAAATAAACTTAAGACAGAATACATAGAAAAACAGAAAGATAAAATGTCACACAGTTAATCAGGCTCCCAAGCTCAGTTCCTCACTTGCACTGACCACACCTATCCCATCCATTGCCAAGTCTTGTCTCTACCTTTACAACATCTCTATACATCAAATAGCAACACCTCTTGCCCAAACTATTGCAGTAGCTTTCTGGTTGATCTCCTGACATCAACTCTCTCTCCCCACTCCAATCCATCTTCCACTCAGTTTCCAAAGTGACTTTCCTAAAGCACAGATCTGACTATGACTCCCTGCCTCCCAACTCAATAAACTCCAATGGCTTCCTATTACTTCTATCATCAAATGTAAAATCTTCTGTTTGATATTTAAAGTCTATTCCAATCTGGCCCCTTTCTACCTTTTCAGTCTCCTTACTCTTTACTCCCCTTCATATGCCTTCCAATCCAGAAATGCTTCTTGCTATGCCTTCTTTGCAATACTTACTACCTTACTCTATGTTTTTGTTATTGTTGTTGCCTGTCCTTGGTGCCTGGAATTCTCTCCTTCCTCCTCTCTGCTTCCTGGCTTCTCTGGATTTCCTTAAGACTCAGCTCAAATATCACGTCCTACAAGCCTTTCTAGGAATCTTCCTTGAGTTCTCCTCACCCTCACAGCTTATGCCTTTCCTCTGAGATTACCTTCAATTTGCACTGCAAATATCTTGTATATATATATATAGTTCTTCACATGTTCTCTCCTTACTTAGAATATGAGCTCCTTTAGGATAGAGAGTCCATGCGCATTTATTAATCACTTTTTTAGTGCTAGACACTGTACTAAGTTTTGATGATATTAAGAAAAATCCAAAACAGTCTTTGCCTTGAAGATTATATTCCAATGTTGGTTACAAGATGTATATAAATTGACACAAACTAGGTAAATATCAAGTAGATGGAAGTAGTCTTATGGGCAGTCACTACCCACTGGAGACTGCGAATGCAATTTAATTCAACAAACATTTATTAAGCACCCAATATTTGCAAGGAACTACACAAGGCTTCATGAACATTCTGTTGTCTTCCTCCCATCCACAGAGAGGGTGATCATTTACTGCCTCATATTTTATTAGACCATCACATCTGAATTTTTCCTTTGTTCTTTTCACAAACTTACCAATATCATAAATATTTGACTACATATCATATCCCCTTTATCAAATTGTAAAAGTCTTAAAGGTATGGAGTGTGTTGATGTGGATTTTTTTCCCTTTATTGCTCTAGCACCTAGGACAGTGCCATGAAAACAGGAATAGGAACTGGGCCTGTGATTTCTTTAATATAGAGAACTCTGGTGAGAAAACTCCCTCTACCAATACAGGGAACTGCTTCTGTGCAACTTAAAAATCTTAGAGTTGCCTAGAATATTGAAAGGTTAAATAACTTGCCCAGCATCACATAAGCTAGTTGTCAAACCTAGCTCTTCCTGAGTTCAAGCCTAGCTCTCTATCTAGTACTCCAAAGACCTTCTTGAACATAGTAGGTTTCAAATAAATAATACCTCATATTTATAGTGTATTCAGGTTTGCCAAGTATTTTCTTCATAATAACCCCATGAGATATATATCTCCTTCATCCTTACAAATGAGGAAAATGATGCTGTGACTGACTTGCCCAATATCCCACACTTCATAAATGCCTGACAACAATGAAGCAGTATTTGAACCCAGGTTACTGACTACAAATTCAGTGTTTTGTCCATTATACCACAGTACCTCTCAAATTTTGCCTAACTGAACTGTTTTAACTTGAGGCGTATACTTCTGGCACTAATGAACTCTGACCTCACCCTAGAAGGACATTCTGGTGGTTCTCCCAGATCAAGGATTAGACCACAAAATTTCACTCATCAGGAAGAGCTAATACAAACCTCTTAGGAGGTGGAGATGGGGCATAGACCCTTATCTCAAAGGGCTTAAAACCTAATAAGTGTACTGGAAATGAAAAGCAATTTGCAATCAGTAGACCTCATGTTAAAGTCCCAACTCTTCTACTGTGAGACCTTGAGTAAGTTACTTAAATTCATTGAGCCTCAATTTTGACATCAGTTAAAACAGGGGGTGGGGGAGGTTCATGGGACCTGACCTGACAGCTTCACAATGTTATTGTGAAGATTAAATAAAATATTATTTGTAAAACACTTTGTAGCCCAAATGTTGTATGCAAATATTACTGGACATTTGTTTCATCATGATCCTTCCATCACAACTACAACAAACATTTAAGAGTTGGCTATATGTGTACCTAAATATAAAACTTAGATAAGATGAGGCCGTTCTTGACCTCAAGGAGTTTACAATCTAATTTGTTGGTTCTTATCTTTTTTCTTTTCTTTGTCTAATAGGCCCCTTTTATAGTCTAGCAAAGCCTATGAATCACTTCTCAGAACAATGTGAGTTGACTTCATTGAAAGAAATGCTAAATTTTGATTAGAGCTTAATAAAAATAAAGATGTGATTTTTTTTTTCCCCTTTCCAAGTTTGTGGACCCACTGAGAACTGTCAATGGGTATGGGCCCCAGGTTAAGCAATGCTGGTGTTACAGGATCATAAGATGCCAACCCAGAAAACTACTATAAGCAATATTCTATAATATCATCAGAGTTACAAAACAAAGCCATCTTCTCTTTCAATAGCCTGGATTCCATCAGGCAGAGGCAATATGGCATAGTGCATAGGGAACCACCCTGGAGGCAAACAAAACCAGGCTACATGTCCCACCTATGATACATACTAGCTGTATCAGAATCTCTTGGTGCCCTTGTCAGCTCTCAAAGAGTACAAGTTTCAAAGAGGGCTCTGACCTACTTCGGTAGAGAGAATTTCCTCAACAGAAGGGAAGGAAGGAAGGTTAAAAAAAAACACACTTATTGAAAATATAAAACACCCACTGTGTGCCAGGCACTGTAATAAGTGTTTACAAATACTATCTTGTTTGATCCTCACAATGACCCTGGGAGGGAGGTGCTATTATCATCTTCATTTTACAGTTGAGGAAACTGAGGAAGGCAGAGGTTAAGTGACTTTCCCAGGGTCACAAGCTAGTAAGTGTCGGAAGCAAGATTTGAACTGAGATCTTCCTGACTCAGGACCCAGTACTCTAGTCCCTGCACCAGTGAAATCACAGATTCTATTGCTATTCTATCAATTATAGGCAGATTTTATTCAAATGTTTTCTAGTCCAGAAATTTCCCCTTTTGAAGACTAAGCACAATAAGAGGATTGTTTCATGGTTTCTCCATTGTGACCACTTTGAATTTCCTGGGGTCACAGGCCAGATGTTCCTCCAAACAGAATTTGGAACATCCTCTAACCCGGGATGGGGAACCTGCAAGTCTTAAGGCCATGTGGCTTTCTGGGTCCTTGAGTGTGGCCGTTTGACTGAATCCAAACTTCACAGAACAAGGATTCAATCAAAGGACTGCACTTGAGGACCTAGAGGGCCACATGTGGCCTTGAGGCCTCAGTTTCCCCACCTCTGCCTCCAGCCAATGACCAAGGCATAGCTTCTTATGCTTTCCTGAGGAATCTAAATACAGTATGCTATAGGTCTTGGGGCTGCTTATCTTCAGCCTTGCTTAGATAAGAGTCTACTTGGGGAAGGGAAGGAAAGAGGGTAAGACTAAAAGTAAGGTGTTCCCTGCCACAGCCCGGGAACCCCAAATCAATCTTCAGGAGTGATGGCAGAATAGAAAAGATGCTGTTACCACCAGAACCCTGAAAAAATGGATGATTCCCATTTCATTTTTTTCTTTTTTGCTTTTTGGAGGGCAATTGGGGTTAAGTGACTTGCCCAAAGTCACATCGCTAGTAAGTGTGTCAAGGGTCTGAGGCCACATTTGAACTCAGATCCTCTTGATTCCAGGGCCAGTGCTCTATTCACTGCACCACCTAGTTGTCCCTATTCCTATTTCATTTCAAAGTAAATGTTCCCTAATAAGAATATAATGGATCTTTACTAGATTAATGGAAAAAATGTTCTATATCTGCTAAACAATTCTATTCAATTCAATAAATTCACTTTATTATTATATCTATTTATAGATATGCCTGACTAAAGTAATCATCCGTCTGTTAGCAGGCTTCTGCTTCTGCCAAGGGCATATGAGGCATTTCCCAAGGCCAATTGCACTTTTAGGTGCTTGGGAGGTACAAGTAACCCCACTCTTCAAACAACATCTCTGGTAATCATTTTTTCCCTTCCTTCTACCAGACTTCCTGTTACTGTGATGTTTGCCACTTCTCTATAATGTTAAACTTAGAAGTTTAACTTCCAAGGGCCATGTTTTTTACTCAAAAGAACTGAACTTTAATGCCACTAATAGGTGTATTTCCCAAGGTGATCAGAGAAAAATGAAAAGAATCTATATGTTCTAAAATATTTACAGGAGCTCTCTTCATGGTGGCAAAGAACTCAAACTCAAGAAGATGACCATAAATTGGGGAATGGCTGGATAAATTGTGATATATGAACATGATGGAATACTATCGTGCTTTAAGAAATGATGAACAGGTAAATTTTAGGGAAAGATTTGCATGAAATAATGCAGAGTGAAATGGGAAGAAACAAAAAAAATTGTTGTACACAGTAACAGTAATATTGACTGAAGAGTAACCATGAATGATTAGGCTATTCTGAGTTATATAAATATTCAAATCAATCATGAAGTACTTGTGAAGGAAAATGCTATCCATTTCCAGAGAAATTACTGATGTGAGAAAGTATGTATTGTATGGTTCCACATTTATATCTATGGAAAATGATGGCCTCCTCTAACGCAGTTAGTAGAGAAGGAAGGCAACGACTTGGAACTCAAACTGTAACAAAAATAAATATTTATTTAAAAAATAAGAAATGAACTTTCACCAACTTTTAATTGGAGAATCCAGACCAGCAGGTTTAAGCCACAGTTAAGTTTACTAAAGGTCCTAGATTAAAACCATTATTTTTTCAGCCATTTCTTTTCCTTTTAAAAAAAATTATTTTATTCATTTTGTCAAATATTTCCAAATTACATGTAAAACATTTTAACACTCATTAAAAATTTTTTTTGAATTCTGAATTCTCTTTCTCCCTTCCACCATTCCCCATACCTTGAGAAGGCAAGCCATTTGGTATCTATTATACTTGTGAAATTATGCAAAACATATTTCTGTATTAGTTATGTTGCAAAAGAAAACACAAGCAAAATAAAACAATAAAAATTTAAAAAGTATACAAAAGCATTCGCACTCAGAGTTCATCCACAGTCTTTCTGGAGGTACATTTATTTTTGATCAATGGGCCTTTGGAATTGTTTTTGATCATTGTCTTGATCAGAGTAACTAAGTCTTTCACAATTGTTCATTGTTACAATATTGCTGTTACTATGTACAATGTTCTCCTATTTCTGCTCAATTCACTTTGTATGAATTCATGCATGAGTCTTCCCAGGTTTTTCTGAAATGAGCCTGCTCATCATTTCTTTTAGCACAATAATATTCTATCACAATCATATGCTACAATTTGTTCAGTCATTCTCCAAATAATGGGTATACTTTTGATTTCCAATTCTTTGCCTCCACCAAAATAGCTGCTATAAATAGATTTGTATAAATAGGTCCTTTTATCTTTTTGCTGATTATTTTGGTATACAGATCCAGTGCTGGTATTGCTGGGTTAAAGTGTATGCCATGTTTTATAACCCTTTGGGCATAGTTTCAAATTGTTCTCCAGAATGGTCGGATTAGGAAATGGCAAACTACTCCAGTGGTTTTCTTTGCCAAGAAAATCCCACGGATAATAAGTTCCACAGAGTTGAAGTGGAATCCCTTGATATTCTTAACTTTTTGTTCTTCCAGATGAATTTTGTTACTATTTTTTCTAGTTCTATAAAATAATTCGTTGGTAGTTTGATTGGTATGGCACTGAATAAGTAAATTAATTTAGGTAGAGTTGATATTTTATTATATTGCCTTGGCTTACTCCTGAGTAATTAATATTTCTTTAATTGTTTAGATCTGACTTTATTTGCATGAAAAGTGTTTTGTAATTGTGTTCTAAATCCTTAGGCTTGTCTTGGCAGGTAGACTACCAAGTTTTTTATATTGTCTGCAACTATTTTAAATGGAATTTCACTTTTCCATTTCTTCATGCTAAGTTTTGTTGGTAATTTATAGAAATGCTGATGATTTGTGTGGGTTTATTTTATATCCTGCTGTTCTACTAAAGTTGTTCATTGTTTCAACTAGTTTTTTAGTTCATTCTCCAAGCATATCCTTATATCAACTACAAAGAATGATAATTTTATTTCTTCATTGTCTATTTTTATTTCTCCAATTTTTTTTAACTTCTCTTATTGTTATAGTTAGCATTTCTAATACAACATTTAATAATGATGATGATGATAGGCGTCCTCGCTTCATGCCTGATTTTATTGGGAAGACTTCACATTTATCCCCATTACAGATTATGCTTGCTCTTGGTTTTAGATGCTACTTGTCATTTTAAGAAAGACTCCATTAATTCTATGCTTTCCAATGTTTTTATTGAGTGGGTGTTTTATTTTGTCAAAGGCTTTTTCTGCATCTCTTGATATAATTGTATGATTTTTGTTGTTTTTGTCATTGATATAGTCAATTATGCTTATAGTTTTTCTAATATTGAACCAGCCATGCATTCCTTGTATAAATCCCACCTGGACAATGTATGATTTTTGTGATATAGTGCTATAATCTTCTTGCTACCAATTGAGGATGTATACGTATCTTCCTTCTTTGAACCAGTTTAGGATGGAGGGAATTTCAAGTATTGTCTAGCCCTCCCACCATTTCCCCTCCACTATAAAGCTCTTCCTTGTACATCCCTTTTTTTGAGATAATTTCCCCATTCTTCCTCTCCCTTCTCCCAAGGCATCCCTTTTTCTTGCCTATCCATTTTTTTCTCCATCATCTGAGTATAATCAACTCACTCCTGTGCTCTCTGTCTATGTAGAATTTTACTAACTGCCTTAATAATAATAAAGTTCTTAGAAGATGTAGGTATCATCTTCCCATGTGAAAAGACAAAGTTTGACCTTATTGAGTACTTCATAATGTCTCTTTCATGTTTACCTTTTAATACTTCTCTTGAGTCTTGTATTTGAAAGCCAAATTTTCTATTCAGATCTGGTCTTTTTATCAGAAATGCTTGAAAGTCCTCTATTTCACTAAATATCCACTTTTTCACTTGAAGAATTATACTATTTTACTGGGTAGGTTATTCTTAGTTACAACCCCAGTTTTTTTTGCCATCTGAAATATTACATTCCAAGGCCTCTGCTCTTTCAGTGTGATAGCTTCTAAATCTTGTGGGATTCTGACTGTGGCTTCACCATTTTTAAATGGTTTCTTTCTCACTGATTGAAGTATTTTCTCTCTGACCTAAACCTCTTGAATTTGGCTATCATATTCCTGGGAGGTTTTTTTTTTTAATTTTGGGATCCTTTTTCAGAGATGATCAGTGAATTGTTTCAATCTCCATTTTACCCACTGATCCTAGGATATCAGGGCAGTTTTCTTGATAGTTTCTTTGATCATGGCTTTCAGGTAAGCCAATAATTCTTAAATTATCTCTCCTCAATCTATTTTCCATGTCAGTTGCTTTCCTGATGAGACATGTTATATTTTTTCATTCTTTTAACATTATTCTATTGTTTCTGGATGTCTTGGGGTGTCAATAGCTTCTCCTTGCCGAATTCTAATTTTTAAGAAATTGTTTTCTTCAGTGAGCTTTTGTATTTTCTTCCCATTTGTCCAATTTTGATTTTTAAAGAGTTATTTTAATTGGTAAAATTTTGTACTTTTTCCACTTGGCTAATTCTGCTTTGTAAAGTGTTAATTTCTGCAGTATTTTTTGTGCCTTCTTTACCAGACTGTCAATTGTCTTTTCATAATTTTATTCCTTTGATTTCATTTCTTTACCTAATTTTCCTTTATCACTCTTATTTTATCTTTAAAAGAATTGTGTTGCTCTTTTCTTGTTGGGCTTGTGTCCAATTCCCATTTTTCTTTGAGGCTTTACTTCTAGTTGTTTTGGCTTCATTGTCTTCTTCTGAATTTGTGTTTTCATCTTCCCTATCACCATAGTAGATTTTTATGATAAGGTTCTTCTTTTTGTTGTTTGCTGTTTTCCACCCCCTTTCTTGACTTGGAACTTTATGTTAATATTGGACTCTGTTGTCAGTGGCATGGGGTTGGGGAAGGCAGTATCTTGAGCTTCAGGCTTTTTCACACTACTGTTTTCAGAACTAGTTCTGGAGGTTTGGAAGTTTTCAGCATTTCCAAAGTATTGTGACGTGGGAAGAGGTATGGTCACTGATCTCTTGTTCTGTACTCTGGTCCTTACCCAGAAGGAGGCCCTGATCCCTTAGGATTGCAATCAGTATTGTTCCTCAAAGTCCTAGGACTGGACTTGGACAGGAAATGATACTGGTCATCTGGACTTCCACTCCCTCTTGACTGAAAGTGTTCCTCTCTGCTCTTGAACAATGACCCAGAAGTGAACATAAGCAATGGAGTTGCCAAACAACATTTGTGTCCAGTGCTAGCATGAGGGTACCCTGTAATCACTTTCTGACCAGACATCCCTGTCTTTAGAGTTCTCAGAGCTGCTGCTTCTTCTCTCACCACCACCTAGTCTTACCACTAGTGTTTCATCTACATGGACTTGGAGCCAGTCCCATTTTGTAGATCTTTCTTTCTGACCTCCTATGTTGTCTTGAGCAGAAAAAAATGTCTCACTCTGACCTTTTGTTGGCTCTGCCACTCCAGAATTTGAGTTGAGGCTTCATTTTAAAGTTTTTTGGAGAGGAATGTTGGGAGAACTCAGCTGAGTGCTTTCTCTACTCTACCATCTTGGCTCCACCCCCAGAAGTGAGTTGTTCCTTTTCTAATAAAAAAAATCAATTAAACTGACAAAATATAGCCAAAAACTAAGCAGTGCAGTAAAGTAGCATCATAGGATCATAGATTTTTAGAGCTTTAAGGGACTGTAGTTCAAGCCCATCATTTTACAGTTGAGGACACTGCGGCCCAGAGAAATTAGTGCCTTGCCCACAGTCACATAGCTAGCACATAAAAGGCCTAGAATTCAAAGTGATGCTTTTTTATTCCAAATTAAAGTAATTCAAATTTTTTTTACCACATTGGGTTATTTCTCAAAGATTGCTTTATAAGTCATATTTCCAGAGAAATAAACATCTGGTAAAATTAGGTACTTTTCCAGTAATCTTTTAGTTCTCACAATTGAACCTAAGCTAGAGTATTTTTTTTTTCTAATTCTGGTGCCAGCTTCTCAAATGAAATCTTCTTTTCTCTACCCCTGTACACATCTCCCATAGTAAGGAAGCACTGCCTTCATACAGTCTTATAGTATATGTGCACATTGATCTTATTTGCCTATTAGACTATAAACTCCTTGAAGGCAGGATCTGTGTCTAGTTTCCACATTTGTTAAAACTAGCTAATTATATTTGTCATTCAGTCATTTCAATTATGTCCAACTCTTTGTGACCTCATTTGGGATTTTCTTGGCAAAGATACTGAAGTGGTTTGCCATTTCCTTCTCCAGGCTAAATACACAGTAAGTATTTAATTAGTTTGTTAAATTAAATTAGACTAAATTTATCTTGAAATCACACAGTATCGCTGAATTTCAGAGCTAGAACTTCAACAGTCATCTAGTTCAAACCAAACCTGAAAAAGAATTCTCCCTAATTAATGCCCAATAAGAAGTCATTCAGTTTTTGCTTGAAGACTTCCAGTAAAGGAGAATGCAGTTATCTCCTAAAGTAGGTCATCCACCTTTTGTATAGGTCTAATTGCCATGGATTTTTCATTATATAAAATCTAAATTTGCCTCTTTGCAACTTCCAAAAATCATTCTCAGTTTAGTTTTCTGGAATCAATCAAACTCTCCAGGAAACAACCCTTCAACTACTTGAAAATAGCTATCACTTTCTCTCTAAGATTCCTCTTCTTCAAGATAAACATCACCAGTTGCTTCAATCAAATTGCATATGGCCTGAACTCAAGGTCTGTAGTTCCTGTTTGACCTCCTTTGGACACTGTCTAGCTCAACAAATGTATTGTATTGTATAGAGTATTCAGGAGGACTAGCACCTCTGATCTCAGGGCTTGCCAAGCCTTCATCAGAACTTCTTATCTACCTTTAATGTCTACCTGGCAATCAACTTTTACCTGTGGCTACAAGAAGCTGTAGCATGAGTAGTGCCACACCCCAGTCAAACCATTTCAGCAAACAGGCTAAACCAGTTTGAGGGTAAGCAACAGGCCTCAAATCTATTGGCTGCATGAGGGTGGGGGTGTTGTCTACCTCAAGCATGTGAAGACTTCCACCAGCTGTATGGGATGATGAGAACAATTTGTTCCAATGGCCATAAAGGTGGCTGAAACAGGCACTTTGGAGTGCTTAGAGCTTGGTTAGGCATCAGAAATACCAAGGTGTCTGCATCTCAGGCAATCATCTTGACTTTTGTCTGCCACTCGATTCTAATAACTCAGGAAGTAAGAGTGAGGCTGATGACACTGTGCAGC
Organism: Pseudochirops corinnae; assembly: GCA_028646515.1. Taxonomy (NCBI): domain Eukaryota; kingdom Metazoa; phylum Chordata; class Mammalia; order Diprotodontia; family Pseudocheiridae; genus Pseudochirops; species Pseudochirops corinnae. The sequence continues at coordinate 267,573,981 of CM053587.1, forward strand.
TCTGGCTCACTTAAGTCCAGTTCATGCACAAGTCAAGATATCATCAATTAATGATGCCATCATTCCTCTTTGAAAATGAAGGACAAACACTGACAGCTAACCAAATTCTCCAGCTCCAGAGTAGCCCATTTTTATATTTGTCTGCATGTCACAGCCCCTCTTCTAACATAATGAACTCCCTGATGTCAGAGACTTGTGACTTAATTATTTGTATGTCTTTTTCAGTGTTTCTGTACATAGGAAACAGTCAAAAACCAGATGCTGTTGTTAATACATATATAAAATAATTCTGAGTAGACATTCTTTTTTATTTTAAAGACTAAGCTTCCCCATCTTCCCCAAGATTGAAATAGGAGGGCTACTCACCAGTCCAGTCCTACTACTACTAGAGCTTTGACCTACTCCCTTTCTGATGTGGGCCAGGTATCCCCTCCTTAGACAACATAGTGCCCCATCTCTAGAGATTCACCATACTGATGCCAGACTTTGTGAGGATCCCCAATCAGCATAGTTCACTGCAGCTTAAAACTCCAGATCTCAAGGGATCCACAAACCTTAGTTTCCCTGGTAGCTGGTGTTATAGACATATATCACAATGACCAGACCCTAGTAGAAACTCAAAAGTCATTTTTCTTGATGGACACTGGGCCAAATTCATAATGCTTCCCAAATATTGAAGTTGCTGCCTTCTTTCTTCTACTATAAAAGGAATTAAAATTTTCCTTGTCAAAGTTAATTATTTCCTGTGTTTAGTTTATTACTAGACTTTCCTCTGAGATGGGATAGTGATTTTCTCCCATTTGAAATGTCTGTTTCATTTGTCTACACCATTTTTGTCACAGTGGTTTATTTTTCCTTAGGATGATTCATTCTACAAAGCTTTAAGCAGTGGCCATGCCCATAGAAAGAGTTTTCTATCTCTGAATCACAGAATTATTCATTTGCTCTGGGATAACAAAAATAACTGCATTTCATAGTCCCCAGGAAACATAAATCCTGATACCAAAGGCAATTCCTATGAGTTCTCAAGAAACTTGAGGTAAGGTACAGATGTTGAGAAAAGAAATATAGATAATTAACAAGTTAATTTCAAACTCATTTAGTGCCTTTTGGCTCTGAGCCAAATAGATGCCAAGTTTTGTTATATATTCTGGGAGGTTGGCATTTTGCTTTAGGGGTTCACTCATGAGAAGGATCTTCTGATTTCCTGGTTGAGACTCTGAGTAGCCATACGTTCAGAGCCCCCCAAATGCTCAGATTTTTGTGCTCCCTCAATCCAGTGATGTGTGTAATGTATATAGCAATATATCTATGTTCAGACAGCTACAGCCCTGTTTGTTGGTCTTTGTGCTCATTTCTCTGCTTGTATTTTCTGATACTCACTTCTTTCTCTGTAATTAAAGTAGGATCGTTAACCCCTTTAAAGCTGTCTTTCCTTTAAAAGCAGATCAAAGAACCTATGCTAGTAGGCCATCCTGGGTGTGATAGGGTGGCTGCTAATACAGCCCCCTCCCCCTTTCCCATTCCAGAGAAAGCAGAAACTCTCAGTAGATGTAGGTTTACACTCTGAAGTGACCACTTAATCAGTATTGCCTCACTTTTAATATGCTGAAGTAATTGACCTCCACATTAGGTCATAGACAGAATCTGAGATTGATATTAGCCAACAACTTTGTAATACATTTTCCATTGTAGGTCATTACAGACCAAGCAAGGTCATATAATTCACAAGCTGAATATTCTAGACCATCAGATTCAAGTCATACATCAGCATACTTAAGATCTTAATTAGAATCATTAATTTTTCAGATCTTTTCTAATCAAAAACGTATCTTGCTTAAAATAATTAGACATAGCAAAAATTAACCAATGAAGTCATATCATAGGATCATACCTTTGGAACTTAAAAGGACCCTAAAGATCAGTTGGTCCAACTCTGTCATTTTATAGGAGGAAAAAGAAGCCCAGTGACTTGCCCAATGTCACATAGCTAGTATGTGAAAGAGCTAGGATTTGACCCCAGCTCCTATGACTCGAAAGCAGAAGAACCAGATTTTCCCACAAAACAAGGTTATTTGGGTCCCACTCCTGTTTCAGATACAATTGAATAGAAACTATTGGTAGGGACAGGTCTCTACTCTGGAGTGACCCACTCAGCCAATATGGCTTCTCTTTTCATGAAGTAACCAACCCTCATATAAGATCATATCATAGACAGATTCTGGAATCTCCATTAGCCAGTCACCTTACAGTGCATTTGACCTGGATCTACCTTATAATATAAATTCTATCATAGACCATTTCAGAACAAGTAGGGTCACATAATCCACAAGATGTCCTGACCATCCTTCCCACAATATTATGATAAGAAATAATAATTATAAGCATGAGTTTTAACCAAAATACATATATAAAAAAGACAGGTAGCAAGAGATAGGTGAAGGAACACTGGACTGATTTACATTTTCTGTAGATTCTCTAGGCAATACGTTCTTAACCTGCTATTCATAAAATATTTGTTGCTATTGTCATTGTTGTTTTTCTGTATATCAGTATAATTGATTTCATTTGTATTTCTATGTATTTTATTTTGTGCTTCTGTAACCAGAGTTCACAGCTCATTTGTATGAGGCTCTCCATATTGGTAGAGACTGATTACTCAGTATTCCAGCACTGTGTAAGGGGTGGAGTTGGTGAAAACTGGAAAGAAGAGAGTGCCTGGTCTTCTGGCTTCCAGTTTCAAAAGAAAAGACATGTCATTTCAGATTTTCTTTCAAAGAGAAAAATCCCAGGGGAAAAAAAAAAAACCAACATTTAGATGAGTTAGCACTTTGATCATATCCCTATTCCCACTTTGCTATACTAGTAACTTAGAGGAATTTCCCCTTGGGATCTGAGACACTCTCTCTCTCTCTCTCTCTCTCTCTCTCTCTCTCTCTCACTCTCTCACTCTCTCTCTCTCTCTCTTTCTCTCTCTCAATTGTGTAGCTCCCAGTGGAAGACCTTTATATTGCCTGGCACATCTATCATCGACTTTCTACTGCCTGACACATATTCTTACATGTATACCTTATTTGATTTTTTTTTGTTATCAACTTGGATAAATGGGTTTCTTTCCTATTTGTTGTTATGTGTGTTCATTGTATAATCAATATTCAATGGGAAGGGATTCAAGCCTTAGATATATTGTTTGAGGTACTCTTCCACAATAAGAGATCAAGAACACAGCTTAAACTTAAAAATTAACTTTTTTCTACTCTAACAATATTTAAGAGATAATGTCAATATAATTCTAGCCTGAAATTCACTCTCTCTGAGGAGAGTAGAGTGACCAGTGTCTAGTTCCAACCTTTTTGCCCCGTCTTGGCAAGAATTAAAGTTTTCTTTGAGAAGAGTGGAAAGAGAGAGAGAGAAACAAAACAGATAAGAGGTATCTATTCTTGCCTCCCAGCAAGTGACATCTAGAAAGACCCATGTGGACATACATAATTTCAATGGGCACAATACAGCCTCCATAAAGGCATGAAATTTTTGTCTGTCTGTCTGTCTGTCTGTCTGTCTGTCTGTCTCTCTCTCTCTCTCTCTCTCTCTCTCTCTCTCTCGTTTAAAAGCATTATTCTGAGAAAGGGTTCATTGACTTTACCAAACTGCCAAACTGTACCATGACAAAAAAAAATGACTAAGAACCATCACATAGGTTAAAGGAAGCAGATATAAAGAGCTCTGAAAATTTAAGTACACAAATCCAATAGTGGGTGATGGTGCCCTGTCCTACCAAAGCTCCCATCTCCTTTAGACATTATCCAAATAACAAAGAAGGTCATGAGTAATATGCTAAATTCAGTAGCATCTAATTTATTTTCTACCTGAGGGTGTGGTGCATTACATATGTTAATGTTCCAGATAATTGAAGCTTAGTCATTTAGACAGCAAAACTTAATTTAATCATGTTGCATGGAAATCTTTACAAACTACATTATGCCACACACTAATCATTTCTGACCTTGTTAATTTATTCTGCTGTAATTTTTATCTTCAAGGTCAATACTTTTCTTAAGTTGGTCTACAGCTCTTGTAATTTGAGTCAGTTTGGCTTTACAAGTCCTCGTGGACAACTTTCTTCAACTCCCAACTACAAGCTGTCTATTTACCATGTTTAGCCAATAAGCACTATTTAAGGGAATGAACCTCTGGATTAATTTGCCTTTCTAAGACTCTGAATCAGTTACAACAATAATATTCAAGTCATGACCCCTGGGGGCCATCTGGCTTTTTTTCCTGTTGGTGAGAACTTGAACTTCTCTATAACTTCTAGCAATCTGTATTAGAATATTATATTGTATGAGACACTATAGGGCATGTAGTAGTTATGCAGTTTTAAGTAGATGGTAATTTCAAAATATGTGGCTCTGGGGCCATATAACTGAAAATATCATTGAACTAAAGATAAGGCATTCATGTTAAGGACTACTCCCTCTGGTTCCTCTTCTCTTTCCCACAGAGCTGAAGAAGAAAGAGAAAAAAGTCATCTTATTTCAATTCACTGTAACTACCATGCCTATTGTTTTTTTAAGAGCTCGTGATAACTTGATACATAAGTATATTCCACACAGAGTTGTCCCAAAGAACACTAGGTCATAATAAAGTCATGAATATATTATCACCAGGCACCTTCTTGTAAAGAAACTTTGTGCCCTCCTCTGTGCTTCTGGTGTACAGCTCTCTAAATGCCACACATAAATGTCTCCTCTCTTATGCTTTGGGGTGATCAATCAACAAGGCTCAGAAAGGGTAGCTCGATAATCTTAGAGAAGAGAAAAACATAAGCCCATCCATTCTTTGTTGAATTTTCAGAGGAGAAGACAAGCTAAATGACTTTAAATTTGCATATAGCAAAGTTCTAGGCCTAGATCATATGTTGTCTTATTGTACAGAGCTCTAGAGTTATAAAAATTCCAACTTATAACAGGCCACATAGTGTTTTTAAGCAACAAATTTAAAGAGAAACAGTAACTACTTTTTAAGACAGGTTTGACTACCAAGACCAAAATTTTTCTGTTTCTATAAAGCTATCTATTTTTCCAAATTTTTTTATTTTCTGAATGCCTATAGTATGCCTATTAAGCCCTCAACACTTAGTTACCAAGCACATAATATAGACCTTGGTTATGTATGTCTTAGTTTTATCTACCCAGCCACACCATTAGCTCCCTAAGAGTAGATTTTCTATTTCATTCTGACCCTGTGACACCTTCCAGTGTTGCATGTAGTCTGTACTCAGAGAACAATAATAATTATTATTATAATTAAACTAGTAACAATAATCAATCATCCTTGTAGAGCGCTTTCTATTTTACAAAACATTTTCATATCCATTATCTTAATAAATATTCATTGGATGACTGATGACTGAAAAGTGTCATCTTCATAGGAAGAATAATGTAGATTAGGTCTCCCCCTTGAGGATACTAGATAGCCAAATGATTTAAATCATAATTAGTAGTAACCATAAAGTTCATAGAATTTTTAAAGACAAAAGAGAACTTAGAAATCACAGAATCATGGGATCACAAAACGTCAGAGTTAGAAGGGATATTGAAGGCATTGACTCCAACACAAACTTGAATAGGAATCCTTTCTATGATATCCCCAGCAAGTGGTTGTTTGGCCCCAGGCTAAAGAGTGGCAGGAAAGGGAACCTTCCCAAGGCAGTCCATTCTACTTTAGAACAGTATCAAGAATCAGAAAGGACTTTTTTTTTTCCTTACCTGGAGCCAAAATGTTTGTGAAACAGAGAACTAGTGCAGTGGATAGAGTGATGAACTTGGAGCCAGGAAGACTTGAGTTCAGATTCTGCCTCTGGCAATTACTGGCTATATGACCCTGAGAAAATCTCTTAACCTTTCTGGGTCTCAGTTTCCTCATCTGTAAAATGGAGTTGGCGTGAATGGCCTCCAGGATACCTTAGCTTTAAATTGATGATCTTATGATTACAACTCGCACCTCTGCATTTCCCACCTCTTGGATTAGTTCTGGTTCTGCTCCCAAGACAAGAACACACATACCCTCTTCCACCTGACAGCCTTTAAAGAACTTCTGGACAGCAATCATATTTCCCTGAGTCTTCTCTTTTCCAGTCTAAGCACCCCCCAGCATCTTCAACAGATGCTCACATAGCAGAAGTCAAGGCACCTAGGTGGTTCATTGTACATGGAGCGCTGGACCTGGAATTGAGGAAATCTGAGTTCAGATCCAGCCTCAGACACTTAGTAGCTGTGTGACTCTAGAAGCCACAGAACCTCTGTCTGCCTTAGGTCCTCACCTGTAAAGTGAGGACAATAATGCCACCTGCCTCCCTTGTTGTGAGGATCAAATAAGATAAAATTTGTAAAGTGCTTGGCACATAGTAGGTGCTTAATAAATTATTATTCCATTCCCTTTTTTTCTTCCCACTTTCCAGATTATTCTTCCTGAAATGCAGTGGCAGGAACTGAACACAGTACTTCAGATCTAGTCTGCCCAGGGCAACGTACAGTGGGACCATCATTACTGCCCCAGTTCTGGACATCAGGCCTCCCTGAGTGCAGCCAAGGTTCACCTCAGTTTTGGTTTTTTTTTGGCTTCCATATCACACTGATGACTCTTGCTGAGCCTGTAGGCCACTGAAGGCTCATCATTGCCCACATTGTTTTCACACAAACTTATCTAGAAATGTTTTCCTATCCTGTCTTCATAGAGATGATTTATTTTTTAACCATCGTAGGACTTAGATAATCCTATAAAACTTCATCTTATTAGATTTAGCTCATCAACAGTCAAGGTCTTTTTCAGTAGCTTCACTCCAGCCTGGAAATTCAATTTTAAAAGCATTTATTTAATGCCTATGTGTGAGGCCCTGGGAATACACAGACAAAAAGAAAAATATTCCCAGTCTGAGAGATTGATTTTATGCAGGGCAGAGACAAGAGTACTCTCCCCCCTCACCCCGTGTCTGTCTGTCTGTCTCTGTCTGTCTCCATCTCTCTCTCACTGTCTCTCTCTGTCTGTCTCTCTGTCTCTGTCTCTGTCTCTCTCTGTCTCTGTCTCTCTCTCTCTTTCTCTCTCTCACCCTGCAGCTTTGAGTCCAGGCACCAGGTGCTGTTCCATTAACCAGGTCCTCAGGTTCATATCCTTCCCCTTCCTCTACCTAACTGCCTAAATGTATTCTGTAGATGTTGTTGATAAATCCTTAAACAGGCCCACATGGCACCGAGAGTCACCCAATCAATCAAAGAGGCAAGAAAATGAGCAGTCAAGCAAAATGCTAGGTGGATGAGACCCAGATAGATGTCCCCTGAGTCAGTTAACATCTGTGTCTTCTCTTCAACAAGTGAAGGCCATGCCAGTCCTTGTTAATCTCGCTGGCATCTCAAGTAGGAGCTGCCTGTATTGGGAGCTGGGAGCTAACTGCTCTGCTTCTCTGAATTCTTACTAACAAAAAAGTTCTCAAAGAAGAAAAATAATACCCATGTTAGAGCTCAAGAGCCCTAATGGGCAGGAAGAGTGCAGCAAAATCCAGGGAGACACTGGATTGGTGTCAGACAGCTGATTGGTAACAGCTACTGCCTCTTTTTCTCTCATCCATAGAGTCCCTCATTAGAGATTCAAATATCCATCCACCTGAGACCCCTTTGTTTGGGATTCTGCTTCCTGAGCTCTGGACGTCAGTGCAATGAAGAGAGTGCATACATATACATAGGGAGCAGAAGGTCTGGGATTAGAAATAGGGAGTAGAATCTATTTGATTCTTCTCTTTGCTTAATGAATGTCCTATGTGGAAATGTTACTATCACATCCTGGATCTCAAAAAGTTGGGAGAGGAATCTGGAATACTGAGGATTATGGGATAATTAAAAAGTTAGAGAGAAGCAACAAGGTCAGGAAAAGTGTTTCAGGTATGACTACATTTTGGTGGAAGGAAGGAAGGAAGGAAGGAAGGAAGGAAGGAAGGAAGGAAGGAAGGAAGGAAGGAAGGAGGGGAAAAGAAAGAAGGAAGGAAAGAAAGAGAAAAAAGAAAAGTAAAGAAAGAAGGAAGGAAAGAAAGAAACAAAGAAGGAAAGAAAGAGAAAGAAAAAGAAAGAGAGAGAGAAAGAAGGAAGGAAGGAGGGAGGAAAGGAAGGAGGGAGGTACAGAAGGAAGAAAAGAACATTCTATCAAGAGCTTTTTTGTGTGCCAAGCACTGTGCTAAGCACTTGGGATACAGATTATTGTTGTTCATTCTTCTTTCTTGAGAGGATCAATGATATCATGAGGGTGATGTCTTGACTTGTGACTGAATGGATTTAAGTGAGGCAGAGGTATGCAAAGTCATCAGTTTTACTCTCTCCTCCATGGTCATCAAAGTCCAACGGCAAGACAAAAGTCAAGATGATTAGAGATGGCTGGGGATGCAGTGGGTAACCTTGGCCTTTGTAAATTAAGGTCTTTCCCAGATCTATTTGTCTAAAGCAACACCCATTCAATAACAAAGGGTTAGCTAAGAACTGAGACAAATGATGGCCCAATTTACCATTGGAAAAAATATCAACATGAGAGAGGAAGCCCCTCAGAGTTTCTGGCCAGAACAGAAAACAATTCAAGGATACAAATAGAAAAATCTAGACAGCTCCCACCCTCAAAGAGCTCACATTCTAATGGGGGAGGTAATACACATGGATGGTTTCAACTTCAAGTCAGATGGAAAAGTCTCCCCCATTGGACTTATAAGTGAAATCTTATATATATATAATTGTCTCCTCCATTAAAACATGAGTTCCACAGTGTCTTAGGAGGCTCAGTCAAAGGTCATCCCAGGATTCTGTCCTAGGAGGGATGGAAACTAGCTATGAATGAAGAGTAGTGAGACTAGTTTCTAGTAACAGATGGTACTGGCTATTGTGAAGCATTCTTAAGGGATCAGGATGGAATCTCTGCAAGATCCAGAAAAGGAAACAAGAATAGTTGAGAGTAGGAGTAACAATCACTCACCAGGAAGCAAAGATGATTGGTTGATCATGATGTACTTGGGAAGAGCAATTGTCTGTATGACTATTTGATACAAGTGAAAGCATCTTTGCCACCTTCTGATGGTCCCAATTCTAGCTGGGACCTTAGGGCCTTAAGAGGCTAGGTTTTCTAGGGCACCTAGAGCATTGAAGAAGACTCGAGACCTCAAAATTATTATCTTTGGAGAGACTCACATTTTCTGGCCAGCAGACAGTGTGGAAAGTTCATTGAACTTGGAGTTAAAGATCTGGGTCCAAATCTAGCTGGGCTACTTACTCACCTCTCTCTAAGTTGCCATTTCCTTACTATAAAATCGGGGATTTGTATTTATTTCCATCCAAAGTCTCTTTCAGTTTTATCCTATCTTATAAATGGAAACCTCAGTGAGGGCACAGAGGTTTCTTCCTCTGGCTGGAGGATAATCTGCTCTTAAGAAGGACAAGTCTGGTTGTTTCAGGTCCATTCTTTCTTGTTCCCTTCACTTTCATCTTCCAGATTCTAATTCCCTATTTCATGAGTTGGAAAAGGTATATGGGATCAGGCAGTCCTGATAGGTTCTAGTAATTCCAGATAGGAATCAATATGCTATCATAAAAATTGATTTAAAAAAAGTTTGATTCTCAACTTAAATTTTATGCCTTTGGCCAATCAGCAACAGTTTCTATAAACTGAAAAGCTGCTAATTGCTGTAGCATAGGAGGATAATTACCAAATTCATGACTCTGAATTCTATTTATATCTCTGTGTCTAATAATACTTTTAAATTTACATAAAATTTACATAATTTGCAAAAAATTCCATGTCAATTATTAGTAGGTATATGTGAAATATTTGACTGATCTTGAGGCCTGCTGTGACATTTGAAAATCTTTATGGTAGCTGAAAAACACTTTCATTTATCCATGGACACCAATGACTTTAGTGGAACCATAGCATCTTACTTAGGAAAAATACTTAACATTTGTACTGGTGTATAAACATAACTCTAACAAGTAGTTTGCTAATTATTCTTGTATTTCCTTCTTAGTATAAATGGTTCACTAGTTCAGGCAATCATGTGATTAGTTTCCAGTGCTATGAACTGCATCCTGATCTGACATACTAGTAGCCCCTTCTCCCAGTGGTCTATACCAGTTAGGTAAATCAAAAATGTCTACACTTCATGCCAGCTTTCATGAAATCATGAAGTAGAGCAGCACCATTTCTGTTGTGCAATAAAAAATGTACTAATGTAATAATTGAAGGGTTATTGATAATATATTCCAAAGTCAGTCAAGTAGTCCATGCTGTCATGGAGCTTACTGTCAAATGGTGGATTCAACACACAAACAACAAGGTACAAATAATTGAATGTGTGGGGAGACTTAACGAAAACCATCACAAGGCAATGGAAAGGCCATTAGATTTGTGGACAGGAGGCCTGGCTCCCACTGGCTCTTCACCAAGAGGACCTGGGTTCAAATCACACCTCTCATGCTTGAACCTGCATGACCTTAGGCAAGAGACTCAACTTCCTTGGGTCTCAGTTCCTTCATCTACAAAATGAGGAGTTTGGACTCAATTACTTCAAAGGTGCCTTCAGCTCTAAATTCATGCTCCATGTTTCTATGCTCTCCACTCTGACATTTAGTCACCTGTCCCATGTGACCTTGGGCAAGTCACAGCATCTATGACTATTTCCTCATCTGAAAAAGAGGGAGTTGTACTCTCCCTTTTAATCAGTGAAATTCCAATTTTTTCAAGCATGGGAAGTGCTTTTCAGAAGTCAGAAAATGTTAGAATCATTACATTATTAGTAATTATTGATTGATAAAGTATATAATGAAAAATAGCTACCATGCATTCAGAAACTTTAAAAATGACTGTATTTTATTAACTGTCTGAAACATAAATTTTGAAAAATTTGAATATACGTACATTCAATCTGTACAAAATGTGTTTGCTTATATATGAATTTACAAATGGATCAATGGACCAAACTCTACAGTTATACACACACACTTATACACACAGACACACACACACACACACACATACCCCTAAGAGGCCATGGCTTACAGTTTACAACCCTAGATGAGGTGATTTTTAAAAATTAAATATTTTATTTTCCCCAATTACACATAAAACAATTGTTAACATTTGGTGTTTTTTTTTATTTTTGAGTTCCAAATTCTCTCTCTCCCTTCCTATCTCTCCTTCTCTCCCCCACTTTGAGGAAGCAACCAATTTGAGATAGGATATACATGTGCAATCATGCAAAACATATTTTCTCTATGTCATGTTGTAAAAGAAAACACCCAAGAAAAAGAAAGAAAAGAAAAAATATGTTTTCACCTATATTCAGACTCCATCTTTCTCTGGAGATGGATAGCATTTTTTATCATAAGTCTTTCAGAATTGTCAGTGATTTCCAATACACCTTTTACTTCTATGATAGTCAAGCAACTGTCGCATACTTTCCAAAGGGCAAAACTAAGAGCAATGAATATAAGTTGCATAGAAGGAGATTTTAGTCCAACATAAAGTAAAGCTTTCTAACAATTAGAGCTATCCAAAAATATAGTGGACTGCCCAAAGATGTAGTAAGTTCTCCATAGCTGGAGGATTCATCCAGCCCTCTGCTGAATGACCACCCAGGGATATTGAAGAGGAGTTTTCTGTTAAGTAGCATCAAACCATGACTTCTGGGGTCCTTTCCAAATCTCAGATTCTGAGTTTGGTGAATCCAGCTTTCAAATTCTGAGTCTGGTGAAGTATGGAAGGGAAGGGGAAAGAAACATAATTTCCAAAAACATGGGAAACAGAAGCAGCAGATAGATGGGACTTGCCAACTCACTTAAGTGAGTATTCCCTCCAAGGGTGCACCCTTCCACACCCTCTCATCCTATATGACTCTCTTCCAAGTCTTTCCCTAAATTCTCCATAGTCAGCATGCCAGAAGCCAGATTCCCTTAGCTCTCTTGATATTGGATGTGTACCACTCATGTCCACTGATTATCCCTTCTTCCTCTCAGCCCATAATCCAGCCCACTTTCTTTTCTGGCTGTACATTTCCCTGATGACATCCATGATACTACTGCTCTTACACAACTCTTGGTTGATAATGTATTCTAATGAGCACATGTCTACCATGATTTTCTCTATTAGACTTTGAAATGACTTTCAAAAATTTTTTGAATCTACAGTGTTAAATTAAGTTAAATTATTAAATTAAAATTATTTATGTTTAAATTAAATTTAAATGAAATTATTTTATTATATAATATTATGTATTAAAATTAAATTAAATTAAAATTAAATTATTAAATCCAAGACAAAATATATAGTGAAAAGAGTTAGAAAGAAAAAAATGGCCACACTTTATCTCAGGCACCTGGAAGCTTATTTCCACTGTTCAATCAATCTTCAATTTCCGACACAGTCGGAAACTACACTTGGAGAAAACTGAACTCCAAGATGTAGTTTATTTATGTCACTTGTCCAAAATACAAGTTGGATGGTTCTTTTTATTTTTCACTTTCTCAAGGAAAGAATCTTTTTTATTCTTATGGGTGTCAGACGGTGCACATTCAAGAAGTACATTCAGAAGGATGAAAGATATGAATAAGTATTTTCAAAGAATTGACTTACAAAATTAGTGTCTCCAAGGTCAACATCAAAGACATTGTATGGACTTATGTACTCCTACAATTGCCAGACTTGATGCCCTCTCATCTATTCAGAAAATAGAAATCACTCTCTAGGGATGTCAGCCCAACCATCAATACAATATTGTTTTTCCTTTTACTGAAAAATCACTGACTAAAACAGCTTTAAAACTCTCTAACCATCACACCACCCTTAAATCCACATCTTCACTGGATTTAGTAAATAGTTGTCATACTCTGAGACTCTTGACTGTGAAAAATGAGGTCACATTCTGACAAAAATTCTGAGGTCCTTGTTTCATGATGTGGAAAAAGCTAATCGATTCACATTACCTTTCTTTGGGTTTGCTAGAGATAAGTCAGGAGAGACCCCCATCAATCAGCATTCCAGACAATGCTATGTTGTCTCCTGACTGTTGAATCAGACTTCGGAGAGGTTTGGAGTCACCTGTTCAGAGAATGTTCTTTTCATAGTGATAATCTAAACCCTCAGCATTCCAGTCAGAGAGTTCATATTCTGAGTAAATTTCTGTTCCCCAGACTGCAGTTCTTTCTACATATAATATCCTTTACCCACTATTTATGCTAGATTATTTATTAAAACAATATAATAATGTTTGGAACATTTTTAAGAAGAAACCTGGTATAGTGGAAAGAACAGGGGACTTAGAGTCAGGTGAGAAGTGGGTTCAAATCCTGTCTCTGGAAATTCCTAGATATACACCCCTGAACAAATCACAACCACTTGGAGCAGAGAGTCTTATTCAAAAAGAGATTTCAGAGGGTCCATGACTTGGATGGGGAAAAAGCTTTATTTCAATACAACTGATTTCTTTTGTGTGTTATTGTATGCATTTAAAAACATTATTTGATAAGGGATCCATAGACTTTACTAGATTCTCAAAGGAGTCCATGACACAAAAAAGGTTAAGAATTCCTATCTTAGAGCCTCAGTTTATCATCTGTAAAATGGGGATAATTGTGATCATACTACCTACTTCATTAGTTTGTTGTATGTAAAATATTTTCATTAGTCTTAAATTACTATAGAAATGTGATGATCTTTTATTATATTTGTGGAAAATACAATCAAGGGATGATGTGAGAGAAAATCTGGAAACACTAAGCCACATCATCCTACAGAAAATCCATTGGTTTACAAAAATTTCCTCGTACAAAAGGTACTGTGATGTAGGGAAAACACCAACCTGATCATGTGACTCTCCAGCTCAAATACTTTCCATGACTCCCTACTGTATTTAAGATAAAACATAATATCCTCAGTCTAGTACTATATGGCTCCATCTTTCCCAGTCTCATTTCCTATCACCCCCTTTCATGAACTCTCATCCAATCAAACTCTCTCTTGCTGTTCCTTGCACATGCTAATCTGCCTCAAACCTACCTTTGCTGAAGTGATCCTCTGTATTTGGACTGCCTCTCTTCCTCACTGTACTGTATAAAATCCCTGTCTTTCTTCAAAGCTCAGCCCAGACACCACCTCCTAATCCCTTTTCAGCTGTTAGTAATCTCTCTTCTGAAATGACTTTGCATATACGTTTTGTTTACTTATCAATAAAAATGTTATATTCCCTTGAGGACAAGGATTGTTTCATTTTTGTCTTTGTGATCCCAGTGCCTAGCACAGTACCTAACACTTGGACTATGTGAGTTCTCGTAGGTGCCTAATAAATATTTGTTGGATTGGATTCAATTGAATTGGAAACGTTAAATGTTCCTTCTTTCCCACTAACTAGCTCTGTGACCATGGGCCACATTTTTCTTATTTGTGAAATGGGAATAAAAATATTTTCACAACAACCTACTTCTTAAGTTTATTGCCAGAAAGGCATTTTGTAACCAGCAAATAGTATTAGAAATGTTAGTTACTATTTCTGCTATCATGAATATGTAAATTGTCCACAGTGATAGGTCTATAATTTATAATCTTAGAGAGTTACCTTGGGGTCCCGAGAAATTCACGACTTGCCCATGGTCACATAATAAGTAAATGCCAGGGGCAGGACATAAACCCAGACCTTTCTGAATCTAAGATCGGTCTTATATGCTCTAGGCCAAGTTATCCCTTGTGGTGTTTGCAAAATTTTATAAGTTTGTGAAAGTCATACTTGCCCTAGATCCTTGCCCTTTTTATTTGGTTATGTTTGACTTGCCTGAGGCAAATCACAGCTTCTTCCCCTATAAGCATCATCCCCAGAGCTCATTTATATTACATGAGCTCCCTCCAGGATGTAACCTAAGACTCCTGTCTCTTCTTGCTTCAAAATTTTGCGACCCCTTTGTTGTCTTTTCCATCAGCTTCACCTGTCTCTGATCTGAGATGCTTTAATTTTCAGCTTATTTGGAGAACAAAGGTGACTGGAGAGGTCCAGAGCTCTCCATAAGCTCAAATAATGTTCAGATAATAATTACTCTGCACCTCTCTTTTCCCCATCTACCCAGATTCTCTTTAATGACTTACCTCTCAGATCTCTACCAAACCCTGTTCCCTCACCCCATCTCAGCCCCAATCACCACCACTATCCCTTCCACAGAATCTGCCCACCAAAATTCTATTATTAAAGTTCCACAGTAGAGAATAGACCCATAAAGGTAACCATGGAACATTTTTCCCCAAGTCAGAAGATAATCATTACCTGACATTGAATACTGCTATTAATTAAAATGCCATTCTTTCATTGAATTTTATTTTCATTAAATGAGAATTTTGTTTTATTTAGAAGTTTTATTTTAGGAAATTT
This sequence comes from Pseudochirops corinnae, assembly GCA_028646515.1. Taxonomy (NCBI): domain Eukaryota; kingdom Metazoa; phylum Chordata; class Mammalia; order Diprotodontia; family Pseudocheiridae; genus Pseudochirops; species Pseudochirops corinnae. The sequence goes on from CM053587.1 coordinate 267,589,414, forward strand.
TTATTTATTTCACTACGTGAAAATAAAATTCAATGAAAGAATGCCATCTTAATTAATAGATTATCTATTTCTAGATCATAATATAGACTTTAAAGATTAGGCTTGTTTACAGACATTTTTTTTATTCTGTCCCCTTATTAAGTAACCAGTTTGTAAGAGTCACCCAGGTACCAATTTCATGTTTCATCATTTCACTCTCTCCTCCTTAGCAATACTTCCCTTGATACAAGAGTGAAAAGAAAGCTCTCCATTGTTGATTATATCATCTGTGAGCTTAGTGTCAGTAAACTATGACTGTGGTTTGTGACTAAAGAGTCAGACCCACTTCCCCACCACCACTCACATATATCCACCAAGACAAGCTATTTTTACAGTTAAGACACTCTATGGGTCAGTATTCATTGAAATAAATAAACATAAAAAATAGAGCTAGTGAGTGCCCACCAATGGGCTCACTTTTTACTGGACAACCAGAGAATATAATTGGGCTCATGACAAAGACATTTAATGAAACAACGCAGTAAGTAAGAAAAGTAGTAATAGAACATTTTCCCCATAAATCTGGGACCCACTCTCCCCCTACATGTATGACCATTGGAAATATTAGTCATAACTAAGGAATATGCATGAGGAGGGCAATTCACAACTCTGACACTGCACAGTTGCTGATGTCTTTCCATGATGTTCTGGTGGTCAAGCAATTAATAAGCATTTTTAAGCACCTATTGCATGCCAGATATCAAGCTAGATCCTAGGATACAAATACAAAGAATGAAAAAATTTCCTTTCTCAAGATCCTACATTCTAATGTAGGAAACAAAATGAATGTACACATATAGATATATAAGTGCATGTGTATATATGCCTACATATATATATATATATATATATACACACACACACATGCATATACGTATAAATACATGTGTGTGTGTATATATATATATATATATATATATACACACACACATGCATATACGTATAAATACATGTGTGTATATACACATTAAGGAGAATAATGCCAAGTAGTTAAATACCAGGTAGTTTTAGAAGAAGATAATTAGTAGTTGAGGAGATTCAGAAAGGTTTTTTGAGAAGTTGGTGCTTGAACTATGCATTGAAGGAAGAGAGGGATTCCATGAGGCTGAGATAAGGAAAGAGTACATAAGGGACAGTCAGTGTAATGGTGCAGAAATAGACATGAATTGTCCTATGTATGAAACAGAGAGAAGGCCAGTTTGACTGGGTCACAGAGTAAATGAGGGGAAGTAATGCACAATGGGGAGGTAAAGCTAGGTTGGTACAAGATTGGGAAAGGTTTTAAAAGCTGTACAGAGAAGTTTCTATTTAATTTTAGAAATAGTAGGAAGCCATTTTAATTTACTGAGTAGGGGAGATATATGGTCAGATCTACTCTTAAGGAAAATCACACTGGGAGCCATGTGGAGGAGGGGCTAAAGTGGGTTGAGACTTGAGGCAGGGATACAAATAGGAAGCTATTGCAATCATCCAAGTGAAAAGTGATGAGGACCTGAAGTAAGGTTAAATGAATAAAAAAGGGGCTGGCAGCAAGAGATGATGCAAAGGTAGAAATGGCAAGATTTAACTTCATGTTTCCTTTCAGAGTGCAGCTTTTCACTCCAGGAAGAAAAAATTAGATTCAAGGGGCCCAACTCCTTTGGAGCACAAAACAATTAGCCAGCAAAGCAAAACCTGCAGGCATTCAGTCTGTCCTTGAGAACCTGCTTCTTCTTGCTTGCCAGGAACCCAGACAAGCATGTATGTGATTTAGGGTTACAAAGTACTTTAGAAAAAAACACTTTATTCTCCCTAGATTCTTGACTGACAACCTGCCCCCCTTCAAAAAGCACAGAATTTGGAGGTTTGGAAGGGACTTCAGTGGTTAATCTAATCTTACCCATACTCTGGAGGAATCCCCACTGCAACATACCGGACAAGTTATAATACAGTGTCTATTTAAAGACCTCCAAAGAGGGGAAACCCCCTATTTCTTGAGGCAGACCATTTCTCCTTTGAATAACTCTAATTTTGGGGAAGTTTTGGGGGCTTCGGAGAGGTGTCAGAAGTAGAGTACTTTTGGCTTTTTTTCCCTGACAATAGGCCTATGCTTGCTTCTTAGCTACTTCTGCCCATTTTTTCTTGTTCTGTCCTCTGGAATCAAACAGAACAAGTACAATCTCCTTTCCATATAATAACCCTTCAAATACTTGAAGACAATTACCTTGACTCCCTTGTGAATCTTTTACTGCTGCCATAACAAGCCACCCAGACCTGTGTTGGTCTGAGCCCTCACCATTATTCTTACTCCACCCCCATCCATGATTCATTCTTTCCCTTTCCATTTAAATTGAAGGTAATGGGTAAGACTAGGAACAAAATAAGCCAAGTGAGGATATGGTAAGGCCTCTCCATAATTCTTTGTTTCACATTGTTCCAAATTCTTGCTTTTATAATCTTGTGGGTAAGAGAGAAACAACATGGCACAGTGAAGGGTGTGCTAGACTTGGAGTCAGGAAGATTAGAGTTCAGCTTCTGCCTTTGAAACTTAGTTGTGTGACCCTGGGCAAATAAATCATTTAAACTGATCTGGGGCCCAGAGAATTATTTAAGATTATAAGTTACAGGCTGTTATGCTATGTTATGAAAACTATAGAAAACAACAAAACAGATGTTTTTTGTTTTGTTTTGTAAGGATCAATGAGATAATGTATGTAAAGCTTTGTAAACCAAAAGGCACTAAAAAAAAATGTCAACTTTTTTTGGTAATAGGTGCTGCTCCTTCCTTTCACACTCAAGTAACTAGAAGGGAAGAGGAAGGGAACAAGCATTTTTCAAGCATCTACTATTATGCTAAGGGATTTATAAAGATGATCTCATTTGATTCTCATAACAACCCTGGGAGATAGATGCTATCTTCCCCATTTTGCACTTAAGGCAGACAGATTTTAAGTGACTTGCCCAGAGTCACACAGCTAGTAAGTGTCTGAGACCAGATTTGAACTCAGGTCTTCATGACCCCAGGTCCAGTGCTCTCTCCAGTACATGCATAGTAAAGGCAAGAGACTTAAGAAGAAAAAACACAGGAGACCTGAAGAATGTGGAGTGATACCAGTGGGAGAGTAGAGAACACTGGAAGCTTTTACCTTTTTTATATAGAAAAGATGCCACAAAAAATTGGAAAGTTTTAGAGACCCTCTGATCTTTGCCTGAAACTAGGTGAACCAAGTGCCCATAGCAGAACTAAGTAAAAATCATGAGAAATGACTAATTGTTGAAGAGGAAAAGAATAAAGGCCACTTCAACCCCCCATTTCACTAGCACAAGATGATGAGCTAAGACAGAATTGTCAGGGCAGAAGAAGTCATTCCCAAAGTATCTCTCCTTTGTTTCAGAGTCTCAGTTGTACAGCTTTTCACTCCAGAAAGAAAAAAAATAGATTTAAGGGTCCCAGTTCCTTTAGAGCATAAAACATTTAGTCAGCAAAGCAAAACCTGCAGGCATTCAGTCTGTCCTTGAGAACCTGTTGCTGCTTGCTTACCAGGAACCCAGACATGTATATGATTTAGGGTTAGAAAATACTTTAGAGAAAAAACTTTATTCTCATTAGATTATTGATTGACAACCTATACCGCTTCAAAAAGTCCCTACTTAGGGACTATAAGTGATGTTCACAATTAAATATACCTTTTGAAATAATTGATCTTCATTCAAAAGTTGATATTTTGTCTCCCTCTTGCTTTTTCTAATGAGTGAATGAGGGACTAGGCAAAGGGGCCCAGACCTTAATACATGTACCATATTGTCTGCCTATTACAATCCACCATATGGAGGCTTGGTGAGCATGTTTCTGAGTATATGCAATAGAGTGGTCCCCCACTTTCCTCATCCCACCTTCATTTCAGTACATGCCCAGATATTCTCAATTTCCTCTTGGGTTATTGCATAGTTACAATAAGTCTTTTAATTGACTGATGAGACAAAACTAAATGTTTAAGTAAAAGGCTCAAGGAACAGAACTTTACCTGATGGCCAATAAGGCAAGATGTGTTATGAGCCACTGGGTAGGAACACACGGCAGCCAACAATGTGCCTCCTGTTTTTGCTTGAATGCCAAATTCCAGCTCAGCAGCCAAATAAAAGGCTTTTTGTCACCACATAGTGTGCCAACAAGGAATTTTCAAGTATCAATTACTGCAATCTGAGGGAGATTTGAGATACTTGTCCTTTCCCTCTTCTACTAAAGGGCCCCACCTTTCCTCTGGACCCATAATCATACACCAAGTATATGTTGCAACTTCTCTGGTTCCCTAAAACAATAAAAGGTATCCATAATTTCTTTAAGTATCTCAGAAATGCATAGGGGATCCAACTAGAGAGTCAAACAAAATTTCTAGGTGTCCCTTTCTACACAAGACACATCAAAATTCCTCCAGGATACGTGTTTGCACAATCCTAATGGAATTCCAAACTTATCAAATTATAGGACAATCAGTATAAGTTGAAGAGGAAAGAAAACAGGATCAAGTAAACCTTAAACAAGAGAGATTATACTTCAGGTTGATTATTTAGGGGCTTAGGTCAATAGGTAAACCTTACAGACCATAATTTCATAAGGATTCTACAGCAAGGAAAGCAGTTTATGACTGTATAAAAGGGGGAAAAAATGAGTATTTATGAGCCAGGCACCAGGATTTTAGGGTTAAAAATTCAATACTTCATAACACAACATAATATATAAGCATTCAACCAAGCAAACATCTCAAAGAAACTGATCTTACACACCAGAAATCTGGCTGTACAGTTATAGCCTAAAACAAAAGGAAGAAAGAAAAGGAAAATTTTTTTCTCCAGCAAATCCAGGACAGTAGGCATGTCAATAAAAATAGACTCTGCAAATCCAAAGGACCCAATATTTGTTCCAGATGAGGACTCATTTATAGCATATGTACACTGGGTTCACTCTTAACCAGAGCTCCAATACTTCTCAGAATTCTGGGGGTAGATCCATGATGGTTTATAATTTTTTACTCTTACTGTTGAGGTGACATTGTCTATTTTCTTAATATTAGTCACCAAGTTAATACACCCCAATATCACTTAACCAGTTCATCTTTTCTAAATATCAGTTAATTAATTAGCTTTAACAAAGGGATATTTACTGAGAAAGTACAGAACCATATCTGAAACCAATGGTGAATTCTCTCTTCTACACACACCCTCAGTCGCTGCAGAGAACAGACTTAGCCTTAAAGTGGTCACTAGAAAACATTTCCACCATACCCATCTGTAATGGGGTAAGGGCGAGGAGTGCATTCTGTCTCTGTAGATCCTTTTCTCTTTGTAGAATTCCCACTAAGTTCACTTCTGGATGCTGCATTAGCTTAAGGATGTCAGTCACTCCCTAGTTTTCTGGTGTCTCTGCTAAGTCAATTGACTGATGGGCTGTCACATTGATACTCATCAGAGCTGACTCTTCATCAGTCTTGGCTGCTGTAGCTACCAGCTATAAAGCCAATCACAAGCAGCCTTCCAGAGGACAGCTGTTGTGAACAGCTTTAAGGTTCTGATTACACAGTACAGTGAACTCTCTATTTATTCAGCAGTAAATTAAAGCAAAACATTCACAGAAATCAAAGTATAGCATTCACAATGTTATGACATAACAACTTATCACTAAAATGGCCACATAGTTTTCACCAAAGTAGCCACATGGTTTTAAACAAAGTACAATCATTTAGCAACCCAATCATTTAGTAACTCAATCATTTAATAAGTCCTTAATCACTGATCCTTAAGGAGGTTAAGGGACACAAAGTACAATCATTCAGTAAGTTCTTAATTCGATCATCCTTAAGGAGGCTGGTCTCCTTAATGGACACAAAGTACAGAAGTCAAAGTTCTCCACCCTTAGGTCACATTGTCTTAATCTCTCAGTCAAAAAGTCTTCTTTCTTCTTAATTGGAAAATAGTTTCCAATCATCCTTAAAAGTACAGGATACAGAGTACAAAGGTCTGAGTTCTCTGCCCCTAGGTTACATTAAATCAAGATCTTCTCAGTTTGCATTAAATAACCAAGGAGAGGTCTTTTCATCTTGACTCAAGGCAGGCTCTCCGCTTCCATGGTTCCTCTTCCATGGTCCCAGCTCCTGCCCAAATCTACCCAACTGTCGCCTGAGTTCAAAGGCAGACAGCTCTCAGTTCCTTGTCCAGCTCCTTGGGCAGTTCCTATTCTATACTGAAGTTCACAGTGTCTAATCCACCTCAAGTCCTTCACAGTTTCTGTTCTTGGGAAGACAAAGCTTAACAAAGCAACAATAACATTCATGCACATTGCTGGCATCCTTATCAATTCACTTTCTGCCTGTGAAATCAACATAGAGCCAAGAACAAGGTCTGAGAAATCAACACAAATCATCAGTATAGTCCCAGGAACTCTGAAAACATCAGCAAGGCCCTCCTCCAGAATTTCTGTAAACATACAATAAGAAAATCCTCTTTCAGGGCTTCTGAACCAGCAGCAAGGCCTCAGGGCTTCTGTAACAACAGCAATGTCCTCTATCAGCAGATGAATCTGACAAAGTAACATCAAAACAAACAGACAATGTACTGGTACCACAATCATGCTTCCTCCCAGTCCTCCTCTCGTCTCATTTCTCAGTTCTTCTCAATTATCTTCTAAGTTTTTCTCAGTTCTCAGTTCAGTTCTCAGTTCTCTTCTCTCTATCTAGCAGTAGCAGCTCAGCCTCCATGCTGCTCACTCCCAGCAGTTTTGGCTCCCAGCAATTCTGGCTGGCTCTCAGTGGTTCTGGCTCCCAGTTCTCATTTTGTAGCAGTTCTCAGAAGTTCTGTCTCTCTGCAGTTCTGAGTCTCTAGCCTGGGCTTCTCCTTATATATGGTATTAGCTCCTCCTTCCAGTTACATCAGCAAGTTCATCCCACTGTGGGATTCACAAGTTCTGGATGTTAATATTTGATACAATCATGAACTTGAAATAAGGTGCTAAGTACCTGTTTGCCTGCCAATACAAGCGGCAGGGAAGATCTTCAAATCCCCATTACCATTACACCAGCATCCCCTCCTATGGACTCCAGTTCCTGGTCATGAGGTTATAATTTGTTCCATTACTACTCCAATACTCATTCACCTAAAATTAAGAAAGAAAACAAACAGCAAAGACCAAAACAGAGGTAAAACTATACATTCAGGGCCACATGGTGGTCGGGTGTAGAGAAAAGGGAGCTGATGGTAGGGAGAAGGCAGCAGTCCATTCTGTCCCCACCCACAGTCTTACAGTAATTTTTACCTTACTCATCATCAGTAAAAGAAAGTTCTTCCATTCATTCAAGCCCATTGCTTGCACATTCAGTTTGGCTCAGTACTCAGTTAAAAGGCTTTTCCTTACTACATACTAAGCTGACAGGAAATAAAGAATACCAGAGCATGCTCTTAAGAGAGGGGAAGGAGTCCTCATGCCTGGAAGCAGGATCATTAAGCCTCCATGTAGTGAATTGAAGCAGGCAGAAAACATTGCTCGTGGTCTAAAGTCTGGGTTCCCACTGGCAGTGCCTCCATTACAAAACTTCTTTTTTTTCTACAATTGCAAAATATGTGCTCACATATGGTGAGTCATTCTGAGGATACTGAGGAAGCAACATGTGTAAATTTTCCCTATTTTCCTGGATAGGTCTAGAAAGTGAAAAAATCCTCAAAAGGACACCTACTCAGGTGGTTAGATTTTTTTTTTTATTAACTGTGAACACTGGCCCCCTTTCTGCCGGGGGCAATTTCTTTTTAGGTCCCTTTCAAATTTTCCCTCAGAGGTATCACTGACTTTAAGGCTTTAGAGGAATATCTTAAACTCTTTCCAGGAGACAAATTGATGGTGAAAAGTTGAATTGCATTTGGGGGCTTTCTGAAATATCTCCTGTGTGAACTAGCTGAAGACCACATTGTGGAATCATTGAATTCTCTGAAAATGACAATGCAATTAACAGCTTATTTGGTTATAGCTTTCAAATCGAGACTCAAATATAGCTCCTGTGCCTGGCAATGGCTAGAAATGGTCCCATTTATTCAGGATTTCAGAGTAATCTGCCCATGCAGCAGGGACTTAACCAGAAAGGTGAGTCAATCAACTAACACTTGTTAAGCTACTTACCTAGCAGGCAGTGTTCTTATGCCACCAGGCTAAGATCCAGCACCTTTTCATAAGCATAAGAAGGAAGAAGAGGGGAAGGAAGACAAATTCTTCCTGTCAAAACAGTAAGTAAGAAAGTGGGACTCATACAGTCAAGTCATTTAAATGTTCATATTTATACCTATAATTTTAAAAATCTTTCTAAATTCATAATTGTGGCCTAGATATCCAGCTTTATGAATTTATAGGTACATAGCATGTATTATATGCTCTTGAGTGTGCCAGAAAGACAATGAGTCAGGGGAACATGAATTATATTCTCTGCCTTAGAATTTTTTTAATTTTTAAATTTATTTAATTTTTAATTTATGGAACAAAACAAGCATTTCCATCATACTCTAATAAAAAGATGATTGCACATGAAACTATCAATCTATTATGTACAACTTGTCATTACTTTCAAATATACAATAAAATTATGATGTAAATTTCTTTTTTTTTCTTTTCCCCCCACCCTAGAGATTCTGTCTTAGAATTTTAGAGCCACAAAGAACCTTAGTGATAATCCAGTCCATTTCTCTCACTTAAGAGCACAGTATCCAATGAGCTGATGTCACCTCTCCCTCAAAGAAAATCACTAGTAGCTCTGTGCCCCTTGTTTCTTCCTTTGCAATATCAAAGTCCATCAGAGAGTCAGATAATTAACTGACTACACTTACATTACTGGGTTTCAAATCCCCTTTGGGTTTCAGTCTGATCCTTGAGATGGGCAGAGGCTCCTGGCCTTCCATAGTTGCTGGGCCAGAAGGAAGATGCTTCTCTTCTAAGACTCAAACTTGAAATTTTTCCCTACTTGCTCAAGCAGTCTCTTGCTTTTTGACTAAAGAGAACAGGAAATGAAACTACTTGTCATAGCCCAGATTATCCTAGGCTCAAGTCCAATTTCACTATAAGCCATAAAAGCCTTCGACCTCAACCTTTATTCTCAGTAGAGATGTTTAAAAGGAATCTAATGTGTTGCAACCTGCTCTAGCCTAGTGTGCTCCTCTTTTTTTTTTTAGTAGTAGTATATCATTTCATTTATGCCTATGTAGGGTAGACATTCCTCATGAGTGGAGTTGCTGTCGTTTGTCTAATGGGTCTTGGTTTGGGATGTACTTAACCCCATATCTATTAGGAATGAAGCAACTATCAGCTATAATATCCCCAAACTGATTAGCATTGAACCTGGTGAAATCCCATTTCTTGGAGTATGGCCTTTTAGTTCATAATCAATTTCAGTTCTTCAAACATTCCCAGTTGTTATGGGAATCTGAAGATCTTCCCTGCCCCTAGGCCCTTTGCTAAAGTGGCTACGTGACTCTTGAGAACCTTCCCAGATTTGAAAGTATACTCTGTTCCCTAATAGGCTGAATGTGGTCACGTGGAGCCTGTGGCGCCAGG
>CM053587.1:267599514-267633701 GCA_028646515.1 Pseudochirops corinnae
ATAGCACAAAGTCTAATTAATTTTTGTAGTTTTGAGTATTTATTCAGCCAAGTAGACTCTTTAGATTATTGAAACATGCAACAGTAAAAGCACTATGCTTTTCAATCATCCACAAAAGATAAGAGTTAGATCATTAAAATTAAAGCTCAATATACACACATCGAAAATATTAAACACCTAAAAATAGAAACAAACCAAAAGATAAATTTTTCATCATTACCAAAGCATTCTCTTCCAAACAAGCACAAAACTCTGTTAGACTTGTGCTTTGCCATACACAAACATGTGCCAAACTTAAATATTAAAAGATTTACTATACCAAAACTATCAGGGGATTCAGTTGATGTCACCTGCTTCACACGCTGCATGAGAGCAATCTCAGGTTTGGGATATCTGCATGCTAAAAATATTTTCAAAACAAATTGTTTTTATAGGTCACATAATATTTGTCTTTATCCTCAACTGCCATTTGTTAGCAGCAAAATAATAAATGTAATACACCAAATAAACTCAGAAAAGGAAATACTATCTTTTTAAAAATATAATATGCATATTTTTGTCCACATACATTCATATTTGGGAAAAGGTGAAAAAGGAATGGACTTTTTTCCCTCTTAAAATAAAGGTTTCATCTAAACTTAGCTCAGTAAACCAAAGTAACTGACAAACAGTGGCTGTCAAAAAGAGACAATACCCCTCCCAAGGCTCAGGAATAGAATTCTGCTAAATCATTAAATTAGTACTGCTAAATTAATGTATATACATCTTCAATCAGTTGATATGGGAATTCATCAGGGATACAACCCACAACTACACCATGCCCATAGGTGATCTAGGCCTTGGGGTATACATAAAGTTTAGATACAACAAAGCCTCTGTCCTCATGGAGATAAGAGTACAAGACAGCATAAGAAACTGACAAATATCTCTATAATATGCAATATTACATGATAAATGCACTAAAAGGTTAAAGCAAAAAAAATAGTAATGAAGTCTTATGAACTAATTCAATAGACTAGTCATCCAAGCACACATCATAGTCTAGACAATAGAGATTTGTGATCCATTTAAGTTTTTTTTTCTATGAATTATTATATACTGATCTACTGAGGAGACCCGGTCTCACTAACAAAACCCAATACTGTTCTGGAGCTTACTACAACCAAGAAAATATCATCTGCAAATAGAAACATAGCAGACTTCACCATTTATTGGGCATATGACTTGCATTTGAATTCTATGCAAAACATCCTCTACAACTGTGGTGATTACTTTTGCATAACATGTTAATCAGGAGTTCTTAACCTTTCTGTGTCACTGGACCCCTTCAGCAATCTGGTAAAGTCTGTGCACCCCTTCTCAGAATAAATTTTTAAATGTATAAAATAAAATACATAGGATGACAAAGGAAACCAAGTAGACTGAAATACGATTATCAAAAATTTTTTTAAAAATATGTTCACAGACCACAGGGTAAAAATCTATGATATACATGATCAGTTGAATAGTTCTCTCTCTGGCGGTATTTATTAAGAAATCTTATATATGACCTTAACATGCAGAAGAGACTCCTTGTATTTAAGGAAGGCTTTAAGATTGTATATTTTTAATGAGTTAAATTACACAAAAAATCAAAACATAACAAAGCAGAACTGTATATTCTCTATACCTTTCAGTTAGCCATGCAACTGAGACACTACCGGCTTCTGTTCAGTCATTTGTAAAAAGCCTACCTCCTTTTCTTCTCTTACCATAATTTCACTGAGGTCAGTATCTTTTAAAGACTTCATAAGGCTGAGAAATTAGTGTGTATGACTTAGTAGTTATATCCCCTATCACCTTTCCTGGATAATAATTCCATTCAGGATTTTTTTTTCTATTCCTTTACTCCAGTAACATAAATAAATAAGTTATCAGCATCTGCGTATGAGGGGCAGCTAGGTGGTCCACTGGATAGAGCACCAGTCAGGAAGACCTGAGTTCAAATCCAATTTCAGACACCTACTAGTGGTTCAAACCTGGGCAAGTCACTTAACCCTGTTTGTCTCAGTTTTCCTCATCTGTAAAATGAGCTAGAGAAGGAAATGGCAAACCACTCCATTATCTTTGCCAAGAAAAATTCCAAAGGGGGTCAGTCCCCAAGAGTCAGATATGACTGAAATGACAACAGCTCTATTATGAGGGATACCCACATTGGTAAGATCAGATATGCCCTGAATTATGCAGAATCTGAAGGAGATCTTTAATAACTATTCCATCTCCCTTCTCTTTGTGCATTCCTGGAACATGCTCTTTCCTTATTCCCACCTTTCAGAATCCTTATCTTCTTTCACGTTTCATTTTAGGGTCTAGCTCTCCCATGAAAATGTTCCTACTTCCTACAGTTTTTAGTCTCTCCCCCCTCAAATTATCATATATTCATTTTTGGCTTATCTGTTGTATCCTCTCAGTTGAGAACTAAAACTGTTTCATTTTTATTTATATGTTTTTCCCTAATGCCCACACAGTGCCTTCCAGATAGCATAAATGGAATAAAGGTTTTTGAATTGCAGGAAATGAGGGAGGGAGGGAGGGAGGCAGAGAAGAAATGAGAAGATATCAAAGAAGTAACTTTTTTTTTGTCCAGGAATTCAATAAATGAAAATGGGAGAGTGAGAGCAATCCAAGTATAGGTAATAGAGTGCACAAAGGCATAAAAACACACGAGTGCATTTATCCATCTTCAGGGAGTAAAGAATAGTCCATCGAGGCTGGAATTAAAGGACATTAAAAGAAATAATATGGAAAAAAAAAAGGTGGAAGAGTAGGTTGACCCTATCCATATCCAGAGAAAGAACCATGTAGTTTGAATACAGAACAAAGAATACTATTTTTCCTTCTTTTCTCTTTCTAGTGGTTTTTCTCTTTTGTTCTGATTATCTTTTCACAACATGAGTAATATGAAAATATGATTAATATGACTGTCCATATATAACCTATATCATATTGCTTGTTGTCTTGGCAAATGGGGAGGGGAAGGAGGGAGAAAAATTTGGAACTCAAAATCTTATAAAAGTGAATGTTATAAAAATGTTATAAAAATGAATGAATACCTTTACATGTAATTGGGAAAAAAAAATACTATTAAGTGAGAAAAAAAATTTTTTTTAATGTGCTGGCAACAGATTCTAAAAGGACTAGAATGCCAAGGAAAAAAAGTCTAAACTTTTCTTGGTGGCAATATGGTATCATTAAAGATTTATGGGGGCAGCTAGGTGGTACAGTAAATAGAGTACCAACGCTAGAGTCAGGAGAGCCTGAGTTCAAATCAGGATTCAGACACTTAACACTTACTAGCCATGTAACCTTGGGCAAATCACTTAACCCCAATTGATCTGCATTCCCTCCTCCAAAAAGCAAAAAATAAATAATAAAAATAGTTCCTCATTTAAAAAAAAAGATTTATGAGCAAAGAAATGACATGATTAGATAGATCTATAGATCAATGAATAAGGAAAATCATTCTGACAGTGGTAGAAAAAATGGACTACAAGTGATAGGAAGGGGGTAAAGGAATTGAGACTTGGGAGCACCTGTAGGGCCTATTACAACAGTCCAAGGAAGTGATAATGGAAGCTATACTACTGTGCTAGCAGAGGGGAGCAGATGCAATAGATGTCATGGAGGTAGAATCAACAAGACTTGCTAAATGATTTGGAAATGCTCAATGAGAGGAAAGGAAAGAGACAAAGATAACCAAAGGATATTAAGAACCACACTGGAGTTCTAAAAATATATTAGCATAACAAAGGGCACCCACCTTCAATAAGTTTACTGTCTAGTTGAACAATGCTAAAATATATGAACCAAAGAGTTAAATTATTTGTAACAAAGCAAAACACACACACACACACACACACACACACACACACACACACACACACACACACACACACCTTTCCCCAGAAATGATCCCTTCAATAATATATTGTTTCCAGGAATCCAAGCAAGATAAGCTCACTAATCTACAGTATGAAATTCTCAACCTTTTCCCTCAAACTAAAGTATTTATCAGTCTAGTCATTTTTAAAAAAACATATATTATGCATCTGCTAGGTATAAAGCACTATCCAGCAGGATTTCTGCCCTTGTCCACTAAAAGCAGCTCACCAATCACAGCTACCAATTCTTTCAATACTGAGATCTGGAACCCTTTAATTCATTAAAAGCACTAGACACTCTCTTACCATCTCCACATTTATCCTTGGTTTCAGCTCCCTAATCACGATACACTACCTTTCCCATTCCAAAGATTGTTTTCCTTGGGCAAGAAAACTGAACCAGATCATAAATAATTATTCTTTCTTTTTGTCATCTATTATTATCATTTCTACTCTCCCAAATAATGATTCTATCGCTTCTTTGACCTTCCTGCCTCCAATGGAGTCCAGGTAAAAACCAAAGATGAGGTACTGGTTGGAAATACAGGTGAATATGTCTAGCAGCACTGGAACTTAGGTGATGAAATGGGGCTTGATATACGCATATGTGGCAAATGTAGATATTCTCCACAAAGAAGTGATAACTAAAGCCATAGGACTGCCAAAGAAAAAGAACAGAGAAAGAAATGAGGGTTAAAGACAGAGGTTTAAGGAACATTCACTTCAGAAGTGAAAAGAGGAAGACAAAACAGTAAAGAAGACCTCAAATAATGCTTGTTGACTAACAAACAGTATGGCTGGCTCCCCAAACGATACTTGCTTATTCTTCCTTCTCAGGCTCCTTTACTGGATCATCATCTAGGTAACATCCCCTAACTCTAAAGTTCTATTCTGGACCCTCTTCTCTTCTCCCTCTATGTTATTTGGTTTGATGATCTCATCAGCTCCCACAGATTCTCAACTCCCATGGAATCATCAACTCTATACAGATGCTTCTCAGATCTATTTGTCTAGTGGGAGTGAGGAATCTGCAGCCTTACAGCCAAATGTGGCCTTCTAAATCCTTAAGTTCGGCCTTTAGACTAAATCCAAATTTTACAGAACAAACATTTTTACAAAAAGGGCTAGACTCTAACCTCTCTTCTGAGTCCCATCTTGCATTGAAATGACACAGTAGATATCTCAACTTGGATAACCCATAGACATCTTAAACTCAACGTATGCAAGACTGATTATTTCCCCAAAAAAACTCATTACTCCCTCCCTCCAAAAAAAACTTTCTCCTTGTCATAACTTCCACATTACTATGGAGGACAACAGCATTCTCTAGTCACCCAGGTCAACTCTCATTCAACCTGGTTGTTATCCTTTGTTTTCAAAGAGGACCAAAATGACATCACTATGCTACAGTCACGTTCAATGTGTGCAACTGTGGTTGACCAGAACAATATGAGCTCAGAAAGCTCTACCACAGGTCAGGCACAAATAGTCCATGTGAACATTTGGGATGGATATTCTAAATTTGTGCATCCTATGTTTCCTTTGAGCTGTTTCAATTCTGCTTTGTTCAAAGAGCACAGCACCTTCTCTGATGTGGATATGCCTTGCTGTGTGGTCCTGTGCCAGTATCTCCCATGTCACATAATCAATTCCAAAGTTAAGAGAAGCCTTGAGAGTGTCCTTGTATCACTTCTTCTGATCACCATGTGAACACTTGCCCTATGTGAGTTCTCCATAAAATAGTCTTCTTGGGAAGCCTACATTTTGCATTTGAACAACATGGCCAGCTCATCAAAGCTGCGCTCCCTGAAGCAGAGTTTGAATGCTTGGCAGTTTAGTTCAAGTGAGGGCCTCAGTGTCTGGTACCTTATCCTGCCATGTGATCTTCAGAATCTTCCTAAGACAATACAAATGGAAGCGATTCAGTTTCCTGACACAATACTGGTAAACTGTCCAGGTTTCACAGACATACAGCAATGAGGTCAGCACAATGGCTCTGTAGACCTTCAGTTTAGGTAGTCAATCTAATACCTCTCCTCTCCCATGCTTTCCTTCAGAGCTTCCCAAATACTGAGCTAGCTCTGGCAATGCATGTGTCAACCTCACTACCAATGTGTACATCTCTGGAAAGTACACTACCAAGGTAAGTGAACTTATCCACAGCATTTAAAACTTCTCCATTTGCTGTAACCAATGTTTCCACATATGGTTGGTATGGTAGTGGCTGATGGAGCACCTGTGTTTTCTTCTTGTTAACTGTCAGGCCAAAATTAGCACAAATAGTAGCATTCAACCTACATATTCAATCTATTGCCGAGTCCTGTCATTTCTGCCTTTGCAATATCTCTCATGTACAACCCCTTCTCTCCTCTAACACAGCACTGACCACATTGATGTAAGTCCTCTTCACCTCATGCCTAGACTATTCCAGTGGCCTTCTGATTGGTCCTCCTTCCTAAAGATTCTCTCCACCACTCAGCTCCCAAGGTACTCTTCCTCAGGAATGACCATGTCATTTCCCTATTCAGTTAAACTTCAATTGCTCTCAATTACCTCCAGGATCAAATGTACAATCCTCTGTTTTGAGTTTTAAAGCACTACATAACCTGACCCCTGCCTACTCTTCTAGCCTTTTTTACAATTTCCTCCCTTCCACATACTCTAAAATCCAGCAACACTAGTCTTCTTGCTGTTCCTTGCATAAGACTCTCCATCTCCCAACTTCTTCCTTTTCACTGGCCATCCTCCAAACCTAGAGGGCTATCCCTCCTCATCTCTGCCTCCTGGCTTCCTGGAATATCAGCTCAAATCCAACCTTCCACAAAATGCTTTTTCTAGTTTCTCATCAATGCGACTGCCTTCCCTCTGAGATTGCCCCCAATGCACCCCGCAAATATCTTGAACATACATAGGTGTTTGCATGTTGTTTCTGCCCATTAGAATATAAGCAGAGGAGCTCTTTTAGCTTCTTTGTATCCCCTTCCCACTGTACTTAACACATAGTAGACACTTTAAAATGCCAGATAACTTCATTTATTCTTTCCTAAGTGAGCCATAAAAGTGGGATAAAATTGAAAGTACCAATGCCTGAACTAAATGTTCAACTCTTAGTCCAAGAACAAAAAAACCTAGCTAAAATACATAGAAACTTACAGAAGTGCAATCTATATAGAGATACAAAGTTCTCATAATCTTAACGTATCCTTCAGCATGCTAAATGTAACCAAATTCCATTTTTTTAAAAACTGTGTAGTCAAGGTGTCCATTTTAGCAAACAACACACACACACACACACACACACACACACACACACGCTGGGCATTAGCAGGTTCCTCGCAAGAGTTCATTTCTAACCCCAGATCAAACTGCCAGATACTCAACATCTTTAGCTATAGAGGAAGGAATCATTCCATTTGCACCAAAAATAAGGTTACAAATACTTTTGTTCACAACATCATAGAAAAATCAAAGATCTCAAAGGGACCTTAGCAATTATCTAGTTCAACCTTTAATTTTACAGATGTGGAAATTGAGCCCAAGAGGTATAAATTTGCTGATCCAAGATAACCGGTTAATGTCACAGTTGATATTAAACCCAGTCCTCAACTCCTAGTCCAATGTCCTTCTGCTATAGCAAATGTATCGATAACCAGATCTGTTGATTCTAGAAGAAATACAAACGGTGCCCTTGAGCTCTAATTATACAGCCAGAAAATATATCTAAAAACATACCAAAACAGATCCTTGCTTTAAAATCAAAAATGTATGCGTATCCAAATGTAAAACTAAATGTACTCTGAGTTTGGAATAATGTATAGTAAGGTCACAGCAAGCCAGAACTCAAATTCTATAGACATTAAATCTAGTTTTCTGGACTAGGGATTTAGATAAAAACTACCTGTAATTCCAACTAGCTCTCATCAATTTCAATGCAAAATAATCCCTTCTCCCCATGGCATAGTTAAATGACCTTGGCATCCATTTAATGCAGTTTCCCTAAGGAAACATTTCCAAAAGTCCTTCCTAAGCAATGAAAAACTATTAATTTTCAGGTAGAAAACATCTATAGGTATGCCATTAAATGGCAAAGAGCCCTGGGCCATCTTTTACAAGCAGGAAATGTTCTGTTTAAAAACACTGGTGTAGAAGTCAGCATAATACAATGACTTCTCACATTCACAGCATAAAGGTCAAACAATGAAATGTGCCACTGCATCTCCAAAAATTTCCATAAGGCTTCAAAGTGAGTTAGAAAAACAGTCCAACTATGCTCATCTGGTTCAAAGGGTCTCTTGGGCAAACAGATGATATAGTAGATGGTGTTGGAGTTGAACTCAAGAAGACCTGAGTACAAATGTTACCTCAGATCCTTACTAGTCGTGTAACGCTGAACATGTCACCTTCCCTCAGCCTCAGTTTCCACATCTGTAAAATGGGGGTAATATGAGTATCTACCTCACAGAGATTTTGTAAGAACCAAGTGAGATAAATATATGTAAAGAACTTTTACAAACCTTAAAGAACTACATAAATGTTAGCTGTAATTATTATTATCATTATTCAGTTATCAAATTGTTTCAAAAACAAATGTTATAGAATTGAAACAGTATGTTTCTCCTATTGGGAAATATTTTCTAACCACAGATAAGCGAGGCTATGTTCATGTGTATTAAGATTTCTGAACAAGGCACTTTTAAAACAAACAAGAACTCATTACACATGTGTATGCTTGAGTTTAAACTTTCACTAAAAGTATTACTCTGATGCTTCTTCCATTGGGTAGAAGTTGGGTTCTTAAAGGTTCTTATGCCAATGAAGTACAAGTTCTATGACTACAGCAAACTTTAGCAACTCCATTACCTTTTATTAGTCACATATTCGTGTTTTGCTTTTATGTTTAAATCTCTGAACTAGCCTTTTCCCTCTCTTGTACTACTACACCTTCTTGGAGATAAGGACACTGCACACCAAATGCACTACTCTCATTCTCTACCACAAAGGTATTCTGCACAAAGAGAGGGAACTCATAGTCAACCTGGGAATAAATTTATTAGTATCCATGCTCAGTCAATTCTTGCTTGGGATAAGAAAGAGCATGATACACAATGTTTATCTTTCTTAGAAAGAGCCTAAGCTCTGTTAATTAGTAATAGAATAATTTGATTTAAGTAATCACACAAGTGTGCAGAACAAACAAGGGAAAAAACCTACCTTTCCTCATTGGCCTCATTAAGTCTGCCCCATCTGTAAATGCCAGAACCAGATTTAATATGGAGACAGCATGGGTTGCTAATCAGATTAAAGGCCCCTTGGAGACTGACCAATCAACCATCACAAGTGATCTGGACTAGTTGATGCTATTCTTATGGATTCTTCTTTCTCCCTTTCTCCGGTGACACTGTAAGAGGGGTAGACAAAATGGGAAAATTGACCAGTTCAGTGTCTGGGCAGTGTCTCACATATTACCATGAATACTTGTTATCTATGGAACTGGCAGCATATCCCAGAGCACAAGAAAGTGAGGTCCCAGGCAAACTATGTTAAATAATGGGGTTGCCAACTAAAAGCTACCGGGAATGGACTTCAGGGATATTGATTCTGAGCTTATCCTGTGTCTTCTTCAATAAATATCTCTAATCTTACAACTGTCTTTCTTCTTTGTTTTTGGCACCTTATAATTCAAACCTGAGCACTATCCTACTTACTAATCAGACCAATAAACAGCATCAATCAGGCAGAAGAGCTTTTGAGTAGATAATTGGTATGCCTGCTGTCCAAGAACTCAGTCCAGGTAAATTCAGGGCTCATTACCAAGTTGGTTTTAGAGTGATAATTTCTCAGTCACAATTAACACTGAAAGACAATTCACTAGGTTATAAAGGATTTATAATCTATGTAGAAACAGTAATCATGCCAATACAATTATCGATCCCTAAAATATTAAAGTATATTAATGAGCAGCTGACTAAAAATAGAGTATCCAAGTTTCAAAAGAATGGGCTGCTTTGGGAGGTGGTGAAATCCCTATAAAAGTTCTGCTTTCAAGCAAAAGCTGGATACCCACTAATCAGGGATGATGTAAAGATTCCTTGCCAGGCATAGTTAAGGCTCAGTGACTTCGAAAGATCCCTTTGAAACTTTATGATCCTGTGAATTCTGTAATATGTAAGACACTGCCCAAACACTGAACTGGTCAATTTTCCCATTTTGTCCACCCCTCTCACAGTCTCACCGGAGAAAGGGAGAAAGAAAAATCCATAAGAATAGCATCAACTAGTCCAGATCACTTGTGATGGTTGATCGGTTAGATAGATAACCCTATCTAACTATATGAACACACTTTAGCTAAGAAATTCCGCAATCAAAGAATAATACAAACCAAATAATGATAAAGGGAAAGAAAAAGAGGAAACATATTCATATGAGACACACAGCTCTATTCAAGGAACAAAATTTTCTTATTTAGTTTGTGCAAAGTGAAAAAATTCACCAAACTAAATAGTTTGATTTCTTAAAACTCATTTTTAAATACAAGTTTTCTTAAGTAGTCATTCTAGTCAAATAATAATATGAGGTCTGATTTTGTTTTTTCCCAAAGATTGGAGATAAGCTGATTTGTATTATAAAATGATTCTGCTTTGCAAATTAACTCAATCAGATATTTCAAAGAATCAAAGATGGGAAGAATCTCTGAGTCCATTTAGATCAACCTGTACCTGAACAGGAATCCCCTTTACAATATCCCTGAAGAACAGTCATCCCAGCATGCTCCTGAAGACCTGAATCAAGGAACAAGTCATTACTTCTTGAAAAATCATTTCAATCTTGGAAACTGATGATTAGGAAGTTTTTCTTTATATCAAACTAAAATCTCTCACTTTTTCTCCAGATCCTTTCATCTAGAGACTAACAATAATAATAATAATAATAAAGGAAGGTGGGCAATGGAATATAAACACAAAAACACAGTATGGTACTTCAAGAATAGAGTCAAACACTAAAGTCTCTCAAAATGTGCTAATGTCGACAAGGAAAACTGATCCAAAAGCAGGGTTAAGAATAGAATCAAAGAAAGGATAGAGATGAATGGGATAAGATAATAAGGCCCTACCAACCCTTCAGTGACCCAAATTCATCACTGGCCTGAGGAAAAAACTGCCAATAAAGGCATCCTTCCCCCCTGCCTTCCTTTTTTGTTTTTTACTCCTCCTCCTCCTCCTAGATGGTGAATTAGCCCTTTCTGGAGGAGTTACTTTTCATGAAAGATTAAATGAGATCAAGTACTTTATGGTTTATAAGGTCAGTTATTTTAACATGTAGTAAATAGTACCCAAAAAGGCAATCTAGAAAAGAGAGCAGAAAGGACAAGCTAAGACTACAGCTGAGTCAGCAAAGGGAAATATGTATTACTGAGGGACCTTTCCCCTTCTGTAGAGGCAATGGCTGAAAAAGCCACTGTGATAACCTAAACCTCTACCTCTACCATCCCCCCACCAAAAAAAAAAAAGCACCACTGACCTTCTCACATGTTTGGAATGCAGGAGTTCCTAACCTCCAACTCTTTCTTTAATGCTTAAGGATCATTTTTGTTCAAGAAGTGAAACTTCTCTAGATCCTCTCCCTCCCCACCCCAAAATCTAGTGCCCTGCCTCCCATACTACCTTGTATTCAACTACTTGTATTAACTTTATATTATGTATTGTATATATTTATATATGTACTTGCCTCTCTATTAGAATGTAAGCTTCTTGAAAGTGGTGATGGTTTCGTTCTTTGTACTTCTGTCTCCAGCAACTAACACAGTGCCTGAACCATAAATGGTAATTAATACGTCCTTGTTGATTAACTGAAAGCATCTCTAGTATATAAGGTACAGCTTCACCTCTGCCTCCAAGTTCCAGACACAGTATGAGGCCCTTGAGAGGGGGTGTCTCATATTCAGCCCTTAGCTGGGTACCTATGTGACTAATATCAAGGAAAAGTGGCTGATGTTGGTAGTGGTAGGAGACTAAAGAGGTTGGCTTTCGAGACCCAAAGCGACATTCCTGTTACCTGGTCACTTAGGATCTGGGAAGGTCATAAAAAAACAGAACTGATCTTAGATTTAGAGCTGAAAAAAGGATTTTAGGTGACAGAGATACAGGCAGCCAGTAGCAGTTTCCAAGGAAGCAGGCACCTTATTTGGTAGAACCATACCCTTTCCTATACTTCCATATACAATAGCAGAAAGTAAAAGGCATTGTGGTATATAATAAAAATAGTACTTGGACTAGGGAAAAAGTTGACTTAGATTCTAGTCCTAGCCTGTCACTTACTAGCAAGGGGCTAGAAATAATTTGGGCAGGTTATTTAACTTTTGGGTTTCAGGGACCTATCTCATAAGGGTTTTCTGAGGATAAAAGATCATAATGAATAGGAAAGTACTTGAAGAAATACCCAGTGGAAATAAGTCTGAATAATGCTTACACCTAGATCCCTCCCTGATATTTGTACCCTATCAACCAAGAAATTATGTCATAACTTAATCATGATACCCCTTACTGCTTATAATCTCTTTGTAAGTTACCAGTTGTCTAAAGCTCTATTTAAGTAATAAAATATTTAAGTATGGGTTGAAAAGGAAAATTAGAAAACCAATGCCAAACACACCCATTCGCCTATACAGAAGTCCTTTATAGGGGGAAAAAACCTATAAAGACATTCTTACTGAATTGACAAACTAATAAATAAGATCATTTATGAACAATGATAAATTGAATCTGTGTAACATTTTAGAATTTTTTTTAGCTACTGCAAAAAAAAATTGTAAATGAAGTCAATCAATACATAATTATAAACATCTACTATGTGCCAGGAGCTGGGCTAAACACCATGGATACAAATAAAGGTAAAAAAGAGTCCCCACTCTCGAGGAACTCACAGGCATGCAAACAACTATGTACAAACAAGCTATATACAGGATAAATTAGAAAACTGAATTACCATACTATGAAAGCAGAATCTTGATAAAATTTACAGAAGCATCTGAAGAAACAATTCTAATTAGCAGTATGAATGTATTCAGCAGTTTTAATACTACAAGATAAATATCTAAATGTTATTCCAATCATGTCAACTGTGCAATCAAAGCATCAAACTGCCAAAAATGGAGCCAGCAGTTGTAGCTCAGAAAAGAAATAGCTTACTTCTGGCTGAAATGGGTCAACTTAGTAACTAAAATCATAAGGCTTAGATTAGAAAAATGTCAGGGTGATCAAGCAAGCAATGAAGAGATCACCTGGTAACAATTCTCATTTAAATTTGTAAGTGCTATCAACTAGTACCAGAGATCCTCAAGAAAAGGGCTAGATGACTAATGTCAGGGATGCTGTAAAGATTTATGTCTAGGCGAAGATTGAACTAGATGTCTTCTGAGGCTGTTATAGAATAATTTTCTTCTCAAACAATACTGCTGCTAGGAAGATTAATCAAAAAAAAAAAAAGGTCAAGCCAAAACTGGCTTTTGGAAAACCACCTTCTGGATCTATCTCAGGATAAAAGGGAGTAGTTAACAAAAGGAAAGACAAAAATTATTTTCAAATCATCCCAATATCTTCTTGGCCACCCTCTATTCTTCCTAGGGTGCAAAAGTCTGGTATTCTGGTACCTCGGTATTTTACCTACACTAATTCTAGAGCATAGATCCCAATATGGCACTCCCAAATTTTTTTTAACTATTTACTATTTAAGTCACAATGTGCAAACAAATTCGAACTACATAAATTCAAAATACAAAAAAAAAATTGTTTTACTTATAAGAAAACTGATTCTTAAGATTAATCTCAATAGGATGCCTGATACACAGATGAAATGACTAAGGAGAAACACTCAAATTTCTCCAGAAGACCATATAGCCAAGCTGGACCAGTGATGATTTCTATTTTCTGTAATGCTTCCTCATCATTTCTATTGTACATCATTTAGCTATATAAGTCTCCTTTGCAAAGACACAGAGGATTTCTAACCTCATGAAGGGCCCATCCTAAATGTGAATCTACATCATTAGGAGTCAAGCTTACAATACTAAAAATATTTGGGGGACGTCGGGAAGGATCTATATATTTAGAACAGGATCAGCCTTTCAGTGTTCTGATTGTTAAGTCAAAAATAAAAGAAAAACAACATTTTTCAGTGTTAATTAGGTAATTCAGAATGAGCTATACATATTTTAGATATAAACTCTCTTGTAGGAAGAAAAGTTAGAGAATATGATAAACTGAATATTCTAATTAAATTTGCTATACCAAATTATAAATTTGGATTAGAATACAACAAAATAGCAAACACATACTATACGGAACATAATAAATGAAGCTTTAACAATTTAGGTGGCACTTACAAATAATGTAGAGCTTCAGCGTTTCTTATGGACATCTGCAAAAAGTTTTATGATTAAACAGCACTATTTAGCTGCTCAGATTCTTCCCAAGGGTTTGCTGTACTTCATTACCTAACACACTATATTTCTTATATTCTTACCAATATTTCTCCATAAGTCCAACGCTGATCACTAATTTTAGTAAAAATCCATAGAATAGCATTCATTTTTGTCATATAAAATGGATGTTAACTCAACACTTTATTCTCTGCAAGTTTTAAGCCCTTAATGCAAAAGAACTACATTTATTAAAAAACGGATAACATTGTGTATACTTTTCAATCCTATTCAAACAACAGTAATTGAGCATCACTACAAGCAAGGCACCATGGGGGATGAATATAATAGTTTCTGTCCTCACATTCAAATGTATAAGTTTCCCCACAAATTCTTAATACAGAGATAAACTTTTCAGTTGTGTGGAAAGTGTTTTTCAAGAGTTGTCATGTTATTACATCCAAAAATCCTTACATCAATTTCAAAACAGACTTAATTTCCAAAGCAAATATGTCTATTTATATACATACACAGAATAAATGTTTTAAAGTGGGTGCTGATACGGCAGGAAAGAACCATGAAGGTGAGTTTATGGAGGAAATTCAGAAAAATAGCAATCCACAGTGTGACCATAACTAGTAGGATTTACAGTTAACATTTGATGTGTCGATGACTAAATGTTCAGTCTGTGTGTCTCTATATAATAATACACAAATTCCAGATACAGACATGCACACAACTAAATGATCTCACAATAGCATTATGGTGCTCTAAATGCTTAATAATTTAAGTTGTTACCCAGTTTATGTTGTTACCCAGAGTGCAATGCAGGTGAATGTAAACATCATCTGGGATCCTAAGCTACTATAAATTCCTGAGCTGAAAAAGCAGGTAAAAAGCACAACTGTGTATTCCAGGAGAAGTAGCACTGATAAACCATGTAAAAACAGTTTAGTATCACCTGATTAAGGTAGACAACATTTTGCAAACAAGCCAGGGTCATACTTTTGTAATGCTTTCAGCAGAGTACCTATCCCAAATCAATGTGTCCTAAAGTGTGAACAGCTTAAACAAAAATTTGCTATTTCTACTGAGAAAAGATACACCTTTTATTTTACTTCATACCAGTATTTAATATTCTTGGATTAACGCTTACTTCTCTCTTGTTTAAGTAACATTTTTTTTAATTGATTCATCTCAGCCTCTGCTGTCCACTGTCATCATTTCAGTTTCCAGGATTTTTTTTTCCCCTAAGTTCAAACTATGAAATAAACGCTGCATGTTACCACCATTTTAGAGAAAATATTAACTTGAGTCACAAGTTTGGATCATTTATTTCAATTTACTGATGATTTATCTGAGCTGCTTTCTAGGCACTAGTACTAACACTAATCTATACCAAAAGAAACTTCCGATTTATTGACTTATTTTTTCCCTTCCGGAAAACGGGTTCCTACTTAGGTGCTTAATTTGTGCATAACCAAACGCAAGCAAGCTACCTTCTACCCATTCAAAGGAAACATTTCTTTGAGCCGCTTAAACAGAAACAAGTTGCATTGTAAGAAAACAAACGGCTAAGAGTATCTTTGGCCAGGTCAATGCCCCATTTCTTGAAAAGGGCTAAGCGGCTAAGTGTCATTCTAAATGTACAGGCACTTAGTAGCACTAAGTGGAAGAGGTTGACTTGCCACACCCTACAAATAAGAGGTTGAAGCTCGGAGTTTGGGGAGGTGAGAGCGAAAAGCAACCTCCCTTTCCCCCCAAAAAAGAATCCCAAGCGCAGACTTCCCCGTGCTACGGAAGGCAGAGGCCCCCGAGGCTGGAGCTGGGAGCATCCTGGTGGTCACGCCCCTCGCAGCCTGGCAGGTTTCACACTTATCTAACTCTCCCGGGAGGGGCAGGGGGCAGCTGACCGCGATGCGCCGGCGGCCCCCGCAGCTGCGCGAAGCTAGCGCAGGGGGCGCAGACAAGCAGCTGGCCCAGGCGAAGTGACAAGGCGGGGCCCAAGAGGCGGGGAGCGCGCCGCCCAGACCCTCGGCTCCGGCCCCTTACCTTGGGCTATGGCTATGGATTCGAAGCGGTGCAGCTCCTTGAGCAGGCAGCTCCTCTCGGTGGAGTGCAGGCTATAGATGAAGTCGCGGGCTCCCTGCGCCGTGTTCAGCGACTCGATGGGCTCGCGCTTGGGGTGGGTGCCCAGCCCCCGGGAGGGGCGCGGCGCGGCGGCCAAGGCGGGGGGCGGCCGGAGGAGCAGCGCCGGGGCCCCCGCCGCGCCGCGCGGGAGGCAGCCGGGCAGGGGCCGCAGGCTGTGCGCAGTCCGGCTCCTTAGCAGGGGCAGCAGCAGCCGGGACATGGTGGGGGATGGGAAGGGGGTCAGGAGGGAGGCTGAGGGAGGGAGCCGCGGGGGAGGAACTCCGACCCGGGCTCAGCCCGACCCCGCCCCGAAGCCCTCCTGACAGGCGCCCAGGTCGCCGGGCACCATCCACTCCCCGGGACCGGCGGGCGGCAGTTGCCGACTTCTAGCCCCCCGCGGCTCCTCCTCCGGGCACAACTTTCTCTGCGGGCGGGCGCAGCGGCGAGCAGACCCCGCCGGAGCCGGGGCGCGCGCGGGCTGAGCAGGAGCCGAGCGGGCGGGTTTTGTGTGTATATTTGTGTCTGTCTGTCTGTCTTCTCTGCTGCTGGGAGGGATGAGTCAGCCGCACACCGCCCTCCTGCCGCCTCGGCTCCTCCTCCTCGTCCTCCCAGACTTCAGCGTTCTGTCAACGCGGCTCCACGTCTTCAAGGGACCCGCGCCGACTCAACCCGGCAGCCGCCACCGCCGCCCTCCGAGGCTGGATTGGGATGGTGGAGTAGAGGGGCGGGTAGCGGAGGAGGGCGTTACCGCGCAGGCGCCGCGCTGCCGCTCTAGCCCTGTCCGCTCCAGGCCTCGCTCGCCCTCTTCTCGCCTCGCGCACGCTCTTTGCCTCTCTCCCTCCTTCCCCCCGCCTCCACGGGAGGGGCGAGCGCGCGGCCGGGGCAGAGCGGCCCGAGGCGCCTGTCGGGCCCAGGGGAGATCAAGGAGACCGGGCAGCGGAAGGACGCTTCCCCACCTGGGGCAGCCTGAATGGGGAGAAAGGGCTTCGGACCTTTTGCCCAGCCCGGGCCCGAACAGCTGCCCTCTGTGCTCAGCGGCGGGGACGCGGGGGGAAGATGCCTAATAAAGGAAATTTCCTAAAATGCCCCGGCCGGGGACCCGCTTGCGGCCTTTTCAGCGGGGCCTCCCATCACCACCCCCGGCCCTGGAGTGCAGGATCGGGCTGTGCAGGCGCTGGCCGGGGTGATCTTGGCATTTGTGCCGCAGCTGTAGAGCCCGGGCAGGCCTCTGGTCCTCGGCAACCGCGTCGTGGACACCCACCCCCGCTTGGCAGCCCGGTCCTTTGCAAAGTCAGCAAGGCGAGGCTGGGCAGGTCTAACCACTCCCTGCCACCCGGGATGCTTCCAAAAGAGGGCGAGGCACGGCCCACACCACATTCCCCTCCCCCTCCTTCCAGGGGGAATGTTTGGGAGCAGGAATCCTCATTCAGCTCCCCAAAGCCTTGCTTGGATCTACAGACAGCTGCAGGACACAGGATGCGTCCACAAACCAGCAAATTCTTACAAACAGGCATTTTCTTCCTATAGCTGGGAATTGTCTGTTTACTTTATGACCCCGACTTTCCAAAGCTAAGAAAACAGGGAAATATGTATTTTCTAATACTTCCCTGAAGGTTGTTCATAGGTCGGAGGACAGGACAGTTTTCGGAGTTCCTCTGTCCAAAAATATCCACTCTGAAATTCTACTGTCAAAGACATTGCTTTGAGTTAATGAGTGGAGTTTAAAATTTCATACACTCCTGGGAGGGCTGAGACATTTGAACTTTAATGTGAATTAATTTCTTCAGGAGATGTACAGTGGGAATGACCATATTAGGGAAGGATAGAGACGGGAAGAGAGGATAATTTGGGAGCCCTTGGTTCGGGGAGAAGGAAATAGGCTTAAAGGGAAACCAGTGAGAGCTCTAGGCAGAGACCCTGGGCAGGTCACTTAACTTCCCTGATCTTCAGTTTCTTCATCTGTGAAAGGAGAGGTTTGGACTAGATGGTGCCTGAGGACTCCTCTAGGTCCAGATTTAAAATTCTACGAGTGAGCAGCCTGAAGATCCTAGGATTGAAGGGGAAAGATAGCACCAGGAGAAGGGGAAGAAATACATAGAGAAGTTTGAATGGGCTCTAGACAAAAATGCTTACCCTACAATTTTGCCTAGTTTGGACCCTGACCAGTCCTACGTGTTTAAAATCATGCCTCTGATAATGAACGGGGTGTCCTGGATATGAGAGTAAAAAGTTCACTACTCAATTGTCGTTCCTTTTTTTAAGCTGCTTATCGGCCCAGGCCAAAATGGGGGGCTGTTTGCTGCAGCTTCGTTCTTGATAACTCTGCACCAAGTTACTGTTTTCCATTTAACCTTATACAATTTTGCTTCCCAGAGTCCTTGTGTTTGGGGTTGTGTCATTGAATCTTTTATACGCTAGCCATTTTAATATTTGCCCCTACTTTGCTTAGGGCCAACATAGCAAAATGGATGCAATCCATGCTAGATTTGGAATCAGGAAGACCTGGATTCCAGTCTGTTGTCTCTGCCACAATTAATAGTGTGACCCTGTTCGAGTCTAGTGGGGGAGGTTAAGTAAAGCTCTTTGATCTTCGGTTTCCTCACCTGTGTTGGGGTGGAGGGAGTGGCATTTATAATGCCAGTAGTACTTGCAGGATTTTTGTAAGACGAACTGGGCTATAAAGCACTTCCCAAACTTGAAGATGCTCCAGAAATATCCAGCTTAGTATGCTAGGGCTCACTTCTCTTAGCCAGGGTCTAGGGCAAACATCTAACCCCATGGGAAATGCCCCCTTCCTGCAAAGACCATACTACCTTTGAATCTCATTCTCTTAATTTAGGGATGAAAGGGGGGAATTGGTCAGATGGTTTAGAGGCTCCACTGATGAACCCCCATAACAACAACAACAAAACTAAGAATCATATAGCACTTTAAGATTTGCAAAGTACTTTCTTACCTCATCTGATTTTCACAACAACCCCATGAGATAGGTACTAATACATAGGTACTATAGTAATAATAATATTATTAGTATTACCATTTTACAGCTGAGGAAACAGGCTCGAAAAGATTGGGTGACTCCCATGGTCTCAGTGTCAGAAGCAGGATTTAAACCCAGGTTTTTCCTAAGGTTAATTAACTCCAAGCCTCTTTTAATAAGAGGAAGGGAACAAGCATAGATTAAGTAGGTACTGTGTGTCAAGTTATCTCATTTTATCCCCACAACAACTCTGAGGAGTAGATGCTATTATAATCCTTATTGAAGAAACTGAGGCAGACAGGTTCAGTGACTTGCCCAGCTGTAAGTGACCTACAGCTAGTGAGTATCTGTGGCCTAATCCGAACTCAGGTCTTTCCTCCTGATTCCATTCCCAGTACTCTATCCACCACACTACCCAGATCAGTGGTTCTCAACCTTCCTAATGCCACTACCCTTTAATACTTGTATCTGGGTGTATCTGCATGTGGGCGGATCCGCCCGGAGACAGAGGAGAGGTGTTTTGGTTACTAAGACCATCGGAAATATGTGTTTTCCCATGGTCTTTGGCGACCCCTGTGAACCCTGTGAAAGGGTCATTCAACCCCCAAAGGGGTCACAACCCACAGGTTGAGAACCGCTGACCTAGATGCTGGATCTTCTGGGATAATAAGTAAGGACAAATGTAAGTAACTCACATTCCGATAGTGCCTTAAAGTTTGAAATGCACTTTAATCATAAGAATTCAATTCAGCATAATTTTAAGCACCTATTATGTGCCAGCCCCTATAACAGGTACTAGGGAGCCAAACAAAAGAACGAAACAGTACTTTTCCTCAGAGAACCTGAATTCTAAAGGAGAGGGGAGCACTTACAAGTCAGGAGAATCAGGAAAGGCCTGCCTAGTAGATAGTCCAAGGATTAAACACTCAAATGGACATATAATCTCATTGGTTTAGAAGTTCCCTCCAATGATTTACCTTGAAACCAATTCTTGTCTGTCAATCTAGTGTGACTCCTCTATATGGAGGAGTCTCACTTTCTTCTTATATTGTGAGGATACCAGTGGAACCCTTTCTCTGTCTGCCTATCATCCCTTATCTTCCTCCATGAGACCAGTTTAGCCTTCTTTTCTGATCATGCAGTTTCTTTTCTTTTTGGGTATACTTTATTTCATTAAATATTTCACAATTACATGTAAAAAAAAATTTCACATTCATTTTTTTAACATTTTGAGTTTCAATTTCTTTCCCTCTTCCTACCCCTCCCTGCTCTGTGAGAAAGCAAGCAACTTGATAGTGATTCTACATATCAAGTCATGCAAAACATTTCCATATTAACCAAATCATACAGTTATTTCCACTACCAGAGTTGCTGTGCTTGTCTGCCTGCTGATAATAGTTGGTCAGCACTGGTAATTGGTGCTCCTGAGAAAGATAGCCCGTAAACAATGATTCCTCCCCCTCAATGATAGCTTCAAGGGCTAGGCTAAAATGAGGTCTGGTGGTTTAGGGTGTACTGCTATTCCCAAACTCCTTGGGTTCAGGGTCTTAAGTTGTCTAAATCAAAGTCCAAATTGAAATGGTGGTCAAGGTGATGGTAATGGTTTGACTTGACTGATACATCCTGCCTTGTGTCACGCTCTCAGGGTGTCCCCCCTGCTTCAGCTAGGCCAGTTTGCTGTATAGAAAGGGGTACTGTATTCTGGGAAAGACTTTCTTCGTTCACTTGGGTTGTGGTTTTTGTTCTGTGTGGATGACCAAACCAAATTCTATTAAGTGATTACAGATCTATTCCAGAAGCCTCTGAAGCTTTCCTGGGATTGATGCAGTCAGCACACTGTAATCTGTAAACAAAAGCATCTATAGGGCCTCATCCTATATTACTGAGAAAGACATCTTTGAGGAGCATCTATTTCCTTGTTTTATGCATCATCTGATATTTCTGATCAAAGATTTGCCAAACAAGGTTATTTCTGTTGCTATATCTTTTGAGATTTCTTGAATGCTCTTCTTACGTGGATAAGAGATGCTTTGTTTAGGGGGCAGCCTGGAGTCAGGAGGAACTGAGTTCAAATGTGGCTTCAGACACTTACCACAAAAAACTAGCTGTGTGACCTTGGGCAAGTCACTTAACCCTAATTGCCCTACCTTCCCCCCTCCAAAAAAAAGCAAAAAAAAAATGCCTTGTTTTTAAAAAAAGAGCCTATAAAGTGATGTTTCACTTTTCTGGACTGAACCATCGCATCCCTTTGCATGGATTAGGTTGCCCCATTTGAGAGTTAGGATGACATTGGCAAAGTACCAGAGGCCTATCCAGGACACTTCGTGTCTAACTGTGCAACAGATTTATTTCTCCTCTGATTTTTCATTCTCAACAAACAATAAACACAGTGGGATGGTGCCGCCTCTATGTCTTCCGGTCAATTGTGAAATGATGAAGATGTAGCCTATTGTTGAATATCACTTGTAAAAGTCTGCTTGTTCCTTAATAAATACGTAAATACCATCCTCAAGCATGCCTTCAATTGACATATAGGTATTTCATGTAAATATTTTATTTAGATGGGAGAACAAGTTAATGGTGTTCTCTGGGTCACGTTTTTGGTATTAATGAGGTCTGATATTGTTGGGTGTGGATACCTTCAGACACCTTGCCTTTTGGTCCTTCACAATGCCCCCAAATTTGTCTTGCATCCAGCACATTTCTCCTCTTCCTACGCTTGGTCAAATCTAGCTACTTTTTTTCCATCTTGATTCGCTTTGGTGGAGTTTTTACCTCACCTGTTAAGAGTATCAGGGATTGTGATACTAAGGTCCAGGAATAGTGGTTCCATGCGTTTGATGGAGAAGATTTTTACAAATGTTTTTCCATTTTTTCTTCTGTTCATTATCCTCCTTATATTTTTGTCCTTAAATGTCCTCATCATGGTTTTGCTTAAGTGACTGTCTTGCCAAGTTTTATTTAAACTGGTTTTAGCCTCTACTGCCTTTTTCTTTGCTTTTTGAGATACTATTGCTCATAATCATCCATCACCCTTCTTTGTAAGATTCCACATACAAGTTTATTTTCTAACCTGGTGTTGCCTTTGGCAACCATCTCTCTCCATTTGGTAAGCAAGTCAGATGTTTTCTGACTAAGGCTCTTTCTGGGCTCTTTTAGTTTCTTTGTTGTGGCAATTAATTTATGTAAATTGCTTAAACTATTATATAAAATTATAATTGCTGCCAATGTGATTTCTTTTGTCCATTTCTCATTTTTTTATTCTCGGTTTTAAAAAAATAATGCAAGATTTACATTTTTCCCATGGTACTCCATATCTTTTTCACATTTTTTTTTGCTAGTTCTGATCTTGTCTTTGAAAAAATCAGTGGTCTGACCATATACAGATAGCAAATTCAGCTATCTCACATTAATAGCAAGTCTTTTCCTGTTCTGTAATCTGTTTCATTTTTTGTGATGTCATTTGGTGCTCCCCAAGTACCTACCATTTCCAAGAATTAATCCTGTTTTGTGGTTGCTTAATCATTTCAGTTGTATGGGACTCTTCATGACCTCATTTGGGGTTTTCTTGGCAAAGATACTGGAGTTGTGTGCCTTTTACTTCTCTAGAGCTCATTTTACAGATGAGGAAACTGAGGCAAACAGTTAAGTGACTGGCCTAGGGTCACACAGCTAATAAGTGTCTGAGGCTGGATTTCAACTCAAGTCTTCCTCACTCCAGGGCCAGCCCTGTGTCCACTTCACCACCTAGCTGCCATAAAAACAAAAATAGAAAAATCCTACTTTACAGATGAAGAAATGGAGTCTCAGAGAGATTAAATTCACAGTCACATAGCTATTAAATGCCAAAACCCAGGATTCAAAACTTTGTCTTGACTCCAAATCCAGTGCTCTGCCTGTAACCTAAGAAAAACCATATTGCTATTCCTATTGCTGTTGCTTTAAACCATTCTCTAGACTTGGGAAAAGTTAACAGTTGGAGGGGAAAAGTCAAGAAAGATGACCTCATGCAAATCAGTTTATGTTTTTGGACCCAAATTTTCCCATCTGTAAAATGCACGCATGTATCTGGAGTCCAGAAGAAAGTGCACTTGAATTTAGAGAGCATGTGTGGCAAAGTGGTGATTCATAGCCCCTGGGTGTATGGAAGTCTTTTGTCTCCCTTTGTGGAATCTTCAATATGGTTTAGGTTTTTGCAGGGCTACTTTTAGAGTACTGAAGCTGACTTTCCTTTGTATATCTAGTTGCAATCAGCCACTGCTGTTCCAGGGATATTCCTAGGATGCCTAAGGGAAGTCTGAAGTCACAAGGTCATGCTGTGATCAAGAGGGCAGGGAGGAGACAGACTTTACTTGGCTGAAGTTGCTCTCGTAGGCTTCTAAACTGATTTGTGGCTGTTTTATCAAGAACCCGAAGGGCATGATTGAGCTAAAGTCAGCACTTCCCACGTAACATCACTTCATTTTGTAAAGGCAGCTAGGTGGCACAGCCGATAGACTGCTGGATTTGGAGTCAGGAAGAACTGAGTTCAAATCCTGCCTTGTATTTTGTGACCCTTGGTAAGTCACTTAATCTATCCCAAAGTCTCCTCCTCTATGAAATAGGGTTAATAAACACCAGGTGGTTGTGAGGATCAAGTGAAATAACATATGTTAAGTTGCATTGGAAACCTTAAAGCACTATATAAATGCTAGCTATCATTATTCATTTAGTGGTTTTCATTCCTTCCGGTTGATAAAGGACCTGTCCTTAACACCTTTGCTTGATTCAGCATAGGTGTTCTCACCTGATAAAGTTATCTAGACAACAAGTTTAGATAAACCAGGATCCCAACTCCCGTAGAATTTACAGAATAGGAATTCATCCACCAGGGCTCTATCCATCCTTCAAAAGGCAAATTCACTCTCAATCAAGCCTTTCATGTTCTGCCTATATTACCTCGTAATGCCTTAACAAATATTCCCTTCCAATCTAAAGACAAATAAGGAAATGTAACCAGTACTAACAGGGTTCATGGAAACCTCAAAATGCAGAATAATCCAACTCAACACAGGCGATGAGCCCCTGATTTTCACAAAAGACAAAAGACAACCCTACACCTTATAAACTTAATCCAGTTTCTACTTCAGCCAACCAAATCTGCTATCTCAGCCTTATCTCCTGAATATACCTTTACTTCTAATATTTTTCCATCTCTCAC
This sequence comes from Pseudochirops corinnae, assembly GCA_028646515.1. Classification (NCBI taxonomy): domain Eukaryota; kingdom Metazoa; phylum Chordata; class Mammalia; order Diprotodontia; family Pseudocheiridae; genus Pseudochirops; species Pseudochirops corinnae. The sequence continues at coordinate 267,624,159 of CM053587.1, forward strand.
CTTTGTCATTCTGCATGACTAGAATGATTTCTCTCCTTTTAACTTTCCAAACACAGCCCAAAAATTGAATCTTTTTTTTAAGTCTTTCACGAGTAGCATCATTGAACAAATTTGGACACGTACTAGCTACATAGCATTTGGAATCATGGAATCATAGGCTTAGAGCTGGCAGGTACCTTTGATATTGTTTAGTTCAATCCCCCCTCACTTTGTTGATGAGAACTGAGTCCTAGCAAGGTTAAATTTCTTACCCAAGGTCACTTAGGTAGTAGGTGGCTGTGGCAGAATTCAAAAACAGGTTCCTTGGCTCCAAATTTGGTGGTATTTACACTAGGCCACACAGGTTCAATTAAAGAACACATCATACTAGGTCCTGTAGGTGCAAGTTCTAACATGACTTTTCCTCCCACTACACCCTTGTTGTATAAAAGATAAAGAGATTAAGCAACCATATTTATCAAATCAACCAGGAAAGCAAACAGATTGGTTTAGACAATTGAATACAGAAGAGTTAAGGAGCTTGATGACCCTCAAGAGAGATGAAATCTCAGCTCACCTTGAGAGAGGACAATCTCACTCAGTGAGTTACCTCTTAGTGGTCTCTGGGGTCCAGGTGCTGGGAATAATAGGACATATTGTGGTGCCAGCTTTTCCCCACAAAGTTCCATGGGTCTCTTGTTTGCCACTCAACATGCCATTTCTCCTTCCTTACATGCTTCTCTCTCTCAGAAGTCTCTCAGCCACTCAAGAGTCTCCTCTCCCTACATGTACACAGTGTTACAGACTGTACAGAAGGTTGGGCAGGAAGAAAACTTAACAAAAACCCTGAGAGGTTTGTAGGACAATAACTCTTTTGTGTTTTCTGGGTGATCTCTCTTCTGGCATCCAACCTAGGATTCACTTAGAAACAATGAAGTGGGAAAGGAACTTGGTAGTTATCTAATCCAAATCCCTGCCTAATTCATGAATCCACTCTATGATATAATTTTGCCTTTAATGCCTCCAGTACAAGGAAATTCACGACCCCCCAATACAACCCATTTCTTTTCTGGACAGCTTTGATCTAGAAGATTCATTCTTTTATAGCAACTAGTATTCATATTTCCAAGACCAATTGCTAGAGAGCCCTTTGTTACTTTCCTAGGATCATTGTGCCTATTTTGAGTACTTAGGCATACAAAACAAGGCCCAAGCCCCCATCCAATATAAAACTACTATCAGACCATAAAAGAGGCACATGCATACTTTTTTAAAAAAGTATTTAAGATAGTTTATCAAAGTAAATAACAAACTAGGCAATCAAATAGTAAAATCATTCTCTGTCCTATACACAAATAGGTATAGTTTCCTATACTCCCCTGGAGAAGGGGGAATGAAGCAGAAGCCCCCTAGGGACAACTTATTAGGGAATGAGGAAACTGTCACATGGGCAGACAGGATGAGACAAAATGTAGCTGTAGTCTGACATGCACCCTAGATCTTGGGAAAAATAAGATCAAATGATTGGAAGGAAATCTAGGTAGGATCTCATGGATTAAAATATTACAGGGCGGGGCAGCTAGGTGAATAGAGCACCCACCCTGGAGTCAGGAGGATCTGAGTACAAATTCCGCCTCAGACACTTAACACTAGTCTTGTGACCTTGGGCAAGTCACTTAACCCCAATTGCCCTGCCTTCCCCCCTCCAAAAAGCAAATATATACGTTTATATGTTTATATATACATATATACATATATATATATTTGTTTTTTGGAGGGGTAATATACATATACAGGGATTATATCATATATATATATATACATACATACACACATTGCAGGGAACTCCAACCTCACAGGGAAGGAAGATACACAAGAATCAAATTTGGAAGACAAAATCAAGCCTAGCAATTGGAAAAATGTAGAGGAGGGGCATGGGGGGGCCATGGAGGGGCAACAAGAAAGAAATATGCCACATTCTATCACATTTGACTCATGTTTTGGTTAGTCATAATGAAGTTTTTTTTCTTTCTTTTTTTTCTTCTTTGTTACAGATGATTTGCTGGGTAGAGTAGCAGGGAAGAGATGTATTCAAAAGTAAGTGTGATGATGAAACAAGATATCAGTAAAGAGATTAAAATTATTTTTAAGAGAATCAAATGAATCAGAGACATTTTCATCATGATACGCTATCACATAGTGCATTTATATACTGCTTTTCACTTTGGTTTATGAATGTTAGCTAATTAAAATGAGGTATATAGTCCATTTAAGTAAATATAATCACACAAACCCGAATCCAGACAAAGGAATGATTAAACCTGGGGACTATGGCTTAAGGAGAAAATAAATATTCTCTTCAGGAGGTCAGAATCTTAAGGGTCACCAAACATTATATCATTCAGCTGGCATTAATTTAGATGTTTGATATCACGTAGGGCTTAAAGTGTCTAATAAGTAGTTCAAGATTTTGAAAGAAATACACACAAAAAAAGTAACAGGATGACTGGTTTCCTTTCGACTTTTTTAGCGTCATTTAAATTGATCTCTTTAGCTACATTCAAATCACAGATGACAGAAAATTAAAGAATATATGCAGTAGCTCTTTTTCAAAAACTACACCGACAGCTAGGTGGTATGGTGCATCAAGTAACCAGCTCGGCAACAGGAAGATCTGAGTTTGGATCCTACCTCAGACACTTACTAGTTGTGTGGCCATAGGCAAGTTTCTTAACCTCAATTTCTTCATCTATAATATTGGAATAATAATTGCTCTCATTTCACATGGTTATTGTGAGAATCAAATGAGATAACATGCTAGCTATGTCAGATATAGTATGAACTTCATAAGAAACAAGTCACAACAGCTGTATGTCATTTCAAATTATTCTTTGATTTTAGAACATTTTATAGTAATCACATGCAGAATCAGCTTTCAATCAATCAGCCTACATTTATAAAGTACCTACAGTGTTACCTTTGGAAATGCAAAGACAAAGTTGAAATACAGAATCAAAGAATATAAGAGTGTGAAAAAAAAACCTCACAAGCCACATAGTCCAACCCTTTTTTTAACCAATTAGGAAACCAAGTCACCGAAAGGCTAAATGACTTGACCAAACCAATACTACTAGTAAATGGCAGAGTTGGGACTATAACCCAGATCTCCTGATTCTTGTTCCAACATACCACTTCTCCATCTGTCTCTACTGTTTCCAGTCTCAAAGTTAGAGCAGTTATTCTGCAGGGCAAGAAGGCCACAGCTGTTGGAAGAAACCTGACAAGGGACCAGTACTCCCTTCCTTGACTGCTTGCCTATACCCAGTTTTTAAAAGCAGATCTTCTGGGATGGTATTGCTAAGGTGGCCCCTTTACTGAGAGTGAACTATGTTAAAAAGGAAGGACAGGAAGAGATTCAGTTAAGTTCTCAATATTGCAGAACAGTGGAATTCTGATGAAGATTGTTACCTGCATGACTTTCTGGTATCTATGTTTTATGTTCCTCAGAGTTTTGTGTGGCCCCTGAAGTGGACCCTAGCTCAAACTGCTGGTAGTCTTAACGGTACTATATGGGGGGGCAACAAGAAAGACCCAAATCTTACAGCAAATAGTTGGGCACTGACGATGATATTAACAAAAGGTCAGAGATGGGTAAGTCCTTCTGAGTCCTTTCCCCTTTTCTTGGGTATGCCTGTGCTACAAAGCCTGGGATCTCCTAAGCCAGTGATTCTCAGCCCGTGGGTCGCATTCCCTTTGGGGGGTCAAACGACCCTTTCACAGGGGTCACCTAAGACCATCGCAAAACACATATTTCTGATGGTCTTAGGAACCGACACACTGCTCCTCTATCCATCTCCAGGCGGGTCCGCCCACATGCAGATACGCTCACATACGAGTATTAAAGGGTCACGACGTTAGGACGGTTGAGAACCACTGTTCTAAGCAAAAATGGCAAGCCTCCTCCATATACACTTTTGGAGCAAAAAAATTTCAATAACCATTCTGAACATAGCTTTCTGCAAAGCAAATATAAAGAAATAGTTTATCTAAAACCATAATCAGAAGAAACCAAGAAATATCAGTCACTTTGGTCTCCCCACAGAGTAGATACAGTACATTGTTCAGCTTCACTCAAAAGTTCTGATTAGGATCTTTCCCAGAATTTGCATATAGTCACAACCCCCCCCCACACACACACACATCTTCAGCAGTGTACCACGACAAGAATGTGATTACTACTGTATACCACGACAAGAATGTGATTACTACTCTACTCATTCCAAGAACATGAGAGGAACAGTGGTGATTTTTCAAATATGCAAGTATAATGTATGGTCAAAACTATACCTTAAAACACTAAAGGATCTAGACAAATTCTACAGAAGGAAGGAAAATTCAATTGTGTGCCTCTATCACTGTTCCTGGATAATGACAAACAACAGAAAATTCATCTTAGGGAACAGGTAGTCCCTACATTTTGCTACTTCATGTTCCTCCAATCCACTCATTCATTCAAAGTTGCGTATTAAGTAACCATACTTTTGTGACATGCTTGACTGGCCTCCCTCAGGGTCCATTACTCTCAGGCCTGTTACATTTTACAACACTCTCCCCCACCACCACCCCCCCTCCCCAGGGTTCTCAGGTACCTTTAAGGGATTGGGAGGTCCCTTCTCTGCCATCAGCTCAGATCACCCCCTTCCCCAGCTATGTTCTCATTTTTAAGGGCCCAGACTAACACTATTGTTCCATGTTCATATTAGTTTTTACAAAGGAATATTTACTACAAAAATAGAGAAAGAACAAATGTACAGAAATTTCTCCCAACACCTTGGGGCATAATCTCCCTATACAATAATAATAGCATTTATATGACACTTTTAAAGTTTGCAAAGTGATTTTTAAATATTATCTGATCTTCATAATCCTAGGAGTTAAGGCCTGTTATTATCCCCATTTTTATAGACAAGAAAACAGATCAACAGGTTAAGTGATGTCCAGGATAATGCAGATAGTAAGTGTGTGAGACAGGATCTGACCCTAGATCTTCCAGACTCCAAGTCTGTACCACCTAACTGCCCTGGGCGGTGAGGAATAGCGGAAGGGCTGCCATGATATGAGATTCATAGCTCAATTCCTACATAGCTCAATTCCTACATAGCATTAGTCCCACCAAGTTCAGTACAAAGCCAGCATAAGTGGTGGTATCAGCTGGACTAGAGTTGTAGAACTCTTGCTCCTCAGAGCCTTGCTGCTGTTCTGGCTGCTATATCCAACCTTAGTTCCTGGACTACAACATATCCGTGCCCTGTGTTTCTGGGCCTGTACAGAGATTCCATTCTCTGTACCTAGAATGGAAAAGAATAAGTGAAAAGGCCAAATTTAGGAGCCCCGTGACCTGGGGGTGGGGGTTTATAGGGAAAGGAGGCAGCTATATGCCTCACTCCCCTTATTACATGATACTGGCGAAGGAGTCACCTCCTTTCTCTGATAGAAATGCCGCAAAGGTCTCAGCTGGTGCTGACTCAAGTCCTCTGAGGAAGTTTGTACTTCTAAGCAGGCAATGGAAAAAGATTGCTCCTCACCATGTGGTGGGCCACAGTAGAATGTCTGTTCATGCTGTAGCCCTACACTTGCAGAAGCAGTTTCCTAGAGTCTTCCACATGGATGATTCCATTTTAACAAACAGTCACACTGTTCTCTTCTGGAAGCTTTTACCCATTCATGTGAAGTTCCTACTGCTAGGAGCTGGGCAGTGACTCACATGGGACAGTGGAAGTGAGATGAAGAGGAACCACTACAAGCTGGTGCAAAAAAAAAAGTCACCATAAATTCATCTCATAAAATATTATAATGCATATATAGATAACATTTTAAAGTTTACAAAGATTTTATACATAATAACCCTGTGAGATAGGTAGTGTAAGTATCATTATAACCATTTTATAGATAAAGAACAGGCTTCAAGACTTTGCCCCTTTCCTAATGAGCCTGCTCAAAGACTAACCCCCAGCTTCCACCAGTAATTGGTGAGTCTTCTATCCCCCAGATATGTTGGAAGCCACTGCCTCTGAGGTCATAAAATCAGACAGTCACAGATCAAGTTTCTTGGAAAGCTTGTCAAAGGTCCTCTAGTCCAATGACATATTTAACAGATGACAGGGCCACACAGGTTAAGTGACATGACAGCAATCATATAATACTAAGCACTGATTAGAGGTAGTCATTGAACTCAGACTCTCTGACCCCACAGACAGTGTTCTTTCAAGGGAAGCTTTCCTACTCCCACAAGACCCAGTTTTGCTCAAGCAAGAGATTTAATGGGAACTCTCAACGCATAGACTTTGGGGGAATCATCAAATCAGTAAGAAGCATACAAATTTCATATAAACTGTCAAGATATTAGGAGATACCCTGTTTTCCACAACTAAAGTCCAGCAAGCAAGCTGTGCCCTGAGCTTGGCATAACAGCAATCCTTTGGATGATCTCAGTCACAGCAAAATCCCAAAATTGTTTCACCAGCATCAGGTGGTCTCTGAGCTTGGACAAGCACCTGTAAGAACCCATGTTCCAGTCACAAAGCTCTGCTATGAATCAAATTTGTCTCATTATTACTGTTACCTCTCATTGTCAGGGGTACAGCTCACTGCATAGCCATAAGTATCACTATCGAGAGCTCCCCATACTGCCTTAGATCCCCCACTAAGGGCAGGGCTCTGGTATGTGTCCTTGCTTATAAGCTGTTTTTCTTCAATGTGAAATTAAACTTCTGTTTGATTCCTGACACTCCTGTCTTTGGCCTGCTTTGTTATGTTATGGCCACTCACAGGTTAGAGGCCAGTTACTATCCCATTAACAAAACAAAACTGCCACATACGTGATCTATGAACTGAAATTATCAGTTTTGAACAATCATGCAAATCTATCAAATGATTTCTCTATACTGAAATTGTATACGTAACATATAAATATATAATATAATGTATTATATTACATAATATAGCAATATTATATGTGTCATATATATAATATATAATAAATAAGTATATAATATATAAAATAATATATAATGAAATTTTATATATATGTATACATTCTATATAATAAAAATGGAATCCTTAGTAATAATCTTAAAGATAAAAGAATAATTCTTTATTTCTTTACCAGACCTAGTTGGGTAAATCCACATGAATATTCTAAAATGTTGAAGAAAATGAAAGGGGGAGGTTGAGGTGAGGAAGCAGGGTAGAGAAGGAGAGAAAGCAAGGCAGAGTTTGAAGGAGATCCAGAACAGAAAGCTAAGTCAGGCTCTGCTGCTCCCTTTTTCACAGTCATCCAGGAGAGAAAAGGTCCAGAAAATGTCAAAGGGGCCACTGCTCTCATTACCAGCCAGAAGGGAGCAGAAAAAGGGTAAAGCTGAAGCAATACTGGGAGGATACTTTCCTGTCAGCAGCCAGAAAAAAAGAGAGCCGGGGGGTCAAGAGCAAATACCTCAGATCGGTGCTAAGCCCTAACCACCACTTTGAGTCAAACCAGGTCACAAGTTCCTAGCTTCCTTCCAGCTAGCACACAAGGTCACTCCTCAGCTTCTCCCAAGTATGAGGCAACATTCCACCATTTATAGTTCCTTCAACCAGGAAGTCATGTTGGAAGGGGGCGGGGGGGGCACAGGAGAGGTCCAACCTCCTAGATCTAGTACACTTTAGTTAACAGTGGATCACGTCTTCTCTGGGTCAAGAGGGAGTTGCATTATGACAAATGTAATGAAATGAATGATGTGACACCAACCTTTTAATCGCTAATCCAATACTCTGACTAGAGCTGTGGGAGGGAGAGAACTCATTCCTCTACCTGACACTACCATACAAATAGCTAGAAAGTATCAGTAGTCAGCAGTGATCTTGCCAGAAAAATGAGGAAGCCTTGCTCTATGCTGGGAACAGATCCAGCTCTCTGATTCCAAGGCAGTGTTTTTTTACTTCTACCAAGGAAAAGCAGCACAATTGCCCTTTCCCACCAAACACACATACACACACACACACACACACACACACCTCCAGATACTTTTTTTTAATAATGAGTTTACATGTATGTAATTCACATAGCATTTTAAGGTTTAAAAAATGTTTGACATATCCTTGCTCATTTGTTCCACAACTCTCTAGAGTAGTATTATTACATAATTTATATATGCATATGTACATATATAATATATTATTATATTATAAGTATTATTCTCCCCATTTAATATATGAGAAATCTTAGACTTAGACTTGCCCAAACCCCATAGAGTAATTAAGTGGAAGAGTTAAGACTGGAATGCAAGTACACTAATACCAAGTGCTTTATTAACTACGCAACATTACCTTTCTCTTGGGTCTCTCTTTTCTCCTTTCAGCTCAAAGGTAAATGAAGATAAAGTAGAGAAAATGAACGAGAGGAATGAATCAAGAAAATCATCTGCCCTGCCAAGCCATCACAACTGAAATCCTAACTGAAGCTTTCCAATATTTAGATGTTGTGTTGGTTAATTTTTTTTTCAAATAAATGAATAAAATCATAAAATCATATGAAATTGCTTTGAATGGCTCTCTTTTTGTTGTTGTTCAGTCATGTTGTAAAGCCAAGCATGAGCAGCTTTCCAGAGGACTGCGGCTGTGAACAGCTTTAAGGTTCTGATCACATAGTACAGTGAACTCTCTATTTATTCAGCAGTAAATTAAAACAAAACATTCACAGAAACCAAAGTACAGCATTCACAATGTTATAACATAACAACTTATCACCAAAGTGGCCACATAGTTTTTAAACAAAAGATATCATTCAGTAAGTCTTTAACTCAGTCATCGTTAAGGAGCAAATCTTCTTAAGGGACACAAAATACAAAGGTCAAAGTTCTCCACACCTAGGTCACATTGTCTTAATCTCTCAGTCAAAAAGTGTTCATTCTTCTTAATTGGAGATTAGTTTCCAATCATCCTTAAGAAATACAAGGTATAGAGTACAAAGTTCTTCCACCCCTAGGCCACAGTAAATTATGGTCTTCTCAGTTAGCACTAAGTACCCAAGGACAGATCTTTTCATCTTGACTCAAGGCTGGCTCTCATATTCCATGATTTCTCTTCCATGGTCCCAGCTCCTGCCTGAATCTACCCAACTGTCACCTGGATTCAAAGGCAGGCAGCTCTCAGCTCCTTGTCTAGCTCCTTGTCCAGTTCCTCATACAGTTGCCATTCCATATCGAAGCTCACAGTGTCCAGTCCACCTCAAGTCCTTCACAGTTTCTGTTTCTGGGAGGACAAAGTTTAACAGAGGCAAAATAACATTCATACATATTGCCGGCACCATCATCAATTCACTATCTGCCTGTGAAATCAACACAGACCCACATACAAGGTCTGAGAACTCAACACAAATTGTCAGTACAGTCCCAGGACCTCCGAATCCCTCCTCTAAGAGTTCTGTAAACAGACAACAAGAAAATCCTCTTTCAGGGCTTCCAGTAAGGTCCCAGGGCTTCTGTACAAAGTATCACAAACAAAAATCAACACAAACAGAACAGA
>CM053587.1:267633801-267649303 GCA_028646515.1 Pseudochirops corinnae
CCCTGTTACATCAGCAAGTTCCTCCCACTGTGGGGTTCACACGTTCAGTTTCTTAACAAAGACTTGATATAATCAGAACAAGGCTCAAAGACACTTGAACTCAAACAAGGTGCTAAATACTTAAGTAGCTGAAACAAGGCACTAAGTACTTCTTTGCTTGCCATTACATTGTCTGATTCTTCTTTGTTTGCCATTACAGTGTCTGATTCTTCATGACTCCATTTGACAAGTATACTAGAGTGATTGTCATTTCCTTCTAAACTTATTTTACAGGAGGGGAAACTAAGACAAACAGGAATAAGTGACTTGCCTAAAGTCACACAGACTGGTAAGTGCCCAAGATCGGATTAGAACTCAAGTCTTCCTGACTATAGGCCCAGCATTCTATCCACTGTGCTGCCTGGGAAATGCAAACCACTCCAATATCTTTGCCAAAAAAATTCCAAATGGGGTCACAAAGAGTCAGACATTACTGAAATGAATTACTCTGCTAGCTCCAGGAAATTTATGAAGAAAAGAAGACAGCTTCAGTTTAAACTTCTCTAGCCTAATCAACTAAAGTTATTTCCCAAAAGTCCTTCTCAATTCTAAGATGACAAGGCACTTTAATTGATCATAAAAGTCTATAGTGATATTTTTGCTTTTATGATGCATTCTTGGGCAAGTCATTTTATTTGCTGAGCCTCAGTTTCTTCATCTATAGAATGGAGGTAATATATGCCTTACTTCTCCACAGCATTGAGGTGAACCTTTAATTATATGGTATACATAAAAAGCATTATAATCATGAAGTACTATACAAATGTCATCATTATTATAAATATAATGAATGCTCCTGTCACATATTCTCATCCATACATGTGAACAAAAATCATACAGAATAAGAAAGCATGTATGGATTGCAATCTGTACCTATGGAAGGAATAGTTACATCAGTGAGATCAAGGGTCCATTAAAGAGAAAAGAAATGAGGTCAGTCTTTGATTCATTTGGTGCCAAGTGCCTTGGTAAGAAACATTTTTCTCTTTGGGGAAATACAATTCACTTTACAACATGAATTTCAAGGTCTGCTTGTACTGTGAAAGCTAACCAGACAGAGACTAATCAAACCATGTTTTACTTCTAAAATGAAAAAGAGATAGCGAGTAATATCAAAAAAGTGGCTCAGTTATTTTCTCTAACATGAAACTATTTCCCCAGCTACTTTTCTTTTTCTCTGATGCCCTCTTCTCATCTCTCAGCTTTATGGCTGCCCCATATTCCCAAGGGCAGGAGACACACAAAGACTGCTCATTTGGGAGTGAACCTACCATATCCACAATAGAAACTAAAAGAAAATGCCTGTCTACCCCAGCATCATCGTTACTATCATCATCATCATTCTTGTTATTATATATTATGTTAATGACATTCATATAGCACTGCTTGATTCAAATTAGTTCAAATGTTTAATATGTATTAGATAATAATGAGCCTCTCAACAATCCTGAAGCAGCCAAGGCAACAGAATTATAGAATTTCTAATTTAGAATGAATCAACAATCAAGCAATAAGTATTTATTAAGTACTTTATACAGGCATTGTGCTAGTTGCTGGGAACACAAATAGAAAGAATGAAACAGTCCAATAGCCACCATATCTGACTTATTCCCCAAAAGAAACCCTCACAATAATACTCCCAATAAGTGATCATCTGCTCTCTGCTAGAAGACCTCTGATGAGGGAAAACTATTATCTCCAAGGAAGCCAATTCTGCCTCAAGGATTGTTGTAATCTTTAGGAAATTTTTCCCAACACTAGGCCTACAGTTGGGTCTCTTCAACTTCCACCCATTACTCCTAGCCTGTCTTCTGGGGACAAACAGAGTAAGTCTAATCCTCCTTCCATTACAGCTCTTCAAATACTTGAAAATAACTGAATTATCCCTATTGAGTCTTATCTTCTCCAGGCTAAACATCCCCAGCCCTTCCAAGGATTATTGCCCAAAGATTTTGCAGATGAGAAAAGTGATGCTCAGACAAGTGATGTGACTTGCTCAGGGCCACATAATCAGTATGTGATAGAGCCAGAATCCAAACCCCTATCTCTGTACCATAGTAGTTGGTCTTCATGACTCATCCCTCAATATTGATGGCCAGTCTTCAGTGATGAACCTCTCCAAATTTAGCTAGGCTGATTCTTAAATTATAGACATATTAGCTGTCATGAGATCCATGCTTAAGAACTTTCCACCTTGATAGGATCAGTAAGAGCTTTTGAACCACTTTCATAGCCTTCTAGAATATAGGGTCCCTTCCATGCAACAGTAACATTGTATTAAGAAACATTGATTTTTCATCTGGAAAATAAGTCACAGAAGCTAATCCCCTGAATTAATTTCAAAATACTAAATCAAATTTTCCTCTTGAGAGCACTAGTGACAACTTCTCTGGAAAAATTACCTGTTGATAGAACAGTTTCACAAGTAATGGCTTAATTTGAGGCTTGAATTTTTTTCATATCATTGCCCTTCTTAAGCAGCCTGAATAATTTCTCCCCTTGCTGTTGCCTCTGGGGCCTTTGAAGGTACAAGAATCATTACATATCTGAACAGTATATTATTTGAGGAAAAATAGAAGTAAGTAATGGGCAAAATAATAACTTACATTTATATAACACAATTTACAAAGCACCTCACCTGTATTTTCTCATTTGCTTCACCCAACAATCCTTGAAACCAGATCTTCATGTTTCTACTCATGTAAACTGAAGTGAATTGACATGCCTAAGGTCACATATCTAGTGAGTGACTGAGACAGAACTCAGACCCCAGTCTTTTGATTCTTAAATGTTTCTGCCACTATAAAACTCTGTCAATCAACCATCTAACCAGAATTTTCCAAATTGTGATCTCCAAAATAATAAATATTCTGCCTGATATGAATTGTTGTTCTGTGACATATCCCAGTGCATAGTACCCTCTAAACTGTGTGTGTGCGTGTGTATATATATATATATACACATACACATACACACATATATTATATTAATTGTATCTATATGTATACATATATACACACATAATTGCTTAATTGTATACATATATATTGCTTATTGTAGCATTTTCAGTATGAAAATAGGGACTTTAGAAATCATATGATCCATCTCCCTCATTTTAGAGAGGAAGATATTGAAGCCCAGAGAAGACAGGTACCATCAGTGTATCTACTTCTGGTACAGTAGCTGGGTTTAAGAGTCAGGAAGATCTGAGTTCAAATCCTACCTTTTAGACACTTACTACCTGAGTGACCCTGGACAAATCACATAATTTCTCCTAACCTCAGTTTCCTTACCTGTAAAATGAAGGCATTGGATTGACCTCTAAGGTCTTTTCCAGCCCTGAATTCATTATCTTATTATCATGACTATCTCTGGACTTATTCCACCACAGTGAGGCTGAATGCATTAACTTTTCAGGAGTCTAGAGGTACTCCTAAGGGATTAGGGGATAATTTTCACTAATACAATTGAATTAGGCCCTCTTTCAAGTGTAATTTCTCAACTTTGTTAGCTAGTAGCGTTTAGCATCCCAGTTCCATTTAGCCATGTTCCTCATGTATGTGCCTCTCTACTAGTAAATTTTTTGTGTGTGTGCCTATTCTCCCCCAGAGTACATAAATTTATCAGGTTTATGGAGGGAGGTAGATTTTGCTACTATTGCTTATGCTATGCTACTATAGTAAATGCCTTTGCTTTGAGCTAATTGTATCAACTGCATGGTTATTAAAGGTAAATACACTGGTGGATGCTCATGGACTATAATTTTGGAAGTAGAGAACCACAAAATATTTTGAATATGGGATAGTTTTCCCCCACCCTGCAGGGGAGAGTACCCAGCCTTCAAGTTCAGGTTGAAGGAAGTAATGGGAATAGGAATTTGAAGATCTTCCCTGCCCCCTTAATAAGCCTAAGAGAATTTGAAGACCTTCCCTGCTTTGAAAATAAACTCTGCCCTCTAATAGGCTGAATGTAATCACATGGAACCTCAGGCAGAACCTGAGGAGTTTGCTGAAGGGTGGAGCAGAGCCCACAGGAAGCTTGGAGTCAAAACAGCTAGACAGTGGGAGAAGAGAGGATGGCAGGCAAGCAGACAGGCTTGTGAGTAAATATTGGTTTGTGAGAAGGCTAAAGGGTGTTGTGGTTCTCTGTGCTGTTGTGGTTTATTAACTTTTTTGCTACTATGATGGAATCAGCTTATTGGTTTGGGGATTCAGTTTTCTGATGTCTGAATAAATGTTTTGCTTCTGTCTTCTATATGGACAGTCTGTTATATTTTGTGAGTGAGTACCATGCAGGTATATTTATAGTGACCACTGGTGCTGTGAATATTGCATTGGTGCTACAAGGGAGTACCACACATATGTCACAGGTATAAGATGAACATATGTGCCATGAAACGATATTTCATATTGCCTATGGATGCATGATAAAACCAGTTTCTCCAGCTGCTTTATTTACACCCACAAGGAAAACCTGTGAGACATTTAGCTGCAACTTTCTTTTGTTTTCTAATTTCATTTACAGTGAGAAAGTCAAGATTGATATGATTCAGTTCCCTAAGTAGAATGTTCACTTGTTGCTTAGCATAGTGCCAAGTACACAGGTGCTTAATAAATGTTGCTAGATTGACCAATTATTGGTCATTGGACAAGGATCTCACATATACTAAACTAATTGTTAAGTTAATTATTAGAGATATTCTAAAAGCTGTGTGATTCTTAACATTGTGTGTTCACCATTCTGCCACTATCATTACAGAGGCAAAAATGGGACTGAACAAGACTGAGGTCATTTATCTTTGTTTCACAGATTACCATAGATAAAGAATTCATCACTGAGTGGCCCCTTCTACTGGTGATGAGCATCTCTTCATTTAACTAGACTTATTCAGAGAGAAGACTCAGTCTATTTCCATGATCATATATATTCAAAGCTTTCCCACATGGTTGAAAATATGACACCTAACTGCTCTGTTGGAAAAGCCTTCCATTGTCTAGACTTACTCCCAATACTATGATATACATGGGAATAGGACTTTGTAATGATAATTTACCTCATATAAGTACTTTATATTTACAAAGCATTTCACATACATAATCTCATCTGATCCTTACCACAAGGTAGCAAGTATTTTCATCTCAATTTTTCAGATGATAAATCTAAAGCTAAAAGAGGCTGTGACTTACTTAAGGCCACATACAGAGTCCTACAGAGTCATTTAGTCAGTCAATAAGCATTTATTGAGTACTGACTGTGCCCAGCACTGTTACTAAGTTCTGGGGATACAACCAAAGACAAAAAAGGCAGTCCCTACTCTCAATGAGTTAATAATCTAATGGGGGAAATAACATGAAGACAAATTAATTACAAACAAGATATGTATAAAGGATAAATTGGAGCTAATTAAAAGAAGGAAGATGCTAGAATTAAGAGGGATCAGGAAAGGCTACTTGTAGAAAGTGGGATTCTAGCTGGGACTCAAAAGAAACCAGGGATGGTAGAGTTGAAGATGAGGAGAGATACCATTCCAAGCATGGGGTATAGGCAGTGAAAATACCAGAAGTTAGAGGTGAGTATTCTGTTTGTGTAACAGCAAGAAGACCGGTGTCCATTGGATTTAAGAGTGTGTTGGAATTTGGGGGCAGGGAAGGTATAAGGTATAACAAGACTGGAAAGGAGGGGAAAGGTTCTAAAGGACTTTGAACATTAGGAGGAGCTTATATTTTCTCCTGGAGATAATAGGCAGTCACTAGAGCTTATTGAATAGAGGGGTGACATAGTCAGATCTGCACTTCAGGAAGATGAACATGACAGCTGAATGGAGAATGGATTGGAATGGGGAAACACTTTTGGAAGGGAGGCCAAACCACAAGTTATTTTACTAGTCCAAGGGTGAGGTGATGAGGGCCTGAACCATGGTGATGGCAGTGTCAGAGAAGAGAAGGGGAGGTAAGAGAGATGTTTCAAATGTAAAATTTTTATGACTGCTTACTATTCTATCCAATGCACCAAGAAAGTTTCCTTTAACACTAAAGCTAACTGAAACCAAAGTGCTTTTGAAATATCCTAACCCCACAGTCTTCCATTTACTGTGAAAATGACAAGCAAACAGATGAAATAAAAATCATTGTGACAGATAGGGATGAACTCAGAGAAAAATACTCTGTTTTGGTAGCTGCATGGATCTTACTAAGAAATAATTGGGGTCACTGGATACTGGCATAATAAACACCCATGAAGATATTGGCTTTTGTCAGGGCATTAGCAAAAAGTCAAAACTGTTGATTTCTTTTTATTTCCCTTCAGTTGGATGACTAAAGCATTTTTACTAATAGGACTCACTGTTCCTTAAAAGTGACTTTCCTACAAAAGAAAATTGAAAGCTTTGGATTCCATAAAAACTAGGAAAATTAGACCCAGAAGGAACCTTGAAAACCATCTAATCTAATTCCCTCATTTTACCACTAGAAAACAGAAAAGGTAAAATGACTTGCAATTCAGTTCAAAAAATATTTACTTAATGCCTACTGTGTTCAAGGCCCTCTGCTAAGCTCTGGATATAGATACAAAAACAAAAATGAAACAATCCCTGCCCTCAAGGAGAATACATGGGGGAATGAAAGGGGTAACATACAGTAAGTAAGTAAATTTAAAGGGTATACAAAGTCATACAAAGTAATGTCAAGAGGCGGATGTCACTAACAGCTGGGGCTATCAAGAAAGGCTTCCTGTAAGAGGTAGTACCTATTCTGTGCTTTGAGGGAAGCTAGGGATTTTATGTGATGGGATCACCCATGCAAAGAGACAGTGGCAGGAAGAATGTTCAATATGGGGAATCGCTAGCTGGCCAGTGTGTCTGAAAGAGCACATGTGAAGGGAATATAAAAAAAAAGAGTCTTTTTGGGGAGTAATTTTGGGAAGAGCACTCCTGAGGTTATCCATAAGATCATATGGAACTTCAGAAGCCATCTAGTGCAAGCCCCTCATTTAACAGATGAGGAAACTGAGTCCCAGAGGGATTGACTAACCCTAGGACATAGATATTAAGGATCAAAGGACAGAATGGAACCCAGGTGCTGTTGCTCCAGAGCCAGTGTTTTTTCAAGCTGTACTGTGTTGTCTTCTACCAACGAGTTCTTAATTGTTAAAAACCAATGTCCTCAGTCTTCATCCTTCTTGACCTCTGTAACATTTGTCACTGTTGAGAATGGCTTCCTCGGTAGGAAACCCCGTGAGTTGGCGGGGTGGTCTCTCTTTCGGATCTGCCATCAACGGGTGGACCCAGTGCCATGATGCAGATTTTCGTGAAGACTTTGACGGGGAAGATCATCACCCTTGAGGTCGAACCGTCCGATACTATTGAAAATGTCAAGGCCAAGATACAAGATAAGGAAGGTATTCCACCTGATCAACAAAGATTGATTTTTGCGGGCAAGCAACTGGAAGATGAACGTACTTTGTCTTACTACAATATTCAGAAGGAATCTACCCTTCATCTTGTTCTGAGGCTTCGTGGTGGTGCCAAGAAGAGAAAGAAGGAGTCTTACACCACTCCCAAAAAGAACAAGCATAAGAGAAAGAAGGTTAAGCTTGCTGTTCTGAAGTACTACAAGGTTGATGAGAATGGCAAGATTAGCCGCCTACGACGAGAGTGCCCTTCTGATGAATGTGGTGCTGGAGTCTTTATGGCTAGCCATTTTGACAGACATTATTGTGGCAAGTGTTGTCTAACCTACTGCTTCAACAAGCCAGAAGACAAGTAAATGTATATGTGTTAATAAAAAAAAGTCAACTATTAAAAAAAAAAAAAGAGAATGGCTTCCTCTTGGATTCTCTTTTTCCCTGGGTTTTTGTTATACTTATCCCTTTTTATTTTCCTTCTATCTGATGAACTAGACCAGCTCATTACTGAAAGCAGTCCCTGCCATAATGTAACCGAAGGGTTCTTTACGTGAAGACTCTCAATTAGGAGGGAACTTTCAACTTGGAGCATGTCAATCAATCATTCAATCAACAAGCATTTTTTCAGTGCCTACTATGTGCTGGGCAATATGCTAAGTGCTAGGGACACAAGTATAAAGAATGAAAGAGTTTCTGATTTCAAGGTAACAGATATTCAGCAGGCAACAAGCACTTACTCTATGCCAGTCACTGTGTTAAGCTCTGGAGACGTAAACCAGCAAAAAGAGAGGCAATCTCTGTTCTCAAGGAAATTACTTTCTAATGAAGTAGACAAAGCACAAAAATGACTTGAAATGAAGGACCAATGGGGTGAAACAACCCATGTAAAAGTATGATGGCGAAGCCCAGGGTTACAAGTCAAACCAAGGAGAGGAGTGTGCATGACCAGCCTAAGTCCCTCACTTAAATGGAGGCTTGGGGAGGAGTTCATCAAAGGGAGAATGAGGCTATAAGGGTGAAGAAATGTTCTAGAAAGATAAGTCTTTAGGTGCTGATGGAACTTTCAGAGTGAGGAACCCCTAGGTGCTGAGGGAACTTCCAGGGTGAGGAGCACCTAGGTGCCATCAAGCCTGACCAAATGATCAAAGAGTCACAACAACTCTGCAACTGCTGTTAACTCTAACAAAACAAAAACAAAAACAAAAAGACAGCGAGCCCACACAGGTTATCTAAACCAAAGTTAACTCTAAAAATAAAATAAAACCAAAGAACTATCAGTGGTTATAAGCAAAAAATTTTCTTTATTCTGTTGGAGGAAGGAAACTAGACACATATTGCCAGTACCTATTTACCCTCCACCCTCCCCAGTAGGAGAGCCATTTTAGTGTGGATAAATTTCAGTAATTACAATAATAGCTGTGCACTAAGCTGTAGCCCTGAAAATGGAGGGGTAACAGCAACAATGAGACAAGTTTGATCCATAGTAGGATTTCATGACCAGAACACAGGTACTACAGGTGCTTATCCTCAGGGACCACTTGGTGCTGATGTGAAACAGTTCTGGAATTTTGCTGTGGCAGAGTTCATCCAGAGGGTGACTGCAAAGGGTTGTTATTATGCCAAGCTCAGGACTCAGCTTGCTTGCTGGGCCTTACCTCTGGAAAACAGGGTGTCTCCTAATAGTAAAAAGAGAGGAGTGGTCTTGCCATGGGGATCCTGACAGTGCTGATGGAATTTCTGGGTGAGGAACCATCTGGGACATGGAGACAAAGTCCAGAGAGTCACAAGCAGAGCTGGGAGGAGAGTGAAGCATGGCCAACAATATAGGGACCCCCCCCCCCTCCTGCCCCCCAAGGTGCTCACATTGACAGGGAAGACAAGTATGCATATAAATATGTAGAGTATAAATGTAAAGTGAACAAGTACAAATATCCACAGAGTAGTTAAATACACAGTAATTTGGAAGGCAGGGCACTCTACCAGTTGGGGGCGGGGGGAATCAGGAAAGGCTTCAATAATCAGACATATCTATTAAAAACTATTCTTAAAATAAAAACTAAATTTATCTCTTTCCAACTTCCACAAATCGCTAATGGTTCTACCCCCTGGTGTCAAAGAAGATTATAGATCTAGAGTTAGAAAGGACCTCAGAGGGAATATAGTCCAAGTCACCCATTTTATAGATGAGGAAACTGAGGCCTGGAGATGTTAAATGATTTGCCCAAGGACCCACACAACCAGGATTCATATTCAAGATCCCATGACTCCAAATTCAACACTCAGTCCACTATTTTGTACTGTCTAACTCCTCTTCCACATGACATACCTTCAAATATTTGGAGATACCTATTGGGTTCCACTTGACTCTGGTCCTCTCTTCTCCAGACTAAACATCCTCAGCTCCTTCCATCCATCCTCATGTGATAGGAAGTTAAAGCCCCTCACCATCCCACTTGCCCTCCTCTGGGTACCCTCTAATTTGCCAGTGCCTCTCTTGAACTGGGGCACCTATAAATAAATCTAATAATCCAGATGTACTCTGGACCAGGCTGTGAACACAAACAAGGTGAGATTTTTGTTGTTGTTGTTGTTGTTGTTGTTTTGTTGTTGGAGTTCAGTTTCCCAGGTTCAGGCTAAATTGTAAACATCTGAAGGATTAATCTCCTTTGAACCCTGATAACTTGCAGCTGTGCTGAGTCAAGTAGGTTTCATGCCTTTTGACTCCGAGTCAAACAGATGCCAAGTTTTGTTATATATTCTGAGAGGTTGGTGTTTTGTTTTGGGTGTTCAATCATGAGAAGGATCTTTTGATTTCCTCATTGAGACTCTAAGTAGTCATATGTTCAGAGTCCCTCAACTACCCAGATGTCTGTGCTCCCTCGATCCAGTGATATATGTAAAGTATATAGCAATATTGCTTTACTCAAACAGTTGGAGGCCTGTCTGTTGGTCTTTGTGATAATTTCTCTGCTTATATTTTCTCTGATGTTCAGGATACTGACCTTTCCCCTGAACTAGTGAATGTAATTAAAAGTAGGATGGTTAACCCCTTTTTGAGTAGTCTTTCCTTTAAAAGCAGATCAAAGAACCTGTGCTAGCAGGCCATCCTGGGTATGCTAGGGTGCTTGCTAATATACAGGCAGAGTACAGGAAGACAGTTTCTTCCTTGAACCATCCTTCTCAATGCAGCCCAAGATTATATTAGCCTTCTTAACTGCCATATGGCATGCATTGCTAACCCATACTGAGCTTATCCCTCACTAAAACCCCAAGATTTTTTTTTTCCCTTAAAAGAACTGCTGCTAACCATGCCTCTACTATCCTATGCTTGTGAAACTATTTATTTTTAACCAAAGTATAAACCTTCCACTTATTCCTGTTAAATTTTATCTTATTAAATTCAGCCCAATGCTCTAACCTCTCAATATCTCTCTGGAGAGGCTCTGTCATTCAATATGTTAGCTGATTTTGTGATCATTCATGTCTTTCATCCTAACCATAGATGGCTGTTGAGATGAAGTCCTAGGTTCTCTTCTCTTTTCTCTGTCTAAACCCTCTTTCTCAGTGGTCTTATCAGCAACTCTTAGTTATCATCTCTATGCAGGTGACTCCAAAATCTAGATATCGACCCCTAGTCTCTCCTGACCTCCAGCCCCATGACATCCAGCTTGTTGGATGTCCCCAAATGGATGTCCCATAAATATCTCAAACTAAACATGTCTAAAATGAAACTCACTGCCTTCCTCATCCCTTATTTACCCCTCTGAGAAACTCAATTTTTTTAATTTTTAGGGCACCATCATCCTTTCATTTCCCCAAGTTTGTACTACCAGATTCTTTTTCAGTTCTTCCCTGTCCTCACCCCACACCATATCCAATGAGTATCTACTTCTCAATTCTACATCCTCACCATATTTCAAATCCATCTTCTATTCTCCATTTATATAACCTTGATTCCACTTCAGATCCTCATTACCTTCTTTTCTTGACTTTCTTTCACATGGGTGACAGTCAGTGAAAATGCCTAGAGTCTGGAGATGGAGTATATTGATAGAGGAGCAGCAAGAAGACCAGTGTCACTGGATCAAAAAGTATGTGGGAGGAGGTGTAAGGTACAAGAAGACTGGAGAGGAAGGGGAAGGTTATGAAGGGCCTTGAATACTAAGAGGATTTTACATTTTATCTTGAAGGTTATAGCTAGGAGGATCAGGAAAAGTTTCCCATAGGAAGAAGATGAGTTGAGCCTTGAAGGAAGTCAGGGATTTTGAGAGGAAGAAAAAAGGAGTGAGTTAATTCCAAGGTAGCCTACATAGTCATGCAGGCAGGAGATAGAATGATGTATGCAGAGCATAATTAGCTATTAAATGGAATAGAAGGTGTAAGAAGGAGAGGTGATAGGGAGCCTCTAGAGCAGTGGTTCTCAACCTGCGGGTTGCGAGCCCTTTGGGGGTTGAATGACCCTTTCACAGGGGTCACAGGGGTCGCCTAAGACCACTGGGAAACACATATTTCTGATGGTCTTAGGAACCGAGACACTGCTCCTCCATCCATCTCCAGGCAGTCCGTCCATATGCAGATACATCCACATACGAGTATTAAAGGATCGCGACATTAGGAAGGTTGAGAACCACTGCGAGTCTAGAGTTTGTTGAGAAGAAAGGTAACATGATCAAACCTGTGATTTAGGAAGATCACTTTGACAGCTGAGTATGGACTGAAGTGTTCTAGGAATGCCAGTCAATTGGGCCGTTGGGTGGAGAAAAGAATGGGGAGGGGACACGTTGGAAAGCTTGAAGTACACTTAAGCCCCTAGCCAAGTTTCTCTCTTCTTGTATTGTGAGTCTCTCTGTCTAAATCTAAATGTAAGAATTTACATTTATCCAAATTACATCTCATTTCATTAGACTTGGCCCAACTCTAGCTAACTGGGAAAATTTTGGGATCCTGACTCTAAAGTGTAGCCTGTTAGCTATTCCTCTCAAAAATGTGCTCTTTGCAAATTGGATGAGTGTCTATCCCTTTATTCAAATCACTGATAAAAATTGTAAATAGCACAACAAAGATCTCTGGAGCATTCCACCTCCCTCCAGGTTGACTTTGGGCCACTAACAAACGCTCTTTGGGTCCTGGCATTCCACTGTCTCTGATTTCATCTAACTAGGTAGATTACCATTGAGACTATACCAGATGTCTACGGGAACAGACTAAAAAAGTCTGAAACTATCTGAGGTCTAAAGATAAGAAATTAGAATGTACTTTGACTTTGATGTGACAGCTTAAGATGGTTTTAATTGTATCATAATTTACATAGCATATTAGAGGTACAACCAACTTTATTGAAAAACAAGGGAAAGAGTAGAAGGCCATCTGCCTGGAATGGGCTTGCTCCTTAGCTCTGTCTCCTGGTTTCCCTTTTTGCAGTCAAGTTCCAGCTAAAATCCGGCCCTTGACAGGAAACCTTTCCTAACCCTTGTTAATTCTGGTGCCGTCCCACTGTTGATTGCCAATTTGTCCTGCATATAGCTTGTTGGGACATTTTTATTTGCTTACTGTCTGCCCTATTAGATCACATCTGACACATTGTAGATACCTAATAAATGTTTATTGACTAACTCATTTTAAGCCACTTGAAAACTTTTCTCCAAAGAACATTAAAAAATACTAAATTTTGTTCATTTGATTTTTTTTTATCAGCTTTTCAAAAAATATTAAAATACACTTTTTATGGAAATTTTAGGTTTTGCCCCATAAGTGAATTGCGTATTTTTTTAGGCTCTTAGATATATAGTCAGAAGTAATCTAGTCCAACCTCCATTTTACAGGTGAGGAGACTGAGGCACAGAGAGCTGTAGTAATTTTCCCAATATAGTAACTGGCTGAGCCAGGATTTAAACCCAGGTCCTCTGACTTTAAACTGGACACTCTTTCTATTTCAAAATGTTCTCTCCTCACCACCACCCCCCCACCCTGACATTGATAGCCTTCTAGCACAATGGATAGAGTACCCCTCCTGGAGTCAAAAAGCTCCTCCTGTGAATTCAAATTTGGCCTCAGACTCTTACTGGCTATGTGATCCTGGGCAAATCACTTAACCCTGTTTGCCTAGATTTCCTCATCTATAAAGTGAGCTGGAGAAGGAAATGGAAAACTACTCTAGTATTTCTGCCAAGAAATCCCAAATGGGATCATGAAGAATTGGACGTGACTGAAAAATAACTAAACAATAACTCTTTAGTAATAGATAGATAGATAGATAGATAGACAGACAGACAGATAGACAGATAGATAGATATAGATAGATAGTTAGATAGATAGATAAATAGATAGATAGATAGATAGATAGATAGATAGATAGATAGATAGATAGATAGATGGATGTAGTCTATATTTAGAAATTTCTACCTGAGTTGCAAGTGGTCAGATTAACGACAGCTCACTTTGTCAGCTGCATTATGGGAGATTTTAACTGAATACCATATATTCCCAGACCTCAAAAATTCTGGGTGATTTTTTTTCACTTTTATAGTCACTCTGTTAGAGCAGAAAAAGGCCTCGAAAGTCAGGCCCTTTACCCTGCAGCTGCTTCTTAAAGGCCACATTAGAGAGGCCAAAAGATGCAACAACAACTTTGCATAATGCAACAGAATGACTCAACTTAACATCTTTATGACTTCATAACCACATTTTAGTGAACTATTTGCAAAAGTTCCTGGCAAATTGCTTCAAGTAAAGAACATCAAAGTCTCATTCCTGGTCTTTGCCTGAAAAAGTACCTTTGACTTGTAAATCGCCTTTGAGAAATAAATGGAAATGCCTAATGGTTTCCAATAAGAGTTTATACAACTATTATAGCAAACTGGTAAAAAGAGGGGGAGTTTTCAAAATAAGTTTATTAAGATTGGCTCTCTGCTCATAGTCAGATAATCTATTCTGAAGGGAAATAAATCATGATTAGATTTAATTTGACGAGCATTTCTTAAGTACCTACTATGTGGAAGACATTCAGTCTTAGGTCAAGAAACAAGTGCCTGATATATATATATATATAAAGACAAAAATTCCACAGTCCCTAGTTCAGGAGGCTCATGAAAGGGGGGGGGGGGGGAGAGAGAGAGAGAGAAAGAGAAAAAGAGAGAGAGAGAGAGAGAGAGAAAGAGAGAGAGAGAGAGAGAGAGAGAGAGAGAGAGAGAGAGAGAGAAAGGTGGGCGATAACAACCTGTACACCAGTAAGTAAATAAGAGACTTTTAGGGGAGGAAGAGAAGAAGGTTGGGAGGCTACATGGTATAGCAGAAAGAGCTCTGGATTTGGAATCAGAGAACCTGTAAAATAAGGGGTTTGGACTAGATGACTTATAATTTCCTTTCTGGTTGTAAATCTGTGATCATGAGATGTGAAGCGGGAATCAGTAAAGGCTTTTTTTTTTAAGTAGCACCTAAATTGAGACTTGTAGAAAGACAAAGATTCTTAGAAAAGGGAGGGTGTTCTGGGCAAGGAAGTACCATTTGTGCAAGAGCTGAGAGAGAAGAGATGGTATCCCACATATAAGGAAGAGCTGGCAGCCCAGTTTCATTTGGTCAGGACAATGCAGGGAGGGGGAAACCACAAAAGATAAGTAACATATGAAGTCAACGTGAATAGGTCTGGAAGGATAAATTGGAATCAATTCAAAAGGCATTTATTAAGCCCCTTCTTCATGTCAGGCATAGTGTTAAACACGAGGTGGGGTCAAATGATGGAAATTAAATTTAATTCTCCGGCATTTATTAAGCACCTGCCCTGGGCAGAGCACTGTGCTTGAGGGGAGGTAGGCAGTGTAGAAATACAAAATTTGTATATGAGACAGTCCCTGTTCTTATGGAGACTACAGTCTAGTAGGGGAATAAGTTATATACAGAAATTACTGTAATATGCAATAATATAAGACATATGTATATTATTATATATTTATGTATAACATAAGATATGTATCATATGTTATACATGTAATATACAATAATGCAAAATATACATAATTATTTATTGTATTGTAATATATAATGATACAGGTTATATATAATCATA
>CM053587.1:267649803-267716931 GCA_028646515.1 Pseudochirops corinnae
ACTTTAGTGGGAAGTATCTTTGTGTGCGTTTTGGAGTTCTAGGATTGGTTTAGAGTCCTATTTTATGGGTATTTTGGGGTGGCTATGTGAGAGCTGCGATATGTTGCTGCTGCTACGCCGCCATCTTGGCTCTGCCCCCCGACCTTTAGAGTTTGAAGGGTGCTCAAGGGTCATCTTATGCAGTCTGTATCTAACTAGGGATTCTTTCTGAAACACAAAAATTATTATCTGCTTAGAGACCTCCAGTGGTGTGATCTGGAGGGTGGGACAGATTGGGGTGGGAAATGACCCAGGAAGCCCATTCTGCTTTAAGGTGATTATAAGGAGTAGGAAAATTTCCCTTAAATAGAGCTTAAATCTGCTTCACTGTGTTCTTTACTTCCTTGTTCTGCCTACCCTGGCCATTCAACCATTTGTATTCTGAATCCACTATACTTTGCTGTCCCACATTCTTCCTTTTTGTCCACAAGAATAGCATGGGAAAGTTTACCAAATGTTTCCTGAAATCCAGGCATAGTGTGTCTATTTCATTCCATCTCTTGATTTGCTAGTCTAGTTAACCTATCAAAAAAATTGAAATGACCTTGGTCTAATATGATTTATTTTGATGAATCCCTGCTGGCTTTTAGTCATTACTGCTTATCTGATTGTTTACAAACTGCTCCCTTTATTAATGTGTTCTAGACTTTTGCTAGGAATTAAGGTAAAATTCCTTGGTTTTCAGTTTGGAGATTTTACCTTTTTCCCTTTTTTTTTGTCCTGAATATGGTGACTTTATTGATAGTACACAATATAGAACTCTATAGGCTTCTAGCCACTACTCCAGGGGTGCTTTGGGGTAAAGATGTGAATGGGACATAGGATCCCCAGTACAGGAACATAGGTTAGGGATGTGGCCTCTCCAGTGGTGGAGCTCCTTTTTTTGACTGGGGATGAAGATCCATGGCTTTCCACTTTATTCCTTGAGGCCATGTAGACCATGAGGTTAAGCACACAGTTGCTATAACTGTACTCATTGTCTTACCAGGAAATGAGCTTGACAAAAACGACAAAATTGTAGTGTTTTTCCTTTTCCAGTACTGGAGCATTTGTACTGTTCCCCAGAGTATTTTAAGAATCATACGTGGAGGTTCAACAAGCACATCTACAGGTTATTTTAGTTCCCTAGGATATAGTGTATCTGGGCTTGGCAACTTGAACTTATTGAAGTCTACCAAATGATGCTTTACTGTCTCCTTATTTATCTTTATTTTTTTTCCTTTTTCCTTTTTTAACCATTCTTTACCCGTTCTACCTCCTTCTCCATCCCATTCCAAATATTTCCTCAGCAGGAAAACAAAACAAAATAAAACAAAACAAAGCAACACATCCCAGGAACAATATAAGAGCCAAATAGTGTAATCTTCTCACTCTCCTCCCCCAGTCTTCACATCCACTCCGGCTACTGGTCCTATGACTTTGATCTTCCTCTTGACCACAAAGAGCCTAAAACAAACAAATAATCAAAACCAAAAAAGAATATGACTGTGCTGTTCTTGTATATTTGACTTCAGTTACTTGCTCTTGCTTCTGTTCTATACATGTCTTTTTAAAAGTTGAGTTGGATAGTAAGTTTCCAGTGAAGTCACACAGGTCTCTTTAGGTAGCTTTCTCTTTTCTTTCTCATTGAAATAGTTTTTTCTTATACAGGATTTTATTCTTGAGTAACTCTTGAGGAGCCACTCACTCTATTATATTAGTTCTTTGGATTCTACCTACTCTTTCTGTGGATCTTTTTGAAACCTGATTGCTAGTATGTCAGATTTTGCACAGATTTTCATCATGAACTCAGTAGTGGAGTAGTGACTTGCCTTCAAGTTTCCTATTATTTCTGCTTTATCAGTCAGTTCCTCTTTGTTGATCAGAATCATGTCAGTTCCTTGTCTTTTCCTCTGTCTTTTTTAGGATGAAGTTATAATTAAGTTCAGAATTTCTTAGCCTTTTTTCTTTTAGGGAGGGAAAAGGAAGGTGAACAAGAATTTTAAAGTATCTACCGTGTGCCGGGCACTGTCTGTTCACTTTACAAATAACCTCATTTGCTTCTCACAACGACCCTGGGAGGTAGGTGCTATTATTATCCTCATTTGACAGATGAGGAAACTGATGCAGACGGAGTCTAAGTGACTTGACTAGGTGTAGTAGTAATGAAACTTGAAGTTCCTTTTGTATTGCCAAGCTGAGAGGTATTTAGCACCTAGTTCAAATTAAGCCTCTGTCAAAGAAACAGAAGGTATGAAACCCTGTTGCTGATGTAACAGGAAGGGGCTGAACAGGGAGGAGAAATACTGTATATAAGGAAAAGCCCCAGAGAGGGAGAGTCAGAACTTCTTGGGATAAGCATTGTGGAGGCAGCTGCTGCTGCTGGATTGAGGACTGAACTGAGAATTGAGAAGAATTGAGAAGAGGAACGAGAATTGAGAATGGAGACAGAATTTCTTGGAACAAGCCACACGGAGGCTGGATAAAGTGATTTTGAACAGAGTTTATGGTGCTGAAGGAGGGCCAGCTGGAGCTGTTGAGAAACTGCTGAGGAGCTGCTGAGTCCGAGGGCCAGGAGGAGCTGCCAGAGGAAGCATGACTGTGGTGTTGGTACTTTGTTTGTGGCCTTGTTAAAGCCTTGACTTCCCAAGAATAGAGACTGTGAAGGATTTAAGGTGGACTAGACACTGTGAGCTCCAACATGGAATGGGAACTGAACGAACAACTGGACAAGGAGCTAGGAGCTGTCTGCCTTTGAACCCAGGTGACAGTTCGGTGAATCCAGGTAGGAGCTGGGACCATGGAAGGGGATCCAGGGAATCTGAGAGTTTATCCTGAGTCAAGCTGATAGAAGACTTTACTTGGATACTGTGTACTGACTGAGAAATTGTGATTTACTTGTGTACTGACTGAGAAATTGTGATTTACTTGTAACTGAGAGGTAGATAGCCTGTGTATTTTCTGATGATTGAATAGTGAATGATGACTGAATAGTGATTGATTTGTAACTTAATGTGTCTCATGGGTGGAAAACTTTGACTATTGTACTTTGTGTCCCCTAAGGAGGCAAGCCAAGCCTCCTTAAGGATGATTGAATGGTTGATTTGATTCAATGATTGAGTTACTAAATGATTGTTCTTTGTTGAAAACTATATGACCACTGTAGTGAAAACTATGTGGCTATATGAGTGATAAGTTGTTGAATTGTGACATGGTGAATGATGTATTTTGAATTTCTGTGATAAATTGTAGTATTGTGAATGCTGTACCTTGATTTCTGTGAATGTTTTGCTCTGATTTATTAATGAATAAATAGAGTGTTCATTGTATTATGTAATCAGAACCTTGAAAAGCTGTTCATAGCAGCATTCTTCTGGAAAGCTGCTCTTGCTTGGCTTTACACCAGGGTCACATAGCTGGTAAGTGTCTAAGGCCAGATTTTAACTCAGTTCTTCTGGACTTGAGTCCTAGTACTCTACTGTTCCACTCTACTGTCTAAGTAGAAAGAGAAACATGCTCCAGCAGATCTCTAGATAATTGAAATTCTCCGGCACTGACATTTCTTGCTTCCCTGCTATGTTTATTTTGTTTCTCAAACTTCTCATTGATTTCTTCTCTCTAGATGAGGAAATTCAATTCAAGGATATTATACAAAGTCCTAGTGATACAAAAATAACATTTGTTCCCTGCCCTCAGGTTGCTTATATCCTACTTTGGGGAATTGGGAGGGGATTGTTTGGTACATAGGATAAGCATGATACCAGATAGTATGTAATGGAGGCAAAGGAAGAGATCTTTGCAAAATGCTTTTAAATTTAAAATGCTTTTTAAATTTAAATTTAAGGACAAGAACATATTCCTCTGTAGGATCAGGATAGATTTCCTATTCAAGGCAATCCCTTTTAAGCTAAGCCTTTAAGACTAGCTGAGCCTTTAAGATAAAGTGAGCCTTTAAGAGATAATCTGAAAGGCAAAAATGAGGAAAGAGTACTTTTTTTTTTGGCATGGGGGACGTATTGGAATGTGTGGAGGGGATGATGTGAATTTTGGAAACACCTATTTGAAACTTCAATTTGGAAAGAATATGAAATACAAAAAGAAGAATAATGTTAAGTAAAGTTGGAAAGTTAGACTGGCACATCTAGTCCAATCCTCTCATTCTATCTATTGATTGTTGAAGTCTGTAAATGCCAGGATAAAGAGTTTGTCTATTGGAACTACTTCCTGGTGTGCTGACAAAGGCTTTTGAACAAGCTGTCTTTTAGGAAGATTATTTTGGCTAGTATATGAAAAATGATCTGGATATGGGGAGAGATTGAAGATTGGAAATAGGAAGCTACTATAGTAGTCCAAACAGTAATAATGAAGATCAGAATTGGGGTGGTAGCAGTATGAGTAGGGAGAAGAGAATGGATGCAGAGTGATTGTGGAGAGACAGTAGGATTTACCATCAGTAGGATGGGGGGTGGGGTGAGAGAAAAGGAAGAATCAATAGTGATGGCAAGGTGACCTTATGGCATCAACCCAGATAGTGATATTGTAAGAAGGGCAGATTTAGGAAAGAAGATAAATGTAGATTGGACATGTTGAATGTAAGTTGCTAGAGGAATACATATGTGGAAATATCTTGTAGGCAGTTGGAAATGTAGGACTGAAGTACAGAGAGAGAATAAAAGTGGATATGTAGATTTGAAAGACTTTTTTTTCTCCTTGTATAGTTCTGTTTGGTACATAACTACTTTTCAAATGTAACTATATTGCTACTTTAAAGTTTTGATTTAGAAGTGATATAGAAATGTATAGAAGGGATTGAATTGAAAAGAACAAAATCAGATGACGAGGCATACACAGTCTTGGGTGGAAGGAAGATGACTGTAAAGGAACTATTAAGTGGGTTGGGAGATGAACAGGATAGTCAAGTTATAGAAGCCCAGGGTAAAACTCAGGTTTAGTGACTTGAGGTTACTTAGCTGGTGAGTGGTAGAACCTAAGTCTTTTGTCTCCAAGTCCATTGCTCTTTCTGTTCTTTCTTAAAAAAGCAAATATACACTAATATTTAAAGAGTTGCAATCTGGAAATGGTAGTTAAATTATTTTATCTATCTCCAAAGGGTAAAACTAGGACAAATGGGGAGAAGTTAGAAAAGGGGCATATTTGATTTGATAAAAAGAATTTACCTATCTGGCAATGTCTGCTTTACAAAGAAATTTGCATTATTGGATTAATTGCTTATATTTTACTTGATGCTACCCAGTTAGAAAGCACTTTGGATAACAATAACCTAGTGAGATTGTAAGTAATAGTTAATCATCTCGTTTTAGAGAGAAGGGGATTGAGGCTCTGACAAGTAAAGTCACTTGTTAAAGCAAGCTTCTGAATTGGTGAAATTATAGAGCTAGCAATCAAATATAGGTATTCTTGTTTACTACTACTACCATTACTACCACTACTACCACCACCAGTACTACTACTACTACTATAGCTAGCCAGCATTTATATAGCTCTTTGAGGTTTGCAAAGTACTTTAAATATTATCCCATTTTCCCTTCATGGGGTGCTATTATTATTGTTACCATTTTATGGAAGGGGAGACTGAGGTCCAAAAAAGGTTAGTGATGTGCCCAGGATCGCAGCAAGTGAGTGCCTGAGGCGAGATTTCAATCTGGGTTTTCCTGATGCCAAGTCCAGCACTGCAGGCAGGGTTCCATCTACTGGCTTAAGCAGAGATTGTCTGAATATATGTCAGGGATGTTGCTGAAGACATTGCAGAATAGGAAGAGACTTCAGCCTAGCTGACCCCTGAAGTTCCCTTCAGTCCCAAAAGTTGAAGAGGCATTTAGAGGCCATTTAGTCCAATGCCTTCATTTTACAGTTAATCAAATGGAGGCCCAAGTGTTTTGAACAAAGTCACACATTTGGTAGTGTTGACCTGAAAGTTTGGTTAAAGGAGGCTAAAAGGCTAGGTGATACATAAATTCATATTGTTTATTCCCTTAAAGCTAGCAGATACATGCTGTGCAGAGCCAAAACATACATTTTGACTGTGATAAAAGAATGACGAGCTTTAAATATGTTTTAGAACAATCCCAACTCAGGGTCTCTATGTCACTCAAATTTATGATCTCCATATATGTTTAACCATATTATGAGAAAAGGAATTTTCTTAATGAAATAGGTGGTAAATACAATAAGATAAGAGAGTTGACAAAGTGTCAATTGAAATTACGACCCAGGATATCTGTGTTTTCTTTACCATTAACATGACAACATAGCATATGTCCATAAAATATTAAGATAAGAAAAAGTCCTATTATTCAAGGTAGTGTGTCAGGTTAAAATTCTTATCCTTAATGGTCATAAACAGAAAAAAATGCTCTTAAGTCAGCCCCATCTGACCTTGTTGACATAGGAAGAGGTATTCTGAGTTTACTCAGAGAACAAAGAAGCTCTGCAGGCTCTTCTTCTGGTTGATTAGTTCAGGCTCTGGCCCTTATTGGGATTCAAATTAATATTAAATAATTATCTTTTCCTCTTTTTGGTCAAAGGCAAGCCAAAGGCTTTGCCTGTAAGACCAGTGGTTCTCAACCTGTGGGTTATGTTCAGTTTGTAACAATGAAAATACATCCTGCATATCAGATATTTACATCACGATTCATAACAGTAGCAAAATTACAGTTATGAAGTAGCAACAAAAATAATTTTATGGTTGGGGGTCACCACAACATGAGGAACCGGAACTGTATGAAAGGGTTGCAGCATTAGGAAGGTTGAGAACCACTGCTGTAGACCAAAGAAGGTATGGAAAAATCTCATTCTTCCTCTGGTTGTGGGAAGTTCTAAAAATTCTTGTCTAGGTGGATTTGAGTTTTTCCCAACCACTTCCGGAAATAGGGGGCACTGAAGATAAGGTTGAATTCTTTGTCAGACTGAGTCTGCCTCATGGGGTGAGTGGGGAGATGAGAGAAAGAGTTGCTCTTTCCCTGTGTTTGGACATCCTCAGAGATGGGCAGGGCACTGCAGGGCAATTGCACACAAGCAAAAGGAGCAGGTTGCAAGGGGGGAAAATAAGCTAAAGCTACCAAAGATATAGGTAACCAGTCTTGGTATATAAGGGGCTCAGATAGGGAGGGAGCTGTTCTTTGTGCAGGTCTTGTCCTGACTCTTGGGAAAGCACTCTGTGTCTGATGTCGTCTTTTTCAAGCCCCTTGGAAACAGGAGGGCAAGGTCTTCTATGGGCTCAGATGTCCACTCGGGAGCAGGGACAATCTTTAGATGTGACAGATGAATCCAAGAGTCCATATCCACAAGTTAACAGCCATGGGAGTAGTCAGACCGACCTGACAGGATCTCCCAGAAGACATGATTTGATAATTGAGAGGAAACAGCACAACATAGGTAACATGGCTAAAGGCACATAGAAATGGTTCAATTTCCCAGCTGCACAGGGCTAGGTTCAAACAATACAATAAAGTTTTTCTCACAGTTTACAAAATTGCATAATTACATTAAGTCAGGTACAGATTAAATTACTTAGATGACTCACAATAGACTCGTTTTGAGAAGGGAGATTTTTACATGTTACCAAGATAACCAAGAAAACTTAAACACGAACAATACAAATCACTGCAATTATTATTACCATTGTTTACTGGCATTAAATTCCTTGTATCTCAGTTACCTATTCCCAATGTCCATTTAAGCAGCAATTTTTGAATCCCGGATGCCTCATGTAGTTATATGGTCCCTAGATATCCTTTCTTTGACAGTAGGTTTTTTTTTTTAGGACAGTTCCAAAAAGGAATTCAACTTCTTTGGTTCAGGTCTAGAAGTTCCCATATAGTTCTGACAATATAAATTGGTACAGTCACTTAAATTTGGTTCTCTATTTTTGAAACTTTAGAGCAGTGGTTCTCAACCTTCCTAATGCCACAACCCTTTAATAGTCATATGTGGGCAGACCTGCCTGGAGACAGATAGAGGAGATTCCTAAGACCATCGAGAACTATATGTTTTCCGATGGTCTTAGGCGACCCCTGTGACCTCTGTGAAAAGGTTGTTCGACCCCAAAGGGGTTGCGACCCACATGTTGAGAACCGCTGCTTTAGAGAATTTCAGTTTAGATATTATCTTCTGCTTCTGTCCTTCTTTAAATCCTGTACCTGATATAAGAATTCTTTGAAATGTGAGGGTCCAACCATAAAACAAGCTTATCTGTCTTTTAAAATTATCAGATACTTTAATAAGGGAGAAATAATTTTACTTTTACCACTATCTTATACAATTTTGTGTAAAAATCCAGATTTGAGATCTTATTACCAAAACATACTTAAATTTTGGAAGCTAATCATCTACATCTGTATATAATTCTTAGAGGAATCAGTCTGATCCTGTTGCTTTCCGCAAAATTTGTTATCCTATTTAATTAGACAGACATCTATCACATTACATCTTTGTCTTATAATCTTGTCTAATCATTTCCTCCTTTGGAGGATGTTACCTTTCTATTTATTTGTCCATGAATATAGGTTAAAATTGTAAGTTATTCATTCTTGTATTCCATTATAGTAACTCAGGGATGTTCCAATATCCATCTATAACCCAGTGGATTTAGCATTGTACTTAGAAAACTTCTTGATTGTGGAAATTTGCTATAAAAGGAGGGACAATGTAATATCTTTTTTTTTTATCAGTTATTTGTTGCTTATTCAGTATTTAGGGTTAGTATGACACTTGAGGAATTCGTTGCATTGTTGTACGTATACAGATCTTTTTATATAATATGGAAATTATATATATGTATATACGTGTATGTATATGTAGACAAAAATCAGGTTCTCTGGAAATGTGATATACGAGGCTATGCTATAGGCCCTAATAGAGGGGAGCATAAAGGTAATCAATGCATCAATAAAGAATTACTTCTGTATGGTGTTTTGTAGCCAGGAGTGTTGTCTTCTGGACCTATGGGAACCTGTAGCACCTACATACAAGGCAGGTAGTTTATATACCTGTGGGGCACTTCACACCAACTACTGAGACTATACAAGTCATATCCAGCATCATATGCAAACAACAACAGAGTTTAAACAAATAGTCACACTGTACTATTCCCCATTTCTAACTTTAGGAAGAGACTAGAGCAGCGGTTCTTAACCTGTGGTTCGTGACCCTTTTGGGGGGGTCACAGGGGTCGCCTAAGACCATCAGAAAACATATTTCTGATGGTCTTAGGAACTGAGACACTGCTGCTCTATCCGTCCCCAGGCGGGTCTGCCCATATGCAGATATGTCCACGTACAAGTATTAAAGGGTTGCCACATTAGGAAGGTTGAGAACCACTGGACTAGAGTGTGTTCACAGATTTTACATTTCTGGTGTTCAATCACTAATTAGAGGAAGGATTTGACCTATTTGAAAAGTGCATCATACATAACCCCTTAACCACTGTCGTGTTCTCTTGATGTTAAAAGGTTTTAAAATTGCAGCGCCTTCTGGATTCCCCAAAGAGTTTCTGCATTCTTCTTTAAAAGGCTCTCCTCCTCTGGATTTAGGTTTACCTTCACCACATCTGAAATGCCATTCTGCCTGAAGATACATGGGACACTAAGGACGACATCCTCAATAATGCCATATAGGCCCTTAATCATGGTGGAAATTGGACGCACTCTCCTAAGATTCTTCATAATGCTTTCTGCCAAATCTGCCACAGACAAGCCAATGGCCCGGGAAGTATAGCCCTTCAGCTTGATCACCTCATAAGCACTTTCAGCCACCTGTTTATGAACATCTTTCCAGTTCTTTGAATCGACATCAGTTCATATTTGAGGATTAACATTCTTCAGAGATGTACCAGCAAGATTCACACCACTCCACACAGGAACACTGGAATCTCCATGTTCCCCAAGGACTCATCCATGACAGCTTGAAGAATGGACACCAAGTCTCTCCCCCATTGGGTAACGGAAACGGGCAGAACCACTTCCAATAAAACGATTTTTAGGAAAGCCACTTAGCTTCCAGGCCACATATGTCAAAATATCCATTGGATTGGAAACAATAAGCAGCTTGTAATTAGTGCTGTATTTAATAGTATTGGGAATGATGGGTTTAAAGATATTCACATTCCACTGGATCAAATTAAGACGACTTTCTCCCTCCTGTTGACGTGCCCCAGCCATAACAATGACCAGTTTTGAGTTTGCAGTTACACTGTAGTCTTTGCCAGAAACAATCTTTGGTGTTTTGAGGAAAAGGCTACCATGTTGGAGATCTATCATCTCTCCCTTTAGTTTGCTTTCTATTACATCAACTAAGGCAAGTTTATCAGCCAAATCCTTTGTTAAGATACTGATGGCACTTGCCATGCCAACTGCACCAACCCCAACAACATTGATCTTGTTCTGGGGAACCTGTTTTTCCTTTAGGACATTCAAAATAAGCTGATCCTTAACAGTAGATGCCATTTTGGGGGATATTGAGGTTGCTGGTCAGGCTGCAAAAGTTGTGAGTTATACGTGAGATTGCTGTTCCCAGACTCGTGCCCAATGTCATATATCTTAACAGAAGGAAAGAACTTCCTTAGCTCTGTTTGATTCCAGGCATGAGTCATATCAGACAGCCAATCATATAGTCACTAGATGCTGAAAGCAGGCCTTAGGAGTAATCAGGTGAAGAATTTCCCTTTTCAGAAAGGAAATAGTAAAATTGGGAAATAGAGTTAGGAAGATCCTACCCAAGCTGTGTCCAAGGTTGTCTTCAAAACTTTTCCCAGACACAGACATTCACTTTTAGAAGTTCTCAGCCTGCAGTGCATACTATTCTACTATTGACTTTATGACAGTTTGACTAACTATCCCTGTAATCAGAGCTTAGAACAGTAGTAAATTGCAGTCCCATAAGGTCTTGAATAGCAAATAAATATGGGCTAGTATCCCTCAGATAGGGCCATCTCAAATCTGATTGAGCTATTAATTATCAAATCAAGTTACATAATTTTTCTCTCTTAAAATACTTCCTCACCTCTCAACATACTTAAGCCATCTAAAACTGGCACAAATGTATCCAGAGCAACTAATTACGGACAGGAGGAGGGCTTGGATAACCCCCATTTGTCTCCAAACCTTCTTATCTGCCTTCCATATTTTCAATGAGACCTTTATTTATCTTTCCAAACCTCTCAAGCCCATTATTCAGATTATTCAGTTTTCCTTTACATTTCAACCATAAGACAAGATAACTCACAAGTTATTATTCTTTACTAACATTAACTACTGGAATTCCATTCCTTAAACAAAATAAGAGGTTCCTAACTTTAACCTCACAGGTTGATGAATTTATGTCCTTGTTTCACAAGCTTGTTTATTCTTCTCTAATTATACTCAGTCTGGAAGAATGGGACACTTTTTTACATATGATAAGTTCAGACACCAATTTTAACTCTTGCTTAAGGCCATGAAATGACTACAAATTCAGATAAAAACAGCAAGATATCTTCTGTTTTACAAGTCATCACATTAAAATTTAGTAAGCCTTCTAAAAATCACAGAAGAGATTTTTTTAAAAAAATGTAAATTCATATTGTTTGGTCCTTTAAAGCTAGCTACACATGTGCTGCATGGAGCCAAAACATAAGTTCTGTCCGATAAAAGAATGACCAGCTTTAAATATGTTTTAGAACAATCCCAACTCAGGGTCTCTATGTCACTCAAATTTATGATCTCCATATATGTTTAACCATATTATGAGAAAAGGAATTTTCTTAATGAAATAGGTGGTAAATACAATAAGATAAGAGAGTTGACAAAGTGTCAATTGAAATTACGACCCAGGATATCTGTGTTTTCTTTACCGTTAACATGACAACATAGCATATGTCCATAAAATATTAAGATAAGAAAAAGTCCTGTTATTCAAGGTAGTGTGTCAGGTTAAAGTTCTTATCCTTTATGGTCATAAACAGAAAAAAATGCTCTTAAGTCAGCCCCATCTGACCTTGTTGACAAAGGAAGAGGTATTCTGAGTTTACTCAGAGAACAAAGAAGCTCTGCAGGCTCTTCTTCTGGTTGATTAGTTCAGGCTCTGGCCCTTATTGGGATTCAAATAGATATTAAATGATTATCAGTAGTAAACAGCCAAGCCAAGATTCTTGATTCCAAATCTAGTGTTCTTTTTCTATACCTCAATACTCCTCTCTATTGAATACAAAGCATTATTTAATAAAGTGTGTCTTTTAAATAGATTATGAGCTCTCTAATTTCTAATGTTAATTTCATACCAGGCTGCATCAATAGAGGGAGTTTCCACACATGGTATTCTCTACACTAATGAAACCACAAATCTGGCCCCTGAAAGTTTTGTTTTGAATATAATATAGTTCTAGTGTGACATTATTACTGAATTACCTGCATATTTTCCTCTGCACTGCCTTATTTTGAGAAAAAAATTAAGAAATGTTTTTTATTAAATCTTTTCTTCCCCTCCTCCCCTTCCTTTTCTTTCCCCTAACACACAGTTCCTTTTCTGCTTTGAAACAGCAACTGAGCTGCCAGCAAAAAGTCTTATTTAAGCAGAAAATACTTTGTTTTTCTGGGACTTGGAGGAGCTTGTTAAATTGAAGCCACATGCCTTTGAAGGAAGTTGGGATAGAGAATTGTAAATATTTTTTCCACTAACCTGACCTGGCAGCTTCTCACCTTATTTTTGTCTTTTTATCACCTTATTTGCACTTTTACCCTTCCTACCCATCTCAGTATACTTAATTTCTTTCCTATGTCCTCCTTTCTCTTCCACCCCTCTCCCTAACCTTTTTCATCCTGCAGGTGAATGTAAGCTTCTTGAGGGCTAAGGCTGTTTTTTTTTCATCTTTGTATCTCTAGTGTATAGCACCTTAACTGGCCCATAGTAGGCACTCTGCCAGTGCTTCTTAGATTGAATAGAAGGACTTAAACACTATTTTCATGTAATTGCCTGAGTCTTCTTCCCTGAGACCAAAGCCTCTTGAGGAAATTAAAAAAAAAAAGAAATTATTACTGTTTACTCACTTACATATCATATTCCCCATTTCCCTTTCTCTGTTGAAGTTTGTTGTTGTTGAAGTTTGCCGCTGATTACTATAAAGGTCTGTTGTTTAGAAAACACAGGTGAGTTTAATGAATGTTCTTCAGGGTAGAGGTGCACCAGGATCCCTATTCACATATAACTTATTTCCTTATATCTCCCTCCCCTCCACCTCCCCTTATGGGGGAAGTACCAAGGAGAAATTATGTAAGCCTTGTATTAGTATAGAAAAATTGCAAACAGGATAAAGAAGTGCTAGATTTGAAAACTCTCAATGGATAGTATGTTATAGAATTGAGCCCCTCTAAAGTTAGTATTTGTTTGTTTATTATCTTTTCTCCTGTTTTAAAAAAAATCACACTAGTTTTTCTTGGATCCTTTTCAGTGTAGATCACATCTATGACTGGTCTGTCTTTAGGTCATAGTATAGAATTCTAGTACCTGTTTAATCTCTAAGTAACACTTATTTCTGTCATGAGTTACATATTTTCCAGTTTTTGAAATGAGAGATAAAATCAGGGTTGGTTATCAACTAGGAATTAAATCAGATATTCTGAGGGGTTTTTTTCTCTTTTGTTAAGGCAAACAAAACATTCAGCATACACAGGATAGTTTATATATAGCATTCAAATCTTCAAAGCTTACAATGTAAATTGTTATTTAAAAAAGTCATATTTATGGATTCATCCCTAATATCTTACTTTGAATGCCTCATTGGGCCTATAGATAAGTTTAGTTCTTGAATGCTGTGCCTGTAGAGCACAAACTTAGATAGATTCTATCAAACAAAAAGACTTCTGGAATATGTCATGACAGGTCCACACAGATTGATTGCAGGGTGTTGAATTTTTTTCTCTACCAAGTCTCAAAGACTCTACTAAATTGTAGTAGTTTTGCGATTGGAGGTAGGACCCACACTGATGAAATCACAAATCCTTGAAATATCTATGAATTTATTCTAACTAAATTTCTTCCACTTAATTCTACTTTGCTTACTATTTCTCAGCAAGTCTTTTAGACAAGAGATAGAATCTATTCTAAATCATAGTTTTGTTTCATCTGTATGCCAGTTTTCCTTTGCTCTATCTTCTTTGCAGTATTTATTTTCTCCCCGCCAGTGCTCCCTCTCTCTCATCTTTGATTTTCCCATTGCCTTTATTTTTCAGATCCTTATGTGTAGTGGGAAAGAAGAAT
This sequence comes from Pseudochirops corinnae, assembly GCA_028646515.1. Taxonomy (NCBI): domain Eukaryota; kingdom Metazoa; phylum Chordata; class Mammalia; order Diprotodontia; family Pseudocheiridae; genus Pseudochirops; species Pseudochirops corinnae. The sequence goes on from CM053587.1 coordinate 267,664,072, forward strand.
TATTAGAGAGACATCTTCTCTTTACTACTACACATTTATTCATAAATCTGTCCCTTACACTTTCTTTTCACACAATATAGAACACATTTATGTGTTTGTTCAATATTCGGGCAGTTTGAAGAGATGGAAGCCAAGGGCTTCATATGTTCATTCCATTGGAAAGGCCATGCTTATTGAATTTTAGGTATTCCAAGGAGTTCCAGTCAACTGTCAAGAACCTCTCCTCACAGTGTCAGAACTGTGGTGATGATGAGAGTAATGCAACTAACAGATAGTGCTGGTATGTAACCCCTTATTTTGCATGTTTATTTCACAGAAAGCTATATGGACTACTGGGGTAAATTATATTTTGAAAAACACACGAGAAGAAATGTTTGCATGTGTTGAAAGTAGGTTTTGGCATACTGGTAAAAGAGAGCTTGTAGGGAATAAAACTTTGTTTTATTCCAAATTCTGTGATATCCAGTGTACTTCTAACATTAAAAACATTTCTAGTTTGGTTTCCAACCAATTTAGTAGCAAGTTGACTACTGGTGAATCTCTTTGTACCTTCTTTTGCATAGTGATATTCTTATCATTCTTAGTGAAGTATGAAGCCATAAATGTTATATTGCTTCCTTATTGTCTTGTAATATGACTCTCTCCTATTTATTTAATTTTTACTTGAATTCTTTAAAATCTGCCATATCTGAAACTAAATTACTATATTAGAAAAATATCAGCCCAGTTAGTATTTTTCTGTTTATGATGTTTTTCATTACATTGTAGTAGATTTGCTTTGAAGCAGAGTTAAATCTTTTTGTTTGTTTGTTTGTTTTTTTGCTTTTTGGAGGGCAGTTGGGGTTAAGTGACTTGCTCAAAGTCACATGGCTAGCTTTTGTGTCAAGTGTCTGAGGCTGGATTTGCACTCAGGTCCTCCTCACTTCAGGGCTGGTGCTCTATTCATTGTGCCACCTAGCCGCCCCCAGAGTTAAATCTTTAAAAGAAAATCATAATTTTAACACCGTTCTCTCTTGTTTGTTCAAAGTTCATTCTTTTTGTTGTTGGTAGATGGATAATATGATTTTTCTCTACCATTGTATAACAGTTTGTTTTGATCTTATAGTTGGTGAGATCGTTACTTCTTTCAGAGTAGACAGGTTGCTACTTTTGCCTGGATAGAGTAATCATGTAGTTTTTATATTTGATGAGAATATTTTAAACATTTGTTCCAGCTTTTATCAGATGAGTTTTGTTTAATTTTCAAATATGTTGTTGTAAGCTAGTGTATTTGTGCTGTAACTAGAAATCTTAATTAGCATTTGTAAATTTTTTAGCTCTTTGAATACAATTATTTTATTTCTTTTTGCCCATAAACTGATTCTTTTGATTTTTATCAAGGTAAAAAAGTAAGAGATAGGGCACAGCTCTAGGAATGTTACTACTGTTATAAATTATTTTAAGTGTATTCTATGGCTATTTTTAAGGTTACCTCAAAGATGTGTTTTCATTCTCATACTGTATTCTTTAGAAATGTACGAAAAATTTCAAGATAGCTTTTAAGGTAGACATATTTTGTAAATAGTTAATATCCTCAGATCTGATGTAATTGTGAATAGTTTGTGGTGTGCCTAACACTAATTGATGAACACAACTTCTTCTTATTGTAGGTGACCTCAGTAATTAACCAGAGGTCATAGAACAAGGTAGATCTGCAGTTATTTTTGTTTACTAGCCCTGGGAATTATCATTGTCATTCTGTTAATAATAATTGTAATAATAACATATGTGACTGGTTAACTAAGTGAAATGTAGCATAAAAGTAAATTCAAATTTTTCCTCTTGTAAATTCCTATTAAAAAGAAAATGTTTCATACAACATTGAAATTAGAAATATATGAAATGGTAACTAATTGCATCATATGCTTTTTCCCCCATAGAAAAATTGGAGGCTCCACCACCTTCCCAGGCACAGCTGAGATATGGTAATAGTTCTATAAATGTTGAATATGTATCTTTTAGATTTTAATGGTTTTATTCTTCAGTAGTAGAAGGAATTTTAGTAAATTAAATATATACCATGTATATCATGGCAGGATATATACTTAATGTACTGATGTAATCCTTGTTAAGAAATATAACAGTACTGTGGAGCATTTTATTGATAAAGCTTGAGTTTAAAATACTGTAAGTATAACTGTCTTTTAGAGGGGAAAAATTGCTTTGGTGGCAGAGTTTTTTAGTTCAATAGGAAAAGCATTTACTTGCTCTTTAGGTTAGTAGATCCATCTTTTTTAATGAATCAGGAATCATAGGACTTGAGCATATGAACTATAATGATAGTCAAACTGTTCTTTGATGGGGAGTCCTTCCCCCAAGCACTAGCAAGCTCAGAGCTCTAGTGAAAGCCTCCTTGCACAAGCTTGTAACTCAAAGTATATTATTATATGAAAAATATTAAAGAGTTGGTTTTAGGAAGGTTGGAACTGGGATTTAAATCTAGACGTTTGTCTCATAGTTGCCTTGGGAAAGATGCTTATTTCACATTTGATAATGAATTTTAAAAGGTTGAAATTTTGAGTTAAATATTACTGAATTGTATTGCTGAATTATTGAATGGCTTTTTTTCCAAAGGATATTAAAGCACTCCTTATAACTTATGAAATTCATTTATTAGTAGACTAAATAAAAGGAGTAATGGAGTACAATACTTTGTAACATAGACATTCCATCTCTCAACTCTGCTTTTGCATAGGTCTCCTTTGCCTGGAATGCTCTCCTTTCCTCACCTTTGCCTGGTAGAATTTCTAGTTTCCTTCAAAGAATAGTTTAAGTGTTACTTCAGTTTGTCAACAAATAGCATTTATTAAGTGCCTATGATGTTCCAGGGCACTGTGCTAAGCACCGTGGATGCAAAGGGAGGCAAAAGACAGTCCCTGCCCTCCAGGAGCTCATATTCTAATGGAGGAGACAAGCAAACAAATATGTACAAACCAGCTATATACAGGATAAATGGGAAATAGTTAAGTGAGGAGGCCCTAGAATTAAAAGGGGTTAGGAAGGTTCCTGTAAGAAGGTGGGATTTTATCAGCAACATTGTGTGATGATCAACTATGCATGACCAGTCTTCTCAGCAACACAATTATCCAAGACAAGTGCAGAGGACTCCACTAAGGAAAATGCCATCTGCATCCAGATAAAGAACTGATGGACTCAATGCAGATTGAAGCGTATTTTTTCACTTGTTTTATTCTTTCTCATGGGTTTTTTTTCCCCTTTTGATTTGTTTCTTCTTTCACAGCTTTGACTAATATGGAAATATTTTTACATGGTAGCACATGTATAAACTATATCAAACTGCCTACCATTTTCAGAAGAGAGGAGGGGAAGGAGGGAGAAAAATTTGTAACTCAAAATCTTGTAAAAATGAAATGCTAAAAATTTTCTTGACATGTAACTGGGGAAAAAAAATAAAATACTATTAAAAAAAATAAGATGAGATTTTAGTTAGGATTTGAAGGAAGCCAGGGTGAGGGAGAGCATGGTAGGCATTGTGGGACAGCCAGAAAAATGTTCCTGGAGCCAAGAGATGGAATATCTTGTTTGTGGAATAGAAGTGAAGCCAATGTCACTGGATAAAAAAGTATGTGTTGGAGAGAAAGGTGTAATAAGAGTGGAAAAATAGGGGGCCTAGGTTATGGAGAGCTCTAATGCCAAAGAGAGGATTTTGTATTTGGGAGCCACTGCAGTTTGTTAGGAGGATGGTATGGCTGAACTACACTTTAGGAAAATTACTTCGGCAGCTGAATGGAGGATGGGTTGGAGTGAGAAGACACTTGTGGCAGGTGTATACACCAGTTGGCTATTACAGTATTATAGTCTCAAGTGTGAGGTGATAAGGGCCTGCACCAGGGTTGTGGCAATATCAGAGGAGAGAAGGGGATGTAATTGAGAGATGTTACAAAGGTGAATTCAATAGGCCTTGGCAACAGATTGGATGGAGATGGAGTGAGAAATAGTGAGGAGTCCAGGGTGACTCCTACATTGTAAGCTGAGAGTCTAGGAGGATAGTGGTGCCTCTGACACTCTGAAAGATAAGGAGTCCAGTTGGACATGTTGAGTTTAAGATGTCTGCTGGAAATCTAGTTGGAGATGTCTGGAAGGCAGTTGGAGATAGGAGATTGGAGGTCAGTACAAAGTTTGGGGCAGGATGGGTAGATTTGAGAATCATCAGCATTGAGATGGTAATTAAATCTATGAAAGCCGATGAGATCACCAAATGAAGTAATATAGAGGGAAAAGAGAAGAGGGTTCAGGATAGAACTTGGAGGGGAGACACTGATGGTGAGATGTCTGGATAATGATCCAGCAAAGGAAACTGAGAAGGAGCAGTCCGATAGGTAGAAGGAGAACCAGCAGAGAGATTCCTTTCTACCAGAGAACTTTTTTGATAGCACCCCCCTCCCCTAGGAGTTAGTGCTCTCTGCTTCCCACTCCCATTACTTTGTATTTACTCTTTTCTATACTTTGTGTATACTTATTGGTATACAAGTTGTTGTCTTTATACCCTCTTCCTTCCTTCTCTTCCATGTGAGCTTGAAGGCAGATTTGTTTCTTTTTTTTTTTTTTTTTTTGTCTTCAGGGTCTAATACTATTCTAACACATAATAGATGCTCAATAAATGATAATTGACTTAAGTAATATATGATATGGCAACCCTAATTCTTTTTTCCTCTCTCCTTATCTCTCTCCTTCCTATTCTTGAATAAAGTATTTTTACTAAAATGACTAACTGCCTAATTTTTGAAAGTAATAAGGAAATAGTTTCCCCAAACAGTTTTGTACTTTATCTTATTTCTTATGATTAATAAAACTTCTTTTAAAGAATAACCATCTTGATTAGTAAATATCAAGATATCGTATAGTTAAGATTTCAAAGCCACTCTTTGCTATTTTGCTTGTGGGTACTTCTGATTCCATTTAAAATAAATCTTGACTTACTGATTCTACTTAAAAATTTAAAATAGATTTTTATTGATATTTTTTATAGCACCTTGATTTTCTCTTGTCTACCCTTCTCTGCTCTCCCAGAGAGACATCCTTTATACCAAAAACCCTTTTCATTAAATGTTAAGATAATGTATTTGTAACTATTATAACTCTATCTTGAAGATTCAGTTTAAAGTACAAATTATAAAATATTCTATATAAGGTAGTTTCACCTGGCTCCATAAATTTCATTGTTACCTCATGTGGGCCTCATCTCTCTATATAAATAGATATTTTTCATGAAAAGTTTGGGGATTTTAGTACTTGTTTTGGTACTGCTGATATAGTTAGTACAATGTATTGGTGCTTAATTGTGACTAAATTAATTTATTTTGTTCTTTTTATAATAACTGTGATTGTCTTTATTGTCCTGTCTTAAATTCATCTGTCAGTCTCTTTTTCTGTTCTCCTTCCTGAACCTGTCATTCATTTCTAGCCCGATTTGTATACTTCTCCCTCTCACCCCTTCCTCTCCCTCCAGTAAGATTCAGTTGAAAGAAATGTGGAAATAGGAAAAATGGGTTTAAATTTCAAAGTAGCAAACTTAGATTTGAAATTTAAAAAAAAACAGATTCTAAGTTTTTTAAGCTGCCACCAAAGTGGCATGGGCTGCCTTCTCAGGGAGTGGCTTTCTTCTTGTTGGAGATTTCAGACAGAGGTTGGCTGACCACTTTTCTGTTGTGTTGTAGGATGTCTTCTTTTTTTGGATAATAATTTGGACTAGATGGACTCTGAGTTTTCTTCTAGCTTTTAATTCAGCGATTATGAGTATTCCCATTTACAACATTATGGATTCCTTAAAATGTTAATACTGGAATATTGAGTCTAATTAAGGAAGAATGATTAATGGACCAAAACTGACTTAATTTATATTTCTGTAATTGAAAGAGTCTTTTCCACTGCTTTGGAAGTTTGCTGTGTTGTTTATTAAATTTCTGTCATCTCTGTCAGCTTTTAGTATAATTAAACATGCTGCTTAACTAAAGTATATTTTCCTGTAATTTCTGTCATAATAAGATCATGACAAGTAGAACATGAAAAGAAATTATAGTTAGTTTATGATTCACTGGTTTTGTTTTTTTGTCCTTAAAATCCTTGGTAATGACCATGAGTAAGAAGTTCTCTTTACTATTTGCATTTAGCCAAAAAAGATTTTATTTTTTGTTACAAGGCTTATCACAATGAAAGCTGGCATACAGGATCCTGTTAACCTTGAATTAACAGGAATTAACAGGAGTCCTAAAAGCATTAAAACACACCACAGAACTTCTTTGGCTATCTTTTGGCTTTGTAGTTAAGTGTTTTTACAGTAATTTTATGTAATGGCTTTAGTTGAACCGTATACTAACTGCTCCTTGACATATGCTATCATGTAAAATTTGTTTCAGTCGGGTACTCTTGACAATTGTCCCTTGATACTAAATCTTTAGGAAAAACAACAAATTAAGACATTGTGAATTTACAGGTTATTTTTCTTTTTATTGATCAGAGAGCCCCAATATAACTCCTCTTCTGTTATAATTTTTGTTAAGTTGAATAATACAAACTTCTGTAGAGTGTTAGAAAGATAGCTATGGCCCAGTGGAAAGCGCACATGGTCCCTGATAGTTATTAGCGATGCGATCTTGGACGAGTCACCTCATTACTCTGTACCTCAGTTTCCTGATTTGCAAAATGAAGGGGTTTAGGATAGAGGACTTCTGAGGCCCCTTCTTGATGAGTGATTTTATGATCACCCTCTAAGTGGGCGTTCACGCTGGATAAGCCTTAAAACCCGTTTTGGACTAAGGTGACAGCTGTATTGTTGCTACCTCTGGTAGGGGTTATACTGCTTTCCCTTTAAATAGACTAGTACTTGCTGTAGTTACATGAGCCACGTTTCTAAGAATTGATAATAAATTGAGAGAAAAGTTATGTATTTGGAAGGCTAAGATTTATGACTTACGTGTAGTTAGGAGTCTCTCTTGACATTTGGAATATTATTCTTTGTTGACCAGAATCATTTTACTTGGGTTTACTGATTTGATGGGTTATCATTCATTAATAAAGCTTATTTTTTTTTCTAATTTTGAAATCGGTTAAACTGTATCTTTATGCACGAGAAGGAAACAAGTGAGTGCTAGTAGCATTGTGACCAGGTCAAACATAGAAAAGTTATTTATTTATTTGTTATTTTTATTTCTTCCTCTGTAAGTGTGTACCTGTTATGTTTATATCAGTATAAAACACACAATCACAGTAAAACCTTTTACTTGTTATATACAATGTTTAGAAGAGCTTGGAGCTTTAGTATTGTTTGTGCCTGTTAGGCACGGTGACTATACACATTTATTAACTGCTGTTTCATTCTGGGAATGACAGAAATGTTGTATTAAACATAAGCTCCATGAATTTCAAGGACTTTTGGAAGATTTGACCATATGTTTTCTTTTCTTTTTTTTTTTTCCTTTTTTTGTGCTAAAGTTGTGGCAGCCTTAAACTATATAAGGTATTTATTGCTTTTCTGTTTTTTTGATGTTTTTCAGTATTCATCCACAATGCATTACCTTTCGTAGGGTTTGGCTTTTTGGATAATGCAATTATGATTGTTGCAGTAAGTTCCTTTTTTTCCCCCCCACTTCTTATTTAGTAAAGGAATTAATGTGATCTTAAAACATTTTCTTGCTTATTCGTATATGAAATTTTAATTTATGTATTGAAAATATATTATTTTGTTTATTATATTTCTTGGGAACTGTTACCTTAATTAAGTTTTAAGAAATTATTCAGAGGAAACATTTCACAATGTAATGTGTATCATTGATTATAACATCAGTTTGGATTAATTAGGTTTATATGTTCAGTTGCTTATTTTGAACAGAGAAAACAACTCTTATGTATATGTATAAATATACATATATATTTTCTGATGTTCTTTAGAGGTATATACAGATAATCCCAAGTTTACAAACAGGTTTGTATTTTTAAAAATTGTACATTTTCACTTAAAGTATTTTACATGATCTTACTTGACCTCATTTGATTTTCATAACAACTCTTGAGGTACTACAAATATTATCCCCATTTTATAGATGAGGAACTGGAGATTCAAGGAAGTCAAGTGATTTAACCCATAGTCATACCGCTAGTGAGTATCAGAGGTAGTATTTGAACCCTGGTCTCGCCAGTGCTTGAGGTTAGCACTCTTTCCACCATAAAATACCATCTTTAAAAGTTAATAGGAGGAAGAAGTTGTAGTTTTGAGATTGATTAGCATTTATTTAAAAATAAACAGAAATGATCTTGGTAGTAGAGAATTAAAAGAAATTAAAGAAAATTTAAAAAAGAAAACATTCCTTATGCTTTTGAGAGGGAAAGAAAGGAGTAAATTAAATCTTTCAGTTCCCTAAGGTATAATGAAACATATTAAATAGTATTAATAGCATTAATTAGTATAGCATTAAATAGTACAGTTTAGCTGTAGTATTTTGTGCTTGCAATCCTCCTTAGTTAAAGAGATTAATATGTTTCACAATTGTGACTTCTCAGTGTTAATAGTAACCCAAAGAAGAAATTGAGGATTTACCAGAAAAAATCTAGACAAACTGGAGACCCTAAAAGAGTGGAGTAACATGCATGAGGTATAGCACTGTATTAGATCCCTCAAGCATAATTTTAAAAAGTCTGGTCATTTGAAAATAGTGCCTATTTGATATATATGTTTATATATTAGATATGTATTAGAATAGAATTTACTAGGTATTGTTGATTGCTCCTATATATCTGAATATAACTTGTTATATTATGTAGTTAATGCCCTATAGGATTGAAATAGTTAATAGATCATATATAATTATAAAAAATATATCCATGATAAACAGTTGATTTTAAAATTAACTTAACACACATGTGTATATGGAAGATCATATGGATTTGTGCTGTTTTGTGGTAAATTACATAGTGACTTCATTATTTTATTTTAAATGAATTCCCTGAACATCTTATTTGTCTACTTAAATGTTTATAAAAAACATACTCTGAAACCAAAGATAAATATTTTGGGGGAATATTTAACATTACAGATTATCCATTACATTGTTTCTATAAATATGAGAACTGGCTGAACTTATAAGCCCCAGACAAATTTCCTATAGTAATAGTACTTTGTTGAATTATGTTTACATATTTAATACTGTGATGTTTGTCTCCAAATCCTATTTACATAATATCATAGCAAAAAAGTAAAGAAACACCTTATTATTTTGCATAGTGCAAGGAGGTTGATTAAAGGGTAACTAACTTGAAAGAAAGTTCATCTTCTGATAGTAACAGATAAAACTGACACGGAACATCCTGCATAGTTTCTCCTCAAACCAAAAAAAAAAAGCCATTATTGGGAAATCCTTGCAGCAATAAACAAAAATGAGGTGGTCTTGCTTTATCTTACTGCTAGCTGGTAGTGCTGCTGTGTATTGAATGTTAATTCCTTGGATTAAATGTGTCATAGAAATAGAAAAATTTACAAGATTCCTAATTTCCTCGAGGCTCTGTCGTTTCCTTGGGCACTTTGAGGTCCCTTAGCTCCCTGGGGTAAATTACTCATTATTTGCTTTTTCCCAGCAGTGTTTATGGGCAGAATTCCTGGTCAGAAGTCTGTGAATGTCACTAGACTGTAATCTGACCTGTATGCTGTAAAGCTTTGTTTATACAAAAATTTCCTCATGTGATTCCCTATCCCATCTTCATATTATCCAGCAGCCTCTTTCTTGCATCATTTTTTTAATATATACCTAGTATTGGATCATATTTCATCCAGTTTTATTATAGTGGATATTAGCAAAACTTTGAAATACTTGAATATAATTTAAGTCAGGTTTAAACAGTTATCTAGCAGTTATGTTTAAATTGTCCCCAAAATTGCCTTTTGCTTTATCTGGGGATTTTTCCACCTCTATTTATTGCTATTTAGAAAAAAAAGTAAATCTCTTTTGTGAAAGTGAGTTAGCAGCTATTTGAAAAATAATTTTTATTTACATTTTTCCCTCAGATTCCACTAATGTTATGCCTGTCCTTTCATTGCTTGCAAAGAAGCAATAAATATATTTTTTAATATTCCTGAAACTGCTAGTCATTTCTCTTTTACATTAGTATCCAAGTTACTTTTCATCTCTAGCAGATTAAGATACTTAGCATAATTTTTTTGCTTATATTTTCCTTTTTTTCTTTTCTGAATTTATTTCTTTGAAAATTCACTTCAGTTATCACTTTGTAATTAAAAGTGTGTGGTAGGCTTTTTACACATCAGCTTGTTTGGGGCACATGTACAGAAAGTGTTAAGTATTATAGTGGTAAAACAAAGACATACCGCAGGGAGAAACGAAACAAAACAAACTGAGGTAAAATGATTTAAATCTTCTTCCTCCAGTTGTGTGAAAAATTCCTGACAGGTAGCTCAATATTCCCTTATGCCAGAGAGTGTAATGTTTTTCAGAAACAGGATTAGAGGTTTTTTGAATTTTCTATGTCTTCTCAGACAAGAGTGAGTGTGAAAGGCTGCGAGGTCAGTCATCTTGACTGAAGTGTAGCAGAGTGATTGGATTGGAAAATGAGAATCTGGAATTTACTTTCCAGTTCTACATAATCAATCACAATTGAGTAATTTAATATATTGTTGCCCCAGGTCCCTCATCTCTAAAATGGAGGTAGTAATATCTAAGCCCTTTTTTTTTTCCTCAGAGGAATAATGAAAATTCTATAAAATACCTTTGAATTCTTTGGATTAATTGTCTTCTGGAAATAAAAGAGGGCTTTGTCTTATGCTATAGGTTAATTGGCCCAAATATTGCTAATTCTCTTTGTAAATGAGTCATCTAACCTCAAATTGTCAAAAACTTTATAAATGAATTATTAAAATTATAAATATTAAATAATAATGTGGGGGTCCTCTAATTATAGGGGTCCCTAGGAGATGAATGTCTTCTTTTTTAGTCCTTTAGTAGAAAGCAAATTAAAAAAGGGTCACCATTCAGTACTAAAATTATATATGAGCAAATATTTCTTTAGTTCAAGGATATTCTAAAATATCTTTGTAAAATATGCCTGATTTTGTTTAATATCTATAGTGCTGTATATTCTCCCTCCCAAAGAATAAAACCTAACTTTAACTAAAATATCTTCTGAGGTCACCTCTGCTATATGCTTTACGTAATATGAAACTATATATTAGAAATCTCTCATAAGAATTTTTTTGATGTTGTTATTGTACCACATATACTATTATAATAATAAGATAATTAGTGTATCTATTTTCAGTATAAAGTTTTATGGTTTTCTATATTTTATTTTTAAACTTCATTTTAAAATATTAAAAATGTCTTTTTCATATTTTTCATTTTTAGGGAACCCATATAGAGATGTCTATTGGAATTGTTTTGGGGATTTCAACTATGGCAGGCAAGTTATTTAATATAAATAAAAGATCCTTATCTTACTGTTTATGTACTGAAAGTTTTTTCCCTCAAAATTCTTGTTGAGGAAGATAATTTGTTCTAATAGATTTTGCCTTTTAAGTGTCTTTTAGAATATGAATTATTTATTCTTTGCCACTTGGTATTTAGCAACTTTCTCAGGAGCTCAAAAGAGTATATTTTACTCCTGGGTAATGTATTTGCCCCATTGAGTATCCCCTTTTCCTTGTGTAGAGTTCACCTTTCTCTCACTTCTTTCTCCTTCACCTTCTCTGCAGCACAATTTGTCTTTAATAAAGGCTTATATTTTATAGCCTTTTTGGTTACAAAGTCTTTTATGTATATTCTTACACGTGAAATCCTATGAAATAGGTAGTGAGAATAGAGTTTTTCCATTCTGAGGCCCCGAAGTTGACTTGCTCAAAACAATACAGCTACATGGTAGAGCCATGATTTAAATGGAAGTTTTCTGACTACATGTCTATAGTATTTCTGCTACATCACACTTAATTTGCAATTAAGTAGAAAATTAGAGACAAAAGGGAAAAAGTACCATAAAATATATTTTTTTTCCCTCACCACACCTTTCCATTTTTGATGGTGAGACTTATGGTTACTATGTTTATTACTTTGAAGGCAAATGATGAAAATTTAATGCAACAAATTCAATTGAGCTCAGCAAAATCAATTCCTATTGTGTGTCAGAGCAGCCTTACAATTTGGAAGATTGGATTTAATTCTTATCTCTGATGCATACTGACTGTGTAACCATGGGGAAGTCATTTAAATTTTCAGTGCCCTAGAAAACCCTTGAAGAATACTCTTGAAGACTCAGTTGGTTGCAAGTCTTCATTAGTAGAGTTTCTAGAACTTTTCTAAGCCTGAAGCAAAAAAAAGGTACAAGATACTCTGTTAGGTGATTGGAATACAAAAACAAATACAACACCGACACTGTTCTTAAAGTGATTAGAATCCAATCCAAAGAAAAAACATACAAATTTTGATATGGGAGAATATGATGAGGGTAGAAAAGAGGTTCAGGCAGTGTATTATGAGAAGGTTTTATTCAGTAAGTAATAGAGAGCCACTGAAGGACTTTGATTAGGGGGAATGACTGGAAAGGTCCACTAGGAAGTGATATGAAGAAGTAAATTGGAGAAAGGGTAGACTGGAACTAGGAAAATTATTTAATAGTCTGCTGAGTAGACAGTAAGGGAATGAAGACTTGAATGAAGATGGTTGCAATGATAATGGGAAGAAAGGGATGAAGGAGGAAGATATTGAACATTTTTTAACAGGACATGACAATTGATTAGTTATTTGGGGCAAAGGAGAAGGAAAATGACTAAGGTTTTGATCTTGGATGATTGGAAGAGTAGTGGTATACAGAGAATCGTAGATCTGGCATGGGAAGGGACCTCAGAGGCCACTTAATCTAATTTTCTCCTTTACACATGAGGAAATTGAGTCCCAAGGAGGTTAAATGACTCTACAAAGGTCACCCAAATAATAATATCTCAGAGGCAAGGTTTGAACCCATATCATCAAATTTTAGAGATGGTCTCTTTCTCACTATATTATGGTAATATTGACTGGAATTGAAAAGTTGAGTGGGTTGAAGTATTTGGGGAGAAATGGAATTCAGTTTTGGACATTTTGAACTTGCCATATTATAGAATATCTAGAAGACAGTTAGAAATACAGCATTGGAACTGTAGACAGAGATCAAGGGTAGAGAGTCATTTCTATAGAGATGATACATTAAAACCATGGTAGTAAATGGGGTCACCAAATGAGAGAGAAGTGAGAGGGGAGAAAGGGCTAAGGACAACGTACAGTCTCAGATTTGGAAGGCATACTCCCTCAGAGGCAGGCTAGGCCTGTACTTCTCCAAAAATGCTCTCTAATGTAGTCGACACATGACTCTCTAGTCTCTCAAAGACTCAAGTCTGGGATGCAAAGAAATAGAACATACTTACTTTTCTTGAGTTACTTAAAATCTAATTGGAGGAGAAACATAGATATACATAATTCTGACATGTGGGAGAATGTGATTGGTATAATGAAGAGGTTCCTACAGTGTACTATGAGAAGCATCTAACCAGTTTTTAATAGGGAATCACTGGAGGACTTAAACTTTGCACTACAGTACAAAGGAAGAGGCTTTGCCTCTGGAGTCTGAAGCTCTGGATTCAAATCCTGCCTTACATGTTTGCTTTTTGTGTGACCTTGGGTGAATTACTAACCTTCCTTGGGCCTCAGTTTGCTTATCTGTATGAGGAGGTTGAACGAGATGGTTTCTGAGGTCCATTCCAGCTTTAGATCTGGGATCCTTTGTATACCAACATTCTTCCAGTAATTTAGGGTCAAAATCTGAGTCATTTTCAACTCTTCCTGGTCCTTCACCTTGCATAAGCAGAAATACAAGGAATATGGGGAAGAGACACCTCTTGAGCTTATATATCCCACTTTTGTATGGCTTTGCCTAGGAAGGTGTTTTTTTTTTTTTTAAACCAACATCAAAGCTCATTCCGCTTCTCTGTAACCTCTATTCATTACTCCTACTTTTACCTTCTGGGGCCAGGCAAAACAAGTCTAATCGCGTTTACATGTAACTAGTCTTCTACTTGAGGACAGCTATCATGGTGTATACAAATTTTCCCTTCTTTAAGCTGAATGTCCTTAGATTCTTCAGCTGACAATTGCGTGACATGGTCTCCAGTCGTTGCTCCAGCTTACTTTATCCTTTCTAAAATATGGCACCCAGAAATAAATAATACTGTGCAAATGGGCTGACCAGGGAAGAGTATGACAGAATTACCAACTCCCTCATTCTGGGATCATAGGATCATAGGTTTAGAATTGGAAGGGACCTTAGGCTCATCACTTCAGCTTCCTTATTTAACAGATGAGGAACTGAGGGAGACTGAGTAACTTGCCCAGGGCCATAAAAACTATTAAGTGATTCAGGGGTGATCTGAACTTAAATCTTACTGACTCCAAGTCCAGCACTCAGTTCACTCCATCATGCTGCCTCTGCAATGATTTAAGGTTTGCAAAGTGTTTTTACATGTGACAATGAAATGAGATAATATAATACACTTATTAGGCAATTATCATTATCCTTTTTTTCAGATGAGATTGAAACTCATCAGAGATGTTAAGTGATTTAAACAAACATAGTATGCCTGTCAAGGCACACTTGCATGGCATTCAAAAAGCTGATTGATGCTTTTTGGCTGCTTTGACATACACAGTTGACTTCTTAAATTTGGCCTCTGATACCATCCCTGAGTCCCATATCTTTTTTAGACCAACAGCTGCCCATCTATCCTAATCCTAAATCCTTTAAATTGTTTTGTTTTTTTAACCTAACTATAGAACGATGTATTTATCCCTATTCCATTTCTTCTTAGTTTTACCCAGTCATTCTAGCTTGTAATATTTTCAGATCCTGTAGTTCTGCCTCCCAGCTTCTTGTCATTTGCAGATTTGATAAGTATACTTTCTTTGCTGGTATTACAGTTTTAGACACATGTTCTATAGCACTTGATCAAGGAAATATCCTTTAGGATCTCCACTCCACTAGAACCTCCTTCCAAGTTGACATCGGTTGCTAGAACTAAAGAAAAAAATGCTAATTGTTGGAGGTAGAACACTATATCCTTTTGTGAAATTGTTTTTGCTTCCTAATTTGAGAGGCCAATTTCTATCTTGGCAAATTATTCTGTGGCAGTAAGTTCACATAGTTTGGGAAATGTATTAAATCAACATTGGGGTCTTTGAATTATGATTTTTTTGGTAAGCATTTTTCTAATTTTATTTTTCAAATAATTTTTTCCAATCTTTTAGCTGCTGCTTTGGGAAATCTTGTTTCAGATTTAGCTGGACTTGGGTAAGTTTTGTGTTTTTAAAACTTGAATTTGAAAGAATGTAAAAGTTTTATTTTTTAGTGAGATTTTCAGAACTAAAGCTTTATGATTATCTAAAATGACATGATATGCATAGTAATGTAACTGTTATTCACTTAATACTTTAAGGTTTGCAAGACACTATATGCATATTCTCCTCTGATCCTCAAAACCACTATGTGAGGTACAGGCACTGTGGATGTGGCCATTGAGGTTTTAGGGGGTTAATTGACTTGCCTGTAGTTGTACAGCTAATAGATGTCAGGGCAAAATTAGAAAAGTCATTTAGTTATTCCCTACAAAGCCTAGCTGAATTGCGGGTAAAGAGGCATTTGCAAACTAGCTCTTCAAGGAATAAAAGCTAGATGAGACCTTAAGAGCCCATCGCTCATCATAAGTGACATGTACAATGTCTTACAGGTAATAAGTGGCAGAGCTAGCGTTTAAACCCAGTCCCTCTTGTTCAAATCCCTGTACTCTGCTATATGGGACTAAGGTTCATCTTAGTTACTGTATTCTGTGATGATATGATAGGTGATTCTAAAGTTTGCCATCTAACTTACTCTGTCCCCACTGTTGATGCTTTCTGATTTGTTGAGTAAAGTCAGCCAAACCAAGAGACTTTCTGAACTAATTCAATTCACTCATCTTTTATTAAATCCTGCTATGTGCCAACCACTGTGTTAGGTGCTGGGGGAGAAACAAAGCATACGTAAGAAATGATCACTCCCAGCTTGGATCTTATAATCTAGTAGTATTTAATTCCGTTTTACATTTATAAAATCATCTCTGAATTAGAATGCACCATGGCATGGATTTTATATCTATTAGATTTCAGAATCTTTGTTTTTCTTTTCTGATTCCTTTAGGCACTATCAAATCATGAGTCCTTCAGTTTTCTTTAAATGTTCTTTTATGTATTCTTAGTGCCTTCCATGTGCCAAGTGGTAAAGATGCTTTATGTCATTTACTGTCATATATATTTTAAACATAAAGCACTGCAAAACCTGTTTAAAATACTTTTGGAATCAATGAATTTTTGTGAAGGTAGTAGAAAGTTGCTCATATAAATTAATTCTATTGGTTTTGCAAGATTAAAAAAAATTTTCAAGGTATAATTTCAAAGTTGTAGCAGATACTTTAAGGCTATTTTTAAAAGTGTGCCTTAAAATTGTAAAAATACTTTCATCTTATCTCCCCCTGTTTTCTTGGGAAACTTGCTCTTTTTATAACACTGTTTTTTCCTAGTCAGCTGACTACTTCTCAAATGTTTAAAAATGTGTCTGGATCTCCTGTACCCCTAAAAAACCTTTAATTGATCCTACCTTCCCCTAATTACCACCCTTTCTCTTTTCTTTCACAGTCAGACTCTTAGAAAAAGCTGTTTGTGCTCATTTAAAAAAATACTTCACACTCAATTCTTGGTTCCTTGCAGTTTGGCCTAATTACTCAATCAGTTATCAAACCAGGAAGCAGACATCTTTTATCTACTTGGTCTTTCCTTGTGGATGGGCAGATTTACCTCCTTTGAATACTGACAAGACTTTTCCAAGGGATCTTCAGCACTCTGGAGTTTGCCATAAAAAGTACAATGCTATCCAGAAATATCCTGACCTCCCCAGGGCATTCCTCTTCACTCTTTACTCTGCACTGGATCTCTTCCATTACATTGTCAGGCACCTTTGGCAAGAATGCATCTCTGTTCATATGTCTTACCTGATCAATGAATTAAGCAGCAACCATTTATCAAGTACCTACTCTCTGTCAGACACAAGATATGAAACAGTATTTACTTGAAAGGAACTTACACTCTAAGGATGGCTGATCAGGGTTATTTCTTTTAAGGGATTTTCAACAATTTTGATTGTAGAAACTTTGTAAAATGGTATATGCCATGGTGTTTTGTTCTACCTAATTTTATGCTTTTTCATAATCAACAGACAAATATTCTTGTGAAATTGCAAAGCTCTTTTACTGACCTCAAGCTTCCCATGAAAGTAAAGGTCTGTCTTTTCAATGTCAGTCTTCTTTTGACATTACTGTATGGCAGCAAAACAAAGAATCAGCCAACAAGTATTTATTAAGCATCTGTTATAAACTGAAGCACTGTGCTAAGTGCTGAACGTATGATGACAAAAGTGAACCATGAAGTCTTTGCTCTCAAGGAACTTATCTTCTAATGGAATACAGCAACCTCCAAAAAAGTATCACAGAGAGGGCAGTGGAGGGTCATGTGGTGGAGATGTTTAGGCCACAGCACATAGTCAGTGAGGAACATTGATGAACATCATTAAAGAATGTTACAAAAATATGGATTGGTTATGTGGTGAGGTCAAGTGATGACAGATGGACATCCAGAATACTCACTCCACTGTAGTTAGCTTGTTTGTACATAGTTATTTGCATGTTGTGAGCTCCTTGAAGGCAAGGACTATCTTTTACCTTTCTTTGTTTGCCCAGTGCTTAGTAAAGTGACTGGTACATAGTGGGCACTTAATTTTTAGTTTTTGTTGATATCTTTTGTTTTTACATCATTCTTGAATATGTTTCTTCCCATCCCTTACCCAGAAAACTATTCCTTATAACAAAGAATAGAGGGGGTGGAAAGATAACCTCAGCTAAATGAATGAATGAATGAATGAATGAATGAATGAATGAACCTCACTTAATAAATGTTTATTGAAGGATTGACTCTGCTGTCAAAATGGCAAGAGAAAGAGAAATTTCCACCCTATGTGGTTGGCCACCTTGGCAAACATATGGAAGGATGTGGGCAAGAGTTACACAAGATGGGCAGTAATGGATAGACTGTGCTCTTTATGGTTGGAGGCAGAGTCTGAGTTTATAAGTTCATAAATTGGTTTTGAATTTTTGGTATGTGTCAGCTAGACATTAGGGATACAAAGAGAGAAATTATATTCCCTGCTCTTAAGGTACTTGTATTCTCTCTGTAAAGAGAAAACTTAAATGAAACTGTTCTTTCCACATTTACCAGTGATCTATTAATTGTGAGAAGTGATGACCTCTCCTACTCCTCATTGATCCTCTACCTCTCTGCAGGATTTGGTGTTATTGCTCATCTCCTCCTTCCAGACACCCTTTCTTCCCTGGATTTCCTGACACTGCTCTCCTCTGGATCTCTTCCCACATGTCTGGTTATTCTTTCTCAATATTCTTTGTAGAACCGTCATTGTTGTCTCATTCCCTATACGTAGATGTGCCTCTGGACTCTATTCTGGGTCTTCTCTTCCTTCTCCATATTTCCCTTTTGGGGATTTCATTCTTATGGGCTTAGTTGTCAACTCTTTGTAGACTTTACAGATCCACATACTCACCCTCAGTCCTTCCTGAACCATCAGTCCTTTACTTCCACCTGTCTATTAGATATTTCCAGCTAATTATCCTGTAGGCATCTGAAACAAAGCATGTTGAAAACAGAACCTAGTCTCTTCCTTCACCTCCACCCCCACCTCACACTCTTCCCAGTTTTTTCTAAACGTATGTTGAGTGTACTACCATCCTTTTAATCATTCAGGCTCATGGCCTTGGAGCCAACATGGAGTCTTCTTTACCACACATTTCCTTCTCCCTCATTCATGCCCTCATCATTTCTTTCCTCTTTTAGTACAATTGCCCACCTAACTGGTCTCCCTCTCTTCAGCCTTTTATCCTCTTCAACCTAGCCTTCACACAGCTGCGAAAGGATATTTGGACGTTTCTAAAGCACAAGCCTGACTACATATGTCTTCTCTGCAAGAAGCTCCAGGGGTGCCCTCTTACCTCAAGATAAAAAATGCAAAATCTTCTGCTTGCCCCTTTACAGTGTGGTTGTAGATTTTCTTTCTAGGGTTTTGGATATTTTTTTCCTTCATGTACTTTGTATTACAACTAAACCGGCCTCCTTGCTGTTCCTTGTATCCACATTCTGTCTTTCATCTTCCTGCTTTTGCACAAGGCACCTAAATCTGGTAAGCACTCTCTCCTCATCTCTACCTCATAGAATCATAGTATTTCTTCAAAGCTTGACTAAATTGCTGGGAGCCTAAATTCCTTTAGCTTATAGTGTTTTTCCTCCCCCTCCCTAATTCCTTTGTAATTATTTTGTATTTTGTTCTGTGTGTAGTAAGTGCTGTTTCCTTCCAATAGACTATAATAAGCTCCTTGAAAGAAGGAATTGTTATATAGCAGGTGCTTGTCCAGTTTTATTATTTTTGGTTGGAAAAAAATTGAATAGTTTCATGCCTCAGAAAATTAATATTTGTATCAAAAAAATTTCATTATATCTACTTAACGTATTTATTTGTTTTTAAGTCTTGCAGGCTATGTTGAAGCTTTAGCGTCCAGGTTAGGCCTGTCAATTCCTGATCTCACACCCAAGCAAGTTGATATGTGGCAAACACGTCTTAGTGCGCACTTGGTAAGCATTTTTATAAGCATTTCATAAGATTGTAATAACATTGTAAGGTAATTTGTAACATGATTCAAGTGTCTGAGCAATTCTGGAAGACGGATTTGATTTTTAACAGTATTTTAACCTTTTTGTGGGGAGAACTCAGTAATTGACTCAACTAATAAGAAAATTATTTAATTATTTAAATGAAATTTAAATGAAATGAATTATTTAATAAAATAATTTTATGTACTTAATTTCTTTCATTTTTGAGATTTCTCAAAGAATAGTAAATATTGATTTTTAAAAATAACTTTTAGTTTTTGTTGATATCTTTTGTTTTTATATCACTTTCATTCCTAAGTATGTTTCTCCCTTTCCCTTACTCGGCAAACTATTCCTTATTACAAAGAATAGAAGGGGGGAAAAGTTGCCTCAGCTAAATGCATTATATAAATATATATATGAGTGTGTGTGTGTGTATGTGTGTGTGTATGTGTATATATATGTACGTATGTATATAAAACCAAATTTGATAACGGATGCAGTGTTCAACACTCATATTCCCCTTTGTCTATAAAGGGAGGGAGGTGCATTTTCTCCTTTCCTGTTCTGAACCAACCTTGGTTATCCTAATTATTCATTGTTTAGTTTCATTTTTATTGTTCTTTCCACTTACCTTGTTTGGTCACTGTAATACACTAAGTTTAAAAAAATTGCAGATTTTAATGAAATTCATTGAAGAAAGTATTAAGCTTAATTCAATTATATGTTGATAGGAAGTGAACCAAATGTGAAAATAAGAAAACTCTTATCTAGTATGCATTGATGTTTACCTTTAGGAGAATAAACTCAGCAGTTTGTTAAGAATCTTGTCATAGAAATTAAATACCATGTTTACTTGACCAGGAATTCCAAGCATAGTATTTTGCAGGATAGAGGAGGGGGGCTTCTATCAGAACAAACACCAAGCCTGAATTTATAATATATTTCAGTCACTTTTCTGATTACATAGTGAATAAGCAAATCTCTTTCAGGAATAAAGTAACTTTTAAAAACTGTTATATTAAATATTTTATTTTTTGTTCTCCTTTGTTTCCTTAGGGCAAAGCTGTTGGAGTGACTATTGGTTGCATTTTAGGAATGTTTCCTTTATTGTTCTTTAGAGGAGAAGAAGAAGAAAAAAAACTGGAAGAAAAAAATTAACTGTTTTAGAATCTCTATAGAAAGATGTAAAATAACGTACCTCACTTATTAAGTATGCTGTCACAATATTTAGAAATTAAGACAGTAACTATGTATAGATATGGGAACAAGCAATTAAGCATGTTTTATTAAAACACTAACTTATTGTGGCTTGGTGTTCTTAGTGCATCTTTTTATAAAAAAGTAGCTTCTTAATTTCATAAAAATTGTTGAAATGCCTTTTCACTAGTGGCAATCAACATTTTCATTTTCCACTTTTATTTTTCGTATGTTATAACAAGGCTATTATTTTATTCTAAGTCATTGATGTACTGTATAGATTTGGGATTTGCTTATTTGTTATTAACCACATATGCTTGCATGAAAACATCCTCTCTTATTCATGGCTGTTTCAAGTCAGCTTTGAACTTTTCCCATATACAGAAACTAATGGTTATTTTGTTAAAGATTTTTAATTCCATTATTGTTCTTGCCCCCAGTATCAGTTTTGGCCTGATTTGAGATAATGAATTTTCATTTGTGCACAGTGCTTCTCTTTTCTCATTGACTCTTTCAATCAGCGTGGAATTGAGCTGTTTGTTTAAGTGTTGCTGGATATTTTTTTTTTTCATTTTCTTTGCTCTGATCTTTTTGAGTCTTAAGAGCCAGAAGTTAATGAGCACATCTTTCCACTTACATAAAATGCTCCACATCATAAAATGTACTTTCTAAAAGCTTCATTGTTTTTCTACTTTTTTTTTGCCTTAAAACTCCCAATTTTGAGTAATTGTATTCTGTTTTTGGCTCATAGAAAAGAAAAACTAATGGGTTTTTTTTTTGGTATGTTTTATGGGGGGAAATTATCACAGAATTAAACATGGTATTCTATTTTTGTAGTTAAGGGAATAGAGAGGAGAGGAAAATGCAAATTGTATGTGAGAGTTGAAAATTAAGGGTACCAGAATTCTATAGACAAGAAGAAATTAGGAGAAGAAATTAGAACCTAAGAAGGCTTGTGGTACAATAGTGAAACTGAGCAGAACGGGAAAGGTTCTTGTGCCCTGCGGAGGAAGAGGGTTTTTCAAAACTTTTGTTTTCATCAGTACGATTTTCATTGCTGAAATATCTAAATTATGCTAATACTTGATCTCAAGATGTGTATCTTTTTTATCGATGGACTTACTTTCTGGAAAAAAAAATATTTTGTGGGCAAAACTAGCCTTTGTGTGTGTTTTTTTACTGTGCAGTTAAAACTGATGAGGAAACTTTTTTTTGCCTTGTTTTTCTGTTATTCAAAATATGTTCTAAATAGAAGCTGCTCATTTCTGTTTTATATCTCATTGAAATTTACTCATGAATGAGATTTAATTTTCTCAGTCTTAAAGCTTTTCAGGCTCATTAATTACATAATTATAAATTGGTGTTAGTTAAGCCAATTTCTTACCTTGAATGGTGTTTTTAAAATATGGGGAGAATTATCAGATAGGAATTTTATTTTGGCTATTCACAGTCACAATGCTGCTGCTTTGACTTTTAAAACTTACAGAATGACTGTAATATTTACAGTCATAGTATGTTAAAGTTATATTTGCAGTTGGCATTTGTTTACTTATAATAGGCCATTTTAAAAATGAAGAACTAAACTATCACATTAAAAGTTAGTTATGAGTTCTCTCAACCACTTCCACATATTTAGTGCCATTCTTAGATGAAGAGAGGAAAAGAAGTAGAAATAGTAACCTAAAAAGTATAGAATTAAAAAATAGGGAAATATAGAGAAAGTATAATTTCTTTTGATGCAGAAATAATTTGACACTCTCATTTACCTTGTACAGAATCACAGGACTTAAGACCTTTCCGAAAATTGTGGTTTATATTGTTTCCCCATTCAGGAATTACCAGGCCAATGCAAAATTGTGCTGGACTGTTTGATATATGAGTACTGTGGTGTGTTATTTTAAATGAAGACTTATTTAAATAAATGTTTTAAATACTTTTGACACTGTTGTGTATAACCAATCCCATCTATTTTCATACAAATAGTTCAGTGTGGTGCTTGCACTTTTTTTAACTTATTATCTTAAAATGCCTAATGTTGTGTAGAAAAGGCTTTGTGATATTTTTTCCCTTCTCAAATTAATGCAGTCTTAACAAAATCTACTCTTGCCATCAATTTTTTTTCCTATAAGAGCTTGAATGCAACATTCTTGACAAACTTTATCATCTCAGAATGTGAAGTAAATAAATTGCCAACTGGAGGCTTTTAACAATTGGATAATTCAAATAATGAACTCTTATTAAAGTAAATGAAATGCCTGTACCTTTACCAAAGGTTTTTGTTGCTCAAAATCATAATTGTAAGTATGGTGCTTTGTACAAAGTAGTTTCTTGGTTTGCTTTCCCGAGATGATGTCTTCATATAAGCTTTCTTAATTCTTGGAGTCTTCTGTCATGATATTTTCTTACCACTAAAAATGGAGCCTTTATTTCTCATGCCAATAATTTATTAATGTTTGAACACTGAGACAGTAATGGAGCCAAGACTAGTATTAATTGATATAGCAGTATTCATTTAAGTCATAACATATCCATGTATTAGTTTTTGTTTAACTTGTGGATGCATGTAAATTGATTGTATTTTGTTGCCACTGTATGTTTAACTACAACCAATGGTTTTTTTTAAATAAGATAAATTGAACTAAAAATATTTTAAGAAGTTGAAAATAATAATTTTGATTTTGAAATTTGAAGTGGACACTCTTAATTATCTCCAGGTAGTGAAAACTTTAGACTTATAGGAAATTTAAGGTAACACATGCTTTTGCAGAAAGGTAACCATCTCTGTGGAATCTGTGTTTTGTGTTGTGTCATAGGTAAGGGAGAAATAATCCTACTCTGGCTATCTTGGTCTTTATCAAGAAAAAATCAAGGATACAAAAGGACTTGAAAATTATCAGAATCCCAACTGATTTTTAAAAATTTGCTTAAATAAAGAACACTTTGCCACTATTTTTAATGTAAATCTCTCTAAAATGAACTCAGTTTCCCTTCCTAAGAGTATAATGAACAGAATTTGGCTTTTTTAAAAAAATGCTTTCAGTTTTTCCTTTCAGAACACTCATCATCATTATTTTGTGTTATAAGGAAGTGATGCTCTTAAGGTTTATTGAGATTTGCAGGGCTATTTGACCCTACAATAAATGTCCCTAGACAGCTATGCTTTTTGAGTTCTTGTCTGCTTTTTATGATTTCTCCTGTTTCTTTTCTAACAATGAAACTAAATTATCATATAAATTTTTAAAATGTCTGAACCTGTGATTTCATTTATTAGATAGTGCCAGTGAGAAAATTCCTTTTACCCATGTACTTGAGCAGCTGTTCTGGAATTTGTAGTCTTAAGATAATTGTCTCAAGCACTGAGAAAGGTTCAAGTGAATTGCCCAGGGTCACCCAGACAGTATTTGTCAGAGACAGGATTTGAGCACTTCTTACCTGAGGCTAGTTTTCTATTTACTGTATAGAACAATGCTTTGCTAACTTTCATTATATAGACTGATTGAAACTAAAAGTTGGAAGAGACCTTAGGGACCATTCAGAGCTAGGGAACCTCTGGCCTCAAGGCCACAAGTACTTCTAGCTCCTAGGGGGTGTGGCCTTTTGACTGAGTCCAAGTTTTACCAAACAAATCCTTTTATTTAGGGAATTTGTTCTGTGAAGTTTGAATTCAGTCAAAGGGCTGCTGCACTTGAGGACCTAGAGGGCCACATGTGACCTTGAGGCTGCAGGTTCCCCACTCCTGATAGTCTCACCCTTAACATTAATCTGATATGTAGCATCCTGGACAAATGACTGTCTAGCTTCTTCTTAAAGATTTGTAATGATGGAGAACTTGATATTTCTTAAGATAGCCCATTTTATTTTTAGGTTATGAATAAAGTTATATTGAGACAAAATCCATAGCACTCTAGTTTTTTCTACCTAGTACTCTAATTGAAGAAAACCAGGCAGAATAAGCATTATCCTTTCATATGGCCATTTGACAAATATTTGAAGACTGTAATTATGTCTTCCCCAAGTCTTACTTTATAGGTTAGACATCTCTAATTCCTTAAACTGATCCCCTTCCTGACTTGACTTTGCATCATCTTTGATATCCTGGTCATAATCATGGATATGTCCTAGTATGTCAGTGTCCTTCCTTTATCTGTAGCCTTCAAATCGGAATATAGTATTCTTTATGTGGTCAGACCCAGGAAGAATACTATGGGATTATCATGTCCCTCATCTGGGACTTTATAACATTATTAATGGTTCGTGGAATTTTGTGTATCTACCTCGATTAATTCCTGGCCCATCCTTTCATGCACACCTCAGAATTTGCAGTTCACCAAGAGCTGTGGGCCTAGAAACCAGATAACCAAGACTATAATGAATTGTCTGTAAATGTTCAGTGGACTTTGACTGATAGTCCTCAAGGTTCTTGTATGAGTAAGTGAATGTTTTAGTGCATGTACTCTTAAGCAGCCAAAAGTTATGTCCCAGAGTCTCCCCACCTCCCCTTTATTAAACATTACTTGGTTCTTTTTTATTCAATTTTCTCATCTGTAAAATGAAGGATTGACTTAGATCATAGAATTTATAACTGGAAGAGACTGTAAAGAACATAAAAGAACAATTATCTATAATACTTAGAAGTCTTGACTTCTGACTGAATCTATGCTTTAGGAATATACCTTGAAGTAGCAAAAAATTGGTCATGGTAATTTTTAGTGCCCTCCCCTCCCCTTTTCCCCTGGCTTCATTCATTTGAGGCAGATTAAGGCACTTGATGGCATGGATGACACAACATACCAAATTTGCTGATGATACAAAACTAGGAAGGATTGCTAACAGGGATGAATGAGCTAGGATCCAAAAATATCTTGGCAGGCTAATTGGTTGGGCTGTAGCTAGTAAGGTGAAAAATTGAGAATAACTGTAATGCCTTTCATGTGAAAGTTAAAAAATATTTACAGGTACAGATTGGAAACATATGGCTATCTGGCATTTAGTATGGAAAAAGAATTTTTGGTGGATTACAAGCCTATGGTAAAGCAGCCAAAGGTTAATGAAAAAGTCTAAGTTAATGAGATCTAAGGCTGCATAGAGGCATGGTGTTTTTGACTAGGGAGCTTATTACATTGCTGAGTTTTAGTTGGGTCAGACCACATCTGATGTGTTTCATCTCTGTTATAGGCATCACATTAAGGGGGCATTCATTAATAAACTAGAAACATCCAGAGGATGGCAACCAGAATTGGGAAGTACCTTGAGATCATGCCATGTGGGAATTAGGTGAAGTAATGGGGGATCATTGCCTAAAGAACAGACTTAAGGGCCTGTGAGAGGACCTTTCGGCCGTCTGAAGACTTGTCCCTTGGAAGGCAGATTAAAATTGTTCTACTTGCCACCAAAGGGAAGTAGGATCAATGAAGGCTCAAAAGTTACAGAAATGGAGTTTTTGGCCTGATGTAACAGACTTCTAACAAGTAAAGCTATCCAAAGGTGGAGTGGGCTGCTTGAGGAGGAGGAGATGTTTAAGAAATGGCTGGGTATTCTTTTGCCAGGTATGAGATGAAGGGTTTATTTTCAGGTATAAGTCGAACTAAATGGCTCCTGAGGTACTTTCCAACTTGGGGATTCATTGAAAAATCAAATTATTTTAGAACTAAATATCATGGATGGGCAAATAATGTCAAGAGTATGGTTCAAAAAAAGCACCTTGTCATCTTGTGCTTTTTGACACAGTTTGACAAAACAGTCCTGTTCCCATGCAATTTACATTCTACTAACTACATAGCTGATTAACTGGGCAAGAAATTTACAAAGAAGGGAGACAAAACAAACAAAAAACCCAACCCATATTAAATCTTTCAAACAGTCTTAAAAAAAGAAGCCTAACATATTTCAGAATTCATCTAAAGCAGATAAATTCCAGGAAAAAAAATTTATAAGAATGAAATAAATACTGAAAATTATAAAAAATGTTTCCTTTGTCTCAAAATTAATATTTTCCATAAAAATTGGCCCTCTTTAATGGATGTCAAATAAACTTGTGAGTTGGAAATGGTAAGTATGGCATTGTGGTAATCTAAAATGCTCACTTGGTGACCATTTCTAAAATGCGACCCTTTTGAAGGAGATTATTTACAATGGAAACTTTTAAATGGGGGCACTTTGTATTACAATTTAAGCATGTCATAATTTATTATTCTAAAAAAGTTTGTTTAAATAAATGTTTTTAAATAAACATATGAGAACTTATTTATCCAAATGACTGTTGTCTTTTAAAGCAACTACCTTAGGAGATTTTGCACTTACTCCTATTCATCTCATTGTTTAAAATACTTTGGGAATATCTCTTTTTTGGAACTGCTTTCAGAGCCAGTTTTCCAAATTATAGGAGAGGGCTAGTTTTTTTTAATAGCACTTTGATCCAAAGTTTGGTCACATGTTTTATTTAACACTATAACTCATAGCTCAGAACTAAAGCATGTTTTGATTCGGGCTGACTCCAGTCTTGGGACTTCTCATTAAAAATTTGTGTTTGTATCATGCCCAGTCTTAAGATTATCTCTCCTATAATCATTCTCTTTTGGCTTGTGCTTCCAACCTAGGATTCCTCTGGAAACATCAAAATTTAATGTAACAACATCTCTCCACGAAAGAAACATTTTGCAAAAGGAAATTCTTCCACAAATAGGTTAACTTTGGCCTTGCATTTGGCTGTGTCTTGCTCAGTGGAGCCCACAGGCATAAAGATTCCTGTGCCAATTTAGACTCTTCAGGAGAACAGGGCAGTCTGAAATTCTGTAGCCTTGCTTCCCATAATAATCACATTTAAGTGTAGTGATCAGCCTAGAGCCCTACACAATTTCCTCTACCCTACTTAATGCAAGGATAAGATACCATGCCCTGATATATTGAGTGAAAACACTTTACATCTTTCACTCTGTGAACAAGGTGTGAACACATTTCTTTAAATGTGACTAGAAGTCTGTTCAGATTGGCTGAGACACTTGGTCATGCCCTTTGGGATCTGTCAAGAGATAGGAAGCTTGTTGGAATATGAGATTCAAACTTCTGGTAGCAGAGAGGAGTGGATGGTCCACCTAAACTGCTGGAAAAGGGAGGGATGTGGGGCAATAGTAGAAACAGAAACCTAGGCCAACCTCAGTCTTGATGTACTCCCTCCTGCACCTTCCTTAGCCAGAGGAGCTTTGTGAACTTAGAAGCATCTGAGTGATTTGGACTCTTGTGATAGTGTCAGTATTAGGAACCAAGGACAGACTAGACAGATTCAGGACTCTACAAAGACCCCAGTAGAAAAGCCATGCCATACCTCGGTGGACTGTCTTGAGGATTCCAGCAAAAGAAAGTACAGAGGATGTGGTGTACTCCTTTGTCACAACATACATACATACATACATATGTGTGTGTAAAATTGTTCATTTTAAAAAATTTTGAGTTTTAAATTCTTATCTTCTGTCCAGCCCTTCCCCCTCCCCTTTGACAAAGCAAGTAATATGAAATCAATTATGTGTAAAACCATGCAAAACATAGCTGGACTTAAAGGAACTTATAGGGCTATGTGTCATTGACTTTTGGGGAGATGTTTGGTACCAATTGTTCTTACTATACCACTTTAGTAAGTACCCCTTTCTCATGGCTAATTAAGTCGGCCTGACTAATTGATATCAACTGATAATCATAGTGGAAAGCAAACCAGTGAAAGCTTGTGAGTTTTAGCAGTAGAAAAAACATGCTGTTCCTACCTTCCCACTCCCCTTCCCCAGACCTTGAGGCTGAGAGACTGAGGAGAGATGTAGTAGCCATGCTCTGAGGACCGAATTTGTCAGTGCATGAACGTTGGAGAAGTCACATCAAAGAATGTGCTACAGACAGAATCACAGAATTTGAGAGAAGGGACTCCAGCTAATCTAGTTCAACCCATACATGAAAGAGTTCCCCACCATAACCTCTCAGATAAATGGTCATTTAGTCTCTGCTTGGCTATTGAACTCTTTTCATGAAACTCCATTTATAAAACATTGGGGTTTTATTATTATTATATTGGGGCTGTCCATCTGTTGTTTCTCATTCTTGGGATATGACTAGCTCCTTGTTAGCTTGAAGACTTCCAAGAAAAACCCATCACCTCTTGAGGCAGCCCATTCCACTTACAGACTGCCTAAACTGTTTGGCTTTGACAAGAAGTTCCATTATATTATCTCATTTGATACAACAACTCTGGAAGGTAGGTGCTATTATCTTCATTTTCAATTGAAGAAACTGAGGCAAAAAGAGGTTAAGTGATTTGCCCAGGATCACAAGGCTAGGAAGTGTCTAAAGTCAGATTTGAACTCAGGTCTTCTCTGATTCTCTGAACTCCCAACATGGCCTGGTCATTTCTTATTCACAATATAGGGCGCCATATGTTGTGGGCTGCTCAGTGTCCAGCACTAAGCATCAATAAATGGAGTTCATGGTTCTTCCTTGAAATACCCACATCGCCTGGTCATTTCTTATTCACATCTCTGATCATGCTTAGTGCTAGGCACTGAGCAGCCCACAACACAGACCCAACACTCTACTCCATGTATTCCCAGCTGCCCCATCACCCAAGGAGCAAGGAGAAGATAGTGACAGAAAATATCTGGGTGAAGTGAGATAATGAAGAGAGAAGAAGAGGGAACTCTTCTTGGAATTAGGGCTAAAGTTAGTGAATGCTCTCAGTGAATAGCCTCAATTTTTTTCAGTAAAATATGAGGCAAGGTTCTTAGTTGAGAGAATGGGTGGAGGGAAAGCATGGCACGTGTGAGGAGAGATGAAAAGGTTTAGAAAGCCTCCATAGAGAGTGCAATAGTGAATTAATTATGAAGGCATAGAAGGATTTCTTAGTAGCAGTGAAGGTCCAGTTAAGATAGTGTTACATAAATTTGTAGTGGACTCAGGGTGGTTGTGCGATTTTTTTTTCTACCTTCATTCAGTGGCATGTGGTTAGGAGCAAATAGCAGCAGGTGGTGAGAGTGATCTAAGTCGAATATTGGTAGGATACAATCAATGATCTGATAAGGGAGCAAGAAACTCAAGAAGATGACAATATAGAGTGCAGCTGGTTTGCTAGGGGGTCAAGATGGGGAAAGGAAGAAAGTATGGCTAGTGCAGGGGAGATATCTGGGAAAGAACTGAGCCATTGAAGGATTGGAAGTCAGTG
Source organism: Pseudochirops corinnae (assembly GCA_028646515.1). Lineage (NCBI taxonomy): Eukaryota > Metazoa > Chordata > Mammalia > Diprotodontia > Pseudocheiridae > Pseudochirops > Pseudochirops corinnae. Next base: position 267,694,288 of record CM053587.1, read on the forward strand.
TGGATGAAGAGTAAGGTTTGGTATTGGAAGGCATATGGAAGGTGAAAATCTAATAAGTTGTGATCAGATAAGTTCATGAAGGTGGTGGCACATTTATGGATAAGTTAGGTTATGGACATCTTTGTGTGTGCCTGTGGTGGGGTTAAGTAGTATGTATACGCCTCATTATAGGTGTTTTCATGTTGTCCTTCCCATTAATCTGTGAACTCCTTGAGAGTAGGCACGTTTTTTTGCCTTTTTTTTTAATTCCTAAGACTTAACAAAATGCCTGACATACAGTAGGTGCTTAATAAATGCTTGTTGACTCACTGAGGATACATATACATTTACAAAATACATACATGGTAATTTTGGGGGTGGAGGATAGATGCTAGTAGATGAGGAATCAGGAAAGGCTTCACAGAAGCTAGAGCATGAAACTAGGTATTCTAAAGTAAGGAAGGATCATCTTCCTAGCCTGGAGAGCAACCTTTCCAGAGGCAAAGAGATAGATGGAGAATGTTGCATGTGAGGAACAGCAAAACAGCCAGTTTGGCTAGATTAAAAAGCAAGGGAAGGGAAATAAAGTATAATAAATAAGTCTGGAAATATAGATTGGATACACAACCTCAAATTCTTAGTCCTTTGCCCTCCCCCAATCCATCACCATATCTGATTAGTCCCCAAGTCATTTCAGTTCAACCTCCACATCCTTTCTCCCTTCCATTCACTTATCTCTATTCATACTTTAATTCAGGGCCCTAATCACTTCTTACTTGGACTATTACAGTAAACTCTTAACTGGTCTCCTTGCCTCCAGTTTCTCTAATCTATCTTTCACAAAGATGCCAAATTGCTATTTTTAAAGCATAAATCTGACTCTCTGGTTACCTGGCTCAAGAAATTCCAGTGGCCATAAACTGTTTCTAGGATAGAACAGAACACTTTCCCCACCTTCTTTATTTGGCAGTTTAAAGCCTTCACAATCTGGCTATGGTGTCTTTCCAGGTTTATTGTAAACGCCTCGCCTTCCCACAGTACTTTACAGCCCAATTTTCCTTCTCGCTGTTCACCGTATATGGTATTCCATCTCCCACCTCTGTGACTTTGTACAATTACATTCTCCATGCCTGGAAGGCACTCCCTCATTTCCATCTTGCAGAAACTCTAGCTCCTTTCAAGGCTCAGCCCAAGTGGTGCCACCTGCTTGAAGTTTATCCTGATTTCTCCAATTGCTAGTGCCCTAACCAAGAAATTCCTATGTATTTGCTTTTTATATAATTTGCATTTCCTTGTGTTCGTGTTATAACCTTTCCCCTAATGGAAACTCCTCAAGGGCAGGGGCTATTCCATTTCTGTCTTGGTATCCTCAGTGCCCATCCCAATGTCTGGATCATCATCATCATCACCAGCATTTATATAGGGCTCTAATGCTTACAAAGTACTTTATATATGTTCTCATTTGATCCTCACAACAACCTTATGAGGTAGGTGCTATTGTTATCCCCGTTGGATAGATTAGAAAACTGAGGAGAGAGAGACCTAAGGTCACACAGTAGGTAAGCATTTAAGGCAGAATTCAAACTCACTTCTTCCTGAGTTATTCTGAGTCATGTGCTCTGTCTCTCTCCTGTCACTTACCTGCTTCAAAAATAAATGGCATCTCAACTCTATAGACTCTCCCCTCATGTTCTCTCTCTTTCTTTTTTTTGGAGGGGGGAAGGCAAAGCAGTTGGAGTTAAGTGACTTGCCCAAGTCACTTAAGACACAGCTAGTAAATGTGTCAAGCATCTGAGGCTGAATTTGAACTCAGGTCCTCTTGACTCCAGGGCTGGTGCTCTATTGCTGCCCCTTCCCTCATGTTATATACGGGTTCATAGTCCTCTTAATTTTGTGTCCTTCACAGTTTTGTGTGACATGATCAATGCAAAACCTAGAGGGTAAAAAATGTTATTTTAGAATTGGAAAAAAATGTTAGAAATCACCAAGTAGATCTAAAAGGATCTCAAACTATTTAAATCTGACCCTCCCCAGTTTTTGCATACTGTAGTAAGAAGCGTAGAAAATATAGTGTATTAAAATTATGCTCTGTTGATATTAAATAGAGTGAACAGTTTGGTCTTCCTTAGCAATGGGGGTTGCTAATAATGCCTATTGGGGGTATTAATTCCTTGCTAACCAATGGACTTCTTGCAGAAGTTACACTATGAAAAACAAATTGATATAATTATAAAGTATTGTTTCATTTACAATGAACTAGTGGCACATACTGGACAATGGATTGATTTTTCTCTTTGAAGCCCATAGCTAATATGGGTACATATAGTCTCAAATCACCAAGGTCTGTTATATAGAAAGATCTGCATTTTTCTTGAACATTAATCCTAAATGTTAATGTATTCCAGATTTTATAAATCTAGGTTTACTGTACATAGTATATATTAGGATTGGTATTGACTGAGCCCTTTAGCTAACTGCTTTGTTGCTTTTGCAGGAATGTGTCAATTTTTAACCTGTCAGACATTTTAAGTCACCTTTTTACTGTTCTGTATGTATGTGTGCATTATAATTTTTCAAGATATTGTAAAAAGGCTAGATATGCATGTAGCAGCCAAACTTGCATAGAAATGGCCTGTCTTGCCTTTGGGTTTTGACTTTAATATACACTAATTATATCCTTCAAGTTGAGTTTTTTGTTGCACTGGAAACTTTTCCATTATAAAATATGTTGATTTATCTTAACATCCAAAATATAACATCTGTGTACAAGCTGAAAAATAAAGAAATCACCAAGTCTAGGGGATTTTGACTTGGGGTCAGTGAACTTATTAAAAATATTTTGAAAACTTTCTTTAAAAATATATTTCAGTTCCAAATTCTTTCACTCTATCTATCTGTCCCCCATCTGTTAGAAGGCAAGAAATATGATTCCCATTATATATATATTAAGTCATAGAAAGCATTTCTACTTTAGCCATGTTGTGGCGGGGGGGAAAGCAAGAAAAATAAGGAAAAAAATATGCTTCATTCTCCACCCAGAGTGCAACAGTTTTCTCTCTGGTTGTGGACGGCATTATTCATCATGAATCCTTTACAACTGTCATACATCATTGTTTTGATCAGAGTAGCTAAGTCCTTTCATAATTGATTCTTGTTACAATATTGCTGTTACTGTTTACAATGTTTTCCTAGTTCTCCTCACTTTAATTTGTATCAGTTCACCTAAGTCTTCCCAGGTAGTTTCAAAACTATCCTACTCATAATCTTTTTCATAGCACAATAATATATTTTTTTTCTTTTTGGAGGGGGGAAGACAGGGCAATTGGGGTCAAGTGACTTACCCAAGGTGACACGACTAGTAAGTGTTAAGGGTCTGAGGCAAGATCTGAATTCAGGTCTTCCTGATTCCAGGGCTGGTGCTCTATTCACTGTGCCACCTAGCCTCCCCCAATAATATTCTTTCACAATCATTTGTTCAGCCATTCTTCAGATGATGAGCATCCCTTCCCCCACTAATTTCCAATTCTTTGCCACCACAAAAAGCTGCAATACATTTTTGTACATATGGCCCCTTTTCTTTTTTCTTCTCTTTGGGATACACACATAATTGTTGTATTACTGGGTCAAAGATTATGCACAATTTTATAGTCCTTTGGGCATAGTTCCTAATTGTTCCCCAGAATGGTTGAACCAGTTCACAACTCTACCAGTACTGCATCAACATGCCTATTTTCCCATATCCCCTCCAGCATTTGTCATTTTTCTTTTCTGTCATGTTGATCAGTCACTCTAATAGGTATGAGGTGGTACCTCAGAGTTGTTTTAACTTGAATTTCTCTAATTTTTAGTAATTTAGAGAATTTTTCCCCTATGACTATTGATGGCTTTGATTTCTTCTGAAAACTATCTGCTTATATCCACTGACCATTTATCACTTGAGGAATGGCTCTCATTTTTATAAATTTGGTTCAGTTCCCTATATTTATTATAACTATGATTGTTATCAATTATTATTAAATAATGTCCAAGGCCAGATTTGGCCTTGTCTTCCTGACACCAAGTCCTGCAATCATTGTGAGGGTGAAATGAGATAAGAAGATTTTGCAAACTTAAAGTACCTCACAAATGCCAACTAGTTTTATCATCAAGGGAGAGACCTGTTCCAGCAAGAGTTGGGCTGGGTGACCCCTAACAGGTTGCTTCCAACTCTGATGCTGTGGTTCATACAGTCCAGTCCATTCCTGAAATATGCATCCCTTCCACCAAAGTCCTTAACAAGTCTACAACAATCAACTTTTACTTGAACCCAAGTCTTCCTAGCCCTGAATCTCGCGTTATTTTCTCTTAATATAATTCATATAGAATTCATTTCCTTTGTAATTTATTTATCCATTCATTCATTCATTCATTTATTCATTTATTTATTTATTCATTTATTTATAATTCAATTTATTCATTTAGATACATTATTTTGAGGAATCTATGAACTTCACTGGATTGTCCAAGGGGTCCATGAAACAAAGAAGATTAAGAATCCCTAATCCCTAATTTAATTTTACAAATAAGACACTAAGCACAGGACAAGTAAAGTCACGCAGTAAGAGGATGCCAGATCCATGATAAGTACCTAGGAATATCCTGCTTTTGAGAATTTTTCCTCCTTAAATTAAAATTGCAGCTTTGATGTATACTTCCAAACGATGTGATTGTTGGATAAAAATAAATCTCTGGATTTTATCTGAGTTATTCTTATTTGTCTAAGTATTTTTGGAAACAAAGTGAAGACAGTCTCTGTCAAACAATTTTAGTTAACTCTTTTTTCAACTACAAAGATCTTACCTTTTCACAGTTATGAAGAACCTTTGGCTTTTTTTTCACCCTCATTTTTTCCATATATTATTGAGACAGAGAGAAAGAGAGAGAGAGAGAGAGAGAGAGAGAGAGAGAGAGAGAGAGAGAGAGAGAGAGAGAAGAGAAAATTGAATGGGGTTGGAGTTCCTCCATTGGAACAGGAGGACATATAATATATTCATGCACTTAAACTTATATTGATCAAAGGAGGCAAAAGTAGACTGGGCTACCTGAGGAGGCAGTGAGCTCTTTGTCCATGGAGGACTTCAAGTAAAGGTTGATTGTTGTAGACTTGTTAAGGACTTTGGTGGAAGGGATGTATATTTCAGGGAGGGACTGGACTATATGAACCACAGCATCAAAGTTGGAAGCAACTTGTTAGGGGTTACCCAGCCCAACACTTGCTTGAACAGGTCTCTCCTTTGATGGTAAAACTAGTTGGCATTTGTGAGGTGCTTTAAGTTTGAAAAATCTTCTTATCTCATTTCACCCTCACAATGATTGCAGGACTTGGTGTCAGGAAGACCTGACTTCAAATCTGGATTTGGATACTTATTTGTTGTTGTGACCCTGGTTAACTTCTGGCTGCCTCAATTTCCTCATCTGTAGAATGGGTATAATAATAGCAACAACCTCCCTAGGTTGTTGTGAGGATATGTGGGATGATTTTTAAAAATTTCAAACTTTGTGAACTTTAAAGCACTAGATAAATGCTATCATCACTATCATTATAATTTATCTCATTTTAAATCTCATTTTACAGATGAGGAAACCAAGGCAAAGAGGTTAAGTGACATATTCAGGGTGCAGTGGCTAGAGTTCTGGGTCTAGTGGCAGGAGGACCTGAGTGTAAATCCAGCTTCAGACACTTACTAGCTGTGTGACCTTGGGCAAGTCACTTAATTTTTGTTTGCCTCAGTTTCCTTATTTATAAAATGAGAGTAATAATATCATCTAACTCCCAGGGTTGTTGTGCAGATAAAATGACATGATATTTATAAAGTTCTTTGCAAACTTTTAAGTGCTATTATTGTTAGCGATTGTTAACTATAATTAATTTAAATTCAGGTCAAATTTGAACCCAAGTCTTCCTAGACCTGAGTCTGACATTATATATACATACATACATCATCCATCCATCCATTCATCCATCCATCCGTCCATCCATCCATCCATCCATGCTATATATATTACTACTGTGATGATTAAAAAGTTGTTAGAGACATAGTTTCTGGGTAAATTCATCATTTTATTAATAAGACCAGCAGGTTATTAATAAAAAGATAGTCATTTGGTTATCTTTCTCAGATCAAAGACCCCATAATGGTGGTGAGATCATAGTTTATATGCCCTTCAAAGAAGAAGTGTTCCTGAGGGATGCCTAATCGTCTCTGATTGATTAACGAAATGGGAGGTGGGATCTCTTAGTCTGCTCAGATCTTGATCAAAGAGACTTTAATTTCCATATTACCTATCTTGATACATTTTCCCAGAATCTATCTGAGCAAACACGTTGAACAGGAATGTACCCATTAGCCTAAACTTAAAATGTCTTTTACTATCTGGTTAGATCTTGACCTGGATAAATCTCTAAGAGAGATTTCCTACAATGGTTGGTTTCTGGAAGAAGAAGTAGAAAAGGGGAAAAACCTTGATCCTAATAAAATAGTTATTAAATATAAGGGCAGTTGGTGGTATAGTGGATAGAGTGCAGGGCCTAGAGTCAGGAAGAATCATCTTTCTGAGTTAAAATCCTGCCTTACACACTTACTAGCTGTGTGACTCTGGACAAGTCACTTAATCTTGTTTGCCTCAGTTTCCACATCTTTAAAATGAGCTGGAGAAGGAAATGGCAAACCACTCCATTATCTTTGCCAAGAAAACCCCAAATGGGGTCACAAAAAGTTGGACATGACTGAACAAAACCAATATTAAATATAAGAGAGAAATATTCATTTCTCATACTACAACTTAATTGGCAAGAGATCATTTATTCTTCATTTCAACAAGCCCAGAGATAAGAAAGTCCATAACTTCCTGAGATAGCCCATTATATACTTTTGGAGAGCTCTAATTGTTAGGAAGTTTCTCTTTATTTTGAGCTAGTTTCCATCTATTGCTCCTAATTCTGTCCTCTGTGCCCAAACAGAACAAATTTAGCCCTTCTTTCTATAGTTATCTTCAAGTGTTTAAAAGACTGTCAACATCTCCCCCTAGGCCTTCCATTCTTCAGATTATATATCACTTGTTTCCTTAGCAGAGCGTTATATGACATGGTCTCCTATTTTCTCGCCTTCCTTGTCACTCTCTTCTGGACTTACTCTAGCTTGTCAATGTACAAATTACTAAAATATATCACCCAGAACTGAACTTAAAAGTCCAGATATGATATGATTTGGGCAGAGAACAGTGAGAATGGCCCCTCCACCATTCTGGGCATCAAGGCTTTATTAATTCAGACTAAAGGTTGCATTAGCATTTCTGACTGCCGTATCACACAGCTGACTTCCAGTACACTGAAGCTCCCAGATATTTTAAAAATAATTTTTACTGATACCTTTCATTTTAAAATCATTTACACTTCTAGAGATATCCTTCCCATCCTTAGCCTCATCCTACTCCCAGAGAGCAATCCTTTAGACAGAGGGAGAGAGGGATGGAAAGAGACAGAGACAGAGAGGGAGAGACAGAGAGAGAGAGACACGGAGACAGAGAGAGAGAGAGAGAGAGACACGGAGATAGAGAGAGAGAGAGACAGAGAGAGAGAGACAGAGAGAGAGAGAGAGAGAGAGAGAGGGAGAACGAGAACAATTCAGAAAAACTAATCAACATGTTTTCAAAATCTGAAATTATATGCAGTACTCCACATCCACAGCCTCCCCTTCTGCAGAGAAGCAGGGGATGCCTTCTTATACTTCTCCTTTGGGGTCATGCTTGGTCATTACAGTTCTGCAACATTCATTTTGATTATTTTGTTGTTGCTTTTTCCATTTACAGTTGGATTCATTAGGTGTATTGTTTCCCTGGTTGTATTTCATTTTCTGTTTTCATATAAGTATTCCTGTGCTTTTCTGTGTTAATCATATTCATTATTTCTTACAGCACAGGAATATTCCATTACATTTATATGGCATAACTTACTTAACTATTTTCCAAAGTGTCCATATATTTTGTTTTCAGTTTTTTCTTTCTACGAGAAAATGTTACTATAAATTTATTGTTTGTCACTGTTAGAGTTGTGTCCAATTCATCATGACCCCAATTAGGTGGTTTTTTTTTAGCAAAGATACTGGAATGGCTTGCCATTTCCTTCTCTACCTCATTTTACAGATGGGGAAACTGAGGCAAATATGGTTAAGTGACCTGCCCAGGGTCACATAGCTAGTGAGTGTCAGAGGCTAGATTTGAACTAAGGTCTTCCTGACTCCAAAACCAGTGCTCTATCCACTGCACCACATAGCTCCCCATTTTTTGACATATATAACGTCTTTTTATGGTCATTAAATACCTTTGGGTGTATTCCCCTCATTCTTCTTTAATGCAGATTACTGAACCATGTTTCCCTAATTCCATATTTATATGGGACTTTACATTTATTCCTATTGATTTTTTTCTTAGGCAGAAATTTCTTAGTAAATATCTGAGTCAGAAAGACCTGGATTCAAGTCCCACTTCTGACATATATTGACTAAGTGACCCCAGACAAATCACTTAATCTCTCATTGCCGCCAAGTCTCTAAGTGAACAAGTCGTTGATCTGCATTTGTGATGAAATCTTCACTTATGAAATCACAAATCTGAACAACAACAACAAAAAACTATTTGTTCAACAAATTCTGGTCTATTTGAGCTCTTTTAGGAGGAGAGTCCTGTTTTCCACCGTGTTATCTAATCCTCCCAGTTAAGTGATCTGCTGGTTTGATGAGCACAACATCTGTGTCTTTATTGAACAGAATAGGACAAAGACCAGATCCTTATTTCCTTCCAAGTTAGCATCATGCCCTCATCATTGTCCTTTCATTCTGGTTTTCCAACTAATTTTGAGTCTATCTAAGACAACCCTAATCACTAGATTAAACATCTTTCCATTTTTTTCCCCATAAGGGTAGCATGAGAAACTTTGCTAAATGTCTTGCTAAAATCTAAATGTATTGTGTCTGTGTTAGTCCCCTAACTCACCGATTTAGGATTCCAACTAAACGAAAGACAGTAATTAGTCTGTCATGTCACATTCTTGATGAAACGTTGCTGGATATTTGTGACTGCCGCTTCCCTTTCAAAATGTTCACAAACCATAGTCTAATCAGTTTGAGGATTTTTCCAGCAATTAAAATCAAGCTCCCAAACTATTGTTTGGCCTCTAAGGTTTTGTCTTGCCCTGGGAGTCCATAATTCTAAGAATAGCCACTTGTGACTATTGGCGAACTATGATGACAATGACAACAATTATAATATGTCCTACATTTAATAAAAATAATGACAATGGTAGCAAGTGTTTATATAACACTTTAAAGTTTACGGCACTTTGTAAACATTTCATTTGATCCTCACAACAACCCTAGGAGACAGGTGCTATGATTATCCTGATTTTACATATGAGTAAACTAAAGGAGACAGACTTACCCAGGGTCACACAGCTAATGAGTACCTAATGCCAAATTTGAACTCAGATCTTTCATATTCCAAGCCTTGCCAATGTTCAATGCACTACCAGTAATAATACTCCTAAGTAACTCATCTTTAGTGTAGCATTTTGTAGTTTGCAAAGTATTCCATAACAATCTCATAAGGTTCTTAGTGCAAGTTTTAGTTTCACTATTTTACAGATAAGGAAACTGATTCACAAAGATGTTAAGTGTCTTGACCATGATCATATGACTAGCATATGGCAAAACCAAAACTGAACACGTGTCTTCTAAGGTCCAGGTCCAGCACTTTCCCACTTTAACATATAATATCTGGCCTTCACAACAGCTTGGAAGGAAACATAATAAGAAAGTGATAGAAGACATAATAGTAGTCAATACACACTAGCATTTACTTTCCTTTGTATCTGAAAAGAAAACAGATTTTAAAATAAAAGTGCTTCCTTTTGTGTTCAGAATGATCTCTCTCCCCGACTGAAATCAACACTAGCTAATTCAAGGGTTCAATGATCCAAGATTCTCTCATGGGGGTACTCCTTCCATGCCTTATTATATAATGTTGTTGTGACTAAAAAAAAAAAAATCCATTACATGGTGGGCACTTTTCTGGTGACAAGTTTCTCTTGGTTGATCCTCCACTGACAGACATATGTCCAGTCTCTTGGATCATTCTCAAAGTCTTCCTAGCTTGGGAGCACATCTCAGAGCTGCTGCTCTGCTGGCATAGCCTCTAACACCTGAGTATTACTTCCATTCTACAGCAGAAGCCTCAGAACAGGACCTTAGTGGAGATTTCTGAAGACTTTCTTGAAAGAATGAAAGTTATTTCAGTAATATCTCAACCAAAAGCATTTTACAAATTCCTTAGTTACGCCTCTAGAACAATGTCATTCAGTCAACTTTCAGTCATGTCCAACTCTTCATGACCCCATTTGAGGTTTTCTTGGCAAAGATACTGGAGTAGCTTGCCATTCCCTTCTCCAACTCACTTAACAGATGAGGAAACTGAAGTAAACAGGGTTAAGTGACTGACCCAGGGTCACACAGCTAGTAAGTGACTGAGGCTGGATTTGAACTCACAAAGGTCAGTATTCCTGACTCTAGGACTGACATTCTATATACCGTGCCATCTAACTGCCTTTTAATGTCTGGCTTATTTTACAGTTAGGCCATGTGCTCTGGATTGGATCCTAGCTAAGTGCACATCTGATAATTGCATTCCAATTTCTGAAAAGGCTCTTCCCACTGGTTGCAGCTGACAAATAGCAAATGTGACTAATGTGAATTTTCCCTCCAGTAAAATCCCCATCAGAAATATTTACTGAGTGGTCTCCAGTAGGCCCAGCAATGAGCTAGATGTTGTGTGGGTGGGGATACAAAAGAAATAGGAGGCTCTGCCCTGGAGAAACTTTCCATCTCTGGGAAGGTCAAGAGAAAGAAAAGACCCTAAGAGCTTACAATGTGGCTGATGATGTTGTCACAATGTCAGAACTGAAAGAAAACTTTGACACCATCTAGGCTAGATCCCCCTAATAAAAGAATTTGTTCTGTGAAGTTTGGAGTCAGTCAAAGGGCCACACTTGAGGACCTAGAGGGCCACATGTGGCCTTGAGGCCGCAGATTCCCCACCTAAATGATCCCTTAGATCCCTTTCAGCTCAAGGAATTCATGAAATCTGAAGGAGTCATTGACCACAGCACATTCTAAAGTTAAATACTAATGATTTTTTAGGTTTTCTGGAATATTATCAGAGAATAATCAATAAGTTACTTTTATTTGGGGCATCTAGGTAGTACAGTGGATAGAGCACTGGCCCTAAAGTCAGGAAGACATAGTTCAAATCTGGCCTCAGACACTTACTTAGCTTTGTGATCCTTTGCAAGTCATTTAACCTTGATTGCCTAAAAAACGAAATGTCAGTCTTATTGTGTCTTTTAGCTCCTCTTTAAATGGCACATCTGAACAGCTACCATCAGGTTTTTAAAAAAATTATGTTCTTGAGTCAAATAAAGAAGTGAAGTTATTCATTTTAAATCCCTGAATTTATAGACTCTTCCATGCTGCTGCTTTTAGTGGCTCTTAGTGTTGGCTCCAGCTCTCCCAGGAATCACTTAAGAAAGATTCCTTTAGTTTCTGAGGGGTGAATTGAATTCTTCATTTGTTAAAAATCTCTTTTTTTTCCTGGTCCTTTGTTTGCATCAGTGTTTGGAATTGATTTTGCTCCTTAAAAAAGTAGCTGGAGATTATTCCCATCTGCTTTCCAGGGCGTGTAAGTAAGCATTGAAACATGATTTTGTTGCTAATGAAAAAATAATAGATGGATTTTGAAATTGAGGCCATTTGAGTACGCATGTCAATGGAAAGGGCATGTCAATGAAAAGGAAGAAAAATTCTGATATAAGATGGCTTTGGAAAAGTAGGTGACTTCTATAGTTTGAGTGTTAAAGGCAGAACTGTAGAACAGAGAGGGATATGGTTGCAGAATATAAAAGAAAGCACTTGAAAATATGATATCACCAGTTTGCATGAGGTGAGAAGCATTATATTTCCCAGAATTCCTATACTTTGAGACTTTGGGAGCAATTTCCAGGACTCCATTTCTTAAGAGATTTTATGCTTGTGGCAATGGTTAGTTGTGTCACATTAGACTTTTTCAGGTCTACTTCTAGAACTCTGAGAGACCCAAGACACTCATCTACTAGTATAAGAGTTGGGAAAAGGATCCTCAGAGTTTATATGGACTACATTTTTTTTAAAAAAATGAGGATTAGAAGAGAGGAAGTGTAGTTACTGACTTTAGATATCTTTTTCGAGGATTTATGTTAAAAAAAAGTGTTGCAATGGGGGAGCTATCACAAATCTAGTTAGTAGCAACTAGTGAGAGTTTTTTTTTAAGTGGTAGAGACTTACCCAGAAGGAGTAGAGTCAACAAAGAGGGGGAAATTAAAGGTTAGAGAGAGAAGGAATCATAATGGAGACAAATCTGCTAGAGCAAATTGAGGGGATGGGATCGAGGATAAACAGAAAGCAGACAGCCTTGGTGAGAAGGGCTACCTCTTCACCAGAGAATAAAGTAACTGAGGAAATTTTAAGTAATGAAGGCAAAAGTTGCAAGGTGAGAAGGAGCAGAGAAGAGGAAGCTGTTGGTGAATGACCTCAATTTTCTCTGCTAAAAATGAGGCAAGGTCCTCATGTTAGTCTTTTGATTAAAATCCTTCATTGACTCCTATTACCTATCAATCATAGTTTGAACTCCTCACCTGCCATTGCTGGCCCTCCGCAATTTGGTACCATTCAACCTTTCCAGTCTTAAATTATGCTACTTCCCTTCATGTGGTTATTCAATCACACTATGCCTCTTGCCATCCATCCCTTTCCTGTCTAATGCCATTGCTCATGCTCTTTCTTATGTATAGAATACTTTCTCTTCCTACTCCAATAATCTTCTTATCAGATGAATTCTTTTCTGTCTTCTAAACTCCAACTCAAATAACACCCCACCTCTAGGAAGCCTTTCCTGATTTCTGTAATGCCATGCACAAGCAGATTTCCAGAAGAATGTTACTGTGAACAGCTTTTAAGGTTCTGATTACACAGTATAGTGAACACTCTATTCAATAACAAATCAAAGCAAAACATTCACAGAAAATCAAGATACAGTATTCACAATATTACAATTTATCACAGAAAATCACAATATAGTGTTCACAACAACTTATTAAAATGGCCACATAGTTTTCACCAAAGTGGTTACAACATTTAGAACAAATAACAATCATTTCAAAGTACAGTAGTCAAAATCTTCCACTCATAGGGCACACTAAATTAACTCAATAAGCACTTATTCAGCAGCCAATTACTAAGTATCATTAATCACTAAGTACAATCATTAGAAAATGCACAAACCCTCCACCGCTAGATCACTAGTAAACCACATTATCATCACAGCATTCAATACCCAAGGAGAGGTCTTTTCTTCATCTTGACCCAAGGCAAGTTCTCAGCAATCTCTGTTCCTAGGGAAACAAAGCTTAACATACATTGTCCTCATCAGTGTCCTCATCAATTCACTCTCTGCCAGCAGAAGTCTCAGGACCCCTGAAAATATCAACAAGACCCTCTTCCAGGATTTCTGTAAACATACAACAAGAAAATCCTTCTTCAGGGCTTCTTAGCCAACAGAAAGATTCCAGGACCTCTGCAACAACAGCACTGTCCTTCACCAGCAGATGAATCTGGCAAAACAACATCAGAAGAGGCACAGACAGAATGTCGGCACCACAGCCATGCTTCTTCAGTCCTCTGGCAGTTCGGCTGGCCCTAGGACCCAGAAGAAATCTCAGCTGGCTTCTGGAATCAAAATCACTCCTCCCAGGTTTTCAAAATCAAAATCATTTTCTCTAGCTTAGTAGGGGCTTTCCTCTTCAGCCTTCCTGGCAGCAGCAACTTCAGCCTCCACAATTCTTGTCCGAAGAAATTCTGACTCAGTTCTCAGTCCAGCAGTAGCAGCCCAGCCTCCAGATGCTGCTGAGAGAAACTCTCTCTCCAGCAAAACAGATTCTGCCACCAGATTCTGGTCTCAAGAAATTCTGACTGTGCCTCTCTGGGGCTTTTCTTATATATACACACAGCATTAGCTTCCTGTTTCAGCCAACTCCTTCCTGTTATGTCAGCAACAGGAAACCGGAGTTCATACCTTCTGTTTCTTTCACAGAGGTTTGATTAGTTACTAAGGGCTAAGTACCTGCTTACTTGCCAAAACAAAAAGGGGTCTTCAAATTCAAATTAATTACCATTACAATTCCCCAACAATAATTCAATTCAATTCTTCTGATTCAATAGATAGTTACTAAGTGCCTACTGTGTTCAGGACCTTGAAATGGTCTTACCACCTAGCACTTTAATTATACCTCTTGTGCATAAATGTGTATATATGGATATATATATATGTATGTATTATCATAATACATTATATAAATATAATATGTAACTGTAAATGCATATCATATATTTGTATGCATATATGCAAATATAGATATGGATTTATAGTTACATACTATATTTATATAACGTATTATAATAATACATAATGTATGATAAATTAAATACATGTATATATTATTCGCCCTATGAGACTGCAAGCTCCATGAAGGCAGAAGCTTATTTTTCTTGATCTTTCTGTAGCATTTAATAATATTGATCATCCTCTCTCCTAGATTTTCTCTCTTCCATGGATTTTTCTGACCCTCTGTTTTTTTGGTTCTCCTTTTCAGTTTCATTTACTGTATCGTTATTCATGCTCTGTCTCCTAACTCTTGGGGTTATCACAAGGCTCAGTCCTGGGCCCTTCTGTCTGTCTATCTCTGTCTCTTCCACTTTGTCTCTCTGTCTCTTTTTCTCTTTCCGAAATCATACTTTACCATGGATTCAATTATCATCTCTAGGCAGATGACCACCAGGATCCATATATCTAATTGTACTTTATACTGAGTTTTGATCCTGCATCACTAGCTGCCTATTAGACATTTCTGACTGGATGTCCTGTAGGCATCTATATGCCTTAGTATATCCAAAACAGAACTCATCATCTCTCCCCTAAAACTCATCCTGCTTCCTAACAATTTTATTTCTATTATTTATCTGTACCACCATCTTTTCAGTCACTGAGGTTCACAATCTTGGAGTTGTCTCTCAGTTGTCTATAGAATAAAATACAGATTCCTCTGTGTGTTTATCATTTAAAGTCTTTTATAATCTGGTTCCAAACTATATTTCTGGATATTACACTTTATTTCCCTTTATACATTTCACATTCCTACTAATTAGGCTCACTTGCTCTTTCTTGCATCTCCCATCTCCATACCTTTGCATAAATTCTCTCCTATATTTGGAATGAATGCACTGGTCAGGAGACTCCTTACCACTTGAGAAAAAGCAAACAGTGGGTTGCATTCTCTGTAGTAGTGAATTATCCCAGAGATTTCTTCCTTTGCTTTAAAAGTTAAAAATTTCTTGTATAAAAACAATAACAGCAAAACATCTCTACCACTAAATAAGAAAAAAAGTCCTCCGTTGCATCAAAAAAAATTTGCTCCAGTTTGAAAACTTAAATCATTCATGCTTCATGAACAAATTTGAATTTTTATCTTCATTCCTCAGTACAGTGAAAGGAATGGATATTACTAAGGAAAAAATAGGCTGACTATAATTAAATAACATGACTCCATCACAAGTATAAATTATAATTAAAATGATGGGGCTGCCAAAGTAAGTGGAGCGTATCTCTCAATGAGCAGATGTGGTTGATACATATACCATATTGGTCTGGAAATAGCCTGAATTTTCACCTCAAATTTGACATGTATGAAAAGTGAGCTCAAGCCTATTGTTATGCTCTTAGGAAGACAATGAGAATTGGAAGCAGGACAATGAAAAGAACTTTGATAATAAAAAATGAATAAGACATTACTTTTTAAAAATATATTATTTATTTTTAATGCTCTTTCCTTTTTCCAAATTCTCTCCCTTCCTCCAATCCTTCCCCCACCCATTGAGAAGGCAACCAACATGATATCAATTATACATTAGGAATCATGCAAAGCATATTTCCATATTAACCAAATTTTAAAAAAAACCCAAACAATAACAACAAAAGAAAGCAAGAAGATCATACTTCAACTTGTACTTGGAGTTCATCATTTCTCTGTCTGGAGGTAGACAGAATTTTTCCATCATGAGTCCTTTGGATCTGTCTGGGTCATTGATTAGAGCAACCAAGTCTTTCACAGGTGATCATCTATGCATCATTGCTATTCCTGTGCATTGATCTCCTCGTTCTCATTTCACTTTGCATCAGTTCATATATGTCTTCCCATAAACATTTATTTTATAGGAAAAAAACTTTAGCAGTTTAGAGTACATGTTAACCATGAGAATTTTGTATAAATATTTTAGTGTATGACTATATATGCAAATGTAAGATATATATACACATATGTGTACATATAACATGTGTATATACGTGTATACGTATATTTAAAGTGGTCCCTTTTTGTGAGCCTGGTCTATATTTAGGGTAGATTCTACATGGACCAATAAGACATATCATATTTTGAGGAGTAGAGTAGCTGTCTGTGTTAAACACAGAAATGAAGAAAGATCTGAATTTAAAGAAGAGGACCACATAAACAGCTCAATGGAACACTTTCTACAAAGTTCTTTTGAAAGTGATCAAATATTTTAAATTATGAATCTTGAAGTCAATCATTCAACAAATCCACAAACACTTATTGAGTGCCTCCTATGTGTCAGGAACTGACAGCAAGGATAGAAAGATGAAAACCACAAAGTCCCTGCTGAAATGTGTGTGTGTGTGTGTGTGTGTGTGTGTGTGTGTGTAGAGAGAGAGACATTGACAGAGACACAGAGAGACAGAGATACAGTGATACGGTGAGTAGAGACAGAGAGAAATAGAGAGGAGAGAGAGACAAAGAGAGTCAGAGAGGAGAGACAGAGAGAATATATTCAGAATAGGTACATGGTAGTTTGCAGAGGCAGGGCACTAGCAGCTGGGGGATAAGGAAAACTTTCATAAGCTGTGTTATGAAGGAAAGCAGGGAGTTCAAGAGGTGGTGATTAGGAAGGAATACATTCCAGGCATAAGTACAGTTAGTGTAAAGGCAGAATGATGGGAAATGGAATAATATTTAGGAGAAACAGTAAAAAAAACCAATTTTGATGGATTGCCAATTTCATAGAGGGGAATAAGCCTGAAAATATAGGAAAAGGCCAGATTGTAAAGAGATTTAAATGCCAAATAAAGGTTTATGTTCGGTCCTGGAGGTAATAGGAACCACATAATGGCTCCAAGAAGCCATAGCATGCACAGCAGCCGCAACTTGGTAAAACCATCTTAGCACAAAGGCTAGACAAGGTTGAGAGTAACCAATAGGCCTCCAATGCCTTGGTGAGTTATCTATTCTAAGCATGTAAAGACTTCCCCTGGGTGGGAATGGATCAGAACAATTTGTTTCAATAGGACATAGGGGTAGCTAAAGCAGGCACTATAGAATGCTTAAAGCTTGGTCAGACTTTAAAGATGCCAAGATCATCCACTGCACCTTGGACCATTTCCAGCTGACTTGATTTTTGTCTTTCCACTGGACTTTGATGACTCTGGAAGACAGAATCCTCTGGCTGACAACTCTGTGCAAAGACTTCAGTTAAATTCAATTCATGCAAGAGTCAGAATACCACCTGGCAAGGTCAATGGTCCCCTTCCAAAACGAAGAATGGACAACAACAGGAACAAAAATGGAGAGCCCATGGAGTTTATTGAGTGGAGGTACAGTTAGCTCGGCCATAATTTGTGCTTCCAAAACTTGAATTCGTTCCAATACAATCAAAGCTTTGTGGTTTTTACTGTGTGATTTTGCATAGCTTTTTGGGGGAACAAAGATGTATCACTTTAGCAGCACTAAATTATATTAGCACTGGATTATACATAGTCAGCTCTTTGCTTTAGGAAAAATCACATTGGAAGCTATAGCTTGAATGAATTGGAATCAGAAACTTGGTCTGGGGTAACCAATTAAGAGACTGTAGTAATAGTCTAGTCAAGAAGTGATGAGGTAGACTTTAGAGTTATATAACCAATAATATATTAGAGTAGATACTTTCCCATTTTCCATTAGCTTAAAAAAAGAGGAATTATGTAGATGTAGACCAATTACAACTAAATACACAGGACAAAAAAGAGAGAACCTCAAATAAGGAAATAAGGGTAATAAGAATGTGGAGTTCGATGTTGGCAGTGTGACTAGGAGAAGAGAATGTTTTCCAAGAAATGTTATGGAGATATACCCATGTGAGGATAGACTCTATCCCAATAAAACAGCAATTAGGAAACTTATAATGCATTCTCAGAGCATAGGTGCATTCTTGAAGCAGCATGGTATCATGGAAAGAGTACTGTATTCAAGTCAGGAATGAGCTAGGTTGGAATCCTGTCTCTGACATTTATTAACTAGCCTTGTGACCTTAGTAAAGTCACTTAACTCCTCTAAGTTTCAGTCTCCTCATGTGTAAAGTGATAATAATAACAGTACCTGCCTCATAGGATTGTTAAAATGAGAAAGTGTACATAAGACACTTGGTAAGTGCTATTGTAATGTGAACTACAAGACATTAAGCTGGTGAATTATCCTCAAACCAGAGGATTTTATTAATAAGTTTTATTTTAATCAATTTTTTAGCTTCAAAAAACCCTATAATATGGGGAGTTCAGGAATACCCCAGTTAGTGCTTACCACTACCTGACACATATACTAAGTGTTTAATAAATCTTTGTCAACTGATTGACTCTCAGAATCATAGACCCAGATGGGACCTTGTTAGCCTTCAAGAACAATCTGAACAGGAATTTTTACAACATACTGACTAATTGGTCCTGCAGTTTCTGCTCAAAGACTAACCTTCTCCCTATCCCCAATTCCCTTCCATTAAGTTTTTTTCAGGCTTAAAAATTCCTGGTTTCTTCAGCTGATTCTCCTGCGTCATGATTTCAAGATCTTTCACTCTCCTTCAGACAAACAATCATTTTGTTGACAAGAATTTATTAAGAGTGGAGATGGGAATATAAATGCAAGCAAAAAAAAAAAAAAAGAAAGTCTCTACCCTCAAGGAATTAACATTTTAGTAAGGAAGACAGCACATCACAGGAAGCTGAAAGGGACTAGGGAGAAGGTACCTCATGTAGAGCATGGTGCAGAAGTTGCCCTCTTTAAACGGATGTTCTGGGAAAAACCTTCCAATCAGAGTGGGGTGGGAAGGTAGGAATAAGAATTTATTAAGAACCTACTATGTACCAAGGCACACCATTATTATCTCATTTGAACCTCACAATAACCCTGCAAAGTAGGTACTATTATCTTAATTTTATGGTTGAGGAAACTGAGGCGACAGAGGTTAAGTACCTTGCCTAGAGTCACATGGCTATTAAGTATCTGAGGTCAGACTTGAACTCAGATCTTCCTAATTACAGACCCAGAGCTTTATTCACTAGCCACTTGGGAGGGGGAGAAGGGAGGGTACTTTGGGAGTGTGAATTCCAGGACTGAAAGTGATCTTCCATGATGAAAAGTTTATAGGAATATGGTGGAGAAGTCTAGTAGAATACAGCCTCAGCCAATGGATGACAGGCTATATCCATAGTGGAGGATGGGAGTGGAGGGGGCAGGCAAGAGGGAGCAGGTCTGACCTCCTGGAGAGGTGAAAGACAGGGGTTGCCCTGTGGTCTCAGTTAAGGCAGGGTGGAATGAGTCCTGTTTGCCTCCTCCCCTGAGGTATGGCCTTGGGTCTCATACCATCTTCTCAATGTTCTTCTTAAAATATGATGCTCAGAACTGAAGACAATATTCCAGAGGTGTTCTAACCAGGGGGGGAGGGGTAGTGGGGCTACCACAGAGCCTCCTAAAATGATATTAGCATTTTCCTTGTCTTCCATATAATACCATTATCAGACAGTAAAATAGCAATTCTTAATTTAATTCACATTTGCTTGGGCATACATTTATGGTCTGTGGGCAAAGCTCAGTGCTTTGTTAGAGAAGGGATTGTTTCATTCTTTGTGCTTGTATCCTCAGACTCTCAAATTGTTCCTGGCAAATAGCAGGCACTTAATAAGTGTTTGTTGATTGACTGACTGTCCTGATTGAGTTTACAGTCATGTAGAGGACAGAAGAGAGGTAGAAAACAGACTTCTGTTTAGCCAGGGAAGTGTGGGCATCGAGTGAACTGACTCCATCTTGTGACTCAATTCTGGATCTAGCTTAGCTCCCTTTCTGTTCAATTATGGGTCTGGTCCAATTTCTGTCTTGTGAGAAAACTCTATTGTTTTGTTGGAACCTAGCCCTGCATGACTTGGAAGCTGGACGACCTCTACCTGGTGCTTGGAGACCTGGGATATGCTGACCAGAAGCCCATTCAGATTCGAAGATTGATGCAAGGAGTTTTCTCCCAATTATACAGGCAAACCATGTGGCTTATCTGAGAACTGGTCCCATCCTGATCAGTTATCGCTTCCACATTTCTCTGACTGAATACAGACGCCTGGGGGGAGAGGGACACCTCTTTTTCTGATTTCAGGGAATTTCACCTGTTTTCTCTCCCTTTCTTTCCTTGAAAAGTCCCTAATCTTTCTTCCATTAGAAATCAAATCATCTAGTTTTGTATCTTGGTTAAGTGTTTTCTCTTAACGAGTTGGGCCTATTTAGTTGTTTTTAACATAAAAATCTGTCTCCCTCTGTGTTCAGGGTCTTTGGACTGACTGGGGAGTCCACTGGCCTGTTTGTTATTCCTGTTTTCCTAAGAAATCATGTCTCGGATTGTTTCCTCGGTTATTATTTGCCACAGAAGAAAGGGAGGGAGGAGGGAGGAACCGCCCGCCGACTGAGAAGATGCTGTGGATGATGGGCATGGAGCACGTGGGCGATAACGATCACAGCAGCTGACATTGTTATGGGGCCAGCCATTGTACTAAGCACTTTAAAATTACTATCTTGTTTGATCCTTGTAATAGCTCTGGGAGATAGATGCTATTATCATCCCCATTTTACAGATGAAGAAACTAAGGCAAACACAGGTAATAAGTATCTGAGGTTAGATTTGAATTCAGGTCTTCCTGACTCCAGCCCTGGCACTCTATCTAGTGTGCCACTTAGCTGCCATAAGCCTGGAGACTGTAAAATCATTGAAACCAGTAGAGTTTGTGGAGTAATCTGGACCATTCATATGCACACTGATTTCAAACTCACCACTGGATTTATTCAGTGTTTGTTAGATAAATATGAAGGGTTAGAATGAATTAGAACTCTAAGCCCAGAGTGGTAAATATGACCTTGTATCAGGCATCAGCATAGATTGGTAGGATGTGACATTTCTTCACTATGGCAGTAAGCTCTGTTCATCATATTTAAAAGGAACATCTGAAGTAGAAGAGCTATGGATGAGCATTATTTGTATATCAAAGAGATGTTTCCTTGAGTGGGAATCCATAAATGTAAAGGGAAACTTGGTGGGAAAACAATTGGTTGAGGACCAAAGGAAGGAAACAGATGATGCTATGGTATGTGTGACCATGCCGGTGGACCAACTTGAAGAGTTTGATGATGGATCTGTGACACAGATCATAAAGCAGGCAGAGAGGCAGCCTCTGTATGATTGGAACAGGCAACTTTTGAAACACTTTATGTGCTTTAAAGGGCAGTGATGTGGCACAGTGTATAGTGTGCTAGATCTGTACACGGGAAGATTCATCTCCCTGAGTTCAAATCTGGCCTCAGACACTTATCAGCTGCTTGACCCTGGGCAAATTACTTTGTTTGCCTCAGTTTCCTTGTCTGTAAAATGAGCTGGAGAAGGAAACCACTCTATTATCTTTTCCAAGAAAACCCCAAATGGAGTCACGAAGAATTAGACACAACTGAACAACAACATACATGACTGTCTTGAAAGCTAAGCTGCTTAAAAGCAAATCAGCAGATAAACCATTAGTTTGCCTTGCTGATAGTTTTGATTTTCACTAATTGTCAGGAATAACAAAGAAAACTTTATTCTGGGTCTGATTCTAATTAATCACTAAGATTTGGTGGTGCAGAATTGAACCTTGGAAGACAATAAACTTGCTTTCACAGAGTTTGGGATAAATAAGAAGGGGGATACTTGACATAATGTTATAAAGATCATAGTCTGAGAGAAGGAAAGAACCTCAGAGCCCATCTGATTCAATTCCTCATTTTATAGATGTGTAAATTGAGGTCCTGGGAATTTAAGTGACTTGCCTGAAGCCACACATACACACAGGCTTGAAGTGTGCATTTCAGAGTTCATAGATAAAGATAGGTTAGATTCCATGGCCTGAGTGAGACCCTAAGTTGTCTCAACAAGACAGAATTCTTAAGAATGTAATTCTCTTTTTTTTTCTTAATTAACTTTTGTTTATTTTTAGTTTATATCATTCATTTCCATGAGATTTTGAGTTACAAATTTTCTCCCCATCTTTCCCCTACCCATCACTCCAAAATAACCATCCCACTGTATACCCCCTCCCTCAATCTGTTCTCTCCTATGTCCTCCCCCATTACCCCTCTGACTTTCTGGTAGGGCAAGA
>CM053587.1:267717431-267797370 GCA_028646515.1 Pseudochirops corinnae
TTGGAATGTCATATGTCCCTGCTTATCCCTTCTATAGCAAGTTTCTATGATCAGAGCAAGTAGTCAGTAAAAGATATGAACCATCTTGTTTTGAGGTTAACAAATGTAAAGGAAAGCTGAATAAAGTGGATAATGGTTTTGAGGGATTTGGAAAGACAGATAAGAAGGTTTGGAGACAAATGAGGTTATCCAAGCCCCTCCTGTCTCCAGGATTCTAATAAAGAGACCTTTCTCTACTTTCACCTTGAGCTGTCTCTGAGTAATTGATTTAGGGATCTCTGTATCCCACACATAAGGTAAATATGAAAGACTGATTATAAGGGATTCAATAAGGTCAAACTGTTGACTCCTTATATGAGAAAATATCTGTAACTCTTAAGAATATTATCATTACTAGGGTAGTTTGAAAGAGTTTACGTGGGCAGAAGGCTTGTGGTTGAGTATAATGGGATGATGCTAAAAAAAATAATATTGTGTAGGGAATGGTAAAACGGAGTAATCTCATACAAATGAGGTATGAATGGAAGAACTGCCACAGTGAAGAGAAGGAGGGAGTTGAAGGCTAGTAATGCTGTAATCTTACTCTCAAACTGGGTTAAAGAGGGAACAGTATATACATCTGAAAGGGTATAAAAATCTTCTCAACTTACAGAGAAACAGGAGGGCAAGGGCATAGAGTAAGGCAGGCATTCGTAGAAGTGTGTACAGATCAAGAAACAGGAGAGTAAGGAAGGAACTCATAAGGGTGAATAGATTAAAGAGAGGAAGGCAAGGCCTAAGGATAGAAATTCATAGAAGGGTTATGGATTAGGGAGGCAGGGGTCACAAGTATATTAGACTCCCTCTTTCATATCTACATTTCTATTCTTGCTTTACATCATTCCCTTTCATACATTCTGGCATTCCAGTCAAACTGAATGTTGATCTGTGTCCCATCTTCCATTTTCCATTCCATTCCATTTCTGTGCATTTTCACAAGTTGTATCCCTCACCTAGAATGGACTCCTCCATCTCTGCCCCCTCAGAATTCTGATGTTAAAAGAATTAGCTCAAAAACTCTTTCTTCCATGAAATCTTCCCTAATTTCCTTTCTTCCTTCCCCAACCTCCCAGCCCCACATACCCATTTTTATTGTTTCCTATTCAAAATAGTGTGGTTATATTTTATAGCATGTCAGATTATAAATTCCTTGATGGCAAAGACTATATATGTGTGTGTGTGTATGTGTGTGTGTACATACATATATACATATGTATTTATGTATATATATGTATGTGTATATATACACATGTATATATATGTATGTGTATATATGCACATGTATATATATGTATGTGTATATATGCACATGTATATATATGTATGTGTATATATACACATGTATATATATGTATGTGTATATATACACATGTATATGCCATTATAGTCCTAATATAGCACCTTGCACAAAACAGGAACTTAATAGAATGGCTGTGGAATTGAATAGAGCTGCTAGTTCATCTTTTACTGGTTCCTCCTTGTCTATTGACCCAACACTTACAACATGAACAATAAAACAGGTCATTCAAGGCCACCACTGCAAAAAGAGTCATCATCTAGATACCATCTTTTTATTCTTAACCTGGAGAGAGAAGAATTACATGTTTAGGGTATCTGAGCTCAAGCATCCAAGGCTTTAAAGTATCAGGGAGAACTTTCACAATCTTCTCCTAGTATATACTTGTCCAACAGGTATTCCCCAACACCATTTTCAGGCAGTCCCCATCTCTTAAAGTTAGTGATGTGATCTCCAAGCAGCTTGATGGTCTTCACCTGTTCATCAAGGAGTTCAGACTCCAAGAAGCTACAGAGCTGTAGGAGAGAATTATTTAGGCTCCTTTAGTATCCTGAAGTCTCATATGATCTATTCACTCCTGCCCTCTAGTGTGGGAAATAGATGGCGGTCATTGTAAAGTCCAGAATGCCCGTGATAATTGTGCTTATGACCAATAGCGTTCCTGGTGAACATGAGATGAAAGATATATCCCTCCTCTTAATAAAGAGTTTGGGAGTTGGAGGTGAGGAAGAACATGGGAGTGTAATGCTGACTTTCTTCTTGGATACTGTGGTTTTGTCAGTTGGTTTTGTTTAGTTTTCTGTTATAAGGGGTATATTGCAAAGGGAAAAGGGGGGAAACATGGGCATTCTTATATAGTATCTACTATGTACTTATGACTATATATATATATCATATACTATATATATATATATATATATATATATATATATATATATATATCCATATACATTGTGCTAAGCACTTTTTTTTTTTTTAACAAATTCAACAGTCCTGTGAGGTAGGTGCTATTATCCCCATTTTACAGATGAGCCCTGAGGCAAACATTGATTAAATTACTTGCCCAGAGTCACACAATTATCAAGTACCTGTGGTCAAATTTGAACTGGGGTCTTCCTGACCTGGTTTTGTCTTTTTTTAAAGGCATCAATAAAACTGGAAAAGTTCCTTCTTGTACTTATAATTAGGCTAACTTGACATCAAAACAGCTACTTGTCTTTTTTTTTTCTTATAATCAGATCTAAAGCTGAAAGAGACTTGAGATGCCAGCCAGTTCAATTTATTCATTTTCCATCCGAGAAAACTTAGATCCAGATCTGAGCACAAAGGCCATAAGTGTAGATCATAAATGACAAAGCCAGGATTTGAACCCAGGTTCTCCAAGTCCAAATCCAATACTTTGTTCTTTGCTAAATATGGCAACAGACTTGAATCTTATAATCAGGTAGATAATTAATAACAATTATAGTTAAAATATGTTATGTGTAAAAATATAATATATAAATAATATATAAATGCATAATATATGATATAATGGCATAATTAATATTAACTATACAATTAATAATGATTAATCTTCTAACCCTCTGTTTACAAAGCATTGTACATTCCCTACCAGACAGTAGGAAGGAGAGTTGGTGGTCAAGCAGCACCTGTTCCAAGTTTGACCTCCTCTGCTTGGGATTGAAGAAACTTCCCGGAAGTCAAATCAAGACAAGTCCAGAAGCATTTATTAAGAACTCACTGTGTTTGAGGCCCTGTGCTAAGCACTGAGGATGCAAAGAAAGGCAAATAGCAGTCCCTGGCCTGAAGGAGCTCAGGGAAAACACGCAAACAACTAGGTTATGAATATATGTATATGTATATGCATACGCACATCTCTAAATCTATGAGGATATAACTAATACTGAACATTAGAAAAGAAGGTTTCCTGAACAAGGCTAAATTTTAAAACAAGATTCTCATAACTATAAATTTTTTTTTTTTTATAAAGATTGCCTTTATACTAGTGACCTTGACCCTGACCATCTCCTTTGACTGAAATTCTACTCATCCCTTAAATCAGGGATTCTTAACCTAGGGTCTGTGAATTTGTTGTTGATGTTTTGATAACTGTATTTCCATATAATTCATTTTCCTTGTACTCCTATGTATTTTATTTCATGCATTTAAAATGTTACCCTGAGAAGGAGTCCACAGGCTCCCCCAAACTGTCCAGGAGGTTCTGGACATGCACAAAAGTACTAAGGCCTTCTTAAAGCCCAATTTAAAGGCTACTTCCACTACATAACCTTCCCCCAACTTCCTACTCAATGACTACCTTCCCTCTAGGACCCTGAATTACATTTCTTTGTATACATACATGTATATATGCATAACATAACAATATATTTAAACATATATATGCATATATGTATATACACACACACACACATATCCATTTTTCCAAAAGTCTTAGTGTGATTTTAAGCTTTGATAATCTCAAAAAATAGAAATGCCACAAATTGATTTTAAAAATAACATGGAGGGACAACTAGGTGAGGCAGTGAATAAAACACAAGCCCTGGAGTCAGGAGGACCCGAGTTCAAATGTGATCTCAGACACTTAACACTTACTAGCTGTGTGACCTTGGACAAGTCACTTGATTTCAATTACTCTGCCTTTCCCCCTTCAAAAAAACAAACAAAAAAATTAGAAAATAACATTTGCGGCAACTAGAAAGTGCAATGAATAGAGCACTGGCCCTGGAATCAGGAGTACCTAAGTTCGAATCCAGCCTCAGAAACTCATTAGCTGTGTGACCCTGAGCAAGTCACTTAACCCTGAATGCCTCAAAAAAAATTTGAAAGATTATTTAAAAATTTTAAATACTGAGATGTATCTTACTAAAATTCAACATAACCACCATTTTGTGCTATGTATCACACTAGTCCATTTTGAGACTTCACAAAGTCTTTTACTAGCTGCTGCTCAGTGACTAAAAGAATTGTACCTGTAAATCTAGTGTGAAGATTATTCAGAGAACTAGATTTTGATGCATACCTGACAGTTTTGACATGACCCCATAAGGAAGAGTCTAATGGAGATTGATAAGGAGACCAAGGATGGCCAAGTAAGAAGACCTCCTATATTAATCCTCCTATATTGATCTAAATGTAAACTGTAGCACACTCAACACATGATAACAGGGTGCTCCATCTTGTTAAGATTAATGTTTTAAATTATTTAAAATTGATAAAATAAATGTAAACTAAATTTATTTTTTTTAATTGTGGTTTTTGTAAGTTGGTAGTACTTATGCTTCTAAAATTATTAAAATTTAAAACTGTCCAAGAATTTTGGGACATACGGCATGTTTTACCAAAATTGTGATTTTATCAATGTAGGAAACTGCCCCCCAAACAATGAAGTTTGGCAGCTGATCTGCACTGAGAGAATCACTTGTAAAGAGTTGCTTTGGACACTGAAAGGTTACACAACTTGTCCAGGGTCATACAACCAGTATGTTCCAGAGGAAGACTTGAACCCAGCTGGGTCTTCTCCACTTCAAGATCAATTCTCTTTCCATTATACCCTGCTGTTACAACCAATGTCTTTAACTCACGTAGACATTCTAAAACATCTATATGTATAATCTGTAATTCTCACTTCTAGTCTATAATTTTCATGAAGGCAGTGACCTATTTAAACTTTTCATTTCCCCCAGCACTCTGTGCTCAATAGTCAATGGAGATCGAACACATAAACAGCCTCAACACTTTACTTACGTGTGGATCTTCTTTCTCTTTTGCCTTATTGTACAATCTCAACAGGTCCTGGTTAATAATCTTCTCAGCCACAAGAGCTTCTTCCAGAGCATGCAGGCCATCCAACCAGTTTGCCACCTCTGGCTTCTACAAGAGTCCCCAGTAATATGCTTTAGACATTTGTTGAATGAGCTATTCCCCACAGGCAGAGGAGCTATGGGTAGAATTGTTTTGCCAACATCCCCAATGAGTGATGATCCATCCTTTGTTAGTGTAATGGAGGACTGGCCAATAAGGCCAACTCTTATGAGCTTGTACAGCTATGAAAAGTGCCAATATGGACATTCTGTAATTAGTTCCAGTCCACTAACCATAGCTGACCACACAGTCTGACAGATTCTGGTTTCCAAACCTCTGGAAGCCCATATGGTTGTACTCATATTAAATACTCTTTCAGCAGGGGAAAAAAAAAAACACAAAAATCAATCACAAGGTCATATGCTCTTGGGTTGACATAAGGTCACCCATGCAACATCATTTCTGGTATAGAGGTAGACGCCTGAGGCCTTACTTTCCACCAAAGGCTTATAACAGTCCTTACCTCCTCACATAAGCACTACCAAGTAAGGAAGCAGAAAGCACTTGCTTTGGCCAGTTCCAGCTCAGTAGCTAATCAGAAATGCATCTCTTAGCCATGTGGTTAGTAGAATATGACCTATTTATTCTACAACTGCATGCTCCAAATTTCACAGAGGATTGCATCAGCCTCACATGCCACACACATTCATAAAAGTTGAGCTTATTGTGGCCAGTCACCTCTAACTCTAGTGAGGCCTGGATGACCACATATCAAGCATGCTATAAAAGCAATTATATGGGGTTTGGGTAGACTACTAGACTTTTGCCAAAGGCCCTTGCAACTCAGATTCTGTGATACAAAACCATTTGTTAGCAGTGGTCTCTGAATCCCTCTATGATATCTTTTTTTTTTCTGTCTTAGTTACATCTGTTCCTAAAAGGTACAGGCTCATGAACTACTCACTAGGATATTTTCCATAATAGCACATCTTCCCCTTTTGATTAGGTACTGAAGAAATTTCTCTGCATGTTCCTTCTTCTTTTGGGACTGCTCTTGGAAGAACTTTGTGAAGTGTTTCAGGGCCATAGTATGATGGCTAAAGTAGTAAGTCTTTGGAGGAAGAAGAGAGTTAGGTCATAGTCTAGATGTAGATAACCGAAAAACATCTTCCCGTGGCATGCAAGTGATTTCACACTTAAGGAGAAGTCCCCTTTCAAACATGAGTAATAACAGAAGAACTTTTTGAATCACCTCAGGGAAACTAGATGACACAGTGGATAAAACACCTGGGCCTAGAATCAGGAAGACTCATCTTCATGAGCTCAAATCTTGCCTCAGACACTTAATAGCTGTGTGACCCTGAGCAAGTCACTTAACTCTGTTTGTCTCAGTTTCCTTACTTGTCAAATGAGCTAGAGAAGGAAATGGGGAACCACTCCAGTATCTTTGCCAAGAGAACCCCAAATGGGGACACGTAGAATTAAAAATGACTGAAACAACACCATCCACAACTCCCTTTTACAGATGAGCCAACTGAGGCTAAGAAAGTCAATGTGACTTCCTAAAAGTCAAATAAGCAGGAAGTAGCAGAGTCAGAATCTGAACTCAACTTAGTGAACATAAAACTCAGTGATCTTTCCATTCTATTTTGCCGCCTTTTTGTGTGAGTTGACCCAATTATTTAATTGATAGGATTTGGGGTAGTTTAATAAGCCTGCCCCTCTCCCTCCCTCCTTCCCTTCTCTTTCACTCTTCTTTCTTCCCCCTCCTTCCCTGCTTCCTTTCCTCTCTCTTTTTCTCTCTCTCCCTCCCTCCCTGTTGTAATCTTGGAAAATCCTAAAGCTGAGAAGATAAGCAATGTAATCATGACCACATAGCTGATAAGGGTCAAAGGTAGGATTTAAACCTGGGTCTCCTGACTCCAAGGCCAGCCTTCCCTCTCCCCACTAGTCTACACCACCTCTCAGTTTAATAACACTGAAACAACTGTAAAATGCCATCTAACATAGGAGAATATGCTTCAGGGGGAAAAATGTCATCAGGCTAGCCTTGTCTGGGACTTGACTCGTGGGAATTACATCTCCCGAATTGTACTTGCTTCTCACAATTTTAGCAAAGAATTCTAAAATTCCAGTTAGGCAGGACCTTAGAAAACTCCCTTTCGATAGCACCTTGGTCCTGAACCTATATAGTTTTGGAGAGCCTCATTGCCAAGCAGGCTGCAGGGTAGTAAAGTTTTGGGGCCACAGTAACTCTTGAAGACTGCTCAGTTACAGGGGTCATGACTTGTGACTGTAAAAGGTATGTGGGATGCCTCAAAATTCTGTCACTTTGCATACTAGATCTCCTTGTTGGAATGAGTAGAGTGGGAGAAATGGGGTGCACTTACTTTTAAGCTTCAGACTATCTATGTACCCTCATTTCCCTTGTAGGAAAAGGGGCAGTATGGGATAACAGAGTACTGGATTTGGACTCAAGAATGTCTGGATTCCCATCATTACTCATCTGTGTGACTATGGAAAAATCCTTTAACGTCCCTCAGCCTTGGTTTCCTCTTCTGTAAAACGGGTTTAGTTCCTGTAGCACTGAAGTCACAGGTTTTTTGTGAGGAACAAATGAGAAGATGCATATGTTGTTACTGTTGAGTCATTTCAGTCATCTTCATTCTCTGTGACCCAGCTAATGTCTGAGGACAGATTTGAACTCAGGTCGATGAGTCTTCCTGTTTCTTGCTGAGTGATCTATCCACTGCACCATCTAGCTGCTTAAAGCACCTAGAGCTATCTTTTTTTTTTTTTGCTTTTTTTTTGGAGGGGGGAGGGCAGGGCCGTTGGGGTTAAGTGACTTGCCCAAGGTCACATGGCTATTAAGTGTTAAGTGTCTGAGGCCGAATTTAAACTCAGGTTCTCCTGACTCCAGGGCAGGTGCTTTATTCACTGCATCACCTATCCGCCCCTAGAGCTATCTTTAAAGTCCCTTTTAGATCTAAATCAATAAAGAGGCAAGGTATTTTTGAAATAAGCATACACATTGAATGAGGTTCTCAAAGGATCTTTGAGCAGGACTTTAAGTCTTTCTGATAGCAAACAGCCCATGGTACATTCATTGCCTTTCTAACATGGAGAGAATAGGACCAGATTTACCAGCCTCACTACCCAAGCTGTATTGGCTAATCCAGGAGGTTCCTGCCCCCTGCCCCTTCTCTTCTAGACTCAGCTGGAAGTCATCTAGGATAAGAATTCTTCCCAGTCAGATCTCATTCTCCATTTGGAAAATTTCAGACCCCTTGTTTCTCTTCTGACCTACTCTCCTCTGGATCTTTTGGGGCCTTATGAGCCCCCAACATCAGAGAAGCAGAGGAAAGTCATTCCAAGCAATCAATGTCATAGCAAGTAACTATTCTAGCAGAATTATCTATTGACTGCACAGCAATCTCTGGATTATAAACACATAGGAGTCTGAGCTAGAAAGGACCCAAGAGATCAGCTAATCTAACCCTCTCATTTTACAAATGAGAAAACCAAGGCTAAGTGAGGTTAGGGGACTTGTTCATTGTCCCACAGAGAATTAAGCAGTAAAACTGGGAGAGACTCAAAGCCAGGGGCTCTAATCCCAAAGCCACAGTTTCCTCATCCCAATAGTCTTATACCTTAATAAGTTCTCCATTCAAAACCATTTTTCAAACTGGGACAGCTCCAGAAGTCCAACCAGGCCAGTGAGGGGATATGAAATCATGACAGAAGGGGTTTATTTAGAGGAGCTAGGGATATCAAGCCCCTAAAAAGAAGAGATTTGGTAAAGACTTGGTAGCTGTCTTCTTATATTTAAATGGTTGCCTTGTAGGAAATAAAAATTATACTTGTTCTGCTTGGTCCCAAAGGACAAAACAAGGCATGGATGGTACAAGGGTCAGAGAGTTGGTCAATAAATATTTATTAAGAACCTACTATGTGCCAGGTACCTTGAGGAGCTCACAGTCTAATGAGTAGAAAGGCAGTTTAGCTCCACATTCAGCATCCTGAAAACAGTCTAAAATTAGAATGGATTATGTTGAAAGTAGTTCATTCTCCATCATTTGGGGTCTTCTAGCAAAGGCCAGATGACCAGTTAAGGATGCTGTAGAGGGATTTGTGCTTCAGGTATGGGTTAGACCAGATCACTTCAGAGATCCTTCCAACTTCAGGGTCCTACCATCACTTTGTGAAAGGACTTGAAGCTCTGACATGAGAGGACAGTGGAGGGGGGCCTCTAAAGGAACTAGGGATCCTGAGCCCAGATTGAGGGGAAAAGATTTGGTAGCTGTCTTCCAATATTTAAAGGGTTGTTTTGTAGAAAAATCAATTACACTACTCTTTTGAGCCCTAAAGAACAGAGCTAGAACCAATGGGTTTGGGAAGGCAGATTTTTGTTGGACATAAGAGTTTCCCCAAAGTAGCCACAAAGCGTAAAGGGTTACCTCAAAGGGAAATCAGGGCTCCATCACTGGAGATCTTCAAACGGAGGCTAGATGACTACTTAGTAAGAATCTCGTGGAGGAGATTCCTATTTCAGGTATAGGTTAAACCAGATGATAGATGTCCTTCCAGCTGCAGAATGCTAGAATCATTCTATTTACATCTCTAGTCTTTAAAGTATACAGTCAATAACACTTGCTTATTTTAATAGACCAACATACCCCCTAAAAGTCATTGAGTCACCAAAGGCTAAAGCTTCTTATACCAAAAGCAAAGTGTCAGCTTAAAGCTAGAAGGAAGCCAATAAGATTGCCCATCTTTCCTCTTTCTTTGCCAAAGGATATCACAAAGCTAGGACGTCAGCTACTTGTAGTTTGCAATCACTTCTATCAAACCAGGAGACTTAGAAACTTACCATGGCAAAATAGATATAGCTAGCGTGCAGCTCCATATTTATCATCTTATTGATAGAAAACTCACACTCTGGATGGAAATTCTGGGACACTGAGGTATCCATTTCATTAACATCAAAAGGTATACACAGAGTAGTTTCTGTGCACCAACTCAGAATTCCTGAAGCATCTGCAATTACACACTTCCCATTAAACCCTTTTGGCCTAGTTAGGTGAAATTGAACTCAGCTGCCATGCACCAATAGAAAGCTCAGAGCTCACTACATCACCCATCAGCAGTGACTATTTCCCCACCCCATTCCATATCCACCCCAACAGGTGAAGTCCTTCAGCCATGAAACAGGTGGTGAGCTTAGCTAATTTACCTGCCAGGACTTTCTTAGCATAATATAGAGTGATAATAAACTGATGAGGCTAATTGAGGTGAGGGTGAGGCAGTCTAGATGAATGGAAAAAGCACAAGGCTAGGGTTTGAATTCTACCTTCACCAGAAAGTACAGTGGAAAAAATGCTGGAACTAGGGTCAGAGGAACTGAGTTCAAGGGTCTTCCACTTTCTGGTAAGCTAAGCAAGGTTTTCCCAACAACTTCAGCCATAGTTCCAGTCAGTCCTGAAGTCTACCAAAAACCCCTAGGTTCTTCCCCTACTCTTTATCATTGTATAAACCAGTTCTTTTCAAACCAGTTTTGGTCAGTGGCTACAAACTACCCTACTAAAAGGACAGTTTCTCTTTTATAGGTTTTGGGGAAGAAGAAATTCTGAATTGTACAAGTCTGGCTTTTCACAGTGAGGAAATATTGATTAAGCTTATACTGGCTGTTAAATATTAAGCTCATAGCTGATCCACCTTACTCTGACTTGTGGCTGTAAGAAGCTGGAGCATGCACAGCGGCCACACCCCAGTAAACCATTTCAGCAGATGGTTTAAACCAGGTTGAGGGTAACTGAGGAGTCTCAAACCCATTAGGGCAGTGGTTCTCAACCTTCCTAATGCCGTGATCCTTTAATACAGTTCCTCATATTGTGGTGACCCCCAACCATAAAATTATTTTCATTGCTACTTCATAACTGTAATTTTCTGTGCCAGTGAATCATAATGTTATGAATTGTAATGTAAATATCTGATATGCAGAATGTATTTTCATTATAACAAATTGAACATAACCCACAGGTTGGGAACCGCTGCATTAGGGAGTTAGGGGGGGTGTCTACCCCAAGCATGTGAAGACTTCCCCTGGTGGAATGGGTGGATGAGAACAATTTGTTCCAACAGCCATGAAGGCAGCTGAAGCAGGCGCTGTGGAGCCTCAGAGCTTGGTTAGACGTGGAAGATGCCAAAGTCATCCACTGCATCTTGAGCCATCACCAGTTGTCTTGACTCTGTCCTGCCACTGAACTGTTAAGACTGGAGGAGAGAGTGAGGTCGACCACTTAGTGTAACTCTGCCTCACTTAAAGCCAATTTACACATCAATCAAGAAATTTTTTAAAAAATGTAAAGGTTTTGGGGAATACAGTTCAAAGAATAGAACGGTGTATGTGACATCATGGGGTTAAGGGAAAAGTGATTGGTTATATAGCTGAGATGTGGGGAACAGTATGATTGGTTTGGAAGTTGGCCAGGGGCGCAGCCTCCTTCCATCCTATGACTAACAAGTGTTCACTTTGAGTTCACAGTGGTCCAGACTTCATTAGATAGCAACCAGATGTCCTTGAAGGATAGCCTGCTTTTGTAAAGATATTAGACCCAACTCCCTTATTGCAAACCACCTTCCCCAAGGTTAGCAGAATTCCTTGAGGCAAGAATAGACAACTGAACTTTGAAACTTAACCCATTACAGGTTAACTTAACCTCTGCACTAAGTTCAGATGCAAAGAACCATGGCTTAGGCAGTTACAGGACAAAATCAATTAATTGTAAATAGGATCAATAAGAAAATTATATAGGATCAGTTTGCTCTATTAAATTTTAAAATATGCAAGTGAGCCATAGACTGAAAAAGTTTGAAAAGCACTTACTAAGCAGAATAGCCTCCAGACAAATGAGCAAAGAACTCACTGAGAGAAGGCTGAAGTGAATTAGATTAGTTTCTTCCATAGGAGATATCATTAGGCAATGTTAAGCAAGTAGCCCTTTCATGGCAGAAACCTCCAACCTCCTTCCTATACCCAGCTAAGAACAACTGTCAGATAACAAGATTATGGCAGTGTCGCCTTGGTAATGCCTGTGGCATCTGTCAGCATAGCTCTAGAGCTACAATGGATCTTGGAGATCATCCATTTTAACTCCCTCATTTTTTGGGGGGGGGTTGCTTTTTGGAGGGGGGAGGGCAGGGTAATTGGGGGTAAGTGACTTGGCCAAGGGCTAGTAAGAGTTAAGTGTCTGAGGCTGAATTTGAACTCAGGTCCTCCTGACTCAGGGCCAGTGCTCTATTTACTGTGTCACCTAGCTGCCCCAACTTCCTCATTTTTTAAAAAAATAAGGAACAAAGACTGCAGGGAAGTGAAGCGACTTGTCTAGGGTCACACAAGTCAGTAAGTGATAGAACTAAGATTCACATTCAAGTCTTGTGGCTCCAAGTTCAGAATCCATTCTCCTGCATCATGCTTCCTCTTATCCTTCTCTTAACTCTCGTATTACCCATTAGGCACTATTCCATAGCAATACAATGTATACCTTCCCCAGGCCTATGGAGGCAAGGATGGCAGACAATCACTCTCCTTGTCTGAGAGGTATTCTTACAGATTTTCCTTCCGTCAAGTTAATCCCAATGCTCTCTGGTGGAAAATCAAGGTTAATATGCACAAATTCCCTCTGGTAATGTTCCTCTTGGGTGCCTTTTTGTGGGATGGGGGCAAAGCCACAACTAGCAATTTTCGTGTTTCATAAAATGTACCAGAGGCAAGCAATATGAAGCAGATTAACTTTGTAAGATATTTAGTTGGAGAACAGAGAGGAGACCTGAAGACACAGCCCTTTGGAAAGGACCCAGGAAGGCTAGTACACTACCTCCCATAAATGAGAATCCCAGGACACCATGGGTGAGGAAGAACAGGGCAGGTGGTAGGTCATGGAGGAAGTCTTGGCAATGAAGGACAAGGGGAAGAAAGAAGGGGGCCACTTAGCAGCTTCCCATTTAAATATTCTTGCTAACTGGGGGCTCAGATCAGTTGTTTCTATGCTACTTAAAGAGTTTAAGTGCTATCTATACCCAGTAAATTTCGGTTTCCTGGAGAAAAGCTTCAGTCACTACACCCTAATTACAGTTCTGAGTAGACGTGACCTTAGATTGCTGAAGATTATGTCAGTTGAACTCAAGCCCTGGCAGGTCCCAACGAAATGAAGAGGCTTCCAGTATGGACCCAGGAATGGACAATACACCTGTGGTTTGAGGACCAGACTAGCTAAGTCTGAATGAGCTAAGAAGCTTGTTCCTAGATTGGCCACAGGAGAATTAATTTTCTACTATATCTTTGAAGTTTAAATAAGTCTATGCAGGATGAGCAGATGATACAATACTAACATGCCATTAAAGTGACTCAGAAAAAAGGTGGTAGCTGATACTGCCTTGAAGACAACCAAAGAGCATCCTCATCACCATGTAGCCAACCAGAACCAGCTATGGAATGTATATGTACATACTCCACAGTTGCTCCAAGGCATTTCTCTTTCACATCATCATAATTCTTCCAGAAATAAGCTCCCTAACATCCTCCCCAAAGAAGGGTTGCATCTACTAAGTAAGTTGATGTAGTCTGAACACAGGCCAGACGTGCATTACACACATGTATTTATTCTGAATGCATGTTCATATGTCCATGTTATTTCTCCCTATAGTATCGGATATAAACTCCTTGAGGGCAGAGACTTTTTCAATTTTTTTGTCTTTATATCACCAGCACCTGTCGTATAGCAGCACCTGGCCTATAGTAGGCCCAATATACGCTTGCTAATTGATTAGATTACACATGTAACCTTAGGCAAGTCTCTTCTCTTCTCTGGGACTCAGTTCCCTCATCTGTTAAATGAAAATAGACTACATGACATCTAAAGTTTTTTCCAGTTCTAAATCTCTGACCCAATATTACTGCACTCACAAATTGCAATGACTCATTTGGAGCAATCAGACTATTTGAACTTGCAAGTAATGGTTCCCTGCCTCTTTTGTCCCTAAGTGGTGGGAATGCAGCAAGGCTTTCACATCATGATAGAGCAGAAGAGAGAGGGAATAAAGAGATAGTGACATCTATCTCATTGGAGTGGGTAGGTGAGTACGTATGCTTTATTTTAATTTCACATACAGTTCTCCCATCATGGGGCTTACTGGCACAGCACTTTCATGATCTGGAAAATCTGTGTAAAATATTTTGGCCCTTTCTTCATACCAGAAAAGGCAAATACCTTTTGTGGTATTAAAAGACAAAATATATTACTATACAATACCACACATGTGTTTTGTGCATCTCTGAGTCTCTGAACTTTTTCTGTCACCTTCTAGCCTTTGCATGTCATCTGTGGCTTCCACAAAACTCCCCCAAAATTCCCATTTAATTTCTCGTGACGACCCAGGACAGATCGAAACTATGATTTGCAAAGTCATGATGTAGAAGGGATAACTGTATAACAAAACTGCAATTATCTAACCATCGCAAAGGGTAGAGA
Organism: Pseudochirops corinnae; assembly: GCA_028646515.1. Classification (NCBI taxonomy): domain Eukaryota; kingdom Metazoa; phylum Chordata; class Mammalia; order Diprotodontia; family Pseudocheiridae; genus Pseudochirops; species Pseudochirops corinnae. The sequence goes on from CM053587.1 coordinate 267,732,123, forward strand.
GAGAGACAAGATAAGCAGCAATTACATATTTTAATATTTTCATCCTCTAAGTTAGAACTCAGAAAGTGGTAACACTCAGCAGAAAAAATGCAACCTTTTCATCCAAAGTGAAAGGCAGAAAAGTAACTGCCTCTATTAAGGAGAACTCATACCTTGACTATCCTCTAGTGGCTAGAGGAGGTTCTACAGATCACTAGATGGTTGCCCCACTTAGACTTACTTAGATAGAAGAGAAAATGACCTCAGCAGGACACCGTCTTGTGTCTGGCCCACATATCACACACCAAGTTACTCCAGAACTCTCAACTGGATTTTAACCCATGTGACAGCTGTCTCCCTATATGTTTAAAGGAGGGAGCAGATGTAACAAACTTTGTGCTAAATGCTTGGGATTATAGCTATGGTTGTAGAATGACACATGGCAACAACAGGAATTTTTGAGACTCTCCCCCCCATCTTATTAAAAATGACATTAGTCCTAAAATATAGAAAGAAAGAAATTTAAATTCACAAAAAAAACTGTACCTTATCAAAATGTCACTAAAACACATTTGTTTAAATATAAAAGTTAGTCCCTTTTGCCACAAAAGGAGCATGGGAACAACCCAACCACACACCCCATCCCCCCACAGGGTAATAATTTTCCTGGTATAAAAACCCCTGAATTAATTTTGAACTTACTGGGGAAAGAGGGGAGACAATAATGGTATGGAATCTCACTTATTCCACTTTGTGCTCTCTATTCTCTACCCAAATCCCAAGGATCAGGCACTCTGAGGTGATGGGATGGCTTGAAATTTGGTAATCGACTTCGCACTTTTCCTTCTGCTTTTCATCCTTAACAATTTCCAGTATTTAAGAATAGGTACATTAAAAATCAGCTTTATCCCTGCCCTCAAAAAAGATCCTTTACCACCCTCTTCCACATCTAACAAGAAAAAAATCCCAGCATCAACAAAGGTTCCAAGTTCCTTTTGTAGCAAAAGGGACTAATTTTTATATTTAAACAAATGTATTTTAGTAATATTTTGATAACATACAGTTTTTTGTGCATTTACATTTATTTCTATATTTTAGGACCAATCTTATTTTTAATAATGTTGGAGCGAGTGGAGTTTAAAAAACTTCTGTTGTTGCCATGTGACATTCCACAACTGTAGCTGTAGAAAAAGAGCATGTGATTGGATAAAAACCACATTTGATAGAAAGTAATAATAATAATAAGGGAGGTGGCACAAACTGAGCCAAATCCAAAGTGAAATTTTACCAGCCTTTGTATCCTCCCTGCAAGTGTTTCTTTCACTTTCCTGAGGCTTATCAAAATATCAAAACAATTTGCATGATTACATGCTCCTTTTGTGGCAAAACGGACTAACTTTTATATTTAAACAAATGTTACATGATATTAGCAGGGCAGGGGAAGGGGCACGTGATATGATAGGTATTGAATGGGCAAATGGAAAGGAGTTTGTGCATGGTTATTCCCAGTAAGATACAGACTACAGGGAGAACACATTACCTACACCCTGTGGTGGGGGAGAGAAAAAGAATTCATCTACCCTAAATTCAGCTCAGAGTTTGGTGTGATAACCTTTCGTTGAGAAGACAGTCTTATCTTCCTAACTTAAAATCTGGCTTCAGACTCTTACTCGCTGTGTGACCCTAGGTAAGTTACTTAACTGTGTTTTGCCTCAGTTTTCTCATCTGTCAAATGAGCTAGAGAAGGAAATGGCAAACCACTCCAGTATCTTTGCCAAGAAAACCCTAAAAGGTATCTCAAAGAGTCAGGCACCACTGAAAAACAACGAACAACATACCGCTTACAAACTACAGAGCTAAAAGAATGTTGACCACCTGAGGCTGTTGGCCAGAGTGTCCTCACTATAAAAATGGGATGATGCTCCCAGGAAAATGCTTCCAGCACCAACATCAGTGGCTGCAGCAGCAGCGGCAACTGAGAAGGCACAGTGGGCAGACCTTCAGGAGATAGTCTCTATGAAGCTGATGGCAGCAGTGGTGTAGAAGACCAGCAGTAGGTGGTACCTTCAGAGGCAGAGAAGAACAACAGAGAAAGGAAAACCAAGAGATGAAAGCTACAAAGGTAGATAGGGAAGCAGCAAGAGAGTCCCAGAACCACCCCCAGGAGGCAGAACCACCAAAGTACACTCAAGTCTCCAGGCAAAAGAACTCAGACAGGAGTGATTATTATTATTATTATTATTATTATTATTATTATTATTATTAATATTATTATTATAATTATTATCATTATTACTATTATTATTAGGTAAGAAATGATGCTGAAACTCTTTCTCACTGTGGAGCATCCCTTCCCCAAATTGCATGAGATTCAGTAGGAGATAGTACTTATTTGTGTATGTTATATTTTTTTCTGAGTGACTACCTCCCTCCCAAAATTGGATTCCCTGGGAAATAACTATCCTGGTTCAAGGTACCCCTTAAAACTATAGTTCATGGACTTCAATTCATACATTTCTCTTTAATAGAAGATAAAATGAGCTCAAAGCAAAGTCATTTTCTGAAGAGGAATCCTCTCCTCTCACTCTCTTCTTATCCCCTTACAATGAGGCTTCTGACATCATCATTTCACCAAAACCACTCTCTCCAAAGTCACTAATGATCTCTCAGTTGCCAAATCCATTGATCTTTTCTCCATCCTCATTCTCCTTGACCTCTCTGCAGCCTTTGACACTGTTGACCACTCTCTCCTCCTTGATACTCTCTTCTCTCTAGGTTTTTGGAACACCACTCTATCTGGCTACTCCTCTGTCTCCTTAGCTGGATCTTCATCCACATCATACCCTCTAACTATAGATGTCCCTCAGGGTTTTGTCCTGGGACTGCTTCTCTTCTTCCTCTATTCTACTTCACTTAGTAATCTGATCAGCTCCCCTAGATAGACTTAATTAGCATCTTGATACTGATTCTTAAATCCACCAATTCTGTCCTAACCTCTCTGCTGACTTCCAGTGTGTAATCGCCAACTGCCTTTCAGACATCTTGAATTGAGTGTCCAGTACGTGTTAAACTCAACACATCCAAAATTTAACTCATTACCTTTCCCCTTAAAACCTTACCCTTTCAAAACTTCCTTATTACTGTCAGGAACTCCACTATCTTCCAGTCACTCAGACTCATGACCTTGGTGTCATTCTCAGCTCCCAACTCTCTTACCCCACTGCCATATCCAAACTGCTGTCAAGCCCTGTTGATTTCACCTTTTCAGCACCTCTCAAATATATCCCTTTGTCTCCTCTGATATGGCCACCACTCTGGTGCAGGCCCTCACCTCACACTTAGACTCAACTACAATAGTCTACTAGATGTTCTGCTTGTCACAAGTCTCTCTCCATTCCAATCCATCCAACTACTAAAGTGATTTTCCTAAAGCACAGGTCTGACCATGTCACCACACTACTCAATAAATTCCAATGACTCCTTATCACCTCCAGAACCAAATACAAAAATCATCTCACGTTCAAAGTCCTTCATAAACTAGACTCTTCTCCCCAACCCCCCCCCCCTTCCTATCCTTCTTACGCCTTACTTGCCCCAATTTATGTTTCAATACAATGACTATGGCCTCCTGACTGTTCCACAAACAAAATGCTCCATCTGCCGTCTCTGGGCATTTTCACTGGCTGTCCCCACACCCACAATGTCCTCCCTTCTCATTTCTGCTTCCTGTGTCCCTTCAAATCCCAACTAAAACCCTATCATTCCTGCTGGAAGCCTTTCCCAATTTCTCTCAATGTTAGTTCTTTTCCTCCATCAATTACTTTCCACTCAATTTGCTTTAATTTGTTTGCTTGTTGTCTCTCCCATTGGATTGTGACCTTTCTGAGGGCAGAAATTGTCTTTTGCTTCTTTTTGTGCTCCAGCACTTTGCATGGTGCCTAGCAGATATTTTGTTGCTGCTGTTGTCATTCAGTTGTTTTCAGTTCTGTCCAACTTTTTTCGACCCAATTTGGGATTTTCTTGGTGAAGATACTTGAGTGGTTTGCCATTTCATTCTCTAGCTCATATTACAGATGAGGTACTAAGACAGTGACTTCTCCAGGGTCACACAGCTAGAAAGTGTCTGAGGCCAGATTTGAACTTAGGAAGATGAATCTTCCTGATTCTAAGCCTAGTAATCCATATACTTCACCACCTAGATGGCCCTGGCACATAGCTGGCACTTAGGAAGTGCTTATTGACTGACTAGCATTATAACAACAGTAGCTACACATATTCCCCCTCATAAGCTTTGTAGACTCCCACACAGACAATGGGAAGAGTAGGCATACACATATAAACTCTCACATGTGGGCAAAGTGACCCATGCCCCTAGTACTGCAGGTCCTTGATAGTATTTCTCTTCTCCTCTATCACCATGGGTGCAGTGTCTCTACTAGGCTCCTGGCTCTCTGGAGCTCCCAAATGGCCAAGGATAACCCAAGGCTAACTGGACTCAAGAAACTCCTCCTTTCTTATGCTTTGACTCCTTGGGCTTTCTCCCTGTTGGGTGCAGAATCTCCTACTACATGAGTAGCTCTGCTATAAGATGCCATGGACAGTTGAGAGGGGTCCCCTTCCTCTCAAAATGCAAGGAAAACATCCCTCCCAAGGGCTTAATTTTTCTTCCATAATGACTCTCTTATTGAGCAACAATACTCACATTCTTCAGACAGTTGCTTGCCTCAACTGTCCCTAGAGTATGTGATCTATTTTTAAAGGCCCTGGGCCCAGAGAGTAGCTGGTCCTTTAAGCAGTCAATATCTACCTGCCCTCTAATGCCACCAAGCTTGACTAAAGAACTTCACGCTTCCTAAAGGGGTAAAAGGGTATAGATAATTATTTGTACTTCATTTAAGACATTGATACCTATTACATAGGTAGTAATGTCTCTATTACCTGCCCCTTGCCTTTCATAATTTCATTAAGTGAGCTGAGGAAATTCATTGATCAGTAGTGCTTGATTTTTCATTCTCCCACTATATATGTGTGTGTGTGTGTGTGTGTGTGCGTGTAGAGAGAGAAAGAGAGAAGAGAGAGAGAGAGAGAAAGAGAGAGAAAGAGAGAGAGTTCAAATCCAGCCTCAGACAGTTTAACATAAAAACTGGTCATGTGACCTTGGGCAAGTCACTTAACCCCAGTTGCCCTGCCTTCTCCCCTCCAAAAAGCAACCCCCCCCCCCCAAAAAAAAGGAAAGTGTAGAACAAAGAAGAGGATTCAGAGGTGGGGAACAAGTTATAACTGGTTAAAAATTGAGAATAAGCGTCTAGCAACAACTCCCTCCTTCCCTCCTAGGACTAAGAAATGTTCATTGTTTGAGTCCACCTGAAGGGATAGAGATAGTGGACAAGACTTTTTTGTAAAGCAAACCAGACATATAACACATTGATATATAACAAATGACATATAACATGATATATAAGACATATATTACATAAAATCACGTAATATTTAATTTTGCTAACATGATACAGATAGTTTTCATTTGGTTTGATCCAATTTACATCTCCAGATCTCCAGTTTTTCCAAGGTTATAGGAAGCATGTTAAAAGAACTTCTATTTTTTTCTAGTACCTTAGAATGTTGTTCTCTTTGCCTAGCGGACTAAAATTCACCAAAAGCAATTAGTTTCCTTTACCAGCATATAGCTGCCACTTCTCCAACATAAGAAGGAAAGTAAGGAACAGGGGTTTGAGGGAAAATATAATGAATTAAGTTTAGGACATGTTGAGTTTGAGTGGCTGTAAACCAGTTAATCTATAAGCATTTATTAAATGCCTGCTGCATGCCAGGCACTATGCTAGGCACTGGGAATACAAGGATAAATAATGAAACAATCCTATTCTCAAGGAGCTTACATTCTAAAGAGGAAGACAATAAGTACTTACATAAGTATAGATGGAAAAATATAAAGAGAATAATTATAAGGTAGTTATCCTCCCAAGGTAATCTTCATGTAGAAAAGGTGGTGCTGGAGTCTCATCCTGAGAAAGGTGAGGGATTCTGTGAAGCAGAGGTGAAGAAAGAATGCATTCTGGGCTTGGGAGATGCCTAGTGAAAAGGCAAGGAGATAAGGGATAGAGTGCTGTGTGAAGAATAGAGGTCAGTTTGTCTGGACTGTAGTATTTGAGAGGGGACATAGTGTTATGTGAGGCTGGAAAGATTGAAGGTTGAAGCAAGGTTATGAAGGAAGAACTTTAAAAACTAAACAAAGGGGTCCATATTTTATCATAGAAGCATTAGGTAGCCCTCTGGAGTTTATTGAGTAGAAGAGTGACATAGTCAGGTCTGCATGTAAAGAAAACCATTTTGTCGGCAGCATATAATATGGAGAGAGCTGGTAGGAAGGGACACCAATCAGGAATGAGTATAACCAAGGGAATGCTGTAACATTCATGTTCTAACAGTAATATTGTTTTAAGAACAACTTTGAACAACTAAGTCATTTTGACTATTGTAAATACTCCAACTAACTGCAAAGGACATCTGAAGAAAGATGTTAGCTACATCCAGAGAAAGAACTGATAAATAGAAGTGTGTGTGTATGTGTGCGTGTGTGTGTGTGTAGCGAGAGAGATTTTATCTATATATACATATGTATCTATATATACACATATATATCTTTATATATACACATATGTCTAATTGTAGCCATCTCTAGGATAGGGGGAGGAGGAAAGAAAAAAAGGAAAAAAAATAAATTTATATGATAATTTTATTTTATATTTAAAAGAAATAAGTTGCATATAATAGATCTGCAGTTTCATTTGTAATCCTCTTTTTATTATACTATGTTATGGAAATGCTTGTTTTATTACATAAATTAAAAATCAAATAAATATTTTTTTTAAAAGGAGGCTGCTGTAATAACCTAGGTGAGAGTGATGAGACCCTGAATAAAGGTTATGGCTGTGTTAGTAGGGGTGGGACGGAACATATGTTTTGAAAATAGAAACAGCAAGATTTGACAACTAATTGGATGTGTGGGGCAAAGAAGAGTGAGAATTCCAAGAAAGAAGAATTTGGAATCTAAGAAACTCAAAAAATCTGGATGCTTTCAACAGAACTAAGTTTGGAATCCAGTTGGAAATGTCCATTATGCAGTTAATGATGTAAAAATGTAGCTTAAAGTGCCAAATGTAATTTGGTCTGCTAAAAAATGTATAATACTAATAATTTCTCAGTTGGAGCACTGAAGAACTTAGAAAACCCTAGGTAAGTCTAGCTCTCATCTTCTTGCCAGTTAGGGTTACGAGTAACAGAATAGTATTCTTTCAGGATCTTTGAATAGCTGAGCTCAGCCTCTCAAGGCTTGCCTATAACTAAAACAACAGAAAAAGGCCAGTCAAGCTCTACATTTAGGCTTGGTTTTACCCCGATCCTTTATAGATATCATGGTTTTCAGGTAACCCAGTTGAACAAGTTTATTACTTTTGCTTTCGTCTCTAGTTTCTAGAGGACTCCATAAGGTTAGGGTAGATTTAACTACTCAAAGTTATTAAATAGATGTTGACTCACATCTTTATCTAGTCTTTCAATTAGGTTCAGGTCAGTGATTTGGTCTCATATTACTGATAAAGTTCTTCTTGGGATCTAAGTATTCTGCATTCCTGGAAATGACAGAACTTCACAATGCAAGAGTTGTAGTTGTATTAACAGCCATGGAAGTAGATACCAAAGCCTGCTTTTATTAGCAAATTAGACTGCAAACAGCCATACTACCAAAGTTTTCTTTTCTATCCAAACTGTCCTAGAAAGGAATTCTTGTGTTTGCAAGTTACATACAAGTCAGGGAACGTTTTTATTTTGTCCACTGTTAAGGCAGCTTGGCATTAGCAGGCACGTGGGAAAAGGAGTCTCTGTGGGGCAGGTAGCTAATTCAGTGTGTGAGTGATTGCCCACAGGCACTTATGATTATAGTTTTATTAAGTGTATAAGTGTTAAAAGTGCTGGGGATACAAAGAAAGGCAAAAATAAACAAACAAAAACATACATACATGCATTTACCCCCCCCAAAACTGTCCCTATTCTCAAGAACCAAACCTCACGGTCTAATGGGTAAAACAACATGCTAAATAACTGTGTACAAACAGGATACAAGGTGTCTCCCGATTTCAAGGCTTCAAGAACAACCCTTATATACAGGATAAATCGGAGATGATCTTAGAGGGAAGATGCATGGCATTCACAACTGTCTAGCCACTGGCCGTAGGTATGGTTTGCTGTGTTTCAGGGGAGGAAGCCAAGATTTCTCTTCTGTCATTGGCTTTGGGAGTCTGGGATAGGTACATAACCTCTTTGTCTTTCAGGTGGCCTTGGACAGTTTAAAGGAAGACGAAACACAGGGGCTAGACATGATGCTTATCCACATTGAAATGAAGACTTACTCTAAAATAATATTGCATACTCTTATCAAGAAAGGGAAAATATTGTGTCTGCTTTCTCTGCCACCCTAGTACCAAAGGTGCGGCACTGACCTTGATTCTCAAAACACTTTTGGCGTCATCTTGCATTGCTTCCTTTCTTGCTCCTTCTCCTTTGCTACAGTGGTGTGCTGAAAGAATGCATTTACTGCCTTTGATTGACTTTTGGATCTCATGGCCCAGATCCTCAAACTCGGGGTTTGTACATCCCGAATGAATTGAGGGTAAGGAGTGGAACTGCCCAATTTAGAGCGTTCATCAAAAAACACTTTCATTCAAAAAAAAAGTCACTTTTGCCCTTAATGACTTTTCTCCCAAAGTTTCAGAGGATTCCCCATGTCCAGGTACTCACAGATATGGTTTAAAGAGGCCAAGCTCCAATGCACACACATTATTCATTTTAGATTCAGGACAGATTTTATTTCACTTCACAGAAATGCAAACTGCAAAGGACTAGCCTATAAACAACAAACCTGAGTATCTCCCCGGCCCGCCCCCCCCCCCCCAAGGTTTATATAGGTTTCCAGACTCATAACATTACCCTGTGCTTTTAGCTCTCCTTTAATCCAACCATTCCCAGTCCTTCTCCCTCTAGCTTCCTTGAGCAAACTTTTGGGATAGAATGGAAGCCAATTCCTCACCCAGCAGAACAGCTTACTTCACTGTAACAGAGATCAACTTTGCTCCCCCTTACCATTGCCTAGTTCTAGCTCCAAGGTACTTGCTTGCCCCTTTTCTTTCCATGAGGCCTGGTTCAAGAACTTGGCAAAAACTGCTTCCTCCTCTCTCTAGTTCCAGACACTCTTTGTGTAGTGTCTATACTAGTGGTCCTGGCTGCGGCCATTAACTTCTTTTCTTCTCACTAAGTCTCTGTCATCTGACTTCTGACATCATCATTAAATTGAAACTGCTCTTTCCAAAGTAACCAATGATCTCCTAATTGCCAAATCTAAAGGCCGTTTCTCAGTCCTTATCATGCATCTCTAGCATCCATTTCTATCTCTCCATTCACATGGTCACAACCCTAGTTCAAGTCACTCATTATAGGTACCCATCAACTGGGAAATAGCTAACAAATGGTATTACATAAATATACTAGAAGAATTTATAAAAGCATGGAAAGACTTATTTGAATTGATGCAATGTGTACTAAGCAGAACCAGGGAAGTGATATGCACAATAATTGCAACAATGCAAATCAAAAGAGCAATAATCTAAAAATTGAATGCTATATAAATATAATCACCAAGCTTTATCATGGCAGAGATTGGAGCTTATGGTATAAAGTGATGCATACACTGTCAGATGCTTTTAATGTCTTGCTTGCTTTTGCTGAATTGTTTTCTTTCTCAATCTTTGTGAGAAAGAAAAGATTGGATGGGTAGGGAAGGAAGGAGGGAAATATTGAGAAATGATTGCAGTGTTAAAATAAAGGTATAACTAAAACAAACAAAAATAAATTTTAAAAAATTAAGTATCTGAGGATATTTGAAAAAAAGAAAAATCTCCCTAAAAAACAAGTTTGATCATACCACTGCCCTGATTGAGACTCTTCAGTGCCTCCTTATTGCTACTGGGATAAATATAAACTCCCTACCCTGGAATTTAAAACTATTTCAAGTCTGATTCCAGCCTAACTTTTGGAGTTTATTTCATATTACTCTCCGTCATTGATTTTAGCCAAATTAGCCTACTTTCTGTTTCCTAAACTAAGCATTTCCATCTCTCACCTCCATGCTTTTGTATAGGCTACCTTACATATCTGCATGTCCTTCTTCCTCACCCCTCACCTCCACCTCTTAAAATCCTAAGTTTCCTTCAAAGCTTGGTTCAGGTGTTATCTTTTATAGAACCCTTTCCTGACTACCCCACCACCCACCATCCACCACCCACCTCCTATCAGTTACTAGTACTTTCTCCTTACTCAGGGTTCTCTTATACTTCTGTAAATATATTGTGTTTGTGTAAATATTATAACCCCCAAGTCATACATTTGGAGAATGGTATATTTCACCATTTCTCTTCAAAGCAAATATTTCAATCCAATTCAAGGAACAATGCATAACACTTTAAATAGTTAAACTATTTAAAGAAATAAGACTAGTGTGTATAACATTTCTCTCTGAGGTCAAAGCAGTGCAACTTTAGCAGGAATTCATTTACATCTCCAGTTTCCAAGCTTCTGTTCAAGCCTTCAGCCCTTCATGCCAATTTTCCAAGTTGTATAACTGCATTCAAAAAGATCTGATAAGTTTTTATCTTCAGAGTCATATAAGTACTTGGCACATAGTTGTTGTCTTTCATTCTCAAAGAGGACTGAAATGACATCACTATTTTGGAGTTAAGGTATGGTGTGTTCCAACTATGGCTGATCAGACCCATGTGAGCTCAGAATGCTCCATTACAGGGTGGGCAGAAATAGTCCATGTGAACATTTGGAGTAGATATGGCTTTAAATTTATACACCTCATATTTCTTTTGGGCTACTGAAAATCTGCTTTGCCCATAGAGCACAGAGCCTTACTGGGTGGTTCTTTGTCAGAGTTTCCAATGTCATACAATCAATTCCAAAGTCCCTCAGAGAAATCTCAAGACAGTCCTTGTATAGCTTCTTCTGACTTCATGTGAGCTCTTGCCATGTGTGAGTTCTCTGTAAAATAGTCTTTGTAGGCAGACATACATTTGGTATTTGAACAACATGGCCAGCCCATCAAAGCTGTGCACTCTGTAGTAGAGTTTGAATGCTTGGCAGTTTAACTCAAAAAAAGGTCCTCAGTGTCTGGTACCTTATCCTGTCAGGTGATCTTCAGAATCTTCCTAAAACAATTCAAATGGAAGCAATTCCGTTTCCTGGCATGACTCTGGTAGACTATGCCAGTTTCATGGGCATACAACAATGAGGTCAGCATAACAACCGTACACCTTCAGTTTGGTGGGCAGCCTAATAACTCTTCTGCCCCACTCTTTCCTTCAGAGCCTCCTAAACACTGAGCTTTCTCTGGCAATGCATGAATCAACCTCATTATCCATGTATACATCCCTGGAAAGTATACTTCTCCATTTGCTGTAACCAATGGTTCCATGTATGAATGCATTACAAAGGTGCAGTGTTGGCTGGTGGAGAACCTCTGTCTTCTTGGGGTTAATTGTCAGGTCAAAATTAGCACAAGCAGCAGGAAATCAATTTATATTTTGCTGCACCTCAGCCTCAGAGGTTGTATTGAGTGCACAATCATCTGTGAACAAAAGCCACATACCAACCCTCCCTTAGTCTTAGCTTGTAGCCTTTACTTCAAGTTAAATAATTTACCATCAGTGTGGTAGCTGACCTTGATGCCATTTTCATCCTCATTGAAGATGTCTGACATTTCTGAGAACATCATGCTAAAAAGTATGAGGGTAAGTACACAGCCCTGCTTCACTCCACTGGTGACTGAGAAAGCACAAGAGCATCCATCATCTCTTATCCAGAACCTGTGCAACATGTCAACCTGGAATTGGTGTACAATACTGATGAAGTTCTCTAGACAAACAATCTACTCATGACTGACAGGACCAAAGACCTTGGTCAGATTGCTGACTGTTGTGTACAGTCCTCTGCTCTGCTCCTGGCATTTCTCCTGGAGTAGTCAGGCAGCAAACACCATATTGACTGTTCCTCGGCCCTTTCTGAAGCCACACTGGCTCTCAGACCATGTTCCAGGTGAAGATTCAGCCTATTAAGGAGGACTCTGGCAAGAATCTTGTTGTCAATGACTAAGAAAGAGACACCACCACCTCTGTGATTGTCTCAGAACAACTTTTTTCCCTTTCCTTTAGAAACATGACAGTGGAGGCATCCTTGAACTCCTGGTGGATAACTTCCTCTTGTCATATAACTGGAAGACTTCAGACAGCTTTTGTATGAGCAGTGGACCCCTTATCTTATAAATCTCAGCTGGAATAGAATCAGTACCAGGTTCTTTGCCACATGAGAGGAGCCTAATGGCATTCTTCAGTTGGACATTCAACTAGAGGGGGATTGACTTTCAATGGCTTCAGCATTGCTTCATGACAGTCTGTTGAGAACACCATGGAAGTGTTCAAGTCATCTCTCTCAGATTAATTAGAATGTACTTCCTCAGCAGAGCACCAGTCTCCAAGACATTGAGTATACAGATAATTGAACAAAATGATGCCATTGTCCAAAAACTTAATCTCCTTAAAGTAAAAACGATAAAAGGGAGACATATTCCTTGAATGCTTCAGTCTTCACTTTCTTTGACTTAGAAGTTTGTGCTGTACTCTAAAATGAAGAAAAAGATAGTAAGGGCCTTAGAGTGATAGGAAAGAAACAGAAAAGAAAGTTCAAGCCACTTATCTTAGTTTACAGTTCTTTGTTTACCATAATGCATCCCAATATATTAATTCTTATTATATTTATGTCACAACCCCTCCTATCTCATTTTCCTAAATCCTATTTACTCTGGAAGATTGGATCCCCAGAAGGTGATTATTACTACTCCTGTCCAAGATTTTAAGAGAAAGACTGAGGGGTTGGGGGGGTCTCGGGTTCTTCTACTCCTGTCATGAGGTATGTTCCACAATATCATTCAGCCATCCAAAGTTTATTAGCTCCCCCCCACCCCGCCAAAGGTCTATTAAGAACAGATGCAAAACTAATTCCTTCAAAAAGATTGATACTTGTTTCCCCCACACATACAATACAGAGTCCGGGGGACTATGGGCTCAAGCTTGGAGAGCATATGTGGCAAAGGAGATAACTCACAGCCCTTGCTTGGACGTAAGGCCTTTTCTACTTTCCTGTAGTCCTTGGGAGTTTCTCCTAAGGTATGTATAGCTCTCAGTTTGCCTAGTTTGTCTTTTCTCAGCTCCCAAGTGAATACGGTGTTACCGCTCCAGTCTCTTGATGATATGGACAATTTGAGGAGAGGGAAAGGTGTGACAATCCCTCTGAACTCAATATCCTCCTCTTTTGCTGCCTCTGAATACAGAACCAAGGGCCTGGCTCCTCAGTGTTCTTCCAATCCTCATATGATTTTCTGTTCTAATTCCTTCTCTAATATATCTACTTCCAAAAAGGTGTCTAAATCTTTCAACCAATCCCAATACATTTCATCATCTGAAGATGGCTTCATCCCATGGCTTGTAACACTTCACTCTTCCAACCTAGAGCACAGCTTTGATTGGCTGAGTGATTCAATGAAGATGTCTAGGAATTGTTCACATCTAGTTCACACTTTAGATTGAATTCAAGTTGCAGAATTCACTATGGATTATTAGATGATGTGTTTGGTTGGTTTTATTCCTGGTTCTGATAATATCATTTTTTTAATGCTATTATACAGCCTCTGCTAATATCTTGCTCTGTTGTTTTGGATAAATCATTTAACCTTTCTAGACCTTCAAGTCTCATTTGACACATGAAAATACTTTCGATATTGTTGTTGATATTTGGTATTTATGAAGCTGGAGGGATTGCTATCTATGTGTGGCTCAAAAGATTGAAAGCACCACATAATTTCTTTGTCACAGATCATTTTTCTGAAGATAATTATTTGTCTAATAGTGATAATCACTGTTGCAGCATCTCTCACTTTTCAGTTCTGCTTCTCCCTTATACCTTATTATATTATATCCCTTATACCTCAATAATCCATATAGGACATGTATATACATATATATGCATATATATATATATATATATATATACACATACATATGACATATGTGTGTGTTCCAGTTTAGTCCATTTATTGCCATTGTTGAAATGCTTAAAGCTGGATTTTAACATTTCTTCTGCCCAGGTTCTCATCTCCTGCAACACAATAGATAATTGGATGTTTTGTTAGCAACCATCTTCCACATATAGCTAGCCCATTATAGCCATTACTGGGTTTGGGGAGCCCTGCTGTCTTGCAGCAGGGCTAAGAAAGTGTAGGAGCCCTGCCATCCCCAAGTAGGGCTGAGAAAGAGTCACTGACCCAAAGGTACTAGTGGGTGCATAAAAAGAGACAGGACTCTCTAATGGTGAAAGTAAAGAGCCAGTGTTTATTGTTCCAGGCACAGCTTTATAGAACCATAATCCTTCCTAACTGTTTTCCCCTGCAGACATTGCACACTTCTCTGTTCCCAGGCCACGGGTGTATTTGCCATGCTTATCTCAAGGACCTAATCCTCACACCTTTATGTTTGCGTACTTTTCCTGGGGAATGGGGAACCGATCCAGGCCATCAGCAGGCCAAACACCTGAGAGGGCTTGTTCAGCCATCAGAGTCCAAGTACCACTTGCCTGTGGTCCTCAACAGCTGGGGACAGTGAAATTTCAGAGGGCACTGACAGCATTTTCAGTCCTTCAGCAGATAGAAAAAACTGAACTTTAAGAGTTAGTTAGCAAGAATAATTAGTTGTAAAAGGAAGTTACCTGATGGCAACTTCTTATCTCTCACCTCTTTGGCAGCATACCAGGTTAGCTCCTCCCTGATCTGGCCCTACTTTGAGCCCTGCTGCCCCTCTTTTTCCCTATCATTGAATGTTAGAATCCCAGCATTTCCTCCCATAGACTGATTTTTTTCTTATAAAGTTGATTGCAGGTACATTTTTTATTGCTGCCCTTAGTGCAATTTATATGCCTTTCTTTGGGCACAAAAAGTGCTAATCATGGCTCTACAACCCACAGAAGTTCATTTGTGCTTTTAAAATGAATGCCTAGATATTCAAGCAGATTACTCCAAGACGTGCTGAGAATATCAAGAAATAGTATATTGGAGAGCTACAAAAGCTTGTAAGAAATTGGATAGATACTTGAAGTATCTGCCAAAGTGACAGAGAGAGTTATGACTAATTTCTTTTGAATTCTAAATCAATATTGGTTCAGTAATAAATTGTAACTCTATGTGTTATTTCTTCTGTATATTTATGTTCCTTTTTAAGGACAGCTTAAAGCTGAAAAAATTAATCATTTAGACCTTTCTGGGATTTGGTAACAGATTCATTTAGCTCATACATGATTCAACTCACAGACCACTAAAATTATATGAAAAACCCACTGTCTAGTTTCCTGCTTTCATTTTCAAGTCCCTCTGATGCTTTCTTTAGTGTTTCCAAATTACTCTATTGATCTTTTCCTAAATAAATAGCAAAGAGCAATATATAAAATACTTGGCAGATATTAAAACGCTAATGCAAAAATGAGTTGTTGTTATTATTATAACATCACTCCCATGAATAAAAATCTTAATCCCATTTTTCCAGGATGAAGTACAAACTACTTAGTTTATTATTCAAACTCAACATAATCTAGCATAATCTAACACGATGATAGGATTTTGGGGTGGAAGGAACTTTAAAGATCATCTAGTTGAAACAAAGATTCAGGAGGAAAAATTACTTAGGATCACAGATCTAGAGCTAGAAGGAATTAAAAGTCCACCTGAGGGGCAGCTAGGTGGTGCAGTGAATAGAGCACCAACCCTGGAGTCAGGAGCACCTGAGTTCAAATCTGGCCTCAGACACTTAACATTTACTAGCTGTGTGACCTTGGGCAAGTCACTTAACCACAAATGCCCTGCCTTCCCCTCTCAAAAAAAAAAGGCCACCTGGTTCAATCCCCTCATTATGCAGAGGAAGAAACTGAGGCATAAGTAGGTTAAGTGACTTGCTTGAGGTCATACAAGTTGTAAGCATGAAAGCCAAGATTTAAACTCCTTTTTGACTCATTTCACTTGTCCCACACTTCTGTGCTAGTCAAACTGATAGATGCACATACATGTTATAAAAGTGACCCAACCAAAATCCTTCATTTGAAAAAAATCATTGATACTTTGCAACAAAATACTCCTGAAACACAATTGGCTAATTAACTATTTTTAATATTATTGCTATGAACCAAATTGTCCTCGTAACATTTCACCCAATATTTTGCTATAAAGTAAAAGAATGTATATGAAATGCTGTGCAAACCTGCATGTCTCTACTTGTCCTCTGAACACTCCTCTACTCTTGTCTCTTAGCTTCTGATCATACTTGGCTAAAGTACTCTGTCCATTCCTTCCTAAGCATGCAAAGCCCACACGTCTTCAAGTCTAACCTCTTCCATTGTCTTCATTCCATGAAGTCTACAATGATTTCCTTAACATCTTAATCATATAACACACATTATTTGCACTATTCCCCTCCTGGATCACTGCCTTGTCATGGCCAAGAGCCTTGCCTAGCTCAATAAAACTATGAGTTATGCCATTCAGGGTTATCCAAGACTGACAGGTCATAGTGGAAAGTTCTGATACAAGTTGATCCACTAGAGAAGGAAATAGCAAACCAGTATCTGTGCCAAAAAACAAGTCCATGAATAGTATTAAAGTGATAAAAGGTGTGATATCAGAAGATGAGACCCTCAGGTCAGAAGGTATCCAACACCTTATCAGGGAAGAGCAGAAGACAGCTACAAATAGCTCTGGAAAGAATGAAGTGACTGGGCCAAAACCAAAATGAAGTTCAGCTGTGGACATGTTTGTTGATGAAAGGAAAGTCCAAGGCTATAAAGATCAATATTGCACAGGAACCTAGAATGCGAGATCTATGAACCAAGTTAAGTTGGATGTGGCTACACAGGAGGTAGAAAATTTAAACATCCACATCTTGGGTGTCAGTGGACTTAAATGTATGGGAATGGGTGAATTTAATTCAGGTGATCATTACATATACTACTATTGACAAGAATCACTTAGAAGAAATAGAGCGGCCCTCAGTCAATAAAATAACAGAATGTTATCTTTTCAAATCCAAGGCAAACCATTCAACAGCATAGTAATACAATTCAATGCTTTAACCACTGGTCCTGAAGAGGCCAAAGCCATTTAGTTATATGAAGACCTACAGCATCTCCTAGATATAATACCATTAAAAGGGGGGTCACATTCGTCATAGGGTGTTGTAATGCTGAAGTGGGAAATCAAAACATAATTGAAATAACAGGCAAGTTTGGCCTCAGAGGGCAAAATGAAATAAGGCAGAAACTAATAGAGTTTTGTCAAGATTCTTGCTGGTCATAACAAACACTCTTTTTCAAAAACCCAAAAGGCAACTCTGTGCATGGACATCATCAGATGGTCGATATCCAAAATCAGATTGATGATATACTTCACAGCCAAAGGTAGAGGAGCTCTATACAATCAGTTAAAACAAGACCTAGACCTGACTGTGGCTTAGACATGAGTTTCTTATCACAAAATTCAAACTTAAAGAAAGTACAGCAAACCATCAGACCAGAAAGATATGACGTAAATAACATCCTTATGAATATAACTGGAGGTAATGAGTAGACTTAAGGGATTAGATCTGGTAGATAGACTGCCTGAAGAATTATGAACAGAGGTTCACAATGATGTACTGGAGTCAGCAACATAAAACATCCCAAAGAAATAGAAGAGCAAGAAATTAAAATGGCTGTCTGATGAGGCATTACCAAAACCTGAGGAAAGAAGGAAAGGGAAAGAAGAAAGGGGAATACATACCCAACTGAATGCAGAATTCTAGAGAATAGCAAGGAGAGATAAGTCTAGATAATAGCAAGGTTTTCTTAAATGAAAAATGCAAAGAAATAGAAGAAAAAATGGAATGGTAAAGACTAGAGATCTCTTCAAGAAAATTAGAGATATCAAGGGAATGTTCCATGCAAAAATGGGCATGATAAAAGACAAAAATGGTAGGAACCTAACATTATTGATTGTCTGTCTTCCAAATGCATGTTTCTCAAGGGAAAGAATGGTATCTTATACTCCTTGTATCTTCTTACTGTGTTTAATACATAATATGTCTTTGATAAGTAGTTGTTGAGTGATTGAATGAATGAATTTTGGATCTATTGATTCCTAGCTTCCAATGATCTCCTTAGAAGTGAAGAGGTTAATTTTTAATTTTATAGTCTTGAACTGAGAGGTACCCATATGAGGGTGGATGGAAAACTGGCCTCGTAGGAAGATGTGTTCATATCTTCCCTCTGATAGCACAGTTTGTGACACAAGGCAACTCACATAACCACTTAGTGCTCTAGGCAAACTTCTAAGACTTTAAATTAAAAGAGGAGTTGCCTATCTCAAGTCCATTTCACAGAAATCACTGGTCCATTCAAAAACAATAATTATTAGCTTATAGTACTGTGTACATTCAATTGCACTAATAAATTCTGCTACCTGCTAAATTATTTTGAGCAGTGTTATAGTTAATAAGAACAAAACCAGGAACTCCATCTACTTTACCACATTTACTCTTGGTAGCTAAGAGTCGATATTCAAGAAAAAACCAGGAGATCTAGGAACACCACAGTACAGTATAATTCCAACCAAGAACTACCTGAATTTAGAAAAGAGAAGGAAGTTTAAGTGATGAAATTACTCTATAAGGGGGTATTTGTTTCAGCCTTTGGCAATTTTGTCGACTGAAAGGTGCAAATATGAGATCTGCATAAGAAAAATAACAGGAGAGTAGCCTACAGCAACAGTGTAGTTACCCAGGACAAGACCTGGTCATGATGATAATGAGGACGAGGATGTTCATGAAAAATGTGATAGTAATGATGACAGCTAGCATTTACATAGTTCTTTAGGATTTACAAAGTATTTACCAATATTATCTCATTTTGTCATTACAACAACTTTGGGAGGTAGGTGCTATCATTATCTCCATTTTAAAGATGGGTCCTTGTTTCCCAGCTACTCATCTACATAAGACCAAAAGGAGAACTCTGGCATTAAAATCTCAGGAATCCTGGATACCAGAATTGATTTATGGTAATTGAATGAATGCACATGATGTGGTCATGGCTTAGTTGACAGAGAGAAGAATTAGGTTATGTTCTGGTTAATCACCATAAGCCTAAGTGAGGTCTCTCACTAAGAAGACCCAGCCCTGAACCAGGGAGGGTGGGTCTAAGAAAATGTATTGGAGCTATGTTGAAGAGCAGCAATGTTTCTCTATGCAATCAGCTATTGTCTTGGATGTGGAGACCTCTCAGGACTCAGTCAAGGAAACAGAATTAGAGAAACTTTTGCAAATTCTAGGCTATGGGTATCTGCCCATTTTGAAAGAGCATCCCATTACCCTGATAGTGAAGAGACTGGCCCATCAGCAGAGCAGCCAGAGTAGCCTTGCATTGGGACAGTCCAGCACACCTGCAGCCCAGCTTAACAGTGGAACTAACCATCTAATTTAGGCACAATGCCCATCAGTGAACCCTGTGAAAAAAGAGTCCCCTTAGGAGAGAAAGACCATCAAGGCCAGCAGTTCCAGACTTATGAACTGCTTTGGCCACATGTGTTCTCTACACTTATGTCTCACAGGCATGGTACTTTAAATTTGTGCCTCCTCTTCCCTACAGTCATTATGTGCATTGATGGGAGAATAGCCTCCAGGTTTACAAGTAGAATGGTATATGTATGATTATTTTTCTTTCTTTGCCTTTTGAGTAAATGCTTTTTATTAAGAATTATTTGAATCAGCCAGCTGATTTGTAAATGGATGTACATCAGTGGGAGCTACACTAGGAGGTATGTAGTCACAGGTTTACTTAGCCCTAGAACCTTAAGAGTAGGTAGGTATAAGTAGCTGTCCTCTCTGAGGGACCCTAATCTGCCAGCATGGCTGCAGGACAGGGGAAAGTGAGCCCACCAAGGAAAAGATATCAAAGAAAGAACAGAAAAGGCAGTAGTAACATGTTTCAAATATAGTACTAGTAATCAAGTTTATAGATCTTGTTTTAAGACTTAAGAACTACTTTTCTTGCTATTACAATAACTGAAACAAGGAGCAAAGTACCACTTTGCTTGCCATTACACTCCACTCCAAATTACTTTATTTTCATTATATTATCCCCCCTCCCTTCATACTCTTTGCCTATACTTTGTTTTTGTCTTTTTCTTTCTGGTACCTAGCACACAGTAGGGTGTTTAATAATATCTGATTAACTGTAGAAACCAATGATAATGTATGTCCAGCTATTTGACTTGACTTAACTGGTTCCCCTTTTCACTTTCTTTTTCAAAAGATTCTGTGACCCTGAGATGAAAAGAGCAGAGTTAATTATTTAGAAATAATTTTAGGGACACTATTTTCCTTCTATTTTAAACAGTGATGTTTTTCAACAGTATAAACAGAAGGATCAATTAATGAAAATCTCAAATATCCGCTTCCTCTTTTTTGGGACGCTATATTGATGAAAGGAATTAATGAGAGAAAAAGAAAAGGATTGAATTCACCTCAGAGCCCTAAATTGATCTGAGCAAATTTATTTGGCCTTGGGGAGGTAGAAATGTGTGGTAGCTCAAAGTCTAGTCTCACCATATATGCAGCTAGAAGGGAGCAGCCAGTCCTCCAGAGAATATAGGCTCTTGCCCCCTTAGAATTTAGGGCAAGAGAAAGGCCACTAGGATATGTATCCTGGGGCTGGTGGCCAGGAGCAAGTGTTCTTGGCCTCTGGAGGACTTCCGAAAGAGGTACAGGGAAGGTGGTTGCCTTTGGGAGGAAGTGCACACTGTTCCCATGTTGTACCTGAAGGCAAAACCTCAGGTGGCTATGCTAGTTACTACTCTGGTTTCTTTATCACCAAGGCACACTCTTTTCCTTCTGGGAAAAAGTGACATAAAATATAAGTGAATTTAAAAAACACATTTTGCTAGTTCACTTAAAAGTTTTTAACTTGTGGCCCATGGACCCCCAAAGAGTTTGCAGATAAATTTCAGGAAAGACCATGAACTTGCTTGGGAAAAAGAATCTTTATTTTCACTTACCTTTAATAAAAATTGAGTATTTCTTTCAATTAATTAAAAATACCATGCTGAAAAGAGGTCCATGGATTTCATTAGACTGCCAAAGTGATCCATGGCACACAATAAAAGGATAAGAATCTCTGATTTAAGTTTTAAAATATACATTTTTCTGAGTTTTAGTTAAATTTTTATACAATAAATACAAATGCTTTTATATAATACATACATAGAAGGCACTGTTTTTTTAAACTGAATTTACTAAATATGGCCATATCATTACCAACATGCCTGTGGTATATAAGATACCACTAAAGATGCCATAGTGTTGGCAGAAGATTCCAAGCAACTAGAGGGAGACCAATTTCAGTTGTGTCAAACAACTCTGTGTGGGTATCCAGTAGCACATAAGATTTTTTTTTCAGTTCTGCAATATACCAGAAATCCAAATGTGTGTTGGTTATATTAATTTTTCTTACAATTCCTTGTTGAACCTGGTGACTTAGCATGACATCTACCTTGTGTATTTGTCCTTCATTCTTGAAGAGGACCATGACATCAAGGAAATTATGATATGACTTGCAATTGACTTGGATTTGAGTATGATCCAGGATGCATGGGAGACTTTGGCCCTGGTAGGTTAAGATCTTTTCAAGTTCTCACTCTGAGTGAGGTAACACCCATTCAGTAAATAGGTCTCTTTAAGAAGTTAATCAAGGGGTGGCTCCTTTAATAATAATTTTAAAAAATCAAACTGAGAGAGGAAGACCCTCAGTGTTCCTGGTCAAAAGAGAAACATTATTTAGTATTTAACATTCACTCTGTGCTAGGAGGAGAGGAAAGGAGAGGGGAGGAAAGAGAAGCAGAAAAGAGGGGAGGAGAGGGAAGGGAAGGAGAGGCTATTCACTGGTTGGTTGTCCTTTGTTCTCAAAGAAAACCCTGACATCAGGAACATGATGATGTGACTTGTGGTAGACTTGGATATGTGTGAGGGAGGGCTGTGCAAGGTCACCAGCCTCACTTTCTCCTCTAGAACCATCTGGAGCTCATTGATTGGACAATAGGTCCCTACCCTCCTAGCACAGAGTAAAGGTAAATACTAAATAGTAACTGTTTGTTTTTTGGCCAGGAATCCTGAGGGTCTTCATCCCAGGTTGATTTTTTTTTAATTAAAGGGGCCACCCCTTGAATAACTTCTTAAAGAGGTCTAGTCACTAAATGGGCCTTACCTCACTCAAAGTGAGAACCTGAAAAAATCTTAGCCTACATGGGCCAGGGTCTCCCAACAGCAAAGGTAGCAAATAGTCTGCTTCATAAACTAGACACTCCATCTCTTCTCTCTAGGCATTTTCACTGGTCATCCTCCATCCCTGGAATGCTCTCTCTCGGCTTTCCTGAAGTCACAGCTAAAATCTCACCTTCTATAGGAAAGCCTTTCCCAATTTTTAACTTTTGTTCCTTCCCTAGATTAATTATTTACTATATATCCTGTATATACCTTGTTTGGGCATATCTGTTTACTTGTTGTCTCCGCCATTAGACTGTGAGCTCCTCAAGGGGAGGCACTGTCTTTTGCTTTTCTTTGTATCTCAGCACTTAGTACAATGCCTGGCACAAAGTAAGCATTTAATAAATGCTTATTGACTGACTATCTGACAGGTAGTATGTTAGCAAACTAAATAAAAAACAATTCTGTTGAATAAATCTCAGCCAGACTTCATTCCAAGGTCAGGAGGATTACATCTGAACCATACACAACATGTTAGATACTATGATCCATATGTCACCTATGGTTCCAAATTGCTTTCTAGAATGGCTGGACCAATTTACAATTCTAATAAACTATACTAATGTATCTGTTTTTCTGAAGCCCTTACAACATTTGTCATTTTTGTCTTTTGTAATCTTTGTCAATCTGATGGGTGTAAGATAGAATTCCAAAGTTGATTTTGTATCCTGCTACTTTGCTAAAATTATTAATTTTTTTCTATTAACTTTTTAGTTGAATCTGTAGGCTTTTCCAAGTATGTAGTCATATTGGCTGCAAAAAGAGATAGTTTTATTACCTCATTGTCCATTCCGATTCCTTTAGTTTTTTTCTTCTATTATTCCTATTGTAATACAATACAATTCCTAATACAATACTCGATAATTTTTGGTGATAATCAGCATCCTTGTGTCATTCCTAATCTTACTGGAAAGGCTTCTGGTTTATCCCCATCAAAGATAATGATTGTTGATGGTTTTAAGTAGACGCTTCTTATCATTTTAAGAAAAAATCCATTTATGCCTATGCTTTCAAGTATTTTGAATAGGAATGAGTGTTTTGTTTTGTCAAAAGCCTTTTCTGCATCTATTGAGGTAATCATGATTTTCTGTTACTTTTGTTATTGCTATAATCAATTATGCTAATAGGTTTCTTTATATGGAATCATCCTGCATTCCTGGTATAAATCCCACTATAGATAAATAGATAGACAGATAGATAGATAGATAGATAGATAGATAGATAGATAGATAGAGATAGAGATGCATAATCTTTGTGATATATTGTTGCAGTCCTCTAGCTAGCATTTTATTTAGGATTTTTGCATCAATATACATTAGTCAAATTGGTTTATTATTTTCTTTTCGGTTTTTGCTTTCTCTGCATTAGGTAACAGCACCATATTAATTTCATAAAAAGAGTTTGGTAGAACTCCTTTTTTTTTGCCTATTGTTCCAAATAATTTATTTAATATTAGAATTAGTTGAACTTTAAATGTTTGGTAGAATTCACTTGTAAATCCATCTAGTCTTGATGCTTTTTTCTTAGGAAATGCATTTATGACCTTTCAATTTCTTTTTCTAAAATGGGTTTATTTAAATGTTCTATTTCCCTTTCTATTAATCAGGGCAGTTTATATTTTTGTTAGTATTTTTCCATTTCACTTAAATTGTAAGTTTATGGGCATATATAATTGGGCAAAATAACTCCTGATAATTGCTTTAATTTCATCTTCATTAGTGGTATATTCACCCTTTTCATTTTTGATACTAATAATTTGGGTTTTTTCTCTCTTTTTAAAAATCATATTAACCAATGGTTTATCCATTTTCCTGGGTTGTTTTTTTTTATAAAACCAACTCCTAGTTTTATTTATTAATTCAATGGTTTTCTTACATTCACTTTTATTAATCTCACCTTTAATTTTTTAGGACTTCCAATTTGGTGTTTAGTTGGGGATTTTTAATTTATTTTTACTAGTTTTTTTTTAAATTGCATACCCAATTCGTTGATCTCCCCTTTCTCTATTTTACTGATATAAGCATTTAGAGATATGAATTTTCCTCTGATTACTGCTTTTGTTGTATCCCTTAAGTTTTGGTATGTTGTTTCATTATTATCATTCTCTTTTTTAATAAAATTATTGTTTCTATGATTTCTTCTTTAATCCATTTATTCTTTAAGATTAGTTTAGTCTCTAATTTTCAATTTGTTTTTCCATAGTCTTTTACTCAGTATAATTTTTTTTATATTATGATCTGAAAAAAGATGCATCTAATATTTCTGCTTTTCTGCACTTAAACTATTAAGTTTTTATGGCCTAATATATGGTCAATTTTTGTAAAGTGCCATGTACCACTAACAAAAAGGTATATTCCTTTCTATTCCCATTCAATTCTCTCCAGATGTCTATCATATCTAGCTTGTCTAAGATTCTATTCAGCTCCTTGACTTCTTTCTTATTTTTTAATTAGGTTTATCAAGTTCTGAGACAGGAAGTTTGAAATAACTTTGTCTGAGATTATGATTACTGCCCCTGCTTTTTTTTTCACATCAGCTGAAGCATAATAAATTTTACTCTAGCCCTTTATTTTTTACTCTGTGTCTCTCATTTTTAAATGTGTTTCTTGTAAACAACATATTGTTTGGTTCTATCCATTTCTTTGTTATGGATGAGTTCATCCCATTCACATTCAAAGTTATAATTTCCAGTTTTGTGTTTCCCTTAATCCTATTTTTCTCCACTGTTTATTTTTCTCTCTCTGTTTTTACTTTGTCCCTTCTCAAAAGTCTAATTTCCTTCACTGTGTCCCTAATCTGCACTCCCTTCTAAGAGCCCCTCTCTTATCCTATCCTCTTGCCCTCCTTTTTCTCTATATGTTAAGAATACCTTTATGTCATACTGGATGTATATGTTATTCCCTCTTTAACACAGTTCCAATGAAAAGGTTCCCACACTACCTGCCTTCTACTCCTTCCTCCCCTTTACTCCAACAGTTCTTCCATCCTTGCCTCTTTTGTATGAGATAATTTGCTCCAGTTTACCTGGAGCAAATTTTATTTTTTTAGGATGATCCCATCATAATCAACTCAACCCCAAGACTTTTATCTGTATATGCTCCTTTGAGCTACCCTAGTAATGATAACAGTCTTATGAGTCCCAAATAACATTTTCCCATATAAGAAGTACACAGTTTAACATTATTAAATACCTTATAATTAGTCTTTCATGTTTGCCTTCTGATGTTTCTCCCAACTCTTGTAAGTCAAATTTTCTATTCAATTGGTCTTTTCCTCAAGAATACCTGAAAATCATTTAATTCATTAAATATCCATCTTCTCCCTTACAGGATTACACTCAGCTTTGCTGGGTATGTTATTCTTAGTTGCAAACCCAGCTCTTTTGCTCTTTGGAATATCATATTCTATGCCCTTCAGTCTTTTAATGTAGATGCTGCTGAATCTTGTGTTATTCTGACTGTACCTCCCCAATATTTAACTTGTTTCATTCTAGTTGTGTGTAATATTTTCTCCTTGACCTGGTAGCTTCAAAACTTAGCTATAATTTTTCTGTGACTTTTTATTTTGGAATCTCTTTCAGATGGTGATCAGTGAAGTTTTTCTATTTCTATATTACCTTCTAACTCTAAAACATCAGAGCAATTTTCCCAAATAATTTCTGAAAGTATAGTGTCTAGTCTCTTTTTCTTAAAATTGTAACTTTCAGGTAGTCCAACAATTCTTACATATTCTCTCCTCAATCTTTTTTCTAAGTCAGTTTTTTTTCAGTTGAGATACTTCATGTTCTCTCCTATTTTTCATTTTTTTATTTTGTCTTATTATTTCTTGATGCCTTATGAAGTCATTAGTTTTCTCTTGCCCAATTCTAATTTTTAGGGAGTTATTTTCTTCCATAAGTTTTTGGATTTTTTTTTCCAATTGATTGACTTTCTTTTCATAATCTTGATTTTTCTGCATCACTCTTATTTTTCTCCTATTTTTTCCTTAACCTCTCTTTATTTGATTTTTAAAGTCTTTTTAAAGATCTTCCAAAAACTCTTTTGGGACTTGTGATCATTTTACATTTTTCCTTGAAGTTTTATAAGTAGCTATTTTGATTTTATTGTCTTCTGAGTTTGAACCCTGGATTTTCCCTATCACCACAATAACTTGCTATGGTTGGGTTTTTCCTGTTTTTTATTCATTTTTAGGGCTTTTTTTGGTTGTTAACTTTATGTTAGTGTTCGGCTTTGCTCCCTGGCATGTGGGCAGTAATGTCTCAGAGGACTTCAGGTTTTTTTCTGTTGTTTTTTGAGCTGTATGTATCCCAGGGTATTTGACTTTTTGGTTCTTCCAATGTTCTATAACCCAAGGCCAGGTATGGTCACTGCTCTTCTGGTTCACATGTCGTTCCGCAAGTGACCTCAGACACTCCTTTCTGCTCTGAGCTACAATCAGAGCTCCCAGCAGTGCTGCCACTGCAAACACTCTTGCTTCCTGGTTCCTCCTGAAGCCACAGGCATCAGCTTGTCCCTCTGCCCTGTAAATGAAACCAGGATGTCTACTCTCTGGTGAGTGACCACAACCAACAGAGCCATCATCCTCTGCTTCTCCTCATTCACAGCCACAGCCTGGAACCAAGTCTGGTCACTGCCAGTAGAAGCCCCCCCAATCTTCCCCTAATCAACCAGCCAACCCCCATACATCTGTTTGGTGAAAATTCTGGAAACTAAGGCTGTCATCTACACAGCAGCCCCCAAAGCTTGCTGTTTGTTGTTAGTGATATCTGCCCAGCTGTACTTGTACTTCCCTCTAGCCAGACCACCACCCTGTAAGGTCAGAGCTTTCCTAATGTCCTCCCAAGAATGTCTCGGACTGAATGTGGCTTTACTCCAACTTTTAGTTATTTCTACCACTCTAAAACTCATTTTAGGGCATTGTTATTGGTAAGGGGTGGGGGAGGTGGTATTTTGGAGAGTCAGGTAATTTCCTGTCTTATTCTGTCATTTTCCCACAATTCCTGATGTTTTATTTTGACTACAGCAATTAAAAAACAAAGTTCACTAGACTTTATTCAATAGCCATAGGACTGGTCACACTGAAATCATATGCACTTGAAGTCCCAGTTACTATCACTAGGTATCCAATAAATATTTGTCAATTGACTATTTCTGATTAATATTCTATTCTTAGTTTTCCCTTTGCTATTCTTCAGCATGATGTGGCAGGAAGCAAACAAACAAGAGCTCCAGGGCCTCAGTGAATTGTTTTGGAGTATTAGATGGGTAAATTAGGGCTTTCCTTTGATTAGTAGAGCCAGTTAATGCAAGCCCCACCATGTTCCAGAACTGTCCGGCAACAGACTATTTTGTAGCAATCAGTCCAACTAAGTGTGGAGAGGTTTATTACCAGGGTTAGCCTACTGGTAAATCACTTAACAGCTGCCTGTCTCAGTTTACTCAGCTGTAGAATGGGGTTGATGACAGCACCTACCTGTTGTGAGGATCAAATGAGTTATTTGTATCTTAGCACTTAACGAAGTTCCTGTAGGTTTTTAATAAATGTTAATTATGTCAATGGCCCCTGAATATACTTTTCTAGTCAAGATGAAATAATAATAACATATCCATCCATTTACAAATGCTCTTCAGCACAATGCCAAATATGACTTGAGAATCTTTGGAGGAAATCCTTTTCAGTTTAAAAGTAGTACATGGAGGTTACTATTCTTATTTTTAAGCTTTTTTTTTTTTTGGAGGGGGGAGGGCAGGGCAATTAGGGTCAAGTGACTTGCCCAAAGTCACAGGTCTGAGGTTAGATTTGAACTCAGGTCCTACTGACTTTAGGGCCTGTGCACTTATTCACTGGGCCACCTAGCCGCCCCCGGTAACTATTCTTTAACTGATATATTATGGTTGTGTAACTGGGGACTGACCAATGAAGATTCAGTCCTTAGAACATATATAATGCATTTTGCCTGATGCTTGGGATATCCCATCCACTGGAGGTTTGGTGAGCCTGCTTCTAGGTATGAATAATTTAGAAGCCTTTTTCCCATAGGTATTCTCTTACTACTTCTGTCCTGAGTAAACTTTTTCAATAAATATCCATTGCAAAAATTAATTTGTGTCAAGTGATTAATGGAGATTGAGGAAATATTAACTGGCCGAATTTAGGGAGAACGCTCTGGATGTGGGTTTATAAGCAATAAAATCAGAAAACCTCCCACATCTCAGGGTTACCCATACTCTGATGGAGAAGTAGATCTGACCTATTGTTTTAGAGACTGAGTCCAGAGCCAATGTATCAAATGTAGGGGCTCGTTCATAGTAAACACTGGGCCTTTCACAACCCTTCTGTACCACTAAAGATTCTTTACCCTCACTCTCTTTATTGGTTAACTAGGTTTTCAAGATCCACTAGAAAAAAGAATATTCTAGTATTTTCTCATTTGTATGTATTTATGCAAATATGATGCTTTTCCAACTAAAATCAGTATATCCAATTTCAGTATACAAAAGGTTTCATTAATTAGAACTTCTTTTATGAGACACAGGAATTGAATTTATTTCCTGTTGAGGGCATTTAAAATATTTTTACAAAATCAATTTTAAAATGCTTAATTATTGTTTTATATTTCTTTTAAGATTCCACACAAATCAACCAGATGCCAAAATTTCAACGGTTAAATAATTTTATTTAATAAACTTAATTTGACTTATTGTAGGATTGTCAAATAACTAAAAATCAAGTTTATTCTTTGAAAGTCATTATTAGGCAAACTCAGTTAAAAGTAAGAGAAGATTGTTTTAGTGAGGAACACCGCCTTAAATTTAAAATATTGGGAAAGCATAATCTATATGAATCACATTTTTTAATATGAAAATTATCATGATCCAATCACTTCCTCTTTGAAAGTTTTCTGGCTGAAACTGTTTGATATCTACTATTTAATTTCCTCAGCAGCAAAAGAATATAGAATTACCATACATCAAATATAGTATAAGGGGGAGGATTTGGTACCCACTCCCCTACTCTTGCCAATCTTTCAATGACAAGATATAATTACTCCTTCACAATAGCATTATACAGGACAATATCCTGCTTCCCCCTCTTCCTGTAGGTCGTTGTCCTCCCTCTCCCTTTTCTTCTCTCCTTTTTTTCTTCAAAGCTATTCTTTATGGTTGTAAACTTGAATTTGATTTCATTTTATTAAAGAGATGGTTTAATGACCATCTAGAAAAAGAAGCAGTGATCATAAAAGAGCCAGCATGGCTTCATCAAGCACAGATCATTTCCCAAAGGTGTCAAAGAATATGAACAAAGAGTTCTCAAAGGAAGAAGCAATAGCCACATGAAAGCTTCATATAATAAGAAAAATGCAGATCAAAACAACCCTGAAGTACCACCTTACATTCAGCAGCAAATTGGCTAGACGACAAAAGATGGGAATTTCCAATGTTGGAGTGGTTGTGAAAAGACAGGTACATTAATATATTATTGGTGGAGCTTTTATCCTAGATAGTAACATTTATATATGTTATAATTTATCCCTAACTCTGCTTTAGATTAAGATATAAACTCCTCAGCCTAGTGTTTAAGTTCCCTATGATCTTACCTCAACCCACCTTTCTAGATTTGTCACATTACTATTCAATTATGCTTGCTAGATGTGCAAGGGTGGAGTTAGGGAGGAGTTTAGAAGTGATCAGTGCTTAAAGGGACATGCACTTTTTTACATCAACTGTGCAGGCATATTGCCCATAATTCACTGGGACATCCCGGGGGGGGTGGGGTGGGGTAGGAGGGATACAAGGAGAGGTGTGGGTTTTGCCTTGACACATCACTAGGTAACTTTTGGTCAAGACTGAATGAAATAGGTCCATTATGACTGTTTGGGAGGATTGGTTGATTGTCTCAGGAAGTGCCAAGTCTGGAAGCAAGACTGATTAGGGATCCAGGAGGTACCATATTGAGAGGGAGTTATCTCTCTGATTGTTGTTCAAGGTTTCTGAGTGCAGCTGGCCACTTGGAACAAAGAAGCTATGTATTTCTCTAAAAATACTTGGGTGATGTATTCATGGGTAACTGTATTTAGGCAGACTGCTAGCTCAGGGAAAAGACTTTTAGGCTGGGGGCAGGGGAGAAGCAGAGTTAATGCCTTTATGGCTGGGGGAAAGTGTAACTTTTACAACTTAATTGCACAGGCTTGTTACAAACCGATGTTACATACATAGGTACCCAAACACAAGAGAGATTCTACAAACTGAGGTTACAGACAAAAGCATCCCAGACCCCATCATTCCCCCTTAAACAGATGGAACCCAAATTCATGTGGGGACAAGGGATGAAGGTCTCAGCTTCCCAAGCTGCTTCATGCTGAGAAAAGGCATAGAGCTGTCCCTGCCTCACAGGGGTCCAACAGTCAAGGGGCTGGGGGCTGCGGCCAATGTTTGGAACTTAGCAGACACCAGCTGCAAAGGGTGCTGGGCAGCAACTTCGGGCAGCGGTTGGTATTCAGCCTGAGCTGTCATTTGCAAGTGGAAGGCACTGAGTCTAGAAGAGACACAAATCTAGCAAAGAGATTAAACAAACAAGAGCCAAAAGAAAGTAGGAAAATGAACAGAAGTAGAGTGAGCATGGGCTAGTATAATCCATTACGCAGACTATTTAACTGTCCTTTATAGTTCTACATGCTACATAGACTAGGTACCTCATAAGATATTATTCTTCAACAACATAACTGTAGACCTTAAACAAAAGAGGCTTCTGACTTGAATCTCACAACTAAATAGCAAATATACATCCTTGTTTCACAAAGCTTGTCTATCTTCTGATTATATTCACTTTGGAAGAAAGAGATATTTCAGAAATTGAATCTTTTATATATAC
Source organism: Pseudochirops corinnae (assembly GCA_028646515.1). Lineage (NCBI taxonomy): Eukaryota > Metazoa > Chordata > Mammalia > Diprotodontia > Pseudocheiridae > Pseudochirops > Pseudochirops corinnae. The sequence continues at coordinate 267,763,484 of CM053587.1, forward strand.
ACTCAGTTACAAATGTTAACTTTTGCTTAGATCATGGAATAGCTACAAATTCATATTGAGTACCCACCTCCCTTCCCCATGCAAAGCTCTTATTTCTGATTGGCACCTGTGGTTACTTCCCCTTATTTGACAGGTGGGGCAACAAAGAACAAGAAGCTCAAGCAGGAGATTTCCACAGTTTCGTTTTTCACAAAATCACCTAATTTCTAGTAAATCAATACTGAGGCCTAAGGCTTTATGTACTTTAGCAGATGAAAGACCACACTTGGTCCTACACAGGTGCTACCTCCCTCAGTTATATATTATTTGTATACTAATTATTTCTGTACATATATCCTTGAATCTATAAAGAATGTTTTCTTCCCGCTTCTGCATTCTAAGTATGTAATACAGTGCCTTATAATCATTCATAAGCACTTATTAAACACCTTTTAGGTGCCTTCTAGGCAGGCTCTATGTAGGAAATATTATGCTAGGTGCTGGGGATACAAATACAAAGACTTCCAAAATCCCTACTCAGAAGGAGCTTGCTTACATTCTAATGGGGAGGCCCAAGTATGTCTATAGTATATGTCTAAGTAAAATAAATACATAAAGAAAATGCCTCTTCTCTGAGATTACCTTCCACTGACACTGAAGAGCACCTCTCAAATGAGGGTTTTCCAGGTCCTTTTCAGGGTTGCTCATCTGCCTTTGGTGTCTACCTCTCCCTCAACTCTCCACCTGTGGCTTCCAAAAGCTGTAATATGAGCAAGTGGCCACACCCTGGTAAACTATCTCAGCAGACAGGCTAAACTAGGTTGAGGGTAACGGGAAGACCTCAAACCCACTGGTGGGTTAGGGAGATGTCTATTCCAAGCATGTGGAGACTTCCCCCAGTGAAATGGGCACATGAGAACAATCTGGCGCACTTAGGGCTTTGTCAGACGTCAAAGACGACAAGGTAATCCACTGCATCCTGGGCCACCGCCAGTTGTTTTGAGTTTTTTCCTGCCATTGGACTCTGGAATAGAGTGAGGCTGATAACTGTGCAACTCTGCCTCCCTTAAATCGAATTCACCTGTGAGTCAAGATATCACTCTTCAATGTCATTGGTCCTCTTAAAAAACAAAAGGACAAACCCTGAACAGTTAATTAAGCACCTCTTTTGGTCATGTCATGGGGATACATAAATGAAAAGGCATAGTCTTGGTCTCAAAAAGCTTACAAGGGGCATCTAGGTGGAGCAGTGAATAGAGCACCTGCCCTGGAGTCAAGAGGACCTGAATTCAAATCCAACCTCAGACACTTAACACAAAAACTAGCTGTGTGACCTTGGGCAAGTCACTAAACTACAACTGTCCTCCAAAAAAAACCAAAAAGCAAAAAGCTCATAATCCAACAGGCACCATGTACATATACAACCATGGTATGGGAGAGAGGTTGATTAAGTGCCTAGGCTGCAAAAGGAGAGATCACATCCAATACTGGTAATCAAGGAAAGCATCATGGATGAGGTGGCACTTAATCTTGACCTTGAATGAGATGAATTTTCACAGCGGTGAGAAAAGCCACAACATGCATAGTGTCAGAAAATGTAAACCGGGATAGCACAAAATAGTGTGACTGAATCAGAGCGCATGAAGAATATTAAAGCTCAATCTAAAGATAGGCTGGAATCAGATTGTAGAAGGCCTGGAATATCAGGAAAGGAATTTGGATTTTATTTGATAGGCAATTGAGAGCCACTGACAATCTGAGCAGGGGAGTGAGGTCAAGCACCCCCCATGCCCCCCCACCCCCCCACCCCCCGTTAATATCCATCCAGTCTGATTTTTCGTAATTTCGAATCTCGGGGACTCCGTTGGCTATTTCTGCATTTCTGCCACCTCGATGAGTCTTTGCTTGGCTCCAGGGCTGAAGGCCCCCTCTTGCTAAAATGGGGTGCGCTCAGCTTGAACCTGAGCCGTGGGGTTCTTTAGGGCTACCCCTATCTTTTCTGCAATTTCTCTTAACCTGGGCCTCAGTTCGTCTTTTGCAAAAGGCCTCCAAGGCCTTGGAGGTTCCTTCTGGCCCTGGATTTAGGATTCTGAGATACCAGGGATGGAGAGACTCCAGCTGCGTGACCCTGGACAAGCACCTAACCGAACCGGGCCTCGGTTTCCTCATTTGTAAAACGAGAGGCTGGATTACAAAGACATTCTCTTTACAAAGCTACATTTAACGCCTTTTCATCTTCAATTCCTACCTAGGGGGAGTTTTATGGTTTGGTCTGAGGGGTGTTATTAAAGCAAATGATGGCGGCCGTCATCAGCCGGCGAGGCTCTGCCGAAGCAATGCCCCGGCTTGCAGGCCCTGAAGGCAGGCGGAGGGAGGGTCCGGGGCTGAGCCAGTGCAGCCGCCGTAGCCCGTTAGGGAACCCAGATTGAGCTCGACCCTTCAGCCGGGAGGCTCAGCTCAGCTCCTCACCCTCCCGCCCCCAACCGCCCCAGGGCAGCGACGCAACCATGGCAACGGCTGGAGCCGGTTGCTAACGCAGGTTCAGGATGACTGCGCGGTAGCGCCTCCAGCGCCGGATTATGACGCCAGACGGAGGCGGTTCCCCGATCTCGCGCGACCGCCGGCGACGCCTCGGGGCCGGCACCAGCAGCTACGGCAAAGGGGCGGAGGAGAGGTCAAGATGGACGCTCCGCGGGCGGGGGAGGAGGAGGGAGGAGGAAACTGGCAATAGGCGGCCGGAAACACCGACACCCGGAGGCCCAGCAGAAAGCCGCCTCTGCCGCCGCCGCCGCCGCCTGCTCCTGCCGGAGAGAAGCGAGCGGGCGGCGGGGCGGGCCGTGACAAGAGACAGGAGAGGGAGGGCGCGGGAGCGGCGCGGGCACGGGCACGGGCGCGGGCGGAGCCGCCCTCTCTCTCCCTCCCTCCTTCCTTCCCTCCCACCCTCCCGCCTACCCTCCCTCCTGCCTACCCTCCCTCCTGCCGTCCTCGCCGCCAGTCCGCCGGCCCGTAGCCCGCCTCAGCCCCCGCCCCTGGTAAGCCCGGGGCGGCGGCGGCGGCTCATGGCGGCCGTGGGGGCCCCCCAGCAGGTGCGGATGGCCCAGCAGCAGGTCTGGACGGCGCTGGAGGTGGCGCTCCGCGTTCCCTGCCTTTTCATCATCGACGCCATCTTCAACTCTTACTATGATGCCAGCCAGGGCCGGCTCTGCGTCGGGTTCCAGATCCTCATCCGGCTCCTGGGTAAGGATCGGGCGGCCGGGCCCCGCCAGGCCCTGCCGAGGGCCGTTTTGTCTGCTGCTGAGCCTCGCCTCGGGACGTGCGGTTCTGCCCTTCGGCGTGGGGCGACGGGGATGGGGTGGGGGGCGGTGGAGGTGGAGAAAAGGGACCCCTCCTCGGAGCATGGGGAGGGGGCTAGGCCCGAGCTCGGAGTGAGTCAGCGCCGGGCTCTGCTCGGCCTCCCTCCTGGGGGCCAGGGCGTGGAGGTGGGGCCTCGACCGTGGTCTTCGCCGTGGATGGGCATCTGGCTGGTAGCCAAGGCCACGGGAGAGGCCGGAGGCTTAGGGGCTGTGCTATTGATTTGACCTTGGACAAAATGCGACAATTCGGGGCTTAGGTTCCCTTGTAACCTCTCTCTCCTTCTCCTCTCCCCTCCTCCTGCACTGTCAGTTCCACGTTTTCAGCAGGTGTTTCCCGTGCGAGCCCCCTGTTATTGTCCTTGTTGTCAGTGCTGGTTGTGACATTCCAGATGGAAAGGCTGCAAATGTCAAGCCAGGGAACTGCTAGAGAAGTCCTAATGGGGAGAGGTGAGCCGTACCTTGGCGAATAGGGGATCGGCCAGGAAGTCTGCCCCCTCCCCCGCCCACGAATCACTCCTGAAAAATCGCTTTCTTAATCGTTGCACCGGGTATAAGGGATAATTATTAAGAGGCTTAAAAGTCCTTTATGCGAATGTAGATAGGCAGCATAGCACGGGAGAAAGAACTTTGCCATGTTAAACAACAGACTTGGCTCTGTCACTAACTTCATGACCTTGGGAGAGTCACTTAGCCTCCTAGGCTCTTAGTTTCCTCCTTTGTAAAATCAGGGATTATGATTAATTAATAATAGCTTCTGAGAGATCCTTTAATAGTAAACGTTTCTGCCACAGAGAACCCTTTGTGCTTTAAAATGAAATCTAAATTATCAGATTTGGTATAGACCAATTTGAAATCGGTCTTAATTGTCAGATTTGACCCAGACCAAATACAAAGTCTGTCTTAATTGTCAGTTTTACTTTATGAGGGCTATTGCTTGGGCTTCGGACAGCCAAAGAGTGTGTTTTAAGGTTGTGTTCATCCAGAAACTGTTGATGAGTTTCATTCTTAGACTTGCAGAATGTCTTAAAAATTACAGTCCAGCCCCTCAGATTTTACAGGTGAGGAAACTGAGACAGAGAGATGAAGTGGCTTGTACAAAATCACTTAGCAGCATTGGAACAGGGACACAAGACCCGAAGTACTCTGCCCTTGGTCTTCATAACAAGAACGTGAATTGTCTGCCCATTTTGTAGCATCCCCATTCTTAATGGGTAAAAATAACTGTTGGACTTTGCTTTGTTGTAGCATTATTAAAAGCCAAATGTTTTTTATTCAGTTTAAAAGGAACATAATCAACATTCTTAAAATACTTAAAGCACCTGTAACCTCATTGGTGTGATAGTCCTGCCACCAACATTTTTAATAATTTAATAATAATAGCTAGCTAGCATTTATATAGTGCTTTAAGTTTTGCAAAGTGCCTTACAAGTATTATCTCATGTTGTTTTTTACATCCACCCTTGGATTTTCCAGATGAGGAAACTGAGGCTTGCCCAGGGTCGTACAGCTAGTAGGTGGCTGAGTCAGAATTTGAACTCCAGTTTTCTGTCTTTAGTTCCAGTTCTCTCAACCCACTGGCCCACCTATTCCTATGTAAAATCTTTAAAGTTTGAGGACCTTCCAGTGTCTGTACTCTATTCATGGCCTTTGGCTTCCTGGCCTATGCTGCCTCTGCACCAAGATGAAGTGTTGGATTAACTTTAGTAGGATCATAGAATTCACACTGGTGAAGACTTAAGGACGTCTGCTCCAATCGCCTCGTTTTAAAGTTGAGAAGACAGGACCACTGACATTAAAGAAAGGGCTTGGCCAAGATCCCAAGTGTTAACTGATCTAAGAGCTGGGAAATTCATTTGGGAGTCAGGATTTGAACCCTGGTTCTCTGATACAAATTGTTTTTTGTTGTTGTCGTTGTTGTGGCTGTTGTTGCTGCACAGTGTGATAAAAGAGAATCACGATATTGTGCTTAGTGTAACGTAATTTTGTTGGGGCAAAAGACCTCATGGATCAACCTGACTGCTTAATCACTGCAAAAGAAAAAAAAGACCAAGGTTTGTTATTTTTCTGTGGAAAGAGCACTGGCTTTGGAGGGGGGGGAAACCAGCTCGAAGTTTTGAATCCTTACTTGGCTTCTCGATCTCAGTGTGATGGTGGACTAGTCACCTCCCCTTTTGGGGCATAAGCATGCTTGTTTGCAAAATGGGGGATGGAGTGGAGATAGAGATTGTTTCTGTGAACTTTTTTCAGGGCTAAATCTTATGAGATCAGGAATCATTTGAAAACTAAATGCTAGAACTATTTTTTTTTTCGTAGAACACACTACCATGTTTAAAAAAATTACTACGGAAGACAAGCTTCAACCATCCAGAAGCAGAAGCCCCCTTTGGGCCATGTTTTAAGAATTTCTGTTTACATATAAGTTCCCCCAAATGGCAGTTTGAGCATCTTTGAGAAGGGAGGGGGGAGAAAAGAAACAATTTAGAATAGCCAAACAGTAAGCTTGATGTTTAGTTTCTGTGTCTTTTGTAATAATAAAACATGATAAGTTGAATTTTGCAGAATTTAAACCTAGTGATGGTGTATTTTTTCATTGATAACTAGGGCATACTTCTATAAAGATCAGACTTTATTATATATTTTAAAATACATACATTTTAATTTTCAAGGGCTTTTGCCAGACATAAAACACATATGCTGTGCTGTTTATATAAACAGTTTGATTCTAGAATGTTCTTGTTTTCTGACTTCATTAAAATAATTGGAAACATTTGTTATCTAAACCAATCACCAGACCACTCCTTAATTTGCTCCTATATAACTGACTGGATTTAATTTCTTTATTCACCTAAAAAGACTTTTTAAAAAATTCTTTTTTAGAACAAAAACAGTATGTATGTTAAATATTCTGGGTCCTAAGCAGTATAGCTTCATTTTTGCACATAAATTTTAAGGGACAAAAGTCTGAAATGTTAAGCTGCTGATTGGCGTAGGGGGCCTTAATTTAGGTTAGTCTAAAGGAGTAAATTTACTTACAACAAGTAAACAGTTGGAAATGGCAATTAATTACCTTATTGAGCAAGAGAGGATGGAAATATATATTCAAGGAAATGATTTTTCAACTTAATTCCTTTTGATTATTTGAAAAAGAAAAAGAGGTGAAAATGGCACAGTTAAATATAGTCCAAAAAATGCCCTTACAGTAAGGAATCTGTACTCATGCTAGTTTATACTTTTTTGGTCCCATTCTTACCTGTGCTGCTTGTAACCCAAAATTTTTACAGAAGCATTGATGTCCTGTTCCTGTGTCATTTTTATGTATTTCTAACTCTTTGACCAAGCTTTCCTTTAAGGCCACTTGGGCTCATCTTATCTCATCTTATCACTTCCTTCCTGGAATTGGGTTATCTTCTTTCCTGTTATTACTAATAGTTTCTCCTTCTCCATTTCCACCACCTCTACCCCCAACATTGATAAGTTAATTGGATTAGTACTAGAGGCAGCTGAGGACATTTCCCGTTATGTCTAGTACTCATATGATTTGAAACAATGAATTTCACAGTTTGCTCCCAAATGTCAGAAAAAACAATATATATTATTTGAGAAACCATAATAGATTGTATCATAAAAAAAGAATGTTAATATCGTAACCTTTTCTGAGGAAATATTAAATGCCCTTCAAAATACATAATTCACAATCAATTTAATAATGACATAGCTAATTTGAAACTTAGCTAGGGAATGTAAACATGAGTTCTCTTGTTATCTATATGAAAATATATCTCATTGCCATAATATAAAACAACAGATAAGAAAAATGGATGATAAAACTTGGAACTCTGGTTTTGCATTTACTTTTGAGGCCATTGGTAGAAAACTACTATACTTGCTATGTTAGATTAGTTAGGATGTGCTTGGTATCTAGTAATAATACTATTTATGGTTTTATTTCCTTGAAATTGATGCTTTTCTCATTGTTTTGGTTTCTTTCCTTTAGGAGAAAATTAGCAACACTAATCTATTAATTTCATTAATCCATAAATATCTTCATCTCTCCATGATGTATTAAAACATTTTTCTGACGTTTTGATTTTGGGCTATGAATTTCTCTTAGTTATTTAAGGTTTATGGTGTAATATTAGGGTGAGAAAGGCTTATAGAGTGAATATTTAACATTTTAGCCATTCTAGCTCCATGAAGACATGTCATATCCTATTATGTCCTTAAAATTTTTAATATTTTGCAAATGGATTTATTTCTAGTGATAGACCTATCTGCCCTGTGGAGTAGAGATATTTAGGATATTTATGAAAGGGAAAGAGAGGAAGCAAAGGATAAATACCCTCAAAAAATTTTTTTCTTAAAGATCTAGTGGAAAGTTTTAAGCAGTTTGGGTGGACTTTTTGGAGTATATATATGGGAGGACATGGAAAAAAGATTTACCATATGGAAAGGTATGAGTGGGTTTGTAATCTGCCTTGATGGAATATGTTCTTTAGTGAGATCACAGATCCATTGAAATAATCATTGTAAATGATTCATAATTGTACATAGACTATTAACTTCTGCACTGTGATTTCATCTAGTAGTCAGTAAACATTTATTAAGGGCACGCTATGTGCCAGGCGCTGTGCAAATCTAAGCACTGGGGATATCACAGAAAGATAGAAACCGAAAAAAACAGTCCCTGCTTTCAAAGTGCCCAGTCTATACACAAATAACTCTGTACAAGCAGTATCTGTACTGGATAAAGTAAGCTGGAGATGGTTACAGGGAAGGCACTAGAGTTAAAGTATAGCAGGAAAGGCTTGCAGAAGGTGAGATTTTAGCTGGGGTTTGAAAAAACTCAGGAAAGCCCAAAGGAAAAGATGTTGAGGGAAGATATTCCAGGCATGAACTGCCATTGAAAAGTCCTGGATGTGTGATGTGTGATATGTGTGTGTGATATGTGATGAATAGTGAAGAAGCCAGTGTCACTGGATTGCAGAGACCTGGTAGGAAGTAAGATGTAAAAAAGATTGGAGGGAGCCAGGTGGCAAAGTGTTCTGAATGCTAAATAGATGTTTCAATATTTGCCTGGAGGCAGTAGGGAGCCCCTGGAGTTGGTTGAATTGGGGATGACATGGTCACTTGGGCTTTTTGACAACTGAGTGGAGGATGGACAAGAGTGGGGAAAGACTTATGGCAGGCTAACCAAACCTGTAGGCTATTGCAGTAGTCCAGGCTTGAGATGATGTACTGGGATGGTTGCAATTTCAGAGAAGAGAAGGGAATTTATAGCAGAGATGTTAACAAAGATAAAATTGATAGGATTTGGCTATAGATTGGGTATGGCTGTGGGTGAGAGAGAGTGAGTCAAGGATGACTCCTATGTTGGGAGCTTGGATGACTGGGAATTGATGCCCAGGATGGTTAATAGGCAAGTTCAGAAGAGGAAGGGAGGGACAAGAATGAGTTCAGTTTTGTACATCTTGAATTTAAGATGGGACTTGCTCTTCTATCTCCATTAGTTTGCTGTTGTGTTTGTAGTCTTTGAAATTTTTTTAACATCTTTATATTATATTCTAAAGCTACCGCAACAGATACATAGTATTTGGTACATCTCTTCCAAATATTTGTCGCTATTTCCTTACTTCTTGGTCATGATTTTAATCCCTTTTCCCTTAGAATTGATTGCAGTTTGCCCAACAATATTTTCTGATTTCTTTCAAATTGTCAATGTCTTTCTAAAAAAATGTTATCCAGATAATAAATGCCTCTAAGCTCTTAAAGGAAATCAGATTACCAACTCAAGACATACCCAATTCGGAGTTTTCTCCACATGCAGTTTACCTGATATTTCAGCTTTATAAGCACACATTGCAGCAACAGTGATAGCAGACTCTTCTTCATGTTCCCCCAGGACATTTTTCTACTCAGAAGTTCCAAAGCCTGTCAGTAGTTTAGTGATAAAATGGGGTGACCAAGATGTTTACTCACTTTAATGAAACGACAGTCTTTTATGAATCAGCTTATACCAGTTATTCACTGACCTTGTATCTGCTTTGGCCTTTTTATATTTAGACAATGTATTTTTTCCCTGTGTTAGTAAAGAGAGTACCTGTGTTCCAGACACTGTCCAGAATATAAGCTTCACAATGGCTTGAATGTTTTGATAGTATTTCTGATACTGTAGAGTAGATTAACATTTATGGTTTTAGTAGATGGTTTAGCATATAAAAGTGTCAAATGTATAGCAATTCAAGATTTTCAAAGTACTTTCCAGTAGACTATAAGTTCCTTGAGAAGTGGGACTTTTTTTTTTTTTGCCTTTGCCTCATCAACATCAACCATAGTTCCTTGCATGGGGTAGATGTTTTAATAAATGCTTATCAAATTCAACTGGCAACATAATTGAATTGAATTGGCAAGTAATAACCCCATTGTTACAGATGAGGAATCTGAAGCCTTGCCATGTTCACACAAGCTAGTAAGTGATGCAGAATTTGAACACAGGTTTATACCTATTTTCCAAATCCAGTTTTATTACTCTCCTACCTCTCTGTTTCTCTTTCAGCCTTGTTTATATTAATTTTTTTTCTTAATCAGGAATGCCTATGTCAGTGTACAGTGGGAAACCTATAGTGAGAAAAGAGCTATTGCCTATACCAAGAGATTTGTTAAATCCTGAGAGTAGTCGGTCAACTTGGAATAAAGTTTTTGGTATAGTGCTCCAGGAATCAATACTTGGTCTTAACTTTAATATTTTTATCATTGACTAGGATAAAGACATACTTAGATAACTTATCAAATATGTAAAAGGCACAAATTTCAGAGGGCTAAATTGCTAGTTGTCAGAATTTGAAAAGATTTTGATAAACTCAAACATTGGGCTGAATCCAGTAAGATTAGATTTAATGGGGAATAAAACTTGGGTTCAAAAAATAAACTTCACAAATACAGTAAGAGGGAGGAGACATGGTGAGTCAGTATTTTGAAGGAAAAAAGGGTCTGGAAGTTGTAGTGAAGCAAGCTCAATGAGTTAACTGCATGAAGTGACTGCCCTAAAAGCTGATGTAATGATCTTAGGCTGAATTGAGAGACTGCTCCATAGGGGTGACTGTGGAAGGTTTTGGGCGGGGGGAGGTGGAGAGAGACTTCAGTGCAGCTGTGTCTATGTCTATAGCAGTGTGATGGGAGGGTAGTTGTGTTACCTAGTCCTAGCATTCTCTGTTGTGTTCAGATACACTTTAAGGTAATGTTAAGGTCTGGGTGCTTCTTACAAAAGGTGGCATTTTAGCTGAGACATGAAGGAAGCAAAAATGGTGAAGGGTATAAGGGTCATTTAAAGAAACAACAGGATGTTTTGTATGGAGGACAGAAAGAAGACTCAGAGAGGACACTTGAGCTGTCTGGAAGTTCCTGAAAGGCTGTCACATGAAAGATTAGGCATGTTTTGTTTGGCTCTTGCAGATCAGAATTTAGAAAGGAGCATTGAGTAGCTGTTGCAAAGAGATGAATTTAACCTTGTAAAGAAAAACTTCCTAATCATAAGAGCTGCCCCAAAGTGTAATGGGCTCCCTTGGAGGTGATGAGTTCTCTCTTGTTAGGGAAGAAAGATTAGTTTTGTCAGAGGTAGTCAGGAGAGACATGGTAAAGATGAATTGGGCCACAAAGGCTAGGTAGGATAAGCAGAGATGTACAGAAAAAAATGTTTTCATAACCAAAAGCACGGAGACAGTTTAAGATGCATTGTGTTAGATAGGTCAAGATAGCTGAAGGTATAGGTAGAGTAGTGGGAGATGAGACCTGAAAACTAAGTTGGGGATTTGATTGTAAAAAACCTTCAGTGCCAAAACCAGACATTGGTACTTTGGTAGATAGTAGGGAGCTGTTGAATGTTTTTGAGCAGGGAAAATGCTGTTAGAGTTATGCTAGATTAATTTGACCTCCGTGTTTGAGACAGAGAATGTTTGGAAGGAGGGAGATCAGTTAGGAGGGCTATTGGCAATAACGTAGGAGGAAGTAACAGGCCTTGAAATAAGGTTGATCGAATTAGAATTGGAAAGAAAGTGATTTAAAGACAGCACAAAGGAAAAATTGATCAGACTTGGTGAATGAAGGAATGATTGAGTGGCAGATAAAAAAAGTTATAAAACTCTTAAGTTTTTTGAGGCATAATTTGGACATACTACCATAAAAAACTGGAAAATCAAGAGAAAATGAGTTTTTAGAGGGAGGTAGGTTTTAGAATTTGAAATGTCGGTGGGACGCTTAGGTATAGGAGTACAACAAGCAGTTGGGAAGGCGTGGCTGGAGGTAGCAGATTTTTGTCATCTTTGATAGAGGTAACATAACTGGAGTTGAGGAGTGGGTAAGCTCTTTAAAAGGAAAATGTAGAGAAGAGAGATTGTGTTCTGCTCTTGGTTTAGAGGAGAAAGCTAGCACATTGTGCACCAAGAGATATACAGCTTCTGGCAATAAAAAGGAATTCCCTGGTTATAGATAGTTGTCAGAGTGAAATACTTAAAGTATGATTCAAATACACAGTCTGTTTGGTTTTTACAAAACATAACAGTAACAATGGATTATTTGCCAGACTAGCAATTTAAAATTCCTGAGTTCTAGTGCTTTTTGTGGAGATTAAATTCTTTCACTCACTTTTATGGAAATATTCCTTATATTTTATTCAATGTGTTCATTTATTGAGCATATACAACACAACAAGGTATCATATAGCAACTTAGTGTACTAGAGAAATAAAACTGTGTACACATTTATTCTAGAGTCTTTATTAAGAGTGCAAAAAGTACATGAAGACAAACAGTGCTGAGTTCACAGGTCATCTGTCTTATTGGCCTTTTTGATGGGTCTTTTAAGGTGGATCTTTGATGATCCTTTAAGATGAGCCTATCAAGAGAAACAATTGTTGGGCCATTGTTTATAAGCAGGAAACTGTCTATGCATCATAGAGTAAAGAGCTTGACTTATTGAGATCCATCAGCTCTTCCCAAAATTCTAAGACAGGTTTGTTAAAAGGAAGCAAACAGTAATTTCTCTCTATCTTTTTCTTTTAGGTATATTTGTATCCAGTGTTGTTCTGATCTTGTCACAGCGATCACTTTTCAAGTTTTACATGTACAGCTCAGCCTTTCTACTAGCTGCAACTTCAGTGTTGGTGAATTATTACGCCTCTTTGCACATTGACTTCTATGGTGCCTACAACACATCAGCATTTGGAATTGAATTTCTTCCTCGGAAAGGGCCCTCACTATGGATGGCACTCGTTGTTCTTCAACTAACATTTGGAATTGGATATATCACATTACTTCAAATTCAGTCCATCTATTCACAGCTGATCATAATGAATTTCTTGGTTCCTGTAATAGGCCTAATCACAGAGCTACCCTTACATGTCAGAGAGACTTTAGTTTTTGCCTCTTCCCTGATTCTGACATTAAATACCACACTTGTGTTGGCTGTGAAAATTAAGTGGTTTTATTATTCTACACGATATGTTTATCTTTTGGTAAGGCATATGTATCGTATTTATGGATTACAGCTATTGATGGAGGATACCTGGAAAAGGATTCGTTTCCCAGACATACTGCGAGTCTTCTGGCTAACAAGAATTGCAGCTCAAGCTTCTGTGTTAATATATGTTTTAAAGATGGCAAATGACACTGGAGAAAATTCCTACCTTATTTCTTGGGATAATTTCTGGGAACTAATTTGCAATCTTATAATTAGTGGATGTGATTCCACATTAACTGTTTTGGGCATGAGTGCTGTGATCTCATCAATCGCCCATTATTTGGGGTTAGGGATACTAGCCTTCATTGGGTCAACTGAAGATGATGACAGGAGGCTTGGCTTTGTAGCACCTGTTTTGTTTTTTATTTTGGCTCTGCAGACAGGTTTAAGTGGGTTAAGGCCAGAAGAAAGACTTGTTCGCCTAAGTAGAAACATGTGCCTTTTATTAACTGCAGTCCTACATTTCATCCATGGAATGACAGACCCCGTGTTAATGTCTCTCAGTGCCTCTCATGTATCATCTTTTCGTAGACATTTTCCTGTGCTCTTCGTCTCTGCTTGTCTTTTTATTCTTCCAATTTTGCTCAGTTATGTTCTCTGGCATCATTATGCACTAAATACGTGGCTGTTTGCAGTTACAGCATTTTGTGTGGAACTTTGCTTAAAAGTAATTGTATCTCTCACTGTTTATACATTATTCATGATTGATGGCTACTATAATGTCCTCTGGGAAAAGCTTGATGATTACGTCTACTACGTTCGTTCAACAGGCAATATTATTGAATTTATATTTGGAGTAGTTATGTTTGGAAATGGGGCTTATACCATGATGTTTGAGTCAGGAAGTAAAATTCGGGCTTGCATGATGTGCTTACATGCATATTTTAACATCTACTTACAAGCAAAGAATGGCTGGAAGACATTTATCAATCGTAGAACTGCTGTTAAGAAAATTAATTCACTTCCTGAAATAAAAGGGAGCCGCTTACATGAAATAGACGATGTCTGTGCAATCTGCTATCATGAGTTTACAACATCTGCTCGTATTACGCCATGTAATCATTACTTCCATGCACTTTGCCTTCGGAAATGGCTGTATATTCAAGATACTTGTCCAATGTGCCATCAAAAAGTATACATTGAAGATGTGAAGGAAAATGCAAACTCATCTAACAACAATGGGTTTATCTCACCCAATGAAAATCCCGAGCAAGTTGTAAGAGAAGCTGCTGCTGCTGCTGCTGCTGCTGAATCTGACAGGGACATAAATGAAGATGACAGTACCGATTGTGATGATGATGTTCAACATGAAAGAAATGGAGTGATTCAGCACACAGACACAACAGCTGAAGAATCTCTTAATGATGATACTGACTGATTAAAATGGCATTTATTAATCACTGAGGTATTTGTTTAAAATTCAGTTCAACAAAAATGGAGTAAAATACTTCACTTCAGTGTGTAACCAAGCACAAAAACAGTATCAATGTTGAGTCTGTGAATGGTTTTCCGTTTACTGTGATGTGCTACTGTAAATATACCTCTTTAATTACTGCTGGTCTCTTTGGTGACCTATTTAAATTTGTGTACATTATTGTACATAGAATAAAACGTTTTCACATGTTTTTAAGACAAAGTTGGACAAAAAAATTTTTGATAGATGTAACGATCATACAGTGCGTCAACTGTGCCAAAGATACACATGTGCTAGCTCTGGACCCCAGTTTTCTCATTGAAATGGATAGTAAAAATGCAAGAAAGCATACCTTTACAATGAATTATCTAGCCCTGAAAAACTTAAGATATTTTACACAGACTAAAGTGAAAGTATGAGCAAATGTTTTCTAAGGATATGAGAGCCACACATGGGGTAGGCTTAAAAATCCAAGAAAATAAAACTTCCTGGAATGTAACCGATAGAAATGTCTGTTTAATCTTTAGGTAGTACTTACCTTGACCTGTGTTTTGAAGCTTAGTTTCTTAAGGGACTATGTTAAAGAATTGGGGCTTTCATCAAGTAAACTTTGCTGTACTAACTTCTAATGTATTCTAAATGGAATTATGTCATAAAGGTTGCATGGACGTAGCAGCAGTTTTGTATTTAGCATTTATGGGAAAAAAACTGCCTTTTCAGACTCTAGAAGAAATTCATTATAACCCTAATTTAGATTTTTTTTTTTTAAAACATTTGGTGTATCCATTTGTGTAGGAAAAAGAATGAACAACTGAATTATGACAGACATACCTCTTTAGATAAGTTTCATACTTTTATTGAAGGTTTACAGTAAATTTTACCATGCAGTTTTACATACACAATGAAACACAATATGACAAATGGCTGCTTTACATGTCTTTAAAGAAGACTTTAATGGTGTTGTTATACAGTGTATTGGCCAATTCAAGTGGGTCATCCTCTCTTACCGCTGCTATTATCTCCAGAATCTGACTAAAAAACATAGAACCCCCCCCCCACACACACAGTAGATTAGTAAAGGATTGAATTTAAAGTTACATTAAGTTTAAAATTGAGTATACTAACAATGATCAGTTTTATAGAAAGAGAAAGCCATTTTATTTGGCTCTGTGTAACACAAAAGAGTCTTACCAACTAGTTAACATTTCTGATTTGATTTCAAAATTGAACTTCGTATTTATATTTTTACTGGTATTGATAAAGTATCCTATTCAGAACTAAATTCCACTCTTAGTAGTTGAATACAATCTCAAATATAAGACCGATATACTTTTAAAACTATGGGATAGGGAAAGAGAAGCAGTTAATGAGGTACAAAAGACCATCTTGTGAAGAATCTGAATTGAACATTGAGCTCCCAAGGAAAACATAATCTACCTTTCTATATCAACCTTGGAACCAGCCCAGTGAATAAAAGGAACTGAGGATAAGTTCAAGAAGTGAAACTTTTAAAAGGTATCCTTCCCTTGCCAAACAAGCAATTGCCTTATTTAAAGAATAAAAACTATTCCTGCAAAATTCAACAAGAGTAATTGCTATACAGAACCTATGATTATTTGAAGCAATTAAGGAAGTGGTGTTTAGGGCTGTGTTTTTTTTTTTTCCCACACTTCCAGAGAGACTTATTAACTTTCCTCTAGTTCCCACCAGCAGAAGCAGCAACCAGCCCTGTTATTTTTCCAAGTAATAATACAGGTACAATTGTTTTTAGAATTAGTTAATTTATTTTTCAACATAAAAAAATAAAATCTAAATTCCCTTCTTTTTTTTTTGTCCTCTCAATGGGCATCTTTCCACCAAGGGGTTATGAGAAGAGGATTAAAATTAGTGTTAAAAATTAGGATTAAAATTATTCTTTTAAGAATGGCACAAAAACGTATGAGTTGTCAGTATTAAGCGTGCACTGTCTGGGTCTTGAACAATTGAGTAAACTGATGTGCTGAAAGTATTTCTTACATTTTAAATTGAACCTCCTACATACGTTTTAGCTCCCTTCATGTTTGATTAACAGATACTTAAATTGTATGATATTTGAAAGTGTTTTCTTTGCAAGGAGGGTATTCAAGCAATTGAATGGAACTCTAGGTAAATATTACTGCTGGTGACACAGTTTGCAGGTTTGTAAGTACTTTCTTTAAGGACTCATCAGTCACCCTTGGATGAGTCCCTTAAACTCATTGGATTTATGTTTGCTTTCCCATAAAAAAGGCATTTCTGGGATGATCTATAATGTCCTTTAAATTTTTTGTCCCCTAAATTTCTGAGACTTGGCAGGGGAAGATGTAGGGGGAAGGATATTCAAAGAAGTATGGCCCAGTGTTTCTCCGTAAGGAGTTTATAGTTTTAGTAAGACTGGTGTGTGCATGTGTGTTTGCACATGCACACATGTGCAAGGGAGTATTCAAACACTGGATATAACTACAGATGTAGAGACATATAGACACGTCTCTAATCTACATATTCTATACACACAAACGGAAGTCAGCACGTGTCTAATGAGTGGTGCAAATTGTTTTTGTAGTTCAGAAGGGGAATGAAATAGAACCTTACTGTGAGAAAGGAGCTTTGCATAGGGGGGAAAGCCTTTGATTGGAGTTGGGAGGACAGAGCTTTGGATCATGACTCTCCAACTCAGAACCTACATGACCTTGAGTGTCTAATTCCTGATATATAAAGTCAGGGAGGGGACAGATTACATGGGGCCTTCCAGGTTTAGATCCTATAATCTTGTGATAGGGCCTCAGATCAGTCAAGTCCATATAGAGCAGTTTCCCACTATTACATATCTGATAAGTAATCATCCAGCTTCTGCTCTTCTTGGTGGGCAAGCAAACAATTGTAAACTTTCTTCTATCTGCTTTTCAAATACGAATCTTAAAGTGTTTTTTGAGTATAAATATTTGTGGTTCCCTCAATTCATCCCCCCATGACATTTCAAGTTCTATCATCTTGGTCAACCTCTGCACATGGGTTTATTAATGTTCTTCCTAAAATACAGCACCCAGAACTGAACTTAATACTGCAGACATGGTTGAGCCAGGGGAGAATATAACAGAATTATAACCTCTCTTACTCTTGGATGCTTTTTTTTTTTTAACACAGGCCAAAGATCATAATAATGGTGTTAGCTTTTTAAACTTGAGTTTTCGCTGAAATCTTTTGCATCCTATACTTCTAATAATCAGCTGATTATTTAGCTGCTGAGTAGTCCTGTACATCTATTCCCATCAGATTTCATCTTACTACATATGACCATATCTATCTTTTGGTCCTGATTTGCCACTTAGTGTATTTATTAACTGTCATCTCTCTTACCTTCATATTATCTACTCCCAAACAGAAACATGCTTATCTAAGCTTCTAAAATGTGGAACGGAATATGGTAAGGTACAAAACCTTGTGCCATTCTATTAGAGACATATCCATTGGTGCTACCAATCCCCCATACTTTTGGCCCAAATCTCCCTATCATTTGATCTTTCTCTACATAAGGATACTCCTATGCCACAATGAAATCTGACTCAAAACATCTTTCAATGGCATGATATAAATAACTTAATATCCAAATGATGTGATTTAATTGTCATGGTAACTAGAAAGAACTACAACTAAAATGGTAGATGGAGCACCTAGTAAAGGGTTTTACTGCTTGATTCATAGTATGGCTTCCAATTTTTTTTTTTTAAATGATGAGCTATGTCAACTTCCAGGATAACTCCAAGTTTAAGTTCCTCTTCCCTAAAGATGAGACTCGGGGGTCAGCTTCCATGATGAAATAACCAGATATGAGCAAGCAGCTGTTTTTACACTCTTACCTGAAGCCCCATGCCCTAAATCTGAAAGGATCTATGTAGAAAGCACTTTTTTATAAATTAAAAAAAAACCCACATCCAGTGGTTTTCAAACTCTCTGGTCTCAGAACCCCGCTATTATGGCTCACAAAATATCTTTTGGGATGTTTTGTTTATGTGAGTTATATCTTGATATTTACTGTATTAGAAAACATTGGTAAATGAAAATAGTTTTGACCTCACAGACCCTCTCCTGGAAAGTGTCGTGGTCCCTGGACCACACCTGGAGAACTGTCGAGTTCTGCTGAGAACTGCTGTTGTTTTTTCTGAGTCCATAAGCTATGCCGAAGAGCTGATATTTCCATAAATATCAATTCCTTAAATATGATGATAAACTTTGAATTGGGCTTTACATAGTTAAACATTTGAGAAGTTGATGTATATACAACTTTTTAAAAACTGTCATATATCATTCATCTTCAGTCCTGCTAGTGCAAGTCAGATTCTCCCACAAAACTATATTCTGAATAGCTTGGGAACCTGAAGAGAATGTAAATTTGAAGGGGGGAGGGGAAAAAAGTTGTTTTTCATTATGTCTGTGTATCCCAGCACTTAGCCTGAACAAATGCTTGCTGATTGATATAAATCTTATTACATTTGAGGTGTGAATTGCCCCAGCATTTATTCTATTTTTGTCACTGGTATAAACTATAGTAATGGTTTCCTGGTTAAAGTTTTGTGATTGTTGTTACAGTATGAAAAAAAATATAACTTGGGGGGAAAAACTCATTGTGTATGTATATACTAGTTATGCCAAGTTAAATGAAATGAAAGCAAAATTGGTTTGCTGCATTCCACATTTAAACTGTCTGTACAAATCCATGAAATTGGAAGATTTGTCCATTTTAAATGGTATAAATTCTTTGAGTATGATAAAGCTTTTTTAGTCTCAATTATGGGGATCCATGCTTTTTACAGGTTTGTGTAGAGAACAGCTCCCTCCCCTTTCTCATTCTCTGCAATTTTTATCTGAGAGAACAGCAGATAGAGAATCCAGAAGTCCTGAGTTCCACCTCACATTCTGACAGAGGCAAGCATTTCATCTTTCCGGGCCTTGGTTTCCTCCCTTTAAAGTGAGGGGACCTGAATCTGATGATCTCCAGTATCCCTTTTACTTCTAAATATTCAGTGATTTTTCTGTTAATTCCCTTATGGTTCTTCACCGTTTGGTGGGGGGTACACACATCACTCAGGTGGTTGGTTCACCTGTTGTTCTTCAGTCCCTATTCTGGTCCAACTACTTTTTTTCCCCAGACATGTAACTAAAAGGAAGATGGGGAGGGAAAAATAATTGTAACAATTAACATTTATAAAGCATTTATTATGTGCCAGGCACTGATTATCTCATGTGATCCTCACACCTACCCTGGGAGGAAGGTTCTATTATGATTCCTGTTTTACAGTTGAGGAAATGGAAGCAGACAGTGGTTGAGTGACTTTCCCAGGATCACACAGCTAGTAACAGTCTAATGCCAGAAACGTCTTCCTGACTCAGACACAGCACTCTGTTATTAACTGTGCCACCTAGCTGCCTCTAAAAAGGTATCTTTTATGCCACTTTTATAGTTAATGTCACTTTGGTAATACTCTGAAGACCTATTTTAACACTCATCATGAACTGGCCCAGGCCTAGTCTCTCTCCTGACCTCCATACTTTTTTTCTCTGACTACCTATCAGACATCAAGATGTCTTGAACTTGATGTTCTAAAGACATCTTAAACTCAGTATGTCCAAAACGGCTCTCTCCCCACAAAAAAACAAACTGCCTGGTTTTGAACTTTATTCCTGCTGAGGGTACCACCATCCTTCCAGTCACCCAGGCTCACAATCGAGGTGTCATCCTTGACTCCTCACTCACCAACCACATCTGATCTATTACCAAGTCCTAACATTTCTCCTGTGTGGCCCCTTCATTCCTCTGACACTGCCAGTACCCTAGTGCAGGTCCATCACCCCACAACCCACAGCCTTCTGGTTGATGTCTGCTTCAAATGTCTCCATGTTGTAATTCATTCTCCACTGAGCTGTCAAATAAAGTGCAAATCTGACCATATTACTCCCCTATTCAGTCGACTCTAGTTGCTCCCAATCATCTCCAGAATTAAATTGTGAAAGTGTTTGGTGTTCATAACCTTTTACAACCTGGCCCACCTGTCCAGTTTTTTCATACCTCAGTTCTCTCACCCATGTTAACTTGCACAAACATTCCATCTCCAAACTTCAGGCATTTTACATCGCCTGCCCCCCTCATCTGCTTCCCTGGCTAAAATCTCAACTTCTCCAAGAAGCCCTCCGGGATCCCTGTCAATGCAAATGTCTTTCCTCAGTTGCTCTATTTTTACCCTGTATATATCTTGTTTGTATATAGTTACATGTTGTCTCTCCCCTTAAACTGTGAGCTCCTTGAGAGCAGAAACTTGTCTTTTGCCTTTATATTCCCAGCACTGAGCAAAGTGCCTGGCACATAGTAGGTGCTTAATTAAATGCTTGTTAATTGTCAACTGACTGATCATGTGTTTTTGGATTACTGGCAGTTTTGATTTTTCTGAAATGGTTTAATAAGGTATAGTCTTTTTTTTAAACTAAGAAAATGTCAAAAAGGGCTCTTGCAAAGGCAAATTGCTTGGAATTATTTCAAGTGCTGCTCATTCTTCCCAAATGAGATCCAGACTGATCTCTTTTTCAGTGCTGGGACCAGCTCACTATCCATCTGTTAAATTAATGGGCCAATGGGATGCATGTTAACATCTGGGCAATATAAATTTTTAGCCACTTTGTTTATTCAGTATGAGCAGTTAGGTCAACCTTTTTGGAATGATGATTGATTTGACTAAGGAGACTTTGTAGTGTTCTGGGGCTCAGTACAATTGATATCAGGAGTATATGAAGAACTTTGCCTGTTGTAGAAAAATTTCTTCCATCTGAACTCTGCCTAACATATCCATCATGGAGCTGCAAACATCTAGAAGAAATGAATTATCTTCCAGGTTTGTTTGGGTTTTTTTCCCTCACTTGCTACTGATTTACTTACAGATTGATAGTACTTGGTTATCTCTGTGGCAAAATGTGTTAAAGATTCTTGTGTATCTTTAATGTGCACAAGTGCACCTTATTTGAGAAGAGGCTTTAAAGCTGCATTTTGTTAGGCTAAATCAAATGCTTTTCTTAAAATTCCAAGACAGTGGAAATTTTTTAAACATGGTACATGTTTACTTAAGTTTGAAGCTTCTGAAAATTTTTTTTTCCGCTCCTGAAAAAATTTCTAGTATATATAAATAATACTTATCTTGGTCCATTTGCTTATGCTGAATATGAGTTCTGGCAGCTGAGATGAATATGTCTCACAAAAAGTTTGTTGCCCATGAAGGAACACTTGCCTCTCTTAGAAGGCTTTATGCAGCATCATTTCATAGAACTGAACTTTCTTCTGGTTTCATTTACGGTAAAAAATGTGACTATGTATGTGGGTCAGATCATGGATAAAGACCTAGAAGGGACTTAGACAAGATATAGTCCATTAACCTCATGTTACAGCTGGAGAAACTAAGGCCCACAGAAATGATGTGACTTGCCTATGGCTTTATTATCAGTAACTTGGCAGAGGTGGCACTGAAGCCTGGGTCTTCTCCCTCCACACCCAGTGTCCTTTCTACCTCATCACTGGTTACCTTTTGGTGGGGATTCATGACAACGATCCAAGAGTTTCAACTAAAAATTCTTTAATGGCATCCTAAGCAGTAAACACTTGTAGGAAATATGTAGCATGTTAAATTATCTTAGGGTTCACAAAATTTTTTGGTTGCTAAAAGGAGTTCATGGAATGAAAACTGTACCATGTAATAGATATCAACTGGTCACTGGAACAAGTCACATACCAAGAGTGACATGATTACAACTCAACATTTGATTTTCACACATTGTGTTGCTTAAATGAAAGCACATTTTGTAAACTTTAAAGTGCTATAAGTTATTATAGTTAATTTTTTTCTTCTCCCTCTTCAAAGCACCTTATTATTTTAGCCAGAATCCTATGACTTAAGTTTGCTACTCTTCAAGATCTTCTATTTGAAAGAATGCAAAGAGAAGCAAATTTCAAATATGTTATAATTTGGGCCTGACCATTTTGTACAACAGAGTTTTAGGTGCCAGACTTTATCCAACTGGTTTTCACTTAAAAATGATAAATTATTAAGTACAACATATTATCCTAGCAATGGATTATTTACCTAATACAAATGATCATACTTACATAATGTTACAAGGTTCATTTCTGTCCTTCAAACAACTCCCACTTTCCCATTTCTTTTTTGTAGGAAATAAAGTTCTTACATATTTTATTCCTGCATGAGTATTTTTGACTCCACACCAAGGAGCATCTAATGTGGTGCAAAAAGAGATAAAAATGTTACCAAATTTTGTTTCGTTAATTAAGTCTACAACTTGTGCTATCTTTACAGTTTTAAAAGGTAAGCTTGCTTTTTTAACATAAGCACTTCCAAATTATCACTTCTAAAATAAGCTTGGAAAAGGTAATACTAAAACAATAGGACATTTAATGAGATTATTACATAACTTGGATTGTATTAAAAACTAAGAAGTCCAATGAACAAAAAGCTCTAAGGATCCTTGCGGTATCTCCATCTTTGCTATCGTCATTAATAATTATTAACAATGATGGCATTTTTACAATGCTTTAAGGTTTGCAAAGCTGTATATGCTATTTCATTTGATCCTCACAACAATTCTGTGAACTAGAAATTTTATTTTTACATATGCTGCTATTATACTCATTTTATGGAGAAGAAACAGGCTGACAGCAGTAAAGAAATTTGTCCGGGCACGCACAATAGCGTCTGAGGGAGGTAGTATTTGAACACAAGAGGTCTTCCTAAGTCCAGGTCCAGTGTCTGTCCATCTTGTCTCCTGGGCTTACTATTTAAATATCTGAAGGATCTGTAATTTGGTATAGGCCCACTACCCAATGCAGGTATTAATCACCATATGACTTTAAATAGATAATGTTTATCAATTTTCTGGCTCAACCTGGTGATAAGCCTTTGAAGTTAGCTAGACTGTATTCCAGACAGACCAAGTTTCAAACTACTTTGTACTTTGTCCTGCTGGACCTTGTACTTTACTGGTCTAGCCTTTGAGAACCCACAGTATCATAACAGGGTTTTAATGAAAGAGCTCTTTAATAAATCATAACAGTTTGCACACTGTAAATATCCTTGAAATGTGGCATTCAGTAACTGAGAAAAGGAAGTTTTGGGTTTTTTTTTTAATAAAAAAACCCCACACATTATATTCTCTTGGTGTCTAGGGTTTGTGTAACACATTTAGCTTCTACTCTCATTTGTTTGAGGAATTTACTAACAAGATTTCTGATTAATTTGAACCCTAGTTATTTGATCTTATCTGTCTTATGTTGGACCACTTTGATACTTTAGCCTTCCTGTTTTTTAGTAAATATTTTAAAATAACTAATGCTCCATGACAAAGAATATTCCTACTTTCACTGAAGATTTTTTTGAACTGCTGAAAAATATGCTTGAGATGAATTTGAAAAGAAATGCTCATTTTTGTAGTTTTGGTTTCTGATGAAACAAAAAAATTTTATACCTTGGACAGCAAGCCTATTGTAAATATGTTTGTACCATTCCTTCTTATAATCTGTTTTTAATGTGCTAAAGCATAAACTCTTAATCAGCTGAAAATATGAAATTCATAGCAGACTAAAACATTTAGCTGTACAAGATGGGCATGTGGTTAAAAAAATGAGTATTTACCAAGTATGCCTAAAGACACTTATTTTGGGGGGGATGGGGTGGAGGTGTCTCTGCAACAAAGTTTCTTGGCACACTGGAAGGTGAAGTGACCTCACCTGTACATAC
Organism: Pseudochirops corinnae; assembly: GCA_028646515.1. NCBI lineage: Eukaryota > Metazoa > Chordata > Mammalia > Diprotodontia > Pseudocheiridae > Pseudochirops > Pseudochirops corinnae. The sequence goes on from CM053587.1 coordinate 267,787,546, forward strand.
AACCATTATGTGTTAAGAGGTGGGATCTAGGTCTCAGTTTTCCTGGCTCAAGGTTAGCTCTCTCTATTGTGCTATGCTGCTTCAGGACAGGTGCTATTCTGTAGCTATATTTTAACAGTAAGCTTGGGATATTAAAATAGTTTTCCTTCCTAACTACATTTTTCTTTAAATCTTAATTTTATTAAAAGCAATAGAAGGCGCAATCAAAATGCCAACTTACCAGTCTCTATCATTAATTTTTCACTAGGTATTGACTTTAACACTTCTAGGTTGGCCTCAGTTTTCAGTGAGCTAAAAAGTGAAAAAAAAAAAATTTATGCAAATTTCAACAAAGGAGAGTTATTTATAATAGGAGTGATCTCTTTACACATTACTCCCAAAACAGTATAAATTCCATTTCATTACAAGATTTCAGCTGCCAGTACTACACACACATATTTTCCCCCTTTAGCATCTCAAGAGTTTATCAGTAAAATCTTACTTTTGAAAAATCTAAGGGCCTCTAACATTTAAGAAAGATAGGAGCTTGACTTTTACTGTATAACTTCAATTGTTCAGTCACTTTTCAGTTGCTTCTGACTCTTTGTGATTGTCTCTAGGATTTTCTTGGCAAAGATACTGGAGTGGTTTGCCATTTCTTTCTCCTGCTCATTTTATAGATGAGGAAATGGAGGCAGTGTTAAGTGACTTGTCCAGAGTCACACAGCTAGTAAGTAAGGTCACATCTGAATTTAGGAAGATGAGTCTTCCTTATTCGCTGTCCAGTGCACAACCTAGCTGCCCTTAGTGGTCAATTACTGTACACTTAAAACCAGTTAAATTCTTTTAAACTACCTACAATTTGCTGGGCCAGTCTGAATGCTCAACTCCTACGTGGGCTAGGTGGTTGTATTGTCTTCCATGGCCCTGGACTACAAGTATACTCCTGGCCTCAAATAACCATTTTGAAGAAGACATTAGTCACAAGGGGGATTAATGGATCAAAACAGAACTTTTAATTCAACAAATGTCTCAAACACCTACTGTGAATATTAGCACTGTGCTACAAAGACAACAAAGAGCATCCATTAAATTGGGGTTATAATATGTAAACAAACAAGATAATTTCAAGGAGAGAACTTTAAGCAGTTCTAGGCATCAGTAAAGGCTCTGCATAAGTGACACTGGATAAGCTTAAATTGCATGTAATACTTGGTCATCACAAACTTAGTTAGCACTTAGGATATTCCAGACACGGAGTCAAGCTCTTAGAACACAGACAGAAACACTGCTAAGAATGGATTAAGTAATGCTATATGTCAAGTGATATTTTCATAGGAAATATGGCAAAGTAGCATAACTCAAATGATTAAAGGACAGGGTTAGGGGCTTATCATTTCATTAGTATAGTGAACTTCCCATGAGAAAAATCCCCTCTATTCATTCAGTTCAGCACCTTCTCTGGAATCTACAGTCTTAAGTTGCTTAGCACTGAGAGATTAAGTGACTTGAACCTGAGTCTGCTTGGCTTCAAGGTCAGTCAGTGCACCATCTCCCAGTGCTGGACTTGAAATGTTAGCTGTGTGACCCTGGGTCCATCACCCAACTTCTGTTATCTGAAAATAGGGGGAATCCCACTTATTTCACAGGGCTGTTGTGGGAATCGTGTTAGATAAAATAAACATTAGCTGTTATTGATATTATATCATATTGTCACTGGACGACCTGAATATATAACCTATGAAGGGTGTTTGAAAAACTATTTTAAAGGTTAGACTGATTAGCTACTTAGATGATATAAACTCATAAGAATATGCCAAGAAAGGGTATGCTGCAAAGGGCACTGTTACCCAGGGAATTTCCGACATATCCACCCACCTCTTCTTCTTTAGGCGCCAGTTTCCTCATATATAAAATGAGGATTTGGGGGCAGCTAGATGGCACAGTGAATAGAGCACTGGCCCTGGAGTCAGGAGAACCAGAGTTCAAATCCAGCCTCAGACAACTTAACACTCACTAGCCATGTGACCTTGGGCAAGTCACTGAACCCCAATTGCCCTGCCTTCCCCCTCCAAAAAGCAAAAAAGAGAAAAGAGAAGATTAAACTCCCATTTCTCGAAATCTATGATCCTACATTGTAGCAGAGATCTACTTTGCTCTGTCATGGTAAGACCCAGTAAAACAATTTTAAGTTTCAAAGATAGCAGGACCCTACAGTTAGGTTTGAGTGAAATAAGGAAGTCATGAATTTTTTAAAACCCACTAGCAGCATTTGCCTTAGAGGCTGGGACTTTTTTTTTGTTTCTGTATCTACAGTGCCAGGCATTATAAATGCTATCTGGATTGTCAACCCCCTGAGGGCATTTTGGAATAAAGGTACAAATTCCAAATGTAGTTACAAATTTAAAGACAAACTGAACTGATTATGAAGTTTCTTGGTACTCTTTTTTTTTTATTTCTGAATTTAAGAGCATCAATAAGATCTTAGTGTAATTGCCCAAAAAGTTATCAAAGTGCCTATATCCTTTGACCTAGCAGTACCACTGTGAGGTCTATTTCCAAAGATGATTAGATAAAAAGAATATTTAAAAACACTTTGAACAGAAACTGCGATTTAAAATGCAAGACAAGGAGAGCTGTTTTAAGTATAAAAAATTAGAATCAAGCCTTGCAATTTACTCAGGTGCTCACAGTTACTCACTCTCAGGCCTGGGCTGCTAGCTACCTAAACTTTCTCTCTTTTCAGTCAGTCAGTGAGGATTTAAAGTGCTCATTATGTGTCAGGCACAGTGTTAAGCCCTGTAGATACAAAAAAAGGTAGAAACATAGACCCTGCCCCTTGGGAGCTTCCATTCTCATGGGGGGGAGAGGGACAATATATAAATTCATAGGTTGACACAAGATACATAGGGAATAGACAGACTGCTGTAGAAGGTGGCGTTTCAGCTGGAGTTCTAAGAGGCAGAGGGAAAGAGGGAAAGGGTTCTAGCAATGGGGGAGAACAGGTGCCAAGGCTCAGATGCCTGAAAGTGTCCTATATGAAGAAGAGTAAGAAGACCATTGCAGCTGGGTCACAGACAGTGTAAGACAGATAAGGAGGGGACCACTTGTGAAGAGCTTTAAATGACAAATGATTTTATATGTGATCCATCCTTGAGGCCACAGGTGAAACCCAGGGAAACTATAAAAGGGAAGAGCCCAAGATGAGTTGATTTTCTGGTGACCTAAAGCCTCATAAAACTTTGGCATACAGAAAACACTGCACTTGACAGAGCAAGCCTAAGGCAACTTTTTCCCCTAAAAGTAAAATACTTAAAAATTCAAATCACAAAACTTTAGTAAAGAGAATTTTAATTACTTTAAAAGCATTTATGAATTATGCCAATACTTGAAGGACCTGTGCAGTTCCTGTGTAGGTACTTCTACTAATTCACATCACAACTTCTTGGTTTTAAACAGAGGCCTAGGGACATGACCTAGCCACATAGTTAGTAAGTATCAGCGATGGAACTGGAACCTAGGTTTTAGGACTGAAGATTTAATACCTTAGCGGTAATCTAGTCCAATACCCTACATGTTACAGATGAAGAAACAGGCCCAGGGAAGTTAGGAAACTCGTCCAAGGTCACACAAATGGGGGAAGAACTGCAATTAGAACCAAGGTGTTTTGATTATAAATCCCATGTTCTTCTCTGACTCCAAGTTAAGCACTTTACTGACACCTTATTAATAAATACATCATAATAAATAACATTAAGCCAAAGGATACCTCAAAACAATAATGAATTAAAAATAAGGGGCAATTAAAACACTTCTTTTAACTGAATACACTTACATCTAAAATTCATCAGCAAGTAGCTCACTTTAATACACTTTGTAAAATCTTAGTATAAATGACTTTAAGAGCATAATGCTAAACTTACCAACCATTAATTCCTATGTAAAGATTCATGTCAATTAATGCAGCTGCTTCTTCCTTTGTGCCATCAAATGAATGCACCTAGAACCAAGATTTATATGTATGCAAACAGTGACTGGTTTCTTTCAATTTCTTAAAAACAAGATTTTACAAAAGAAATATAAATATATATTTAGTAGTTTTAGTATTGCAGTTGCTTTAACAAGATTTTTCTTTGAAAGAAAAAAGAACTCTTAAAATTCTTAAATTCAAGGAGTGAGTCACTCAACAAGCATTAATTCAGTGCTTACTATGTATGTGCCGAGACAGTGTACTAGGTGCTGGGAATATGAAGACAGAAACGTGGACACAAAAAATTAAATACAAACTATATACAAAGTGGTTTCCAGGGAAAGCCCACGAGTAATGCAGAGAAATCAATCCAATTCCTGAGTAAGAGGTGGTACTGGCTGAGCTTTAAGGAAGCTAAGGATTCTGTGAGGCAGAGGCAGTGCGTTCCAGCTCCACAACAGGACAGCCTCTGCAAAGGCATGAGAGGGAAGGCAGAATGCTATTCACCAGCAAATAGGTCAGCGTGGCAGGAGCCAGACCATGAAAATCAACCAAGGAGGGGAGAGAAAGAGAGAGGGTCAGATCCCATGAAACAGGCTCCCCACTGGACTGTGGTGCAGTTCTAGACAGCTCCCAAACTATCTCCACGGAGGGATGAACAAGATACTTAAAGGAGAACAGATACAAGGGATCATAGATTAAGATCTAGAATAATCTAGATTAAAATCTTTAAAAGGTCATCTACCTCAACCCCTCATTTAACAGGTAAGGAAACTGAGGCCCAGCACTGGATAATGTTTGGATCTACCTGGAGCTATAAAAGTATACCTATAACATCTTATAATGATGGAAATTGAGGCTAAAAGCTAGCACTGGTGATGAAATGACAGATGTGGAATTTAAATAATAGCATTTATGTGGAGCTTTAAGGTTTGCAAAGCACTTCACAGGATACCTCATTTGATCCTCACCAATAACCATAAAAAAGGTACTGCTCTTACCCCTATTTTATAGATATGGAAACTAAGACTGAAAAAGGCTGAGTGACTTGCCCAAGGCCACAGAGCTACTAAGTGTCTGAGGCAGGATTAGAACTCAGATCTTCCTAACTTCAAATCCAGCACTCTATATCCTGTGTCCTCTAGCTGCACAAGTGGTGTGACCAACAATATATCCCATAGTTCTTGAGAATAAGCCTGTTAAATCCTAGTATCTTCCTTGACTCAATAAATCCTGACCAGTGAGTAGGTCTGTCACTGAATACTGTTGTATGAATAAAGTTGATTAAAACTGAAGGGGGGAGACTTTTTTGTATTAGTTAAAGTTTTTATTTTTTACAGCTACACTGGCTATGTGTCACACTGTGGTCAGTCAAAACTTTGCATCGCCCAAACGGGTATTTCTAGATGATTAACTGAAAAACAAAGCAAACTCTCTGCTACAGGCAACATGTACCTTCCTGAGCAAGAGAACAGGGTCAGAGCTGTGCATTTTGTTAGCCAAATGAAGGATAAATTGGAGAAAAGTAACATTGGAACTAGGGTGACCAGTCAGGAGGCAACAAAATAGCCTCTGTGAAAAAGGAATGAGGAAGATGTAAGCGATGGTGTCCAGCCAATCCTCCGAAGACTTGGCCGTGGTTAGACAGGTAAGGGAGAAAGCGTTCTTAAAGTGAGCAGTCACACCAGGCACTGTGCTAAGTACTGGAGCCACCAAGGTGAGAAACCTTGCTCCCAAGGAGCTCACAGTCTACATGCAAACCATGTACAAACAAGGTACCTCAAGGACAAACTGGAAGTGATCTCGGAGGGAAGGCACCAGCACTAAGCAAGACTGGGAAAGGCTTTGCACAAGCCAAGGTTTTATCTGGGACTTCAAGCAGGAGGCAGAGATGAGGAGGGAGAGCGTTCCAGGCACAGAGGGCCGTCAAGGAGAATGCCTGGAGTGGGAAGGTATGGAGTATCTTACCAGAAGAATAAGGATTAAGGCCAGTGTCACTAAAAGAGCAGATAACATAAATCTGGAATGAACCTTAGAGTATCTAATTCTCTAGTTTTACAGGTGAACGGTATGACATCCAGAGAGGGAAGAGACTTGAGTGAGGTAGTAAGGAGAACCAGGATGGGAGCTCAAGCTCCCTAACTCCTAATCCAGTGTTCTTTCTAATTCATTGGCTTGCCAAAGGATGATTAATTATTTAAACCCATTCTCTCTTGAGGTGTAAGTGAAATACGTAATTTATTCTAACTACTAATTATCAAACTAAGCATGCAAGAAAAGGAAGAAGCACTAAGGTAATGCTTATGCAGATCAGTCAAGGTAGAAGTGGCTCTTGATAGTCAGTATATGTACATTTGTTATTTATGATTTGTGTATGCTCAAAAACTAGAGGTTCTCTAGTTGCAGCTGGTGGCACAGTGAGTAGAACACTGGGTCTGGAGTCAGGAAGACTTGAATTCAAATCTGGCCTTAGACACTTCCTTGGTGTATGCTCCTGTAAAAATCACTTAACTTTTGCCTGCCTCAGTTTCCCCATCTGTAAAATGGGGATAATAACAGTTCCTCTCTCCCAGGGTTGCTGTAAGGATCAAATGAGATAAGCTTTGCAAATGTTAAACCAGTATATAAATGCCTAGCTATTATTAAAAATGTTAATGTTCAGGGTGTTAAAAGTGATGACAGTACTGTCAAGAGAGGAGGTGAGATGGCTAATAAGGACTGTTAAGTACTAAGCATTTTCAACCTATTATTTAGGTTACTTAAGTGAGCTGATTTCCACAATAAAACACAATGACTATGGTTATGTTGAGAAGATAGCATGGGATAGTGGAAAGACTCCCTGGAGTTGGGAGATCTGTGTTACTGGCTGTGGGACCATCAGTAAGTCAGTGAAATTCAAAGAACTCCAATTTGCTCAACTGTACAATGTGAATAATAAGAGCTACAGCACTTACCACAAACAGCTGTTAGGAATGGACTTTGTAAACTTTAAGGCATATGTAAATATGAGTTATCAATTCATGAAACTGAGAGTTATATGTAACTAGGTTATAAAAACCTCACTGAGTTTTTACACAAACAAGAAAATTAGTTTAATTTTATATTCTAAACAACAGTCATAAATTAATGGGCACACAGTAGACTAGATTAATGTGTTTATATCACTCCTGAACTAAAGATTTCCACAATTTGCAAGGTCTTCAAATATGGGAGAAACACACTTAACAACTGCATCACATATTAAATATAATTTTTATCTTACCACTCCTCCCACACATCTGTCTCTATTTTTCTTCATTAAATCTGTGAATTAAAAACAAAACAAAGATTGTAATAAAACAATTTTTGCAATGTCCTTTAATTATGTTTTAAGCTATTGACTTACCCAAAAATTCAGTGTGTGAGTTTCTACAGTGAAGAAACATAGGTAGCTTTGTTTGTTCCGACAGTTCAAACTGTTTTTCAAAGTACCTGTATAATGCAAAACCAGAATTTCTACATTTAAATTCTAATTTGGTTTGATGGAACTATTTTTTAAAAAGCCTAATGGTCTTTAAAAGTCAAATTTATTTTTCCCCTAATTTTTTCTCCTTGAATTTGTGGATCACAAATGGTGAGTTTGGAAATTCAAAACACCTTGCACACAGCATAGGGTCTTTTAGATTACACAGCCTGCAGAGATCAAAACTTCTCTGCCTAAAAAACTTTATGCTAGGGGTTTAATGGAAATATTCAGGTTCTAAGTCTATTATGCAGAAATATAGTATTATAGGTACAGAAAATGCTATGTCTTAAAGATAAATACTTCGTTGATCTGTGGGTATTTTTCCACTTAAGATAAACATGAAAACTCCTGACTTAGAAGATGGTCTTTGAGAGTTGCTATCACTAAATATTTACCACCTAGTATGATAGATCTCTTTGAACTTACCTAGATGGACAGTCTGACCCTGGGCCCACATTCAAGTCTTTTTCTAGCTTGATGAAAGAGCCTTCCAGAACATGTGTTCTGTCAGCAAAATCTTTGAAAAATCAGGATTACTGTAATGTCACAATGAGATATCAAAACAGGACTTTATTGGAGGTAGATGTCAATAGCAAAAAAATAACCAAACCAAAGTTTGAAGCAAGCAGAAACGGCCTTCAAACAAGTAACTTTACTAAGTTCTTAATTAATGCCAAGAAAATGAAACATTCAACCAATGTTAATTCCTTGGAGTATCTCATGCTAAGGTGTAGCTGTTGGTCAGTGACCACTTGTCCCCTTCCATTATATTTTGTTTGTCTGTTTTTGTGTTTTTTGGTTTTTTTTTTCCTGTATAAGTCCCCCTTTTCTCCCTCCCCCCAAATCTAGGGGGTCAGGGTGAAACAAAGGGACTGGTGGTAGGGGAATGTCATTAAGGCAGTAAAAAATTCTGTGTAAAATGGTTAAGGATTTGGGAAGGGTATGTGTATGGAGGATCATGTTCTCCCTCCTGCTTTGTGATGCCATCCATCACAGTGGCTACGTAGGAGTGATCCTAGTGTCTGTGGGGAGGGGAAATGACAGCTTGTCTTCTGTATTGGTCCTGGATACAGTCCTTCCAGTGCTCATTCTGGGTTCCCTTCCCCAGCTGTTTGTAGATAAGTGTGTTGCAGAGCTCAGAAGGCAGAGATTTGTTTGTGGGGGCTAAAGGTCAGCATTTCCAGTAGCAGTTGTGCTCCAGGCCCCTCCAGCTCAGGCACAACAGACTGTAAAGGCTGGAGACTACAAGGAGTAAAGGCTCCACGGGGCAGAGAAACACCAGGAGGCCAATCATCTTCTGCTGGGAGCCCAATCAGGTCAAAGATTTTGCTTAACTGGTCAGCTTCAGAGTTTCCCCAGAATAGGCTTCCTACAGAACATTTCTGCAAAGATGCAGCCCACACTCCACATGTCCACAGGTGTTGCATATGCTGACTGTAGAACCTCGGAACCCGGTACCAGAGAGTGACTACCACAGGTGTGAGTACCATCTGGCAGCTGTAGATCCGGGTTAGGCCAAAGACAGCCAGCTTGACTGTTCCACTACTAGTCACAAGTATGTTTTGTGGCTTCAGGTCACGGTAAACAATGCAGTTAGCATGAAGAAAGTCTAGGGCTCGGGGCGGAGCCAAGATGGCAGCGTAGCAGCAGTAATATATCGCAGCTCTCACATAGCCACCCCAAAATACCCATGGAATAGGACTTTGGACCAATCCTAGAACTTCAAAAGCACACAAAGATACTTCCCACTAAAGTCAGCTCGGCTATGAGGAACCATATCAGCACTGCCAACCGAAAACCAGCCTGGCCTGAAGCCTCGGCTGTGCCCCGGGGCGGCCAGGCGGTAAGTGAAGAGAAAGCTCTCAGGTGAGGGATTATGCGTGAGGGGTGATTGTGAAAGAGGGAGATAAGCCTCCTTCGGAAAGGTCTCCAGAGCGAAGAAGCAAAAGGCAGAGCACTGGCCTCCGTGTTGTAGCTTCCCGCCCTCGGCCTGCAAAAAGCAGGGGGACTGAGCGATTGTTTTCAGACCAGTGCTCTCCCGTTGAGTGGCCTGGATCCGGATCGTCGTCTTGGGCCTTGGTCTTGGAGTCTTCATTATCCAGTCAGCTGGAAGTCTACGGCAGCCAGGAGGACCCCAGCGATTTGGGACAGAGCTTTCCCTTCTGGAAGCAGAGCCCCACAGAGATTTTTAAAAAATTCATGGTCTGAAGAACCATGAGTAAGAATAAGCATAAGAAGCTAAGTAAGAACAGCTCCCAAAACCTAGACTCCTGCTTTCGGGAAAAGAAGGATCATGGGAGAGAGAGGGAGGAGGAGAGGGCAGCCACAGTGCCCCCACCAGAGGCCTCCAATAAACATGAAGAATGCCTTA
>CM053587.1:267797870-267815362 GCA_028646515.1 Pseudochirops corinnae
ACACTGGGATGGCTGTTTTGGGGCAGTGGGTAGGGGAAAGAGGGGGAGAAAATATGTAACTCAAAATCTTGTGGAAATGAATGATGCAAACTATAATAAAATTAAAAAAAAATTATTAAAAAAAAAAAAAAAAAGAAAGTCTAGGCCTCTTAAGAACTGTCTCATTAGGTCCTTAATGGTCTCCAGGGGCAGCCCTGGTGGCGAATCCTTGTCCAGATACGTCCTCAGGTCTTGGTCCACGTGTTCAAACACCAGGGTCACCTTGGTCTCCTGGTCAGTTCGGGCAGTGGCACAGACATCCATCAGCTGGACAACATTGGGATGCTCAAAGGCCTCCAGCCTCCTCAGGAGGGCCACCTCCCAGACAATGCTGACTGGCAGGCTCCCTTCACTTCCTCCTGCTGTTGGGACTTTCATGTTCTTGAGTGCCACGAATTGACCACTGTATGGGTCCCGGGCCTTGTACACCATCCCACAGGCACCAACACTGATCTTGGCCACAGGTTCATACCAAGGAATGTCCATCCTGGGCCTCCTCTGGTGCCGGGTGTTGCGCCGTGTGGGGCAGAGACGGACCATTATCTGGGCACCAGAGCCAGCCCCCGGTGGAGCCATGCAGGGTAACTCGGTCCCAACGGGCCAGATGCGGAAGACCTCACCATAGACTCCTGGGGGCTAGAGTGGATCCCTCTCCCACCCGTCTTCCATTATATTTTGCAACAGCACAAGGAAACTGTTGTTTGTCCTTCATTCTCAAAGAGGACCATGATATCTAGAAGGTGATGTTATGAGCTGAAAATGAATTGGATATAAGTGAGGCAGGGCTGTGCAAAGTCACCAGCCTCACTCTCTCCTCTGGAACCATTTGGGTCCAGTGGCAAACAAGATATAGATCAGGAAGCCTAAATATGGCCCTAGATGCAGTGGGAAACCTTGGCCTTTCTAAGCTAAGGTCGTTCCCAGGTTTCAGTTTATCTGAGGCAATGCGCATTCAGTGATTAAGGCTAGGTAAGAAGAAATGAGGTAAAAAAATGGAGGACCTGAGTTCAAATCTGACCTCAGACACTTAACACTTACTAGCCGTGTGACCTTGGGCAAGTCACTTAACCCCAATTTGCCCTGCCTTCCCCCCTCCAAAAAGGCAAAAGAAAAAAGAAAAAAGAAATCTAGGGCACAAACTCCAAGATCTCTTGCCATGTTTCAGCACGACTGAGAGTCACACTGAAAGCCTGTGAGGCAGAGATAAGGAGTTGGATAAAAATTTACCAAAGGCAGTAACTGAAATGATTTTTAAACTATTTTTCTACATACAACCTTAAAGACGAGTCATTTCTGACACTCGGGGTTTATAAAACCATGTCAGAATTCTCTGAAAAATAAAAACAACTTAAAAAGAACCACATCCCTGCTTGCTTCAAACCTGAGGCTTACTTTTTGGTATTACTGACTTTTACCTCCCCTAAAATCCTCCTGACGTATCCCTGTGACATGAAAATGGTATCAGTTTTCAAGGATTGTGCTGACAGAGCACAGGTGTGCTCTGCTGTTCAACCGGTCAATAAGGAAAAAATAAATCCCAGCCCAAAATGATCACTTCCCTCTTCTCTTGTATTAGCGACAATGGAGGAGGGATAGACATTTTAATCTTCTAAAAAATGATTACCACAGCCATGGGAAGGGTGTGTGTGTGCGTGTGCGTGTGTGTATCTAGTGTCTTGTTTGTCTTCAGATAACTTTACCAGTTCTTATAAATATCTTGGAACTAAAGATTGTACACACTCTCTTGTTACTCATTTTCAGGGTTTCACAATGCTTAGGAAGCATTTCCTTATATTTAACCTCAATCTCTTTTACTACAATTTAAGCCTTTTCTACTCTCAAGGCAGAGAGGAAAATATTTCCAGTGTCCTTGACTTTTGCACAGATATACCTCCACCAAGAGAGACTACAATCCCTCGATAAGTTGGCAGATGGTCATTAAAAATGGCTATAGCAAAAATATTCAGTATCCCACAACAAACCTAGTGATAAGCCTGGTTGACCTTAGCTCTAGATAAGACATAGCCTACTACTGCTGAATCCATACTTGAAATCTTTTCTTAAGACAAAAGCCTGCTGTATCTGTGTATCCCCAGAGCTAAGCATGGTACTTTGCAAACCACAGGTGCTTAATAAATGTATGTTGAATTGAATGGGAATTATCTGCCTGATATTGTGCTGCACTGGAACAGTGAACCTAAGCTTATCCCTATGCCAGGATAAAACAGTAGAGAAGGTCTTTAATGGAGATTTCTTTAAAAGGTACTAAAATTAAATGTCAATGATTTTTAAAACATAGTTTTTCCCACATAATGGCCAAGACTCCTGACTATATCTATATCTAAGATAATGAGGGTACTAGCAATTATAGCTTGGCAAAACCTGGAAGAACTTGCAGGATCACTTCTATACCACAATGAAGCACTGGAATAGTATGTTAGTAGAAGATTAAGAATACCATCTTCTTTATACTTAATACCCCACTACATACTTGAAAGGCTAAACCTTTTCTTCCAGAATATAAATTTCCTATTTAGAGAAGCATAGCATTTTAAAATTAAATGGGTCAACATCTCATGTGTGACTTTTTTAAACTTGTGCTGCAGGACCAGAATAAGCAAATGTTTCATTCATTTTAACAGTTAAATATTGCAATCAATTATGACTTTATCATTGTGGGTATGCCCCCACATACACACACATCTATAGAGCCTTCAATTCCCTCTCCCCAAGCCATAGTAGACATTTTTAATGAATGGTATACTGAGGTTCCAAACATCATCTGGTGAGCATTTTATCCCATGATGTCTTATGAACTTAGCTAGCTAGGTTCCTAGGGCTGATACCTGAAGCTTTTATAGTGTTTGAGGTTATGGAGCATCCTCACCTTCTTGATACCCACCCTTGAGTAGGGGTTACTTGTATTCTTATAGTTCTCTGTTGACCTGTCTAACCTCCTACTCCCATGTCTAAAACATGGATATTTCCTAAGGTCCTGTTCTCTTTATTCTCTCTCTCATCACTATACAGTCACTCACACCTAGATCTCTGTACTACCTCTCCCAGAATTGCCTCTAGTCCTCTCTGTATGGAAAGAGCTTGAATTTATACTGGACTTTAAGATTTGTTTATAAATATTATCTCATTTGATCCTCATATTAACCTTGCATTTCCAATTAGCTACTAAACTGTACTACTGGCACTTTGAACTTAACATGACCTAGAATTGAACTCATCAATCTTCCATATTAAAACCTGCTCTAGGTTTAATCTCTCTAGCTCAATTCAGTTCAACACACATTTACCAAGCCCCTACAATGTGCAAGGTACTGTGTTAGGTGCTGGGGATACGAATATAAAAACAAAACGGTCCCTGCCCTCACAGGGCTTATATTTAACTGAAGAGATACCTCTTGTACACAGATAAATGTAAAGTTATTTCAAGACGGAACACTAATAATTGGGCAGATCAGGGTACACTGCATGTAGAAGGTGGCACAGCTTTTTATCCCTTAATCTTGCCCGTCTCCTCAGGTATTCTTTTTCTCTTAACAGTAACATCATCTGTGGCATAGTGCCATAGTAGATAAAAGCATTGGACCTGGAGTAAGAAGTCCTAGATTCAAGCCTCACTTTTGACACTTAATAGCTTTGTCAGCTTAGGCAAGTCACAGAGTCACGTAACTTGAGAGCTGGGAGGGACCTTAGTGTCCTTCTAGTTCAACCCATCCATGAAAGGAATCCACACTGTAACAGCACACAAGTGGTCATAACAGCCTCTATTTGAAGATATCTAAGGACGGCAGACTCACTATCTTCCCTGGAAATCCCAGCTATCCAACCAATTTATAATCCATCTCGCTGTACTGTCATCTACTCTAAGTCTCTTGATCTTCTCTAAATAGTCCAGTATGAAATGTTTTATCAAATACTTTATTAAAATCTAAGTTTATGATCTCCAGTTTATCAATGTCTTAAACTTTGGTGCCCCAAACTGAACACAGTATTCCAGATGAGATTTTGAAAAGGGCAGAATTCAAATGGGACCACCCTGCCACACACCCATACCCACAAGACACCCACACCCACCCCTATTCCTGGAAGCTGTGCCTCTCTTGATGCAACCCAAGATGGCATTAGCTTCTTTGACTGCTGTATCATCACACTACTGACTCCTATGGAGCCACAATTGTACTCCCCTAAAGCCTCTAGATCTATTTCAGAATAATGACTGTATAATGCCTTCCCCACATTGTAGGAAGGGGATATACATACAAATATAAATATTCAGTCATCCATTTATTTACTTATTTTTGGCCTAAGACTTTACATTAATCCCTATTGGATTTCATCTTATTACATACAACCCAATGCTCTGGCCTGTTAAGATTTTTAGGTTTATCTGACTATCATCTAGTATATTAGCTATCTCTCCCAGCTTTGGGTCATCTGCAAATCTGATGAGGATGCCATCTATGCCATCATCCGAATCAGTGATAAAAATGTTAAGCAGCAGAGGGCCATACAGGGAACCCTGGGGTACCTTACTCTACTGGAGACCTCTTGCCATGCTGACATTAAACCATTAAAACTCTGTGAATCCAGCTATCCAACCACTTTGTAATCCATCTCGCTGTATTATCATCTACTCTACATCTCTTCATCTTCTCTAAAAAGTCCAGGATGAAATATTTTATCAAATACTTATTAAAATCTAAGTAAATTATATCTACAACATTTCCCTCAACTAGTTTAATAATCCTGTTTAAGGGAGGAAAAAAGGCAATGAGGTCTGACTGCCCTGTTCTTGATAAAGCCAAACTGGTTCTTTGTAATCATGGCTTTTCTGTTACAGTATTTGTTAACTATTTCTTTTAAAGATCTGATATTGTAGAATTTTCCCAAGAATCAAAGTAAAGCTCACAAGCCGGGAGTTTGCATTGTTTTCCACCCTCTTCAGAAAATTGGGACATTTCCCCTCTTCCAGTCTTAGGGAACTTTCTGGCTTTCCATGATTTTAAAAATGTTATGCAAAGTGGCCCAGTAAGTAACTCTGCCAGTCCTCTGAGTAACTGAGAATATAATTAATCTGGGCCTAAATTTCTATGTGCCTCAGACAATCTTTAGGACTTTTCTATTAAGCCAGAGTTGGCTGAGATTTGTTCCCATACTGAGAGTTCCTCACATAGTGAAATCACAGACCCTTGGTGTTTAAGATTTTTATTTAGTCTTTAGTCACAGGATTGTTCTAAGCCTCAAAAGAAGCACTGTATGTAAAATGCCTCACCTTATCAAACTTTTAAGATATGCCAGGCTTTTAAGAACTGGAGAAACGGCAGCTATTGGCCATCAGTAATCCAGACTCCTAACCTGACTTCCTTCTTCACACCACATATCCAAACAATGCGATCTTTATCTCCTATTAGATTATTTTTACAGCCTCACAATTGTTTTCCTGCCCCCAGACAATACCTTCTCCATACTCCTACACAAATAATCTTCCTTTTGATTGTTATTCCACTTTAAAAAAAACTTCTAGGGCTCTTCTACTGCCTTATGAATTCCTACTTCAGCATTTCAAGACCCTCCAAACCTGGTTTCACTTAACCTGTCTGGCTTTATCCCATTTTACTTCCCTCACATTTTCTATTCCAGACAAACTAGGCTATTTCCCATCCATTTCCCCCTTCTTCTCTACCCACCTCCCCATTTCATGCCCTTGTTTATCCTCTCTTCAATGCCTAGGGTCTCAATCCTCATGCCCTCTCTCTCACCAATCTCAGAGGCAGTTCTTTCTTCAAGGCCCAACTCAGACCTTACCTCCTCCATGAATACTTTCCTGATATGTCCATGTGAAAATTATTTCTTCCTACTCAAGTTTCTCATGGTACTTTGCCTGAACCTACCTCTTATGACATAGTTATTTCTGTCCTTGTACAAAGACATCCCTCTATTAAATGGTAATCTCTTCAAGGGTCTGTGTTGTATAAACCTGTGACCTGGCACTCTTGCCTAGGACACTGGACTTTTGATTGGTAAATATGCACCATAACTAGCCTAGACTACAACATACTCTGCTGCTAATGTGGGTCCTCTTCATGCCACGCTACCCCGCCTATTAAACCTACCTCTTCCCTTCCCATAATTAATTACAGTAATAACATCCATGTAACTATTTTTGGAAAGACCGTGTCAGTTATGTCAATCTCATACTCTACTCACCATCCCACTGACATTTCTGACAATAACACTGCTCCTTGGCCACCATGCCCACCTGGGCTTCTGTTAGAATATAAACTCCTTGAGGACAGGCACCATCATGCTTTTTTGTATTTGTAACTTTATTGATTAGCACAGTGTTGGTGTACAATAAATACTCACCCACTAACTCACTCACTAATTCATTCATTATGTATAACCAGCAGCTAGCACAATGCCTGGCAAATCATAGAGGCTTAATAAATTCTTGTTCAACTGAACTTGAAGGCCCTTCTAGACAATGTGCTGTACTGATACATACTTCAAGAACCCAAGGTCACCCCCAGGCCAGCATAAAACAATGAAGTAGAACTTTAGTGAAGGGTTTGTTAATAAAGCACTAAAATGAAATGTAGGTGATTTTATAATATCATTATCCTCTCACTGGGATAAGAGTCCCAACTACATCTATATCTAAGATAATGAAGATACCAGCAGTTACACAGATTTTAGACCTCTTATTATGGATCCATTATTTATCTGGTTTCTTAGTGATTTACTGACTACTGTGAAAGAAGTTTAGAATCTCTCTCTCAAAGGTGATAATTTCCTGCTTTGTGTTGGGTACACCCAAATAGTCATTCTTTTCATGTAAATCTCTCATCACTCGCACACCTTGAGGATTTGAAGGATAAATTTTTGAAGGTTAAATTTTAGTGCAGATTATAAAAAACTGAGAAAGGAATTTTGCTAAACTTCCATGCCTCCCATCTATTGTTACTAAGCTATTGAAAAAGATTCAGGATCAACCTGAATATTATGTATACTAGACATATTCATTCATTCACATCATCATAGCAAGAAGTGACTTTCCTTGATCATAAAACATATCATTAGAAGTTGATCAATAACAAAACTACTGGATATTAAACTATTGTAACTAGGAACAGTTACATAATCAAAATGGCAGATGATGATGTGCCTTGATTTATTGTGTAGCTTTTGTCTGATTTTTAAAATAAGCTGGGTTCAAAAGTTGCTACTTGGTTGGTGTTCGCAAGTGATGGCATTCAAACCTCCTTCAGCTTTAACACTTCTTTCAGTCAAAGGTGATAAGGCTTTGAAATGTCAGACTTCAGAGTAGTAGCTAGAACTAATTGCCTAAAATTTTAAGAGGAATCCAGAAAACCTACTGACGCACGCTGGTACCTTAACACTGGTTGGGAACCATTCCTCCTAAGCTGGATGCTGGCAGAACGGCATCAATCCCTCATCTTCAGCATCCGCTAAGTCCCCAAAGGAATATTTTGAAATCTTGTCTGCTGTCCAATTTTTTTTTTCAAAAGACTACAGTATTAACATTTTAAAATACCAATAAAAATGCCCAAAACAACATTCTTCCACCCAAGTGAATATCTCCCTCAATGCCAATAATTTCCAATTAAACAAATCTCACATATAACTAAAAGTCCCCAAGAGGATTCTTCAAATGAACAAGGTTTTAGAACTAGGACCTTAAGAACCTCTGGTCCAATTCCTCATTTTTCAGAAGAGGAAACAGGAGTTCTGAGTAATCAAGGGTCATGCTAGTGGCAAGTTCATGAATAGTTGAAAAGTTCCTTGATTCTCAGTTCCCTATACTCCATACCATGCTACAAATGGCTGTCACATGGCCCTATTTATAATGGGCTAGTAGTCTATTAGCAATATATGTTTTTCTATTTAGATGCTGTTAATAATGGTGTGGATTTTTAAAAATCGCCAAGTGTGCCAACTGATATAGCATAGAAAGATAATCCATTTTTCCAGATGTAGGGTGATTTTTATCATCATTATCATTAATCAACCTCTAGGTATATATCCTTTAGTCTGAACAAGGCACCAGATGTTATTTGAATAACTCAAGCACTAATAACCAAAAAACAGGGAGTTAATATGCAACTGTGTGAAAAATAAAATAATCTACATAACAGAGTTGAGGATTAGGGTCATATACGTCTTAAAAAAATAACATGCTCACTAAACTTTATTTCAAACTCTCCTACTTGGTTGTGAGATGACATTCTAAGAATGAGGTGTGTTAAGTCCAGAACTAGATAGGAATAGAACCTCTAGCACAATGTTATTAAGTATTTTAAACATCACAGAATTATTAAATGTAATTTACTGAGTGTTATAATAAAAACACAGATTTGGAAATGATCCCATTGATCCTGTGGACCAGCCCTTGGACTTGTGAAATAAGGACCCTAGCACCAGTCTCAGTGGCATCCTCTCGTGCTATTTTATATATATACTGAAGTCATACTTTATTAATTCCAACCAAATTGAAATTGTTTTAATTTAAAAGCTACCATCTGCACTGGGAAGGAGAAGCCCAGCCTGGGCAGTGTGATGCTGACATAAAACAGGAGTTTCAACTACTAGTTGGGAATGTAGGAAGTCCCTGGATAATGATCCTTGAAACGGTGTTGGAAGGCCTCATTCTTAACATGATTCCTGAGGTGTACCCTATTTCATGACTGTCAATTTCCAAGAAATTCCAAGGCAATCTCCTGTGTTCTACTGAAGTAAAATATGGTATGGATTTGGTGGCCTAAAGTCCATTTTTGGTATGCCCTTGTTCTAGTAATTTAATGCCTAGGTCCATGTTTAGGTGAGCTATAATTAATAGTTCTGAATGAAGAAGTTTATTAAACACAATTTTTCTTGTCTATTTTAATCATAGCTATAAAATAAGAAAGTTCAGTTATTATTGTCTTCTATATCCCCATAAGTATTTTCACACATAAGAGATTCAAGGATTCAATGAAAAAGATAGTAATATCTATAATAAAATGCTATGATCACATGTTTTAGCTAGTTGCAAATATAATGACTGATATCATCATTAACACAAAGTAACTACCTTTTGAACTGACAAAAGCTTTTAAAACTACTATTAATCTCCAGTAATAAATTTTCCTTACTTGAGTTGTGTATCTTTGGGACAAAACTGTAATCTATCAAAATCTATAAAAGATAAAAAAAAACTACCATTAATCAACTGCTTTGTAACAACAAAAAAAAACAACACTGTAGAACAAAGTCATGCCGACCTGCCCAAATGGCACTTACCCAGTCCACATTCTCCTATTGCTACAACTTTTCCTTTATTATTTTCAGCAAGATTTAGCAGCTCGGTTAAATAAAGGTCAGGATTATTCTTTTCAAATTCTCCACAGCGGGTAGGATGACATCCAACTGTGCTGTAAAACATATCTAGTACAAAATAATATAATGGGCTTATTTTTAAAATGCACATATTTCATCATAAATGCTATGCTTTCATATTTATAAACAATATGCAAAAAAATGTTACAATTATTATTTATTCTAGGAAAAACAGAAATAAGGATTAAATCTGTGATTTCACTGGTAAATGGAACTCTCAAGTGAGAAAATTCCCTCTACCAGTGAAAGCCAGGACCTTCTTTGGATCTTAGTCTCTTAAGAGAGTTGCCTAGAGCAGTGAGAGGTCAAGTGACTTGCCCAGAATCCTAGTCTCACTCCACTCACAGTAGAGGGATAGAGCCACCCTCAGATGCTCAATGGCACATCTGTATATAAAATAAGGCAGACCAGAAGTAGAAAGACACATACAGATAGCAATGAAAAATGGCAACTGATTGAAAGAGAAATAAAACCTATAAAAGCAGAGCAGTCACTGGGGTCATTTACTATAGATCAAAGGGTTCTTCAAAACTCAATTGCTCCTGGGCACACCAATAAATTAAAACATATTACAATGGTATTCGTGATGATGAATTTATGTCATCAAGATAGAACTAAATTATGTTCCATTTCCTCTCTATGAAAGAAGGGAAGTATGTGATACATTTAAAAATTATTTCTATCCAAATTAAATTTTTAAAATTTTTGGTGCTTTAAAGATTAGCTTCAGTTATCTGGAAAAATCATCTACACAGGCCAGGTACTGACCAATGTCAGATAAACAAGGCACAGCTAAATAACTGAGAATGCTTTTCTTGATTACCCCACTGAAAAATGACTTTTTCCTTCTAGACCTCATAAAGAACTTTGCTCAACCCTCTCTGGTATACTGTGCATTATTATAAACCCAACTTTCTTAACTTCCACAATTACTCCAATGTATTGTTCTACTGTGGAAGTGAGACTGGTTTTTCCAAGGCTGGGCCAGCAGACTGAAAGCTCTAGCAGATTCCACCAGGCTGTTAATAAGGGTCTCAAGTATGGTCTTGTCAACAGACTGATTCTGCTTTGCAAGGGAAAGCCCAGCTAAACCTAAAGACTTTCATCACCAATAGGCCAGCCACTTGGGTATGGATTCCTTTGCCATGCTACCCCATGAAACTAAGAAAAATACAAAACAGCTCTCACTTGTGTTCAGGCCCCTTTTGATTCTGCAAAGTGCTGCCTCCCTTCTCCTCCCTCTCCCAAAATAGGTACAGGTTGACAACAATAATTAGCCCATCTATAAACAGTAACTTAACTGTTCGTATTCTAAATGTAT
Organism: Pseudochirops corinnae; assembly: GCA_028646515.1. Taxonomy (NCBI): domain Eukaryota; kingdom Metazoa; phylum Chordata; class Mammalia; order Diprotodontia; family Pseudocheiridae; genus Pseudochirops; species Pseudochirops corinnae. The sequence goes on from CM053587.1 coordinate 267,808,642, forward strand.
GATCTTGGTCAATGACCAATGAGTTAATAAGTACTTTGGAGGAATTAATCTGTATCAATATTGACATTCTCAATATAAACAAAACAGAGATCTAAAGGAACTGGCAGTTAAGCTGAAGGATGGTTCAGTCATAGATTCTTCTGGAAGAGATAAATTACATAATTTGCTGAGCTGGTTATGTTGTGTGTACAAAGGCAAAGAAAAAATTTCATGGGATGCTTGCTTGCTTATTGCATATTGCGGTGTTCAATGCAAGCACATTTCCAAAATGAATGACACAGAAGATAACAGCAGCTCACGTAGCAAGATCTATTGCAAAGGATGAGGTTGATAAATTTTAAATACAGAGGGTCAATAAGGGTCAGTAAAATCCTACAAAATAAATTAACATATCCTTTAACATTTGGGCAACTTCACTCCCATGATGGGGAGAGGGAGAACCGTGAAAGGTCTGTTTAAAAAGACTGTACGTAAAATCCAGCAACAAAAGAGGACAGAGGCTTGTCAACTCAAGAAAAACCTCATGCTTCTACATTAAGAATACTTTCTCTAAGAAGAGAGCCAGGAAGAAGTCAATATGGCAAGCCATCAGTTGAAGGAGCCAGGGAAGTTTAACTTAGCAAGACTCAGGGGAGACACGATAACTTCAAATATTTGGAGGACTGTCATTAAAGAAAGATTAGACTTATTCTATTTGATTCCAAAGTATGGAAGTAGGAATAATTAGGTGGAAGTTCAGAGGCAAATTTCAGTTTAATGTAGGGGAAAACTTTGTAATAATTAGTAGTATCTGTCCTACAGGGAGGGGGGGAAATTGAGAGGTAATGAGGTGCATTCATTGGACATATTCATGCAATGGCAGGCTACTTGTTGTTATGTTGTAGAAGGGATTAGTTTTCAGGTATGGGTTGAACTAGATACCTGCAAAGGTCCCTTCCAACTCTAAAATTATGATTCTGTGAATACTGGCGGCTGTCATAGAGGAAAAGTGTTAGACCAGGAGTAAGGAAGACCTAAGTTTGAAATCTGCCTCCGACATTTACTAGCTTTGTGCCTCTGGGCAAGTCACGCAGCCCCTTCAGCCTGTTTCTTCATTGGTAAGAAAGGAATAATAATTACAATAATAAATGCACCTATTTCACAGTGTTATTTTAAGGATTAAATAAGATACTATATTTAAAGTGTTTTGCAAACCTTAGAGCTCTATATAAACAGTGTTACTATTATTAGATTGGAGAAAGGACACTAGAGGCAAGGAAACCTGCTATAGCCATCCCCTCAAAATCAGTGTTACTAAAGGCTTCTACTGTACTGCATGTCTTACATAGTATCAAATGCACTTAATTATAAAGTTTAATTACTGATTCATCTTAACAGTATACCACTTAAACATAGCTCATTTTCTTTGTCCACAATGTTTTTATATAGTAGTGATATATTTTATCACAGTTCTCAAAAACTCTTTGGATTTTAGGTAAACATATATAAGGATACCATTTGTCTTTGCCAAATTCAGGGCATCTTTACTGTCTTCTAGACTTCCACCTGTAATCATAAACTGAAAGGGACAAAAAACAACAAAAGAATCTGGGTTTAGCAGTGAGTCATAGTTAACAAGAAATGAGAACTAGACCATATCTTCAAACTTTTGTGTCTGTTCTATTTTGCTGGTGTTTCAACAGTTAATGAAATTTATGTTGATGAAGTCTATTCAGTATAAATTGTGAATCTTGACTAGTATGTACTTCCCCAAATAAATCTCATACATGCAAAGCTGATTATGGTGCCACTGCAGTTTAAAAAGTCAGTCAAGAAACTTCTAATTGTGACTATTCAAAGAGTACACAAAGTGCACAATCCATTAAGGAAATCCAATAGACAATCACGGGACTTAGAGCTAGAATGGAGCTTAGAAATGATATAGTCCAATTCCATCATATGATATAGAATCTTTTTTACTTATGATTCAGCAGTATCATGGAAGAAATATACAGTGTTTACTTCAAGCAGAAAATTATCCCAAGAAGGAAATAAATTAAGAGATCTGAAAGCATTAATAAAAGAAAAACAGACCAAGATACCTATTATATTAAGTTTTAATGACTGATAAATGTCTTTGGTTACTCAGGTACAAGGTGTTATAGCCAGGGTTTGGAGTATAACAGGGCTGTGTAAAAAGGAACTTTACAAAGTACTTTGGAAAGCAGGGAATGAAATAGATACTGTGCCTCTTATGCTTCCCCAACCCCCTTATTTTTCATAATTAGTATCTGTGACAGAGAACAGAATTTTAAAACTGAAGGAGCCACATTTTACTATTGAAGAAACTGTGTCCCAGAAAAATCAGATTACTTATCAAAGTCACAGAGCTAGTTAGCAGCAGAATTTGTACTAGAACTCAGACAGCCTATCTCTCTAATTTGTACATTTATGGGGTAGCTATTAAAGGGCTTTTGAAAAAAAAATTTTCCCAAACAAACTGGCACAGATCCATTGACAGCTTCTTTGAGCACGACTCTTCAGAGAGCCAGCTCTGGCACCACCTTTTGTTCACACACGTGTCATTTAGCCTCTCTGAGCCTCAGTTTCCTTACATGCAAAATGGGGCTAATAACATGCTACCTTCCTTACAAGATTGTTACAAGATCAACAGAAATCATCAGTGAGACACAGCAGTTAAAAAAGAAACGTGCTCTTAGGCTGCATTAGTAGAAGCATAGTCAGAGAGGGAAGGACAAAGAGATATTCTGAGATCAACGGACAAGCAAAGAAAAACAAGAGGATTCTAAGTAGTGTTGCATCACAAACAGTGAGAATCTTTAGAGGGAAAAACAAGGTGATGGAAAGCTTGGCAAGGGACTCAACTTAAGCTAGATCATCTGCAGCATATTTAAACATAAAAATGGAAGGAGGAAAATATACAGACGAGAAATAGTAAAGATCTCTAAAGATTTCTGTAACAAACTTGTGTGTGTGTGTGTGTGTGTGTGTGTGTGTGTGTTAAGTGTCTGAGGTTGGATCTGAACTCAGGTCCTCCTGACTCCAGGGCCAGTGCTCTATTTACTGCACCACCTAGCCGCCCCATATAACTAATTCTTTATTAATGCCACTGAATCCACATTTGGATTCTAAGAGTCTCTAACATACTACACGAAGAAGTCGAATGGGAAGAAGCAGCCACACTACAGCAAGCACACACAGAGGATCTATATTGGCAGCGATCATTTTGAGGGAATTTAGGAATCAATTCTCAAGATATCTAAAAAAAGGGAAAAATTAATTACTCAGAAAAAGCTTGAATGTGGGTTGTAGAATATCAGTCTCTAAAGAATTAAACTGCCCGAAGTCAATTAACAACCATTTATTAAGTGCCTACTATTTGCCAGACACTGTGCTAAATGCCGGGGATACAAAGAAAGGCAAATGACAGTCCCCACTCTCAAGGTGTCCACAGTCTAACGGAGGAGAAAGTACTGCCAAATGGCAGTGATAAAGCACATGGTGGGTGTAAGTGGGTGCAAGATATTACCAATGATGAATGACACACATGAAATAGGATAATCTGATACATACTGACAGAGAGGTGAAGACTGAAGGAGGAGATGTGCTACTCGTATGGCGAGAGCCCCGACACTGCATGCCACTTCCCCCCAGGATGCTAGATGGGCCCTTTATCTAAGATTTACAGGAAGACACAAAGATTAAGAAAGCATACATTCACTGAGGTCTGAATCACTGAGCAAAACAGAGGTAACATTAATGATGAAATCATGGCTTTGCTAAAGTCAGTCAAAGTTCTGCCTGTGTGCTTTAAGAAATATCCGCTTTACTAAGAGAGCATAATGTGGCAGGGGCTAGAAAACCAGTGCTAAGAAAAAGACTGGAGTTGTGAACGGACTGCAAGCTCAGAGTGTCAACAGCATGACGTGGTAACTAAAACATGAATTCTAGCCTACGATGCATTAAGAAAGGCAACAATGGTATTCAGAACATTGTTGTTGCTGTTGTTCAGTTGTGTCCAACTCTTTATGAATTCATTGAGGGTTTTCTTGGCAAAGAAACTGGAATGTTTTGTCATTTCCTTCTCCAGTGGATTAAGGCAAACAGAAGTTAAGTGACTTGCCCAGGGTCACACAGCTAGTGAGCATCTGAGGCCATATTTGAATTCAGGTCTTCCTGACTCCAGGTTCAGCACTTTATCCACTGAGTCACTTAACTGGTTGAACAAGGGATATACTAATCCTGTTGTATAATAGTTTGGGGAGAACACACCTGCAGCACAGATTTCAGCTCTAGGAACCATATCAAATATCCAAAGAGGACACTGGACACGCTGGAGAACACCAAAAGAAGGAGACCAGGACGGAGAAGCACGTGGAGATCATGGTATATGAGGACTGGTGAAGGGACTGATACTATTTAGCCTGAAGAAAGCTTAGAGGTATATTATTAAAAAATCAAGTATTTGAAGCTGTTGTGTTTGTCCTTCCTTTTTGAAGATGACCATGACATCAGGGAGATGATGACATGACTTGCAGCTGACTTGGATATGTGTGAGGGAGGGCTGTGCAAGGTCACCAGTCTCACTTTCTCCTCCAGAGCCATCTGGGTCCAGTGACCAGATATTCATCAGGACGACTGGGGATGACTCAGGATGCAATGGGATTTGAAGTATTGTTATACCAAAGAGGGACTGATGTGCTTGGTCCCAGAAGGCCAAACTAGAAGCAATGGTGGAAATCACAGAGAGGGGATGTACAGACTTGACGTCCCTAATCAAAGGTGAAACAGACCACTCTATGAGAGTTTCTGCACAGAGGCTAGAAAGCCATTACATGTCACTAATGTTGTAGAAGGAATTTTTTGGTTACAGATGGGTGGGACCAGAGGTTCTTAACCTTGTTTAAGTCATGGACCCCTTTGGCAGTCTGGTGAAGCCTAGGTATTCTACAGAAAAGTTTTTTAAATGCATAAAATGAAATTCGTAGGATAAAAAAGGGAACCATTTATAGTGAAATACAGTTATCATTTTTTTTTTTAAGTTAAGAGATCCTAGATTAAGAACCCCTTGGGATTAGACTCTGAGATCTAGCCTTTGTAACTGTGAAATTCTTTGATTTTGTGAAAGAAAGCAAGTGAGCCTTCAGAACAGAAAGTGTCTTTCCTAGTTACTCTGATGATAAAATTACTATTGTTAAAATAAGTAATTGTCCACCTATACTTAAGCTTGAGCTTATTAATTCAGAATGGGAGTGGTATGTCCAAAGGTAAAAAGATAATGTTAAAAGGCAGATAAAATTCCTTTCCAGCAGTTTGGCGGCATGATATGGCTGCATGCAAATATCAAAGCTACCTTCCAAATACAAATCATTAGATAACTTCAAACCTTCTCCTACCTTAAAAGGTTTCTTTTTCTTCTTATCATTTAAAAAAATCTACAGGGGTGGCTAGGTGGTGCAGTGAATAGAGCACTGGCCCTGGAGTCAGGAGGACCTGAGTTCAAATCCGGCCTCAGACACTTGACATACTTACTAGCTGTGTGACCCTGGGCAAGTCACTTAACCCCAATTGCCCTCCAAAAAAGCAAAGAAATAAAAAAAAAATCTACAAAATATACTCCATTTATTAAGGAAGAGGCTGCATCTGGAATCAGAAATCTAGGGTTGAATTCTGCCTCTCTGAGTTCCTAATGAAGGACTTCCAACTCACTTTACCTCTCATTTCCTCATCTGTAAATGATCTCTGAGATCCTAAGATCTAAATCTGATGATCACATGGAAACTCCTTGAGGAAAACACTAGCCCACCATTTGGGAGAAATATCCATAAGGCTTTTGAAACCAGAATAATAGATGCATACAATGTTAGAGTTGGAAGAGACTTCAGATCTTATTCAGTATAACCCTTTAATTTTTTATATGAAAAACTGAGGTATATTCATCACTGTAAATAGTGCTATGACATTTTCTATTTATTATTAAGTCTACATGAGAACAATAATAGTAACACACAAAACCTAAATTAATAATTTCTTAGAATTCAATACTTTTAATATTTCTATTCTTTGAAAGACTATGAAATTTAGTTTAAAATTTAAATGAGAAAAAAAAGAGAAAAAAATTTAAATGAGAATTAAAAACAAGCAAATGTTACCTTTTTAACACCAGTTTGGACTGCTCTTTCTATTATATCCAAGAAATCATCTGTAAAGGTTGGACCCCAAAAGAAAAACAGGAAAATATGAATCCATTTAGTTGGCATTTAACCGTGAGACCAAAAGACAATGATATAATCATTTCCATTAAATCTGCAATTCTTAGTGAGTCTCTACTACAGATTAAGAGTTTATTCATTGGTATCACCTTGCTTAAAAGAACAAAAAATGGTTTTGTGTAGGATGTGAACTCATCAGTTTGGTAAATAACAGATGGCTAAGAAGAGTATTTGTTAAAGACAAGTATACTAGAGCTAATAAAGTAAATGGCTCAAACAGACGACTGAATGAAATAAACTGACACAAAGTATGAGCTTAAGACTCCTTTTTAAATAAGCAAATGAAATGGAATAAAAGTAAAATTTTTCTACTCAAACTTTTTTCATGGTTTGAATGTTATACTTGTTTATACTAGATCACAAAAAAAGTTTTGATAAACTGTCTAGTTATACTTGGTCCAGGTACACATCAGCAGGACTTCATATTTTGTGAATATTCCAGTATTCCT